>OU015497.1:139265527-139875527 GCA_907164885.2 Dolomedes plantarius | reverse complement strand
GATGATGAGAAGTCAAAAGATGTTTGACATTATGGTTTTTAAGAAATTTTTTGAATCTGGATGATGTAAAAGCTGAGTTTCTATCGCTTAACACTTTCTCTGGAATTTGCACATTAAAAATTTGACTTAGACAATTTGCATATGTTTCTGAAGTTACGCTCTTTGAGGGAAATGCCCATACATATCGGGTTGCATGATCAATCACTATATGCAAATATTTTCGGTTGAGTTGTAATAATTAAACCCTCCTACAGTATCAATAGATAAACATTCAAAAGGTTGGTCAGTTGAGGACACTTCTTGCAGGAATGCAAGTCGTTTCTTTTTTTCCTTTTATTTAGCTGACAAGTATGACAATGTTTCACGAAATTTCCTATATCTTCACTAATATGAGGCAATAATATTGAAGGGAAATTAAATTTAGTATAATTTGAACTCCTGGATGTCCGAAATTTTCATGGGTATTAGTTTTAATCTTAAGGATTTAGGTACTACAATTTTACAAAAGTTCTTTTTCTTAATTACCATCATGTCAATAATTTCTTTATAATTTTTACCACACACATTGTCAATTTTCTGTTGTTGAATTATTTCATTCCTATCTAGTAAATGTACACAGTGTTGGAGATGTTGAGAAACGGGATGTCTTGAAAGCATATCCGCCTCAATGTTAGTAGAACCCTTCTGATATCTAATTTCGTAGTCATACATGCTCAATTTAAGGGACCAGCGGAATAATCTACCTTTTAAATTTTTAACATTTTTTAACCAAACAAGTTCCGCATGATCAGTATGTATGACAAATTTTTGCCCATGGAGATAATAATGAATTTTGTCTAATCCGTCAACAATGGCTAAACATTCCAATTCTGTCATTGCGTAATTCTTTTCATAATCTCTTAAAGTTCTCGAATGGTATGTTAAAGGGTGAAGAATATTATTTTGATCTGGTTGCTTCAAAACAGCTCCAACAGCACTTTGGGAGGCATCAACATAGAGGTGACATGGTTTACTAGAATCGTATAACTGTAACACTGGTTTTCATATTAAGATTTCTTTCAACTCGTCAAAAGCTTGTTGACATGTTACATCCCAATGCCACAGAACGTTCTTTATCAGTAATCTATTAAGAGGAGCTCTAATTTTGGCGTAGTTGGGAATGAATCGGTGATAAACATTTACACTACCGAGAACTCTTTGTAACTCTTTGGTATTAGTATTTTTCAATTTTTTAATAGTTTCAATATTATGATTATCAGGAATTACTCTACCATTTTTTACTTCATAACCTAGAAATTTTATCTGATCTTTAGCAAACACACATTTTCCTTGGTTTAATTTAACATTTTCTCTTTTAAACACTTCAAATAATATACTTAAATGTTCCAAATGTTCTTTCTCGGAAGAGTAGACAATTATGTCATCAAAGTAGTTACATGCAAAATCAATTTTGTTTTTTGTTAAAATTCGCCTAATGGTTCTGTTAAAAATGGCTGGAGCATTTTTCAGTCCAAAGGGGAGCCTTAGCCACTCGAATAACCCAAAGTTTGTACTGAAAGCCACCTTTTCAGTATCTGCGGGGTGAATGGGATATGCCAGAAACCAGATCTGAGGTCAAGGGTAGAAAAAATGTTGGCGTTACTCAATTTATCTAATAAAGTATCTATTCTGGGCAAAGGTTCTGCATCTGTTTTAGTAAAGGGATTCAATTTTCGATAATCAATGCACAATCTCGTTTTCTTACCCTCCTCACGTTTGAGTACCAAACACACAGGTGAACTGTACGGGCTGCAACTTTCCTTAATTATGCCTGCTTTCAACAATTGATCAATTTGTGATTTAATTTCCTCCTCTTCCTTAGGGGAAGTTCTTTAGGGTCTTAGAGATACAGGCAAGTTAGATGTTAAGTTAATTCTTTGGGGTTCAATATTAATACAACCAACATCATATTTACTTTTGGAAAATGCAGATGAATTTTTAATTAACAAGTTTTCTAAATTATTTTCTTTTTCATTAAGATTCTGAGAAACAACATTGGTTACAGAGTCAACAGTTTTAGGTATGGTATCATTTAGGATTATATTCTCATTATCATCTTCATAGTTATTTTGAACAAAATACTCAGGTTGAGGATTGGACTTATTTCGGCTGTTGAACAGACCACTTTGGAATTGAATATGGAGTGACATATTTGCTTTTGGCATATTACCTTCATAATTAATTATTACAGATTTTTGTTTTACCTTTAGGTTTTTACAATCAATATCAATTTCATAAATTTTACATTCATTTAGACCTAATATTACATAATCCAAGTTATTGTCAATTACATATAACACAATATCTCTGATAATTTGGCCAATTTTCATCTTAACCTTACAGATTTTGTTCATTACAATATGGCCTTGTGTTTGTACAACTTGTATACTTCTTATTCTGGTTATTTTCAAATTTAACTGTCGAGCA
The DNA here is from genome assembly GCA_907164885.2 of Dolomedes plantarius. NCBI lineage: Eukaryota > Metazoa > Arthropoda > Arachnida > Araneae > Dolomedidae > Dolomedes > Dolomedes plantarius. The sequence goes on along the minus strand of OU015497.1, from coordinate 139,873,061 downwards.
GTTCTGGTGGATATCACTGACAGAGTTGCGCCACTGTCTATTACACAGTCTACATATTTATTGTTTGATAAATAACCGAACACCTTTAATAGTCAGGAATTGGGAGTATTCTCTGAGGGTGGTTCAATTACAAGGGGTGAAGTCCTCTCATTATCAGCTCTTTCCATTCTAAATGGGCAAATTTGATGCCAATGAAAAGCATTTGGAATACCTCTCTCTGTACACATTCTACATGGAGTGGGAGACAAAGTGGGTGAGTTATCATAATTATGATGGCTAGAAAATCTAGGGTTATTGCTCCGATAGTTAGGATTAGATGATATTTGGTATCGATAGAAATTATGAGGTCTCTGGTAAGTATTTTGCCTCGGGGCATAAGTTCTAACATCATTTGTATATCTTGGTACATCTGACCTATTCCAAGTTTGGGAATCATTCCTAAAGTAATCATTTCTGTTTTGAATTTGGGGAGTTCTAACAAAGGGAGTTACATATCTGGGCGAATCATTACTAGGTTGTGAATTCTCTCTTATTTTTACCAGTCTGTGAGCTTGGTTAAGCCAAGCAATTGGGTCAGCAGGGGAATTACTGGTCATTAATGATTTTAGTTCTCTGGGGAGGCCATCAGTTAAACCCTCCATGATCATTTCACTAATTAAATTTAACTTTTTTCCGATTTCTAAGTTTCTCCTGAAATATTTTGTAATATCATCATTGTTTTCATTAAATTTTAACCCTGAAAAATCACTACAGGTAGTTAAGGTAGGGGTGAAAAAATGCTCTTTTATCACAGTTACTAATTCTGTAAAATTATTAACTTGATAACAATTTTGAATATAAACGTTAAGTGCGTTTCCCTTTACAAACCGTGAAATTTTTTTTTCCAATCATCTTTGTTTCCTTCGATACATTTTTTGTTGAAGTAGGATAACCATGAATCTATATCTATAGTGCCATCTTCAAAGGGCACAATGTTAATTTCGTTTTCAACATTCGAAACACTAAAAGAGTCATCACAATCAACATTTGCTTTGGCAGTGTTCATCTTGCTTCACTTATATTAGAAATTACAAAAGAAATTAATATAATAACTGACCTGCTTAAAGCACCAACTTTTGTTGCATAAAATACAATACTAAATAAGAACTTTTTTAAGAGTGATGGTGATCTTGAAAAATAGCTTATTGGAGCTTCCACAATTCCACTGTGCAGCGTTCATCGTACAAACAGGGAATAAATATAATTATCTTGAATATAAATTTGTTGACGGTGAAGGCGCACATATAAAAACTTGAAGCACTTATGGAGCCCTGGAGTTGAATCGGATGCTGTAGCACTGGTACTTTACACAAAGATGGCGTAGTCCGTGGGTAACCGTAGAGGTCAGGCGGAAACGAAACTGTAAATTTTGAACAATGGCATCTTCACTTGCTTCGTCGCAGTCGTAATTTCTGTAGCACTTTCATGGTGCTGGATGAGGAATGCTTTATCTTTGTCATTTCAAGCTGGTGACTTCAGAAACGCATGCGGAAAATAAAGCAAAAGTCCTGTAGAACAATGGCGTTAATCTAAAGCAAAACTTGTGTAGAACAAAGACTTTTTAACTTGTTGAATTTGCAGTCGCATTTTTGAAGTCCAGATCCTGTCGAGCTCTCTGAAATGTCCGGATGGACATCTCATGAAAATGTAGCTTACATCGTGGCCAGAAAATAATAAAATCAGCTTCAGGAACAAATTAATTTATTAAACAGTAAAGCAACACATTTTACTCGCTTCGAGTCTGTCCAGCGTCTCTCGCAAAAAGCGCCAAAATAGAATTAGGTCAGAGAGGTTGCCAGAATTGGCAGAGGAAGTTAGTATGTGTGAAGGCGAAGCGTTTACTCCAAGACAATAAGGACGGGCTACCATGGCAGAGATGAAGTACAGAATGAGCGATTATAGGTAGTTAGTATTATTATCACACACACACACACACACACACACATATATATATATAATTTATTTCAGTGAAAATATTTCAGTGTTTTAGAATCTACAGCTCATCATAATTAAGAGGAAACGCATTCAGACATTTGCATTTCAACTATCATTTAAATCCTTTTCAAAATTGTAAACACCACATTTTTCTTAAAACACATCCATTAGAAAACTGAATTTCTGTAAGTCTAAATGAAATAACATAGGAGGTAAGTGGTTTGCTTAAAGACTACTCAATTAATTTAAATCTCTCAAAATAAGCATATCCTTAATTTTTGTGGTGGTCCTCCCATAGAATTCGTTAAAATTCAAAGAACTGAAGTAAATATGCATTAGAGGTGGTGATACAATTTTAAATTAACTTCCTAACAAGTTTAAGATACAGGTCTATTTTTAAAATTTTGCTCGGTAATTAAAAGCCTTTATATAAACTGTAAATTTAATAAAACGATTAATTATTTTCAGTTGCCATTTATAGAACATTAGTTCATTAAGAACTTGTAACGTTTCTGAAGAAAAAAAAATTATAGTTTCTTCTTTCTTATCGTGCTTATTAATGTCTTTTGATTTTATTTTCAAGAGAAACCTCATTGAGTGCTGGCTGCATCTAGAAATGGAAAAAAACATAGATTATTGAAAAATGTTAAATCCGTGTTGATTCTTATGACACCAAAATAAACATTAATTATATGTCAGTCAGATAAACAACAAAGAAAAAAGTTATTTTTAAACACAAATAGTAAAATGGTGCACCATTTATTCCCTCCACGGGATATGAACATTTGTTAGATTTGTAATAAACCGATGCGAGTAGAATAAAAAATTTAGGTCAAAAATTCTTCGACAATAACAGACAGTATATCTGTTTTAAATATTAACAATTTCATTCGGTTAACTCATAGCACTTAATTAACTAAAACTTTATAAAAGGTTCACCACTTAAATCTCCTAATTACTCTTTCAGATGAACGCCCCTCTACCGTCAGCTGTTAGTTAGAGTAGGAGCTTTCATTAAACTTACCGAAATTCTTATATGCTTTGTAATCTAACCAGCTTTGCCACTTTCAATATCTTGAACAAAATTATTAAATGCTTAGTAAAGTAACTGCAGATAAAGCTGTAGAAAGGACATGTGATATTACTCTCTGATAGTTAACGCTATGCAAGAATATACTCTGGTTATCAAAAATTAAGGATAAGTCCCAAAAATAGTGATTACTCAGAAAGTTACGCGTAGAATTTAATGAAACTTTTACACATTATACAACACATAGGTAGTTATAAAATAGCATAAAAAGAAATCGCCAGACAATTATGGTGTTATAGAAACTAGCATATGTATACAATGAACAAATCGGATGTGCCAGTTTGGTATAGGAAAAGTACCTTTTATATGGCGAATGATCCCCCCCCCCCCGAGAAGCAATACAGCACATACAGCGATGTGTAATGCTGTCAATTATGCGGTCTATGAGTTCGGTAGGAAGTGAGTGCCATTGCTCTTGCAAAGCAGTTGAAAGCATGGCTAGGGTCCTAGGAGGAGGATCCAGAGCAGATATACATAATCCTAAAGCGTCCCAAACATGCTCGATAGGATTCAGGTCCGGTGATCGAGCTTTCCACTCTATGGTCTGAATTGTTTCCTTTTCAATATAAGCATCCACGATGCGAACCCTGTGCGGTCTCGCGTTATCGTCCTGTAGCACAAAAGCATCACTTATTACCCCGGCATAAGGGAGCACTTAAGCATCAAGGATGTCCTCTCTATACGTGTGAGAATTCACATTTCCACGGGGAAAGACATGGAGCTCTGTGCGTCCACCCAAAGAGATACTACCCCAAACACAGATACTGTCTGATACGTATGTATCTCTTTCACGGATGTGTGATGGATTAAAATGAGTTCCAGGTTCTCTCAAAATCAAAATACACCTACTATCGCTTTGGAGGCTAAACCTGGACTCATCCGTAAAGAGATCAGCCCTCCATTGATCACGCGTCCATTGGACATGTTGACGTGGGCACTGGAAACGTTCCCGAATATGGCGTGACGTGAGCGGGACGCAAATGGCTGGTCGCCTCGCAAAAAGATCCCCTTCGTGAAGCCTTCTACGAACGGTTGACGTTGATACCAACCTTTCACAGCTTGCAACGAGGGAGGATCTGTAGACAGAGCTTGCAGAAGGAGTTGCGGTTCTATTCCTTCGTGCGCACAATGACAAATATCGGTCATCGGCACTCGTCGTAGCGTATGGCTGTCCTTGGCTGAACCTCCTGGATGCCGAATCCGTGGTTAGAAATTGTTGCCAAAGTCTATGAACCACAGACGGACTCACATTGAGCCATCTGGCCACTTCTGTCTGACTTTGTCCTGCCTCTAATCTCCCAATACCTCGCCATCGCAGTTCTTCGGTCAAATTATGTCTGGAGGTCATTGTTGCAATTTGGTTATGCCAGATGTCTAATCTCAGCCTCGCAGCGACAATTTCGCTTTGCTCTGAGACATGCACTTTTATGCTCCTCGCAAATGACGTATTCCGATGCAGCGCTACTATTTTGCATAATTTAGTATTGTTCAGCACTTTTACTTAACAACACATTCAAATTTTAAACAGATTCAACTAGTTTTGAACGTGCTATCCCTCTTTTTGTAATTTTTCCTAAATTTTTGATAACTAATGTATATATATATATATATACATAGGAGTGTATATAGATAGATAGATAGATATAGATATGTATATACATATATACACATACTTCAGCACGTAACGTCTTTGTTTTACCTGCGGGACAGGCAAAAAATTTTAATATGAGCATTTCGATTATGGTTACAATTAAACCTCACTCCTCATTCTTGGCCACTTCCGAAAGCGAGTTTGAGATAATTCGATAAAATAAAAATATTAAATTTTACGATTTAAATATTAGTAACCCATCTACAACCCGTGCACATTTGTCACTTCTTTGTATACAGTAGATTAAAATTGACAAACACTGAGCAAATTGCAGGAATGGATATCCTTTATTTAAAAATCAGCTAGAGAAGCTTCGAATGGAACGCAATAAAAACCGGATCCAAGATGAAATCTTAAAATTTCTGGAAAACATTCATTATGTATTTCGCTAACACATTTTAACGTTATCGAATACGAATGAAGTTTGCATTAATCACAGAAATTTACATTTAGTTCTCCAAGAAGAGGTAAAACTAATAGAACATAATTTCCTCGGTAAAATAATTTTTTTCCGCCACATTATTATTACAAGATAGATTTTTGCAATAAAAACTAATTCACGGAAAATACTTTTTTTTTACCTTTTCTCGAATAAATTAATTATCAAAAAAGACCAAAAAAACTCTTCCTTCAACGTTTAATCGATCTTTTTTTATTCTAAAAACACATATTACGTGACTTCTACATGCTTTCAAAATTGTGTATGCAAATTCAATAGTTATAATATAATCACTTATATTTCGGGCTTATTCTTGTTCTTTTAAATGCATAATTTGCAGCCACCTTGTAACTCAAGTTATTTTAATCAATGCGGAAAGTCAGTCTCCTGTGGAAGCAAATTGAATTCTGAAATGTGGCTCGTAATTTTAGTTTCAATTGATTCTCAAGTCCTGCGGAATGTAGTCAGGATTCCAGAGGCCCTTAAATACAGTGGATTTTAAAGGGCTGGTTGTGAATAAAATAATTGTAAAATTATTATTCCTGTTTCACTCTTTTGAATTCAGAAACACGTTTATTTATTTTCCTTGTTATGTTTAACAGTACAAATCTCAACGTACCGAAAGAGGATATAAATTTAATTTATTGTCATTAAATAAAAATTTGTAAATTTGTAAATTTCACTTTGGAAACGTTTTTGTGGAAATGTCACATGTTTGATGTAAATTAGATTATGAGTTTATTTGTAATGGAAATCAGATTTGCTTCCACTACACAAGGATAAAATTTAAATTACATTTTTTTTTCCTAAAAATATCGGGATGCAAATTTACTTACCGTTATGATAATATTTAAAACGGTATTTACAGAAATATATTAACCCATTAACGCCCAGTGTCCTCATTTGATGATGCTACAAAAAATTGCTATTCCGTGCATTAAATTAAAAAATATTCTTTTATTTACAAATTGGTCTGATAGAGGACAGCACTCGGCAATGTGAGATATGCAATTTCTTTGGAACAAAGTAAAAATGGGCGGGAATGATGCATTATAATTTCCAGGTTTTTTGGTAATGACGTTGTGTATTTTTTATACTACTGTATGGCACTGGATTTATGAGGTAAATTCTTTCAATTTCATATAAATATAATCTAGATAGTCCATGCTATATCATTAGAATGTTTTTTTTAACATTTATGGTTGTTAATATAACCGTAATAAACAGAAAAACTTATCCGTCATCATTTGAGGACGCTGGGCGTTTGCGTATAGTTCTTATTCAGTATTCAGATTTCTTTTTTAAGTGTTCCTTACATTTTTTTGAAGATAACCTATATATAAACACTGAAAAATGAGTAGAAATAAAACACTTAAAAGCTTAGGAGAGGCAACTGCTTATCTTTTTTCTGAAGAAATAGAATCAGATATTTTATCAATGCCTCCGGATGTAGATGATCTAACAGGTGAAGAGCAATTCGATGATGATGATTTGGGTACTCCAGTTGTATCAGATATTGTAGGTACATTAGAAATTATAATACCAGATGATAATGATAACTCTATTATTTCGGATAAAAAAAAGGAAAACAATTCTCGTAAACGTAAAAGAGAAATATCAATTGTATGGACGAATAAAACCCCGGCTTACACATTTGGGACTTTGGAAATAATAAATTACATCAGTATAACAAACATGATAAATCATTTTAAATACATCCCTTGTTAGAAATGCTTTCCAAGAATTTTCAGAAATGGGGCATTTTCCATGAAAATTTGTCCGTTGATGAAATGATTGTCCGGTATTATGGTTATCATACACTGAAACAGTTTATTATATCTAAACCTATTAGATTCGGGTATAAACTCTGGGCTCTGTGTGGCAACGATGGTTACTGGTACAACTTTACACTGTATTGTGGAAAAGAATCAAATGCTTCTGAATCTGAGAAACTTCCTTTAGGTACAAAAGTGGTGTTAAATTTACTATCTATTGTTGAATATCCAAAGAGCCATCGTGTTTATTTTGACAACTTCTTTACCAGTCATGCGTTGCTAAAAAACTGAAAGAAATGCAGTTCAGAGCTAGTGGAACAATACGAGAAAATCGTACTGAAAATGCCCAATAATGGATGATAAGAAAATGAGTAAAAAAGAAAGAGGGTTTTACGATAGTAAATTTGACAAAAGAAATGAAATTCTTGTTGTTAAATGGAAGGACAATAAATGTGTTTCTTTGGCCTCTAATTTTGATACCATATTGCTGTTTTCTTCAGTACAAAGATGGAGTGTAGAAAAAAAGAAAAAGGGAAAGTGAATCAGCCTCATACTATAAGTTCCTATACCTCATTTATGGGGGGTGTCGACCTTCACGATTGGCTTCTTGAGGAACATTCTATAGCCTTACGAGGAAAGAAATAGTAATTTTTGCCTTATTACTAGGATGATAGATATGGCTATTGTAAATGGCTATGTCATTTATAAAAAGATCCATGATTCTAAGTTGATGTCAATCAAATATTTTAGAAGGTATATTGCAGTAACCTATTTAAAAAAGGGAGCCGATTCAAAAGCAATCCTATGAAGACCAGTACAATGGCAGATAAGATCCAGCTCCAATGTGCTTCCTGACATAAAATTCGACAAAATACAGCATGTTATTGGCAAAAGGGAGAAACAAAGGCATTGCCAATATGATAAATGTTCTTCAAAGCCAAGAACATATTGTATGAAATGTAATGCAATATTATGCATACAATGTTTTCTTCTTTTTCACCAAAAAATCAACCTTAAAAATGTAAAAAAAAAAGTTTTCTTACATCTATAAAATAAATTTTGATTTTTTTACATTATTTTGCCTATTAGTTTGTTTATATATTAAAACTAAATAACTTTATGTAAAAAACTTTCATTTTTAAAACTTTGCATTTTTTACACACAAACGCCCATCGTCATCAAATGAGGACGGCTTAAAAAATATGGTTGCAGTTAAAACTTTTCAAAATGCTTTTGAAATACTTTTAATTTATGCATTTCTACCCATATCTATCAATTTCAAGGGAAAATTTCAAAATTTGTTAATTTGGGCGTTAATGGATTTTAAAAGTTTCTTTCGGCTCCTTTCCATATTTCTTTAACTCTACAACTTCTCGGAGACGTCCCAAGAAACTTTATCTAGAAGAGGCCAATATTATTCTTTCTAAGATATTTTGCTAAAAAATTGGAATACCTGATAGACAAAATTTAAAAAAATAATTATAATAATAAAAAAGATGTGTGTATCAGTGTACACGTGTAAGAAGTGAAACTTCCTCAGGTTATATATAATTGTTTTTTTTTTGTATTAAAATAAATAGGATAGAAGAGGTATGGACAAAAGAAAAAAATCTTTTGTTTTAAATAAAAACAATTTAATTACAAAGCTATTTAAAAAACAGTATGATTATAAGTATTATTATTATTATTCATCTTCATTTATTTAAAGAGGATTATTATTATACAGTTTTGTAATCAAAGGTTTATGATAACTAAAATAAGAAATATATGTTTTACATTCAACAAGATCCAGGAACCTTGTGAAAACTGCATCAATTGTTGTATTTGATTTTGTTGTTGAAATTTGTGGATTGTTTTGTAAGGATAAATTTAAATTATCTTTTAAAAATTCCACCAGCTTCACAGATTTGTCTAATGCAAAATTGACATTAAAATCCCCACTTAGAATCATAGGTATTTTATCATTATCGTTACAGAGTAAAGCGGCACCTCCTATGGTATACGGTAATAATGAAAGATGAAGAAAACCAATATTATCCTTTAGCTTTTGATTAGGAGAAATATACAATGCTACAATAATAAGGTTTTTCCCATTTTCCATTTGACATTGAGCTATACACAAGTCACCAACTGTTGATGCTATTGAACTATGGACATTGGATTGTGTAACAGAAAAATCTATAGATAGAGTTAGAATGTTGATGTGATCATTAGAATTATGAAATATTCCAACACCTCCTGCTCTAGTATTAGGCCGTTTATATTTTACAATGCAGCTGAAATTAGGAACGGATTTTTCATCTTCATCGGCTAGCCAAGTTTCAGATAAAACTAAGACATTTGAATTTTTTACAATTGAATTTTTTACAATTGAAGTCGTTAGCATGAGCTCTAAGACTTTGGCAATTGAAAGTAAATACAGATAAAACTTTTTCTGCTATTGATAAAATTAACTAAATTTTCATTTAAAGTTTCTAATTTGTTTATTGAAAGTCGTTTGAATTCCGTTTGTAAATCTATTGCTGATGACGATATTCTTCGACCATGGTAAAATATCTTTTCATTGTTCTGCGTTGTTATATGTAATCCTTTAATACTCGTAACACGGGATAAAGCTACATATAACAACGATTGACTGTGACGTCGATCGTATTCATAAACAATTTCCGAAAACGTGCTACCTTGCGATTTATGAATTGTGGTAGCACAAGCACAGACCAATGGATATATGGGTACGTTTAGCAAATGCAGTTTTATTGTTGTTGAATGAAATATTGAAAGATCTTTGTACAATTGGCACAGCCATTCTACTGACGTTATTTTCTGCTGCGTGACCTGCTGCTTTGCATCTTAGTTATTCACCTATTTGAGGTAAATCTGGAAACTCGAGCCATGCTATTTTAACTACTCCATCGTCATCTGTCTCTACATGAACTAACTTTCCAATTTCGATATTTGTGGTAATCGTGTAATAAATATTTTTCACAAAAATCGTTTGATAAGGCAATCCATTTGTATCAATTAATGATATTTAATGCAGTTTTTGGTGGACGAAAGTTTATTGTTCTTCTGAAGTACAGCCAATATATACATATTTTGAAGTTGAAGTTATTTTCTCCGTATACGATTTCAATATTTTATTATTGTACTCAGTGACTGAATGGTTCGTGTTGAATAATCGTATGCCTTGAGGACACCTAATTTCAGCTTCTTCTACGGTACAAAAACGAGATTCAATTAGAGCTATTTCGATTTCTTCAAGACGCTCACCATTTCCAATTTTCGTAAGTATAGAAGAAAATTGTTGATTCGCTTGACGCATGACCTGATCTAGTTCATAAAATTTAAGATTTCGCCATAATATTGGTCGAACAATAGTCTGTTTTGGTTGTTTATAAATGGGTGTAGCGCGAACTGGTGGTAATTGACGTAGATCTCCGATGAAAATAATATCTAACCCGCCAAAATTCAATTCAAAATTTCCAGTTATTTGCTTTAATCTGGAAACAATTTTCAGTAATAACTGAGCGCTAATCATGCTGATCTTATCAATAATTATTATTTTAATATATTTGAACAGAGTTCTGTATTCCTGGACAGTTCCATTACTTAAAGGAAGTAATCTGGATAATGATATTTTTAAAGCGGTATGAACAGCAATTGCCACTGCAGCTTTACCAGTTGAAGCACAAGTTATATACGCATTACAGTAACCGTCATTATCTGTATAGCGATTATAAATTTCCATTAAAAGTTTGATGACAAAGGTTTTACCTCATCTGGCAGGACCTGTGAAAAATATTTGAAAAGGAGTCCGATCTAATGATAAAAGATGTGAAATGACGTGAAGCAGAAGTCCTTTTTGTTTCTCGTTAGCCATTCTCATCAAATTATAAAATTCTTCATTGGCCATTAAATTTTCGCTTCTTTTTACGATAAGTCCCAATTTATGTAATGTTGCTGACCGGATATCATCATTAACGCTTGAATTTGGATATTTATAAATACTGAAATGGATTTTGTTCGGCGACAATATTATTTTCTTCTTGTTCATTATTATGATCAATTCCGTCTTCACGATACAAATCACGACAAATTTCCATATTTTTTTGAATATCTAGATCTAGGATTCGAATTCTTGCCTGCGTTGTAAAATAAAATCTTCATTATTGTCGTAGATACCAATAAACTTCCTTTTTGCTAAAATTTCTTCATCTTCATTTTTAAATGGAATACGTAAAGTAACCATTTCCCGTTTGTATTCCGTCAAACTTTGAGACATGTCATAAATACAATAACGAATTATACGAGGTATTTTGCGTTTTATATAAGATCCTTCACTTTTAAAAGTATAATGCGCGACGAACTGAGCTAGCGTGACATTATTCAATTCTTCAGGTCTTTTTACATATTTCGTAAACCAGTTTTCTTTCCAAATATCAGTTGAATCTTCAATGCCCATTGCATCAAGCTCTTTATTGGTCTTCTTAAGTTTTTGTCGATCATCAGGCCACATTGTTGGAATGGATACTGCTGAACTTTTTGACATAGGTTCTCTTAAAAGATACAAGGCAGCTTTCTGATTTGTTATTTCGACACTGTTTAGAATTTCGACTCTTAAGTTTCTTGTTATTTCGACAATATCAAACTCTGGATGTTCATCCATACCTTTGAAGATTTCACGTTGTAAATTATTTATGCCGCGATTTGTTTTTTAAACATATTCAGCTACATACTGAGCACATGAATATTCTTCCGTTATAAACTGGATGTCTACATTAGATTTTACGATGTTCAGCATAAAGGGATTAAAGAGATTATGCCATTTTTCACTAGGTTCACGTTTTATAAACACTCTTGGTCTTTTGATTCCTGCTCGAAGAATATTGCGGTATTCATTATCTGATGAAATATTATTTTGCTGATAATAACTATCCATGTCGTGATAGTCATTATTTTCAAGATTGATTCTAATATTTTTGTAACATTGACAATAATATTTGAAATTAGGTTCATATGGTTTCATAGGTGACAATATATCAGTAGAACGACTAGGCACAAATAGTGCGTCAAAACAACATTGTTGGGGTCTATTCGCCGAAATGTTTTTGTAACACGTAAACATGTGTTTATGTGTTTGTAATTTAATTTGTCCTGAGGCTTCTTTAGATGAAACCGATATGAGAGAGTTAATCAATGAAATAGCATTCATGTTATTATCACCTAAAGCATCATTTGGTGCATTTGCTAGCCATAACAACATATGAGCATGCGGACTGCCTCGATGCTGGAATTCTATTCGCTTGAAATAGTGTACCACATAATACTTTCCAAATGAACTTTTCTTGGGAGATTGTAGTATATTCAACAATATATTCACTAGTTTATTAAAATAAATTGCGGACGTTACAGGATCTTCATTAATAAGAGTAACTTTTTCAAGATAGTGTAATTCTTCAGCATTTTTTTTCGATAACTTAGCTCCATTTTTTTTAAATTTATACAGTATTGGAGTAAATCAGTCCATCCAATTTCATTTGCACTAATTGTAATAAATACTGTAGGTTTACCTAACTGTCCGATCATTGCAAACAGATTTTTCTTTTTATCAGCCCAATACCAAATAGAATTAGGAATTGATTTGAGAAAAACAAGGTTTGTTTCAATACAGTTATTAATATAATCATCATTTTCGATTTGTTCTCGTGTAATTTTTGTATTTTTTCCTACAAGTTTAAAGGCAACTGTTAGTGAATCGCGAACTTGGAGTCTCAAAATTTTCATCGCCACATATAGTATATGATACGGTGTGACAACAGGACGATCTGAACGCATAAGCTCACTTGTTGCAATCGTATATGGTGTCACATGTATTCCATCTCGAAATTTACGAAATTGACCTAATAAATTGAGGGAAAAGACAATTCCTCCGCATGTTCATCAAAAAGTAAACTATGTGGAAGATTTTTTTCTCCTGGAGCTAATCGTAAATACTTTCCTTCATTCCACATAAATGTTTGCTGCTGAGATAACAGACTTTCTTCAATTGGTATATGTTCACTTATTTCATCTTGAAGTATAATGTCAAAGTTATTCTCTTCAAAAAAGGACTTATCAATTTTTATGTCATACAAAGTATATAGTGGTGAATTTATTAAAAATCGTAGCCAAGTTTTTATAGTATCTTTCTTGATAATACCGTGCAAATAACTTGACTTATGAATTTTTTTGCGTTTAATATGCACAATGATACAGTGATCATCAGTAGGATTTCTAGGAAGACTACTAACCACTGAATTAACACATACTGGAATATTAATTACTTGACCGCAAATACCATATTGACCATAAACGTGTCTTAGCCTTCTAATTTGCATAAATGGGATTCAAGTGGAAATCACCCTTTCTGACACTAAGTCTATTGGTGGTAAATGTTCAGGTTTTTTCGGAAATTTGAATCCATTATAAGTAGCCCCCGTAGGAATATTTTTTTTTTGTTCAAAGATTGTCTGCACGTGTTACATACAGCAATGTTGTTTCTATCGAGATGTGGAACTATTATTTTTAAAATATCGTCATAATCAAGAGATGCAGATTGTAAATCCTTTTTAAACCATAGTCTTTCACAAACTGAACACGCATGACCAAACGGATTTTCGAATTTTTTTTTTTTTTTGAATGAATCGTGAGCGAGACGATGACGTTCAAAATCCGTGTAAAGTAATTGTACAGCATCTTCGTTTTGCAATTCTTGAATTAGTCTTGATTCAACGGAATTTTCATTTTGACATCTGTATTCTTGGACACGCTCTGTTATTGTGTTTTGACGGTTAACGTTTATATATTGGGCAGAAGTATTGGTTTTAGAGTGATGAGCATCAACTTCAACGACTCTTTCGTTTCAATATTCCATTAAATTTCTGGATTCGGAAAATTCAGGCCCATTTTCAATGTTATCACTAGCTTCATTAATAATATTATCATTTTTATGATGAATAATTGAGGAAACATCACTAGTTGCCTGAATTTGATTCTTTTTCAGGGCTCTGTACTCTCGCATACGTTCTGCTGCTGTTTTTGGACGTTTAGAGTATTCTGAATAGAAGTAATGGTCTGAGAGCAATGGCGGTGATGGACATCAACTTCACAAACTATTTCATTTGGAAATTCCATTGAGTTTGTTGTCTCCTAGATGAGCCAACGTAATAAGAATACTACAATATCGACACCAAATCTTTTATTCACCAACTTTTATTTTCAAAAAATAAATTTAAAAAACTGAAAAAATTGGAACTAAATGAGGGTTGTTTTGTTAAAAGCGACAGGAAACTAAGCACTGATACCAAAAATATATTCTCTCGGTAAAATAAGGGGCTGGGACGCATGTAATGACACAATCACACTTTGTTTCTAAATACTTTCCTTTCTCTGTTTTAATTTTTATATTACCTTCCTAAGGCCTATTTATGACCACCCATTTTGTGTCCCAGCTACGCCAAGTTACACACACCGAAATACGCTTGTTGCTACTTCAACGCAGTTCGCAAGAGAGCTGTATTGAAACCAAGCATTCTAATACTTTACGAATTCCATTAGTTTATACTCGAACTATAACACGTTGTATACGAACATGCAGAAGTATATTTCAAAGTAAATGGACTTTCAAGCAAAATAATTCTGCAGAGTAATAAACTTACCCGTCAATTTTTTTGACGTTGAACTCCGTGTTAATTCAATCTTTGCGAGCTATTTCGAGTGCTCGAACCTCCTAAATGTATTTAATTCCACCTTTTGCCTATTTCTCTCGCAATGTAAACGTAATTCTTATTTACTTCTTCTCTTTAACAGAGCAGAGGTGGCGCGCATTGCTCAAAGAACCAACTATGGAGAGTAACACTCCTAAGTGTAAATTTGTGCATTTAAATGTCAATAAAACGCATCTGGCTTCTAAGGAACTGGGTGAGGACGCCGTAGCCCAGGACCTTGACATCCTCTCGATCTCGGAACCGTACTATATCCAGAGAGGATGCGCATGTAACTGGCATACCGAACACGTACGCAGTAGTAGCACACAACAGCAGCCCCAAGGCTGCCCTAGCTGTTAAGAGAAGGCACAAGATGCTCAATCTGATGGTGACGGAGTGCTTGGTAGCGGTCCGAGTACAGCTGCTAGGGGAGTGGTATAACGTTATCACAGTCTATCTACCCCCTCTCCCAGGGGGGATGATGATAGAACGGAGTCCCAATTGAGTTATCTCAGGTCCATCTTGGACAATAATGACGCAAAGTCAATTATTATGGGCGACTTCAATGCGAAGTCTTCTGTTTGGGGCCCTAGGCCTACTAACGAAAGGGGAATAACGATCTTGAGCTTGGTGGAGCACATCCTAAACGACCCAAACAGCCCTCCCACTTATAACGGACCATTCGGGATGGGCTGGGTCGACCTCGCGATAACCATTGGTATCGATGAGGATAGGATCTCCAACTGGAGAGTCTCAGATGTCTATGTGCTGACGGACCACAATGGGATTCTGTTTGAGCTAAGTGGCCTTGACACAGGTCACGGACAGCCCAAAAAATCTTAAATGGGACATTAGATCCATGAAGTGGATGGAGTTCAGAGCTGAACTCCGCAAGGAGTCTAATGCGCTCAGAGACACGGTGGAGGCCCTCGATCCCGAGGAGGCGGTCATGGTCATCAATGACAAGCTACACAATCTGTGTAGCAAACACCGTAAGAGGAAGGGCTATCTGAAAAAGAATGCACATTGGTGGTCCCCAAGCCTGGCGATACAACGCAAAATGGTCAGAGCTCTCAGGAGGAGGGCTCAAAAGATCAGTGATCCCCAAGAAAGGGCCCTGAACATGGAGATCTTCAAAAGGGAAAGAGCTTCCTATAGGCGAGCCAAACTGGCAGCCAAAGGTAAGTCGTTCAGAGATTATCTCGAAGGGGTGACGTCCAAAGACATAATTGGCAATGTGACCTTTACAATTCCTAAGGGTGGCAGAGGCGACTGCGCCAAGCAGCTCAAAAAACCTGATGGAGACCTAACGCACGACGAGTGTGAAGTGGAGTTATTACTGGCTCAACACCACTTCAAGAATATTGACGATGTTCAATATCCCAGAGTCGCTATCCAAGAGACTCAAGATCTCATCACGATCGATGAGATCGACTTGACTTTGGATAATATGGCTAAAGGGAAGGCTCCGGGATTCGATGGGCTCACACTCATGATAATGGAGGAGCTGCACCAAGTGGATGCCCGGCTACTGGGTAACCTATTTAATAAGTGCCTGAAACTGATGAAGTTTCCAAACACTTGGAAAAAAGCGAAGGTGGTCTACTTCCCCAAAGCGGGAAAAGACCTGAATATGCCGAACGCATATCGTCCAATCTGCATACAAGCTTCCACATACAAGCTTTCGCGGATGACCTGGTCATCCTCATCAGTAGTAAGGCAGTTTATAGGTTTACCGACCTAGCCAGCACTGCTCTAGCCAAGTGCGAGAGCTGGGCAAACCACAATGAACTTAAGTTCAATATTGGTAAGTGCAACTTCACAGTAGTAGGGTCGAGCACCAGAAATCTAAGGAGACCAACCCTAAAGCTTTGTGGACAAGTATCAAGTATGACAAGTATCAAGTGGACAAGTATCAAGTGGACAAGTATCAAGTATGAGAAGGAGGTGAAGTATTTGGGGGTTATCATTGATAACCAACTCAACTTCAACGCCCACCTGGATAACGCCAAGTAACGGGCTCTGGCTGTCATGCACAAGCTCCTGAGATACTCCAGGAATACTTGGGGCATAAAACCACTCGTCGCTAAGGAGATCTACCAGTTGGTCGTTGAAAAGATTCTGCTTTATGGAGTGCCGTCGTGGTACAACACCACAAGGAGGCTTAACGGCAAGCTATTGCAGATCCAGAGGCCGTTTCTGTTGCTCTTGACAAAGTGCTACAAAACAGTAGCTACGGACACTCTTGCCGTACTGGCGGGGTGTTTGCCTTTGGACATAAGAGCCAAGATGGAAAGGACACTGCACCTGATCCATAAGGAGAATGGAGCTTATGATCTTAGCGGTCTTATGCTCGATGGGGAAAGCTGCGAAGTGAGAAACTTCGATATCAACTCCATCAAGGATATCAGCAGCATTGACTGGTCGACCAATCTAGGCCAAGGTGTAGTACCCGGTACTACACAGACGGCTCGAAGATGGAAGGCAAAGTCGGGTCAGGTGTTATCAAGTATGATAATAACGTAAGGCTCTATGACCTAATGGAGAGGAACTCTGATCCCAGTTCCTCTTATCAGGCTGAGTTAAGGGCGATAGAGATGGTAATCGAGGGCGCAATAAGGTCGCGAACCGAAGAGTTCGATGTCTTCACGGACTCCATGAGCGCACTACAGGCGCTCAAAGCAAAGAGCTTTAAATGTCGGCTGGTGGAGAACCTAAAAAAGAGTATCAATAACAACGGCTTATATATTACCTGGCACTGGGTGAAAGCCCATGCCGGTAATAGTAATAACGAAGAGGTGGATGAGATCGACAAAAGAGCGACTCAGCTTCCCACCTTTACCAATGACTATAAGCTGACAAAGAACCAGCTTAAAGGTATTCTCGTGAAAGATGCCTTAAATATGTGGCAAGAAAGGTGGAATGAGTCCACCAAAGGCAGGCGGACGCAGGAGATATTCCAGAATGTCAGCTTGGATAGAGTCCAATGTGACTTCCTGAGGAACCAGGTAATTACTGGGCACGGCAGCTTTGGCCAGTATCAGGACAAATTCTTCGGGAAGTCGGACAGCTGCAGTTGTGGCGAGGTCCAGACAGTCGAGCACTGTCTATTCGACTGCATAAACTTTGCTGACCTGCGGGCCGACCTGCCTGGGAATGCAAGACAATGGACCAAGAACAAACTACTTAACGATTACTACTGTTGCAAAGTAGTAAACAAAATCGTTAAAAGGCTCATGGACGAACATGTCCAATTGCCATAGACTATTTCGATGTATGTTTTTTGCTGTTTGTAACCTTTAAAAAAGTATGTGATGTAGCAAAAAAAAGTCGTTCTGCAGGCGGTTGGCCAGAATGGAGTGACTCGGTAAAGTTGCATATGTAGCTGAGTGTCGGAGCTTGGGATGTGCTCCCTCGCGGCGGCCGGTCTTCATAAAATCTGAGTTGGATGCCTTCAAGGTGGGACGACGATAAGCTTAAGCTTACTTCTTCTCTTTAAAAAAATAAATCGTAATGTATTCGTAAATACTGACAAACGAAACAGGAAAGAGAACATAAAAGGTCAGATTGAAATAAGGCAATGCTTAGAGACAATATACAATTTCATTCGGGGATATCGCCCTTTTCTACTTGAGACATTTATTATCAGCATTCACCAGTACACAACGAAAAAAAACATGTACGGGAAACTAAGGACCTATTGATCAATAAATTACCTTCTTTGTTGTCAATGGAAACATTTAAATTGTGACGTAGGGTCGGATTTTTCTATGATAATAGATTATGAGGAACCCTGTACATAACAGATTATGATGAAAATTGTCTTTAATAAAATTTAAGAAAATTATAGTCCGAAATATAATGGTCATCAGCCTAGAAAAATTCCCCAGAATGGAAAAAGATTGACCATAAAGTCACGAAGAAGGCGTAAAGCTCAAGTCCATCTGATATGATACCACGAGGATTTTATAAAATGTAAATGGAGGAACGATGTAAAGTTTCCAAAGCAATTTAGACAATGAGAATGCAAAAGCAAACATAGTAGGTGTAAAATGCAGTGACGAGTGGGATAGAACGGTGGACAAACTAAAAAAATGCGGGAGTTATGATCTTAAAGCCGGTTATTTAGCTAGACCTCATAGGAGGCTAAAAAAAATAATGCTTTAAGCAGATAGAGGAATACAGAGTGATACTAAAAAAAGGTACGTTGCCGGAGCAAGCTATAAGTGGACTGCAAAGGCAGAACACAATGTCTTAGGCAAGAGATTTTCAGTTTTCCCTAAATTCAAAGTACCAGGTTTAACAAAGGCTTTTGCGAATTGAGAAGGAAAGCAAACCGGCATCTTATTAAATTCGATGTACAGAGATTACAGATCTGCGAGAAGTCAGGTGAGACTTATCAGAAAGGATTTTGTAAATACAAACTTTAGTAAACACAAACTTTTAGTAAATACAAAAAAAAGTTCTTGCAAGAATTTTCGTGAATTAAAAATGAGAGGCAGACGCACCCCAATATAAATTATATATTCTGATAATAGAGATCACCAAGCAAAGCGAAAGAACAGAATGCCTTGCGAAAGAGCCCATCAGTTTCCCATTCATTCACAGCACCTATTGTAACATTGGCTTGCAGAAATTAATGAGGTAAAAAAAAAACTTTCAGTCGACTTCACGATAACTATTTTAGATGCAGCAATGAGGACCATAATTTATGATTATTCCATATTGTATCGTTATCACTAGAAATTAAACTGTGTTCACTAATGGTAGCCGCGGCACGTAAAATAGGGCGTGGCTACAATGTCCTCCAAGTTCTCAAATTTACCTCTGGAGGTGCGGGGTTCAAGTGTTCCGGTCTCGTCACTTGACTCGGTTCAAAATTACGGGACCGGTCATTTAGCCAAGTCGGATTCCGACCCTTGTGGTGCTAATTCAAAACAGGAGCCGCACCTTCATCGCCCTTAGACTTCGGGACTTGATCTGATGCTACTGTCGGTCAAGGAGCATAAGCAACAACAACAACAACCACAACAACAGAAATTAAACTATTATGAAGTGATTTTGGTCTGAATGAAAAACTAGAATAATGTGGTTTCTTTTTCTAGATAGCTGAATAATTCTAAAACGAATCAATATTTATTGTTTTCTGTGTAGAAAAGGGATTATATGATACACAACGTGCTACGTGCTAACAAACAACACGAGGATTTCAAATAAAAGATTATGTGTACCCTTCCTCTACCTAAAGACATCTATTTCCACCATGATCATTTTTTATGTCTATTTTATACGATACTCTGGCGAAAATGATAAATGTTATGATATCGAATATGCATAAGCAGAGCGTAGGAGGAGCACGGAATGCAAGAAAAATGTCTCCCTCTACGGTGAGCAGTATCTGTCTTTAACCTGAATATAATAATTCTGTTAACACGCGAGGGAGATGCGCGACATTTTTCAGTTTAGAGGAATCTGCAAAGACGTGGCATGGTTATACTTCACAATATCATTCTTTCTAAAGCATCGATTGTTTTAAATTTAAATGCAGAATCAAACTTCCCAATTTTAGAGGACGTCGCATTCATTTATTTTTCCAAACTATTATAAAGTAATCATTGAAAACTTTAAACTTTGAACCTTTAGCTATTGTTTTATATATTGCTATACATTTTACGCATTATAGAAAATTCATTTTGTAGCTTATTTTTTATGGAATTAAAAAGATAAATTTTAGAGGATAAATTTTAGAGGACTCCCAACTTTAGAGGACGTCGAATTCATTTATTTTTCCAAACTATTATAAAGCAATCATTGAAAACTTTAAACTTTTAACCTTTAGCTATTATTTTATATATTGCGATAGATTTTACGCATCACAAAAAAATCCTTTTTGTAGCTTATTTTTTATGGAATTAAAAAAATAAATTTTAGAGGACGATTTTATGGAATTAAAAAGATAAATTTTAGATGATAAATTTTAGAGGACTCCCAATTTTAGAGGACGTCGCATTCATTTATTTTTCCCAACTATTATAAAGTAATCATTGAAAACTTTAAACTTTGAACCTTTAGCTATTGTTTTATATATTGCTATAGATTTTACGCATTATAGAAAATCCTTTTTGTAGTTTATTTTTATGGAATTAAAAAGATAAATTACACAATAATCTAAATTGAACCTATTATTCTAACCATATGATAATGTCAGAATACCCGAATTTTCATTTTTAATAGCCTAGTGTCATGGGAATTTAACATATATTTAAAACAATTCCTTGGAGGCTTCTACTCAAATTTATATTACAACGTGAAGTGAAAAATTAGCTCTGTCTTAAATCTGACATTAAAAAATTTTCATTTCAAATTCCAGGAAAACAAAGTAAATTTTTGAAGTGTAGAAAATAAATTAGTTTTATTTTAGAGACGTAAACTTGAAAGATAAATGAACAGCCCCATGCATCATAAATATTTTTGAAGGGATGTAATTTTTATGGCTTAGATACAAATTGGAACTTTTAAAATTCTCTAACGTTTCTGCTTTCTGTAATCTAGAGTCAAGATGATTAAATTTGTGACATCCCTATATATAGGGGATACCCTTGTACCTAGGGCCATCGTGTACCTAAGGCCACCATGCTTCATTTAAATAATTATTATTTTACAGCATTTTTACTCATTGGAGGGAGTGATAACATTGTTTCAAATCATAACAGCCATTTTTAATGACAGCAAGATGAAGCTATAGTTAAATAGAAAAGAAAGTCTTGATTTGATGATCAAAACTAAATTTTTTCACTTCAATTTGAAGTCTTATTTTGTGAAATTAAGTGCAAACTTATGTTTTAATGTATAGCAGATACTTTTTGTAATCAATAAAGGAAAAAATGATATAAAAATAAAGTTTGGTTTCTGCAGGCCTTTGGCTATGGAAGCCATTTTGCCAAAAACAACAACATCTTGTACCTAGGGCCATAATCTTGTCTTGTACCTAGGGCCATGGTCTCTGGTAGAAAAGAGGTGGACGAAAACTTGGCAAGTGTAGAATTCTCACTGATACCCCCGAGAAAAATGAAAATCAAGCACAAAAAAGTAATTTATTGAAAAAAGTAATTGATTAAAAAAAGGTTACGAAATCTGTGTTTGAAACAGAAAATTTATGTGGGATCATTAAGAAGACAATGGAGAAAAAACATACATTAGAAAGTGATGAAATAATAAACATTTCTTCCTTTAATACATTGCCTACAATTAACATTTCTTCCTTACGAAGATTTTAGAAGTTGTGCATGAAAGAAATAATGGATACAAATTGTTTTTTTTATTGTAAACAACAATTTCAGTGTTTGGAAATAACTGACCCTAGGTACAATAGTGTTATTGTACCTAGGGCCATTTGTAATTTTTTTTAAATTTCCAATATCATATACAAGTTTTTTTTTCTACACTCGATGTGATTTTTCTTTAAAGAGAATAAAGCACGTAATGTATACAAACTATTTGTATTATTGTAAGTTAGTTATAAATAAAGATACTGCCATTTGAAAATAGCCGGCCCTAGGTACAAGGGTTTCCCGTACACCTCATTTATAAGAACTGATACTATTTTACACATTATTTTATAATTGATATTTGAGTACTCTCTATCTTATTTTGCATTAGGAAATGACGAAGAAAAAATTGTGTTCTGTGGTAACAAAATAGAGAAGAGAGAGATCTTTATCGCCTTACACAAACACTTAAAAATTTATCAAATTTCAGCTCACTGCTGTTAACATAATTATTTTCTTTTGCTGAATATATAACTTTCATTTTAAGCAAGAACAAAACATACAAACACGTACTTGAAGGAGGTAGTTGTAATGGCGTGGTCGTATAGTGAATATTTTTGGAATTATGATAACAAATACGAGTATTACTCTGGTATAGAATGATAAATTGGTTTATTGATGTACGAACGAACGAACACACACACACACACACACACACACATATATATATATATATATATATATATATATATATATATATACATACATAATACTTAGAACTACCCTTCATTAAGATTACTAACGATCACATAAATGCATTAATAATATTCAATTCATCACTCATAATTTCTCTAATATTATGCATATCACTCATATAAATATAATTCAATCAATTACTAATCATCATATAAAACCCCTTCAATCAATCATATAGCATCACTCGTCCTAAATTATTAACAGCCTAAATTCAGTACTCAAATAATCAGTCTCAAATTTACTTAATTCTGACAAGGAAACATTGGATCTGACCAGTTGAAAACCGAAAGACCGTACCTCTATTTGGCGTATGCTCTGGTTACTGCTGAACAAGAATTATCACTCGTCGTGGGCTTTCTTTAACGTTACTTTATGCATTCTATGGTTCGAGAAAACTGTTTTGGGGCATCACGAACATCAGATTCACGGATCGACGGCTCGGAATGATGTCTGTAGATCGAAGGCTTGTCATTCATCTATGGCGGGGCCTATCAGATGCGTTTGCTTCTGAAGGGCTGGCGTTATTCTTCTTGGGCATCTGTACCTCAGATCTCCTTCCTATTCCTTTAATTTCAGCTCAAGTCGTTTCGACTTGCGTTCCAGTGTCACCTTTGGCTGCGCATGCCTCGGCTCCTATTTTATATCTGATCCAACTTTACTGGCATCTAACCCTCGTATATTCACTCGCATTTTACCTCACGGGTTAGAATTGGCATCGTCGTCGAGTGTCTCTGATCTGAAATCTGGTAAATCATTATTTTTTCTATATTATCTAACCGTCAATATCTTTAGTTATCTGGCTAGCTGTCTCTCATCTTTTTCTTCACTATATATTCCTTTTCTTAATTTCTACGTTCCTCCAACTTTGGCTTTCTCTTGTTTTTTTTTTCCATTTCGTCTTTTCCAATGACCCCTTCTCTCATTCACTTGTGGTTTCCATGTTATGCTTCTTTTCCGCCATTCCATGTCATGGGTATCGCATTAGTATGACCCCCCCCCCTTTTTATCTTTTTCCCGGATTTTTCCTCTCCACCTCATTGATATATGTATAATGTATAGCCTGCACTAAAGTCTTCTTGCTTTTATTGGTTTATTGCCATTATAAATTCTTCTCCCTTTTTTCCTTTCCTGCTTCTTGCATCCTCTAATTTTACTTCTTATCTATTTTGGTATCTTTTCCAATTACCTTCCTTTGCCACGCCTGTTTTCTAACTCACAACTTATTTTTTTGCGTCTAATGCCGCAGACACCACGACAGTTGTTTTCTAAATAACGAAATTTCACGAAGTGCACTGACTCCCAGTATCGTTGCTTCTACTATATTGAATAACGCCATGTTTCGACAACCTGTCCATCACGGAGAGCATCCATGATGATCGCAGCTTTTCAGTCTCCGTCAAGATATGGGGAATTTTCGTCTCAGTATTCTTCAAAGCACATGCAGAAAATGCATATTTTTGAATTTTCTTCTTTTACGTTTCAAGGTAGACGTTCAAATAAAAAATTTCGTACATTTTTTAAAATTTAAATTTTACGAAGATAGTTATTTTCCAGTCAATTAATTATTTCCACCATTTGCTACAAAAATAAAACTGCCTTTTTTCAAGATTAAACCAAAAGAAAGTAATTAGAAATATACGCGCATTGCACTTAAAGACATATTTTTAAATGTACAAAACAAACTTCACAAACAATTGCACGTCCCTTCTATTTTAAAACTAGAATCGGCGTTCATGGAGTGTTTTTTCATCTTGCATATAAAAATGGTCATTCTGTCTATAAAATGGTCCATCTTGTATGTAAAATGGTCATTTAAAACCCAAATCAGTATATCCGTTCAAAATTATTAGAAAATACTTATAGTGTTATACGCGAAATTCTTCAGACATGTCGGATTCCTTTGGTGTATACCAAGAAATTAATCAGAAAGAAACAAAGAAACACCTCATATCATTCCTATTGCTATAGGATGAAACATAAACAGTTACTATTAGAGTCCCCTTCTCACTTGCTTTCGAAAATATCATCGCATTCTCTAACAACCTTACCTTTTTGGAGTTTCAATAACATAATAACAAACAGCATATAATACTCCTTTTCTTACAATGCAACTTCCCCAGCTGTAACACATTCTCTGTTGCATTGCGTGATGTATTTTCTTTACATATTTTCTCCTCGTAACGATTTTGATAGGTAAACCTACATACGTTTCATGTTAAAGTATACATTAGCTAGTTTGTGATTGTAAAATCACAAAGAAAACTGCCCAGTTTAACACGGAGAATTAAGGTTTTCAAGGTCAACTTATGAGTGAACGTAAACTCATACCACAAGTATCTATCCATTCTAGAGTTCCCCCCCCCCCAACTATGATCTGGCGTTCGATCAAACTCATATTAGAAATAAATTTCGAGCTACTAGAAGATTAATTTACCTCTTAGTTGCTTGAAATGGAAACATGTGCATCAATAAGCTGCTTATTTACAAATCCTTTTTAAGACCATTAAAAACTTAGGCTGGAATATAAGTGTCAGCATGCTATATAAAGCACTTAATAACAGCACAAAATAATACTATTTCACAAATTACAAACTGATGCTAATATTTCAGAAATAACGGTATCTTCAGGGAGTGTAATCTGTTTACTACTCAAATATTGCAACTAACTTTTAATAGTGTAGATAATAACTCCCGAGACGTCTAACCAATTGTGACTAGTAAACCAATTTTGCGCATAGAGATAAGGTTTCTTTGAAATAATTTCGAATTTTTTCTTTCTTGCGTTTATTTTTTAAGTTTAAAAAATATGAAAATAAAAAGCAAAATTTAAAGATTAGTAAAATCAATACATGGCTTGTCATGTCAAAGAATAAAATTTTTAAAAATCTCTAAGAAGCAAAAAGTATTTATTTGTGCTCTTTAATTTCTAGTGGTTCATTGTCGCTAAGTTTGCCTCCAGGGCCCTCTTTTTTGAGAAGATAATGACATGGTGGCCGTCCAGTGAAATTCCTCCTTTATTATCTTCGTATTTTTGAATCTCTTTCACAATTGCCTTGACAATATTTCACAATAGCGTCTTGTGACAAAAGTTACAAAACTGAATGTAGTAATCCATGTGACGCAGTTATCCCACAAATTCTTGTTGAGCCCTGCGTTTGGCAAGATGACATGTGTGATTACAGTTAAAAAAAATCACACAACAGTTCTTTCCGAAAAGGAGATTACTCTCATTGGTTCAGCATTTTCTGAAGATCTTGCTCAACCGATGGGAAGCATGCGATCGTTCCTCCGAGCGTTCACACTGGAGGACACTCCGCAGTTATTGAGTTTTAAGGGCACAAGAGACCTGTTGTATTTAAACTTTTATTATATATTATTATTGAAAACACAGAGTATTTATTATTTAATATTTAATGAATAAGTAAGAAGTCTTTAAGATAATTGAATATTATAGTTGATTAATACATGAACTTATGCAAGGATTACTTAAAGTACAGTATTTAAAATATATTATTACTTATTGTTAACTTATTTCTTATTATTAAAACTGGATGAATTCTTACATTCTCTTAGTTACATTTTTCTTTTCGTTTAATCGTATAGTGGTTTGCGTTGTGAACATTGCGTTGTGTTATATTTCTCCAACCTAAAACAATAACCTAGATTCTATGGTTAACAGAAATTCACAAATGATTACTCACAAAACATGACAGATACAATTTTAACTGACGGAACAAACTAAAATTTTATTCATTTATTTTAACACAAGTTAATAAAAATAATTTTACTTTACTTTAAACAATATAATTTAGTAGAAACTTTCTCTCTTTTCCTTAAAATTCATTATACATTCAACATACACATACATATTAATAACAACTCTCATTCTACTTGTAACTATAATATTAACTAAAAATATTCCTCTTAATAAAATTAATAAGTATCTCCTTGAACATCATTCGGAGAAAAAATAATACCCAAAATAAATAATTGACTGACTAAAAAAATATTAAAAGAACCAAAAAAATTTATTTATATTATGCCATGGCTAAAAAAATTAACTATATAAACTTATTTGAAGGGGTAGTATATTGGGCCTTGAGGCGTCTTTAAATCCTTTTTGCCGTCTTCGGACATCGGGAGAGCAACCAATTGAGCTCCTGAGCCTTTCTTCAACATCTTCATCATGATCGCGTTCTTAGAAGTTTCAGATTTGAACAGCAGCCGCCATCAATCGAGGAGGTCTGAGAGAACAAGAGAGCCAGCGAGAGAGTCCGCGTTTTTTCGTGTCAATCCTTTTTTTTTTTCATATTTTCGAGTGCATTCTACGGGACACCCTTTCGATTTCAGCATATCTGCTCTTATTGGCCGAACGCATCGGGGACCTAGTCTGACCTAGGGGTCTCTAATCAGTATATTCCTCTCATAAAAGTGAGCAAAATTTATCCCTTTTCTTGAATAAAACTGAAGAATCTCTCAGCGCCATTTTCTGTAAGGTTTTCATGAAGCATTTCTGTGTTATAATTATTTATTTCGTGATAATTAAAAATTAATTTATAAAAAAAGGAAAAATTAAGCATATAAAAATCTTTAAAAATTATAAGAGAGGAAATAAATAAAAGACTAAACAAAGCTTAAATCTTAAAAAAAAAACTTCACCTTGAGTCAGTCAATCAACATGAAAAGGAATTAAAATAATTGAAAATTGTCAGTCAATCAAATACTAAAATAAAGTAAATAACTGTATGCTACATTTATCGTACATATAACATGATTTATAATTTCCTCAACTTTCATGAATGCCACCACAATTAATCCTCGCGAAAATTAATCTAATGACACTCATCAGACTTAAACAATAGGTGGAGAAAAATATTATAAGCGTTTTTGATTCTATGTATATTTAATTTATAATATTTAATTTATAAAGTCATACACAACAGACCTTTAACTTTGCTTTTTATAACATTTTCAGTATTTTACTTTATACACAAAATGAGAATAATTAATATTCATTTCCACTACATTGAAGACACTTAGAATTCCCAAATAATTATTTTGAGGAAGAATAAGATTTGTTTACCATAAAAAATATCGAAAATGAAAGAACTTTTTGAAAATGCTCTACACGCATTCATTTTCTTCTGAGTTCTTCCAAATTTCTCAGCTTTGTGAATGGAACTGGTTATCACAAAACTGTTCAAAGTTTTTTAAAACCACGAATAATTGTCAAATGTATAGACCATGAAATAAAGTTAAATCATGCAAAAACATAAAATAAACAGGCAGAATGAAAAAAAATATATTATTTAAGACTCAAGATATATAAAAAAATTCAATGTTATATATATATATATATATATATATATATATATATATACTATATTGTAAACTTATATTAAAACTATTTAAGGTTCTTAAATGACATGGAATGCGCACGGAGTACTTTAAAAATATTAGCATTTATTTTTAATTGAAAAACAGAAATTGTTCTATTAAAAAATCTTTATTTTGAATTCTAAGGGTTTTCACAATGTAGTAAAAAAGAATATTAATTATTCTTATTCTGTAGATAGAGTTAAAAATTGAAATTAAAATATTCGTAGAGGAAGGTCCCTTATCCCTTTAACCTGTACCTCACGGTACGGGAAAGCACCTAACCCAAGGAAGTACTGTAGAAAAATAGAGACTTGGGGGTACTGCAGGTACCCCAAAAAAATTTCACACCCATATTATCAAAGAGCATCGCTTATAAATGACGTTCGATCAAAGGTGGTCTTATTAACACTAAGGGATTATAGTTTTGCTGGTGGAATGGGAAATTTTATATATCCCAGCCTGATTCATGAAGCGGACTTGGTAAGTAAACGTAAACCATTTGATAATTCGTTGGATAAAAAGTTAGTTCTCCTATACGGTAATGGGCCGGAGGATGTCCGAAAGGCTAGGGCACTGGCATTCGGTCCACATCTTGTAGATGTTAAACCCCCTGAGGGTATGCATGATTGTAGACGTTCGGAACCCGCTTTAACCCCTTTGGTGGGAACATGATTATTTTTTTCACTTAGTGGGAACATCTCCCTGTGAGGCAGTTATACGAAACTATAAAGTTACCCGGCGATTAGCCATAAACGTCTGTGTGCTACAGATAACCAGTCGCTGAGTAATTCCTGAATACGCAGCCGAGGGTCCGTTTATACGTGTTTAAATTTCGGCCTTAGGAGCCGTGTCAAGGAGTATAATTAACTCCCGACGGATGGTCCCACCGGAACCCTGTGAGGCAGATAGATGGAATATCTCTTTCCCAGGTATTTCTAACTAAAACTTCAGAGGGTATTTGTGGTTTATTACATTTAATGGTAGCCACAATCGAAATCCATTTCTCCTTAATTCTTGACCAGCTTCTATTGAACAGAACCAATTTTCACTGTTTATATTACGGTTCGCTTTGTAGAGGCATTTAAGAAAATCAGTCGTAATCAGCCTTCATTACTTTACTTTCTGGGTAATATCTGTCTAGTAGATATACAATTGTCTAGAAAAATGGCGCGTACCTGAGCCATTAAAAGCTGGCGTCACGAATCATCCGTCCCATACTGAAGACAAGATGCTGAGTGAAGGATTTGTAGACTCACAGTACCCAGGGTCAAAGGGTGGATCCCCCAGATTTGAATAGAGAAACCATAGTTGTCTGAGAGATAGATGTTTCCCCCGAAGTGTTAAACTTTAGGACCTGGTCTAATTAGCCCTTGTGTAGCAAAAGCTGACAGTAGCACTCTTAACAAAAGAACCAACCAAACTGTTACCAACATCCCCGTAAACAAAATTGGTATGTTTTAACGCACGGTTAGAGATTTTAAAATTAAATGATTTCCAGCATCTTTATTTAAAAATAATTTTTATCACTCATATTATATCTTATTTAATCATTAAAATAGCTTACTATTGTGTTTCATTTAGATTTTTTTCCTTGCAGAAAACAGTTGGAAATATTTCTTCCAATGTATTTGCACCGAATTTGAATGTGAGAAAATAATAACAATTGTTACAGAAACATTTACCTGGCACTCTTTACTAAAAATTCCCTGTTAAAAATAGGTATCGGTAATTTATAAGAAATCCATATGAATATTTTATTTGAAAATAGTAAAAATGTACTCAAACAAACTAAAATGTTTATCTAAATTTAATATTATTATCAGAAATAAATTTAAGTTTGTAAAGGAAAATATAAAAGTAATTTTGTCTGCGAAAAACTGAGTTTTTTTTTAAAGTTATAAATTTAACGAAATGCCAGTAGAGTGTCCAAGTTTATAACAATACTCTTGCCCGCAATAACAATTTTAAAATTTGACATAGACAATATTACTAAAATAAATCTTCCCCAAGATACAAAAGTGTTAAATATTCTCTTATATGTTATTAAAGTAAACATTTTTGCTTGTGAAATTTATGCGAGTGTTTGCAGTATGCATTTAAAATTATACAGCTTTATAAAATTGCCATAGCTCGTATTATTCTGAAAAACTTTAAATTCACAATTGTTTCGCTCTCTCTGATATAGATTGAACACATCTCAGTGCCTCCGTGCGGTCATCAAAGCAGTGAACGGCTTCCCTTCTGCTTGCGCAGTAAATATTACACCAGGAATTCCCAATGTTTTTATATTTGTGGCACCCCTGGAAAAGAAATTACAAACCTGGGGAACCCTTACTAGAATTTTAGATGTTTCAATTTTTCAAACATTAAATTAGTGGGAATGGATTTCAGGGACATGCAAAATTTAAGTTCATTGGAAGACCATATTTGAATAGTGGTCCAACTGCATTCTTGTTCATTTTGAGACACAGAGATTTAAAGTCTAATTAGTGCTGAGAAATGACTGCTGAAGTCTGATTTGTAGAGCCCTCTATTGGTATCGGAAATAAACTGGTGGTGTACTAGTTTAAAATTAAGATAGAAATGACTTGTATGAACTTGAAAGTGAGGCTAACTCCATCTTTTTAAAAGTGTACTTGGACCATTCTTCAAATAAGGCGTTCAAATAAATACTTACTCCATTGCTGATTTTAATCATTTATTACAATATATAAGTAACAAACACTAGAATAAGATATACTAATATAATTTCAAAAATAACTATGGGATTCAGTATAATATTACACTAGAGAGCAATAATGGAAATCGCTAAGAGTTTTTTTTTTATTAATGTGAGATATGTGATTGAAGCTTACAGTACAAATGTTTGTTATAGAGCCTGACAGTTGTAGGCATGTATGTATGTATGTGTTATATATATATATATATATATATATATATATATATATATATATGTGTGTGTGTGTGTGTGTGTGTGTGTGTGTGTGTGTCAGTCAAAATTTTGACGCATTTTGGTACTTTTCTGCTTAATTGTTTACTGCTTGCCCAAGCGATACAGACTGGGTTTGGATCTCTGCCAATATAACTGGCGACGACAGACGGTTTTAGAGTATGAAATTTTGTTTTCCGAAGGGCCGTTATGGAAGAACATAATCCTACGTTAAAAGAAAAAAAAGGAAAATTTTTAACGCAACCTCTAAATCTGATGCAGCAGTTCAGGCAATCTTGTACACAAACTAATTAGTTTGCAGGTGATTCTTCGAATATATTTTTACCTTTTTACCCTTTCATTCATTTGTACAATAAAATATTAGTAAAGTAATAACAAGTGACCTAAATACTGATTCTCAAGACCCTATATCGAAGAATATTTTCATAAAAGTTTTCATCGCCCGATGAAATGTATCTATGTGTCTATATGTTTTCTGAATGCCTATGTGTCTATATGTCTTCTGAATCTATGATGAAATGTATCTATATGTCTTCTATGAGAACTCATAAAAGATTGTTATGGATGTTTTACTCTTTTTCATAGACATACAGCAGTAAAATGGCGCAGTGTCTCTCTCAAAATCCTAAATAATAGGATAGACAAATATACAGTGTGCTATATTCGTGCAACACGGTAAAGATATAGATAAAATTGTTGCTGTTTTGTCTGATGTCTTTTCAATGCGTTAGTTCAGTGAATAAATAACGATTTTTGAAGCAGTTTCTTTCATTCAAGCAAGTTTCGTAAGCTTGTTTGTGGTGTGGAATCACGTAAGAGGTCAAAAACCCAACAATGTTCAAGAAGTACTATATATCAAATCAAATACGAAATATACATGCCAAAAAGGAGATTTCAATTTCAACAGACAATGCATGCGGGTAAGTTTCAATATCTCGACAGGAAAAATTAATCAGCCCTTGAAATTAGATTAAAATTCTGAGTTTACTTAAAACTAATTGTGAGTTAAAAAACATTAAAGTCTAAATTTCTTAAAAAAGTATTAGTAATGGAATGTACATGTGATTTAGAAATACTGCATGGATATTTCTAACTCAGATGTAAGTTCTTAACGCAAACTTTTAATCTTATTTATATTTACATATATTTGTTATTTTATATATTTCTTCATCTTTTTCTTATTTACATGGCCTTTGAAATAACCTCCCGGGATCATAAAATATACTAGTTTCACCGATGAGATTATTGCTTAAAAGGTTTTCCCATCTTATTTACCTTTTTTCTTTTGAAATTCTTCTTCTATCCACCAATCTTTTTGCTTCTTCGCATGGCAAATGATCTATTCTATAGAATTCTATTTGTGTGAAGTAATGAGAAAAGCTTCAGTCGACTGCACTTAAAGCAGCCCTGCATACGGAATTCAGAAAAATTCATTGCAACGTATAAATAATGATGCATTTATTTATTTCTGTTTTTGTTTTTGCATTCTTGCCGTGGTTTGAAATTCTCTTAGATCTAAATTCCCTTACAAAATGGGGCAAACTTTTGCTACTGATGTACTAATATATCTAAACGTATATGCTTTTTTGGATAAGAGTAAATGGGTAGAAAAATTGTCTGATGTATAACTATGACAGACTAATTTACAAATATATATTCATTTGTATATGATCCGTCCACAATCCAAATCGATTAGGTCCACTTTTTGAATATTTTAAAATTTTAGTATAAAAGCACTTGATAGACTCCTAACTTTTTATATTCATAATAAATAATAAGAATTAACACCATTTAGTGACAAATTTTTTTGGCCAGGGAAAAGTAAACTTTTTTTAGAAGCCATACAAATGAACTCCATACTCTGATGTAAATCGTTGCAATAATGCCATTCAAGAAAGGCGTGCAGTGGCCCAGTTGGCCAGAGCAGCGGGCTAGTGATCTGAAAATCACTGGTTCGATGCTCGCCGCTGACAAATCCACTGCCCTGTACACTAATGGTCGGCTGTTGCACCTAAAATTTGTCGTGGCTATAAGTCCTCAAAGTTCTCAAAATTACCTCTGGAGGTGCGGGTTCAAGTATTCTGATCTCATCACTTGACTCGGTTCAAAATTACGAGACTGGCCCTTTGGCCAACTCGGACTCCAACCCTTGTGGTGCCAGTCAAAACAGGAGCCGCGCCTTCTTCGCCCATAGCCTTCGGAAATAGATCTGATGTTGCTGTCAGTCAAGTGGCATAAGCAATAACAACAAGCACTGAAGCAAATATTTGTTGATAAAGGTAAAAGTTTAGTTTGGTTACATCCCCCAAAAAACTAAAATAAGTTAGTCAGTTACAGTCTAACTGCTACAGAAGTAAATACCTGTGAATTATTAAACAATTATTTCAATTTTTCACTGTAATAAAAACTAATTTGAAGACTGAATTGAACGTTATTACTTTTTTTTCACTCGCCAAATGGATTAACTTCCTTAATCATGCAAAAGTTGTAATGATAATAATGATTACTCCAAAAATATTCTATCTTCTACATTTCATATGCCTTAAGCTAAAATACACATCTGCAATAATACATTCATCAATGTATATTTTAATTTGTATTTTCAGAGGAGTTTTAAAAAATAAAACAATGTATATATATTTAAATGTGTATTTATTAAATAAACATTTCATGTATGTATGTACATGAAATGTATGTATGTATAAAAATACATTTCATTGATGTATGCTTATTTTAGTGTATATTATCACTTTTCTCTACTTATTATTTGTTGTTGCGTATGCCCCTTAACCGATAGTAGCATCAGATCAAGTCCCGAAGGCTATGGGCGATGAAGGTGCGGCTCCTGTTTTTAAAGAACACCACAAGGGTCGGAGTCCTACTTGGCTAAATGACCGGTCCCGTAATTTTGAACCGAGTAAAGTGACGAGACCGAAACACTTGACCCGTACCTCTAGAGGGAAATTTGAGAACTTGAAGGACATTGTAACCACGGCCTAATTTACCTGCCCCGCCCACCATTAATGAACACGGCGGTAGGTTTGCAGCTATTAGCATCTAACCAGGGTCGTTCAGATCACTGGCCCGCTACTCTTGCCAACTGGACTACCGCGCCCGTCCACTTTTTATTTTGTGCAGTTAATCGATTTGGCGAGTGAGCGGTTCATATGTGATCCGCTTGCATGTAATAAATAAAACATGTTACCGTGATATAAATATTTGAAATATATTCGAAGTTTAAATTTTGCAGTCAAAAGTATTTAAAAAATCTTAAACAGAAAATGTGTGACATCTGAAATATACTGCTTATTTCGCAGACTTCAAAAATCTTTACGGAAGCTGTGAAATTGAGCTCAGTATCTTAACATTTAAAAAAGCATAGCTATTTCTGAATTGTATTTTGTTTCCATAAAAAATAATAGTAATAAAATTCTTTCAACAATAAACAGGAAAAGAATATTCTTTCAGATATTTCCGTAATGCACTTTTATTTGGCTACTACTTTAGATTTTAGATTTTAGTCCGAAGTTTTTATGGAGTAGGAATGGAAATTTTTTTTGCCATGTTCCGCTTTAAATTTCAAATTTTGTGATATCTTATCTTAAATATTTTGCAAAATCCTCATAAGTAACACTGAAAATATCGTTCAATAAAAGGGGAATATTAAAAGAATGAAAGAAATGTGTGTAATTAAACCTTCATCTTTTAATTAAAACTCTTATTGTAATCGGAAAGAATGAATCCTAATGGAGTATATGGTTCCATATACTGGTAGCTACGGTATCATATAAAAGGTAAATCATAACATTTATCGAAAGAAAATAACAATTTTTTCTGCAGTTCTTTTGTTGTTTCTAATATTTTTGGACTGCAATGCATAAAGAAAATTCAATTCATATATAGAAAAAAGTACTTTCCTGAGGATAAAATCTAATACCTTTATAAATATTCATTAATTTTCTGTCTTTTAAAGACAAAATTTATGTCTTAAAAGGGAAAGATTCGCATTTATTAATAACCAGCAAGGCCGTCTCTAGGCTTAAGCACAAGAGACAGAGGCCTGGATTTGGAGCAATGGGTTTGGAGCGCTGACATCGTAAAACAGAAGTAATAGTTAATAGCGTAATAATTATTTTTTGTCGTAAATTTCAATAGTTTTCCTTTTACTTTGTAGAAGCAGCTTATATACTTAGCTGCTTATACACCGAGCTTATAAAATTTATTACTTAGGAAGATTTTCTTTTTCTTAGTTTTTGCAAAATTACTTCAGATATTATTATTATTATATACCTATTTCCTAACTGTAATTTTAAATAGTTTATTAATTTTTTTTTATTTTTCGATAATGTTTTGTTGTTATATACCTTTTGCAAAAAAATTATAAATTTAATTTTATGTAAGATTTCATAAAAACTAAATAGTAAAATTTTAAAAGTACTGCTCCGGTATATAATAGCACCCGAAGGGTCGGAGTCAGTCCATCTTGACTCTCTACCACCACAGTTCTGAACCAGCACCCCCAGGGGCGACATCGAACGATCGTACCTTCCCCACCCACTGACCTCATAAGGACTTTCCAGTCTCAGAAAAAAACGTACCCATATCCGGCCTAGACAAAAGGGTATGACAGAGGCTATTCGCACATTTTTTAGACGATTTTGGTAAACGGTAATAAAAAATCATTTGCTGCAAAAGAAATAATTGCAACTGCACTAATAAAGAAATAATTGCAATTGTACTATGTTTTTAAAAGTCAAAATTATCGTCTGCGGTTGAAAGTTTTTTTTTATTCAAATGCCGTGGTTCAACATTTAACAAAGCAGTGGTTCGAAGGCCACATTTATGCTCTTTCCGAAGAGAAATATGCATACTCCGTTATCCAAAAACGATGTGAGAGTCATGGTTTTGTGATATCTAAAGCGTCGATACGTAATATCGTCAACAAGAAAGGGAAGAAACGTCAAATTGGAGCCTCAAGTGGGACAAAAATTCCAAACAAGTATCCAAGGAAAAAACGGACATCTTCGACTATTGCAAAGGTACGTTGTTTAATGTTAAAACAAAATCCCCCTATTCAAAGGACAATTGCAAAATCATTAAAATGCTCGGTGTCCACTGTAAACAAAATGATAAACGTTGATTTAAATCTTAAGAAAGCGAAAAAACGCAATGTGCATCGTCTTCTTCCAAATCATATCGCTGAACGCAGGACACGCTGCAGAATTCTATATAAGAAACACTTATCCAAAGAAAAATGGAAAACAATTGTCACAATATATCAATCATGGGTGTATTTAAATGATTGCAACAAAAAAAGAGCCATTTATTATCATAAAAGGGGAGAAAAAAATTTAAGTTCATGGTTCAAAGTATCGAAAGAAAGTTTTTTGAAGGGATTCATGATTGTTGCTGGTTTTTCTTATAATGGCAAGTTAAAAATAAAGAGAGTGGGAAAAATGTCAAGATTAACTTCAAATACTATCAGGAACATATTTTATCGCCAATGTTTCTGAATGAAATACCATCGCTTTACCCACAGTGCCATCAATCTGTGAGACTCCATCAGGACAAAGCTAGCAGTCACACATCAAAATCCACTGTACATTTCCTAAAAGAAATGGAACAAAAAATTGGTATCAAGGCCATACCCTTCACTGATATCCCTACTAAATCTCCCGATGTATCACCTATGGATTTTTGTGCTTTCGGACTTTTAAAATCTGCATTATCCAAACGTCGTCCCAAAACACTTACAGGACTCTGGAAAGCTGTTCAGGAGGAATGGGATAGAATACCTCTTCTGACACTTCAAAAGGCATTATTATCCTGGAAATTGATGTAATTTAGTTTTGTGAATACAATATACATCGTCTAAAAAATGTGTGAACAGCCTCTGTAAATGGCGTTTGTGAAGATTAGAACCCAGCACCGTACTAAAAGCCGAAGCGCTACCCATAGGCTCCTTCCGGTCCGTATGTTGTGAAACCCATAATGAGAACGAAGCACACACACACACATATATATATATGTGTGTGTGATAATATTACTAACTACGTAAAATCGCCCATTCTGTAATTTAACTCTGTCCGGGTAACCCCTCCTTCTTGTCTTGACGTAAACGCTTCGCCTTCCCACATACTAACTTCCTCCGCCAATTCTGGCAACCTCTCTGACATAATTCTATTTTGGCGCTTTTTGAGGGAGACGCTGGACAGGATCGAAGCGAGTAAGATGTGTTGCTTTACTGTTTAGTAAATTAGTTTGTCCCTGAAGCTGATTTTATTATTTTCCGGCCACGATGTACGCTACTATTTCATGAGATGTCCATCCGGACATTTCATATATATATATATATATATATATATATATATATATATATATATATATGTGTGTGTGTGTGTGTGTGTGTGTATATATATATTTATTTATTTATTTAACCCCGATATATAAACATTAGAAAATGTGAAAGGTGAAGATATATTTTGAGAATTTTGCTGCCCAAACAATGTTCGAAAAGTGGTGAATAACAAAATTGACCAGGTTAAAAGTGTCATGGAAGTTGCAGATTAATAAATATTTTTCCTTAAGAGCAAAACTTTGCTTACCGGTCCCTGGGAGAAGAAAGATTGACAATTTAAGTATGACATTGATAAATCGTTTACTTTATGGTTTGAAAACAAATCATTTGCAAAATTACTTTATAATGTAAAAAAATTTTAACTATATATTTAACTATGGTGATACGTCAATTGCTACGTAGCATTATAGTTATTAGCATTATCGTATTATTAGCAGTATGTGTAGTATTGTGCTTAGCATTATATAATGCTAAGTCAGCATTTTTAAGGGGACTCACGACTCTTAAGTCGAGGAAATAAGGCATATTTTCATACTTTTTGACTCTTTGTAACTATTTCAATTTACTTCCAATTTTTTTCAAATTTTATGTATATGATAAATTTATATATTAATTTTAATAAACAAATTTTAAACACTCCAAATAATTTTAAACAATTTTTTAAATGCTTTAGATATACCTTGTTTTTTAAGCATTTTTATTGTGCTTGCGCGAAGAACTATGAAATTAATTTATCACTTAAATGTATAATTCCTGTTTTTTATTTAAAATAAATAATTCAAAATACAATTGAACATAAAACATTCGACATTAAAATATTATTTTCAATTTTTTTTTTTAAACTGCTCAAAATATACTTAAAGTTTCCGTAACTTTTTGCGTTAATTTACCCCTGATTTAATAACAAAATGGGCAGTGATTGCAATAATTCTAGTTCAGACGCAATAAAATAACATGATTATGCAGTGATAAAAATTTCATGGAATTATGTTTCATAGTTTTTGAGATATCAGCTGCGGAATGATGCAAAATTACATTTTGAGAAAAATGAGTTTAAAATTTTTCTTTCCATAAACTTGATCAGTAACTACATATTTAGAATATCAATATCTCCGGAAATAAGCGGAATATAATCATGCGGTTTGCTTTATTTTGTTCAGAAATGATCAGGCTTTAACATATATTTTTTTAGAAAAAATCGAATGTTTTAAAGATTTAAGGGTAGTGAGTCCCCTTAAATTATTCCATCTAGTGCAAATATTTCAAATGTGTTTATTTGCAATTTTTATTTGCTAAGTATCCCTTTTCTGTTAATTTATTTCATAGGCGTACATTTTAATACATCAAAGAAATCTTTTTATAGCTGAAACCTTGCGAGAATGTGTTTTAAATATTTCGTTAATTTTT
Organism: Dolomedes plantarius; assembly: GCA_907164885.2. NCBI lineage: Eukaryota > Metazoa > Arthropoda > Arachnida > Araneae > Dolomedidae > Dolomedes > Dolomedes plantarius. The sequence goes on along the minus strand of OU015497.1, from coordinate 139,834,269 downwards.
TTTTTATTGATGTTCATGAAACTTTCCTTCGTGCATTTTAATCAGGTGTTTTTCACTTTTGAATATCAATCGATTTTTTTTTACGAATTTTAAACTTATTTTAAATATCAAAGAAATTTTTGGTACAGAAACTGATAATTATGTTAATTTCTTTATTAATTTAGATAAGTCCTAAAAAAGCAGAGTTGCTTTTTGGAAAAGAAAATTGGGAGGTATTAATATAATGACATAAAAATATAATTTTCTTCAATGCAAAGTACCAAAATTTTTTATTTTTTTCTTCAGGTGAAACAAAATCTGTCTTCTGCACTGAGGTATTGTATTTTCAGGTCTATTATTTTTTTTTTTTTTTGGGGGGGGGGATAACAGAATTTATGAGAATATAAAAGACAACTTCATCCAAAAATCTTCTTCCAGCGTAAAAGAGGAGAGGTTTCTCTAAACTCTCCTATCAAATATTTTCTTTAGAAAGTGTATATCAATATTATTTTACTGGGTGCATTGTAAATCTTTTATGTATTTCTTCTCCCACTGTCAAGCAACTATTTAAAAGAAAAGTTGCTTTTTCACTTTAAAATTTCTCTGCAGCTCCAATTTATCAATCCGTTCGGGAAGGAAGTCTCTTAAAGGAAATATCTTTGATCTAACTTTTAGAAATCCTTTTTCAACCAGTGATAAAGTCTACGAGGGATTTAAACTTCTTCATAAGACCGTACTTTCAATTTATTTATTTATATATCTGTCTATCAACCTGCCTTTCTCCCAATATACACGATATAGATACTAAAAAATGATGAAAGTACTTCCTAGCATGTATATATATATATATATATATATATATATATATATATATATATATATATATACATATATATGTGTGTGTGTGTGTAAAGTGGCATAGTGTTACTACAGCACGGGATAACGGAAAAGGCTATCATCATTTTTCAATTTTTAAAGTGAGCTTCGCAACAATTGCAGACATTCTGTTCCATAAATTCCTTTATTTGTCTTACCACACGAAAGAAATAAAACACTTGGATTGTTTAACAAAAATGAATTCTTGAAAAGTCTCCAGATACGGCATAAGTCTGATAATGTATTGCACCCATCCATTAATTTATTCCAAAAAAATTAACCCTTCCTAATTGCATTGCTCTGAGAGAAAAATTCCCATTTCAGATAAACTTTAGACTACTACAACAAGTGTTATATCACAAAGGATTTTTGAAGAAAAATCCAGCACCCCTTGTATGGGGTTTAAAGTAACTTTTAATGCTTATTAAAAATAACCTAAATGCACGCATCGATAAATATTATTTTTCTCATCATATTTAACCAGAGTTACATTTAAAATTTATTCAATTTCCAAGTAAGGATGTTTAAATTATATTCTTTGGATTTAATTCTAATTCATATGTTTAACTTCCACTTCATTAAAAGAAATTAAACAATAGTTATAGGAACATCTCTTACTCAATTCATCAACTGTGAGAATGTTTACCAGTATCTGACTTCAAAAAAGAAATAATTTGATTTATGAACACATCTCGTATTACATATCACAGGCAATCATTATAAATTTTTCCCTATTTCTCTCTTCGATGGCAGACATGACATATAATAGAGAAACAGAAATTACTGTCATATGTCATCTATCACAAGATTCATTTAGAGAAAGAGATTAAGTTTCCAGAACATTTTAAAATTTTATAAATAGCGCTTTAAAGGCACTTGAATCAAAATCACAAATTTTAATCGTAATTTAACTATTTAAGTGTCCAATAATAAGAGGGTATTTTTATACACGATAGCTTAAATTAAATCCTTGTCATATGCTATCAACCACAGATGAACTTCCCTTTTTTAATCTAACGTTATCTGCAAAATATATTTATATATGTCCTACCAATTTTGTTAAAATTTTAAATATTCAAAAAGAATTTGTTTAACATAAAATTAAATACAAATTCTCTCATGAAACTTAAAACTGCTTTCCTCCTACTAAATTCCTGTGGAAATATTTTAAATTATTCTTTTATGTTCTTTAAATTATTCATCAACAAACAAAAACCTTCAAATTGCAGGACTATCTGTAATGAAGGTATTTGACATTCATGACATTCTTTTTTTTGTACTTGAAGCAATTAATTGAAAGTTCACTGTTGAAAATGTTTTTATAATTAAATATCCTGCCAATAAAAAGTAAATAAATTAAATCCTATGTAATATATTTCATTTTTGAGATCATATTTAAATTTATTTTTAATCAGATTTCTCCGTTGAAAAATTTTTTATAACTTGCAATTGAACAGCATTTTTATCACATTGCGTCAAAGTTTTTGATTTGTCTTTTATTCTTCTATCTTTCACTAATTTACTGGAATTAAATTAACTTTACAATATTATAAAATATTAATTTTTAAATTAACGCAGTATTTACAACCTTCAAATATTTCCATAATTTTTCTTTTAAACCTCCCGTTAGTAGTAAACATATCAGACATACATGACTCCTTGTATTAAAAATCATTTAACACATTATAAATATTATTTTTTCAGGCTTACTTTGTTTATATAGTGCGTTTAAAGGTAGTATATGTTTTCCTTACGTTGAAGAAAGCTTTACTACTTAGTCTCACTCTCTCTCTCCATATATATACACTGAAGTGCCACTGAATTAGGGATAGCAAAGCCTATGCAAATTGTGTAGCGCTGCGCATCATGTATGCGCAAGTGAGGGCGCTGTGGTAACTGCATATATAGCGCGTACTGTGGTTGTTCTGAATTAGTTGTTGGAATTGCCAGTATTGGTAAACTGCCTGATTTAGACGCCTTCGATCGCGTACAAATCGTAGGTGCGCGACGCATGGGCCATTCAATTTCCGAAATCATCAGACAGCTAGGATTTTCAAGGTCGACAGTGTCAAGAGTATACCAAGAATACATGGATGGTGGAAAAAAAAAATAGCGATCGGGCAAACTGCAAAGGAAAATTAGCCTTGACAGTGCGTGGTGAGACACGGCTCAAGCGTATTGCACGTAGCCAGCGAAGCCAAACATTAGCTCAAATAACCACAGAGTTTAATGACGGTGCCAGTTGTACAGTCAGTAAACGGACTGTGCAACGCTGGCTTCACCGTATGGGTTTCGGGAGCCGTCGACCTACTAGAGTACCATTGCTCTATACTCGCCATCGGGCTGCACGTCTTGCCTGGGCAAGAGAGCACAGAGACTGGAGTGTAGAGGACTGGAAACGAGTAGCATGGAGTGATGAGTCTCGATTCCGACTACTTAACGCCGACGGGAGGCTGAGAATATGGCGTCAGGCTCATGGAGCCATGGATCCTGCATGCCTGGCTGGAACTGTACAAGGGCATGGTGGCTCAATCATGGTCTGGGGTGTTTTTTCGTGGTACAGTTTGGGATCTTTGGTGCGTGTACCAACCTCCCTCAATGCAATTCGGTACGTAGAGTTTCTGGGTGATCACCTCCATTCGTTTATGCTGTTCTGTTATCCGCACATAATGGAGTTTTCCAGCAAGACAACTGTACTTCTCACAAGTCCCGGTTGGCTACTGGCTGGTTGTATGAGCATTCTTCTGACTTCTCTGTCATGAATTGGCCACCTAAAAGCCCAGACTTAAATCCTATTGAGCATCTTTGGGATGTTTTGGAACAAGGCGTGAAAGGCCATCACACAGCACCAAAGAACCTTACTGAATTATGTTCAGCTTTAGCCAATATTTGGCAAGCCATTCCCGTGGAACGTTTCCAGAAACTTGTTGAATCTATGCCTCGTCGTGTGGCAGCCGTTATCGAGGCCAGAGGAGGCCCAACTCGTTACTAGGTAGGTATCCCTAATTCAGTGGCACTTCAGTGTGTATATATATATATATATATATATATATATATATATATATATATATATATATAGTACATATAGTACATATATACTGAGCACTTGTCTATGAAGACATTTTCTCTTAATCCGCACCGTATAGGCGAACCAATACCAACTCCCTGGTGCCAAAATGAATTTCGCTAAAAAGTTAATTTCGTTCCTGCTGATTAAGAACTAATAGCCTCCACCTTTTTCTAAAATCATTTTGCTTATATTCTCAGGGCTGTGTCTGATTGCATTTTAGAATTTGACTTGCAGACATTTAGTCAAGGTAGATGCAACTACTTATACTCACTACAATAGATGTTACAATTGTCTTGGGTACAACCATCGTGCTGCTGAATGTGTTAGACCATTAGCTTATTTCAACTGCTCTGAAGAACACAAAGCGAAAGATTGTTTAAAGAGAAATGTAAAAGTTTGTGTAAATTGTATCCGCTTCAATCATAATACAGATAATGTTCGTAATAAAGTTGATGGCAATCACGAGCCCTTTTCTGATTGTTGTCCTTGTCATATGTTTGTGAAGAAGAACATTCAATCTCGAACTCATTATGGATAAATCTGCTAAACATGTTCTAAAGTGTGTTCAGTTAAACCTTCACAAATCTAAAGTTGCGACATAACAGCTTATTTTAAATATAGAAACTGATGATATTGACTGTGCATTAGTTCAGGAACCTCATTGCTACAAAGGTTCTCTTCCGGGTTATCCTAGTACTTATAGACTTTACTATGATTCTAATTCCGACATTGTTAAGGTGGCCATTATCGTTCGTTCGCGTGACCTTTCAACTTCTCTTGACTTTAAAAATACTGATTATAATATGGTCACTTTGAAAGTTTCTGTTGGAATTAGTACGTTCACTCTTTTCTCTTACTATTTTGAGCCTTCAAGAAACATTGACCTAGATCTTCATAAAATTAGTCAAGTTTTTTACGTACAAAAATCTCAATCGATTGATTTGGTGTATGGACTCCAATAGTAAATCTGAACTTTGGTTTAGTCCCTCTTCTGATGCTCGTGGATATAAACTAAGTGATTTTATTTCTGCCAACAGCTTATTTGTTATAAATGAAGACTGTGGACCTACTTTTCGTGCCACCCAAGGTTCAAGTTACATTGATGTTACAGTTGTTGGTACTGATTTACTTGAGGATACTTCATGCTGGTGTCTTTCTGAAAATGAATCCCTTTCTGATCACATGATGATAGAATTTCAATTTTGCCTTTTCACTGACCGATGCGACACTTTGGATATTCCCTTTATAAACAAAGAAAGCAAACTGGTGTCGTTTTCGGAATCTTTGCTCCTCCCATGTTGCCCGTTTCCTTGACATTCTTAGTCGCTGTACTGATGGTTCTTGTCTTAATACTATTTTTGAAGAATTTGGCTCGTTTCTTTTCAAGGTGTGCTTATATTCAATGCCTGTTAAAAATCATGGCGTGCACAATGTTCCTTGGTGGTCTGTTGAAATTGGTTGTATGAGAAAGAGACTTAATGCAGCCAGGCGTAGATTTCAACGTTCTAGAAATTCAATTCTTAGGGAGCTATATAAGTGTAAATATCTTAAATATAGAATTGAATATAATCAAATGCTTATTGACGCTAAATCCAACTCTTGGAAGACATTTCTTTCGACCATTGATGTTAATAATGTGTGGAAAAAGATTTATACTTACGGTGTTAAAATAAATTTCATGAAAACAATTGATATAACGGGTATTCATCTATCGTCAGGAGAAACAACAAACTCTTCAGAAGAGACAATAAATGCTGTGTTTCAAACATTCTTCCCCTCTGATTCAGAGGAAGATGACAACTACTTACACAGAGAGTACCGCAGGTCTGCTCAAACCGCTTACCTTTCTTCTCTGGATCCTCCTTTTTCCTGTGATGAAGTTAATACAGTTATCGCTATGTTACAGCCAAATAAATCACTTGGTCTTGATTCCATCACAAATGAGATCGTTAATCAGTTCCATTTTATGTTTCCTTCTTTTCTCCATAAACTCTTGAATATTTCTCTGGATGTTGCTAATTTTCCACATGTTTGTGAGTGTGCACAACTGATACTTATCCCGAAGGGAAATATGTCTAAAATACCTCATTTTGATAATCTCAGATGTATTAGATTACTTCCTTCTTTAGGTAAGGGCTTGGAAAAACTTTTCATTAACAGAATTTGCTGGTTTTTGCGCCGGGGAGATTTTTTTTCTAGTGACCAGTACGGCTTTACACCACAGAGGAGTACTGAGGATGCTTTGTTACGTTTAAGTGAGATTTTTCAGAGAGGTAAAAACAAAAAATTGCACACAATATTGATTTTTCTGTATTAAAAGGCGCTTTCGACAATACTTGGTGGCCTTGCATTCTCAACCTTCTTAAAAAAAGCGGAACTACCACTGAACATTTTTTCACTGGCTTCTGACTTTTTAAAAGACAGAGTAGCCAAAATGAGACTGGGTTCGGCTTCCAATATCCATCGACTTCAGAGGGGTTGCCCTCAAGGCTCAGTTTTCGGACCTGCCTTTTGAAGTTTGATTATTAACGATCTCCTCATAAAACTTAATAAACTTGCCTGTTGTGATACTATTGTTTTTGCTAATGACCACCTGTTTTGTTTCCATTGTAGGGACCTTCCTGCGACTTTTCTTTGTGCTCAAGAGAGAGACCTTGAACCTTGCTACCGAATGGTAGAAAGATTTTAAATTCGAAATTAACTCTGCTAAAACCAAAGTCATGTTTATTGAAAAACGCAATGTTCTTTATGACGCATTCCAGCTGTTTCTCGACGGAACTCCCTTGGCTGTTGTAGGGCAATTTCAATATCTTGGGGTTCTTCTTGACTGCAAATTTTCTTGGAAAAAACATCTATCTTACATTTCAGAGAAATGTGACAAATTGCAGCGTGATTTATGTCGCATAGCACGTAATACGTACGGCATCAGGTTTGATGTCCATTCTCTCATTGATAAGCAAGGCATTGAACCTTTTATTTTGTACGGCTCTAGAGCTTGGGGTATGGCGCTCAAGAAGAAGATTAATTGCAAATATCTCCGATGCATTCAAAGACGTATTCTCTTGCGAGTCATATGTGGATATCGCACCTTAAGCTATGAGACTGTTTTGCAATTTCTGGTTTTCCTCCGATCGACACTGCCATTCTTCATAATATTGCCTTTAGAGAAAATTTCTCTAATTCTTCTAATTCTGGTTACGATTATGTTTTACCTCCATCTGATCTTCCTCATCCCTCAGAAAGAAAGGATATCAATGTTATTAATTATTGCAACAAAACTGTAGATGATTCCCCTGTTACTTGCTATACTGATGGCAGTAAAATTGATGGCAAGGTTGGTTTCGCTTTTGTTGCCTTCAGGAATGGTATTGAATTCAAGCATTTTCAATTTAGAATTCGAGAGGAATACATTGTTTTTATGGCTGAACTATTACGTTTAAACTCTCCCATTAAATGGATCAAGGATCGTGATGTCAAAGATTATCTCATTTGTACCGATTCACTTTTATCCTTGGAGACCTTAAAATATATTTCTTCTACCAATAGCATTATCGTCGAAATTCAAAGGCAACTCAAAACCCTCGAAATTAAAATTGTCTCTGTTTTCTTTGCATTTGTTCGTGGACATACAGGTACCTTTGGTAACGAGCTAGTCGACTTCCTTCCCAAGTCTGCCACAAAGCGTTAAATTGACATTAGTGTCAATATTCCCAAATCTTTTTTTAAGGTCATGTTTGAGAGTATGGTGGAGTCGTGGAACCAAGAATACATCAGCTCAAATAAAGGTAGTTTAACCAAGAAATTTTTCCCGTCCATTAGAATGAGACTTTCATGCCATCACTTCTTTACTAACTACAAATTGACTCAGTTCCTGACAGGACATGGAAATTTTAAGAGCAATTTGAGTAGATTCAACTTGTGTTCGGCAACCCCCTGTGACTGCAGCGTTGGTGGCGAGGAAAATGCTGAAAATGTTCTGTTTTTGTGTTCGAAATACCGCAGGGAGAGAAATATTTTTAAATTGGCGCTAAAGGAATTGAAAATAACTGGCCTCCTAATTTCTTTCTGCTCGTTTCTGGGAAGAGTGCTTTCGGCTTATTTTGTAAATTTATTGTAAATATTTCTAATTTTTCTTAGCTTTTTTTTCTTTTTTTTCTGTTTCTTCTGTTTTTTTTAGTGTTTTATACTTACCTCTGTAAGTCCCGTGTGATACTTCGTGGTACACGGGAATTTTATGAATATTTTTTAATAAATAAAAAAAGGTAGAGGCAAAAGAATCAAGCTGACAGAAATCCAAAAAAGGTAAATTGTTGGTGCTCGCCTATTTGGTGTTAGTTTTTAGGGGTGTCTACATATACTGCGACCAACTTCATGACAGAATACAATGTTCGTGGTACAGAGCCGTCTACGAGACACAATTGTGGATGGAACATGATACTCACCGACAGAGACAAGAAGACATTAAAGGCAATTTTTACCTCAAACAGATAGACTATTGGGAGAAAGGTGACTGCTGTGCTTAATATGCGTGTACCGAACCCAATCTTCTGTCATATAGGGGGAAGGGAACTGTATAATCAAAATATTTGCATCATAGCTGCTTTTCCTTAACTCCTTGTGACACATATGAATGCAAAACGTAGACTACAGTGGTTCAAGGACATAAGACATAGAACGTTGGACAAGAGAAATATGTATTATTTTCAGACGAATAAACCTCTCCACTAATCCCTACTTCAGGACCTGTTTACGTGTGGAAAACACTGGCAGACCCTTACAAGCGAAACTCAATCGTTCCTAAAGAAAATAATGGTTCAGGGTCCTTCATGCATGGGCGCTGTGACGGATGGCGAGTTGAAAGTTCTTATTTTTTTGTAACTAGAACCAGCTCTTTTAAAACATATAGTTTATTATAAGACGGAGCACAGCACGGACAAGTACAAGAGACGATATATATATAACAGGTAGAAGAACAATATTTACAGGAACAAATTATCAACGTAACCTCAACACTCTAAAGCAAATACCAGCTACGTTCGGAGTCTTCAATCACCTCCGAACTTTTCTCTCTAAAAAAATATCTAAGACACGACCGGAGTCTGCAATCACCTCCGTCGTTCTTCGTGACAGCCTATCAGATACGTCTGGAGTCTGCAATCACCCCCAGCGTTCTGCCTAGTACCCCTTACGCTACGATAGGGGGCGTTATTCCTTGTTATAGTGACTCGCCTGTCTCTACAGGCGCAACATACATATATATATATATGATGTTATTCCGCCTTCCAGTATGACGTAATATAATATTTGCTAGACTCCTGCACCTGAGATTATTTGCATGCGTGATATTATATTTTGTATTATTCGTATTTTACAATAACTGAAGATGGCAACTTCTATATATTTTAGCCAATATGATGGAATCCTTTTTTTAAGGTTGTATTTCGGACAAGGAACCAGTTATGTACAATATAACTTCGCTGGGATCGCCGAGAAGGTCATCTCCTGAGATCGTCGAGTAGGCCATCTCAGTCTCTTGTGATAAATACTTTGTTTTCTAATTCTCAATAAATGTTTATGTTGTACAACACCTAAAGTCTATAATACAAAAGAACCAAACGTCAGATTGACGCATCTGAACAGGATTTGTATTATATTTGGTGTTGTGAATTATATATTGCATCTTTTAAGGAAAAAAAAACCGATAGATACTTCCGTTTTCCAGTTTTGTTATTTGTTGGACAGTTCCGTCTCAATCTAACATGGCTTTTCTAGCAAAAGCACATAAAGAAGATTTAAGGACTGTTGCGGCTGAAATAGGAATACCAGATACCGGAAACCTTATTATGGTTCAATTAAAGAAACTAATTACTGAAAATGAAAAGTACGATGAAGAGTTCGTGAAGGGAATTTTAGCAACGTTTAAAGAAGAACGAATAAGAATAGAAGAAATGGAATTTGAATTGCAGAAGATGCGTCTTGAAAAAGGACTAATGAGTAATGGAGCTGAAACCGGACAAAAAACTGAATTAAACATTAAACCGAGGTTTGATCTACACAGCATTACACAAATGTTTGATCCACAAACGAATGATGTAAGCCTTTATCTTGTTCTTTTCGAACGTCAAGTGAAGAGAGGAGAGATCAAGAAAGAAAATTGGGTTTCGCATTTAATAGGACTCTTACCGTACAATGTGGCCCAAATAAATGCAAGAGAGAGTGAAGAAGTCACTGATGATTATGAGAAAGTGGAAGAACTGTTATTAAATCGGTATAAACTTATTCCAGAAAGATTTCGGCAATTCTTTACAAAACATCACAAGAAACCAGAAATTACGTGGTGCGTGTGGTGAAGAATTCACTATTGGAGAGTTCTATTTCTCTAATGAAGAGTTCTATATTCTAGAATCAGGTCACCATAACCTTTAACGGTGAAACAAGGCCATTGTCTGAAAAGTTCACGTGGATAAGTCTCTATAAAAGATGATTTACACTGGAACCTAAAAATTACGCGGATAGTCTGCAATGCCAAGATATTTATGAGGGCCACTACGGAGTTGTAGAGATCACCTTCACGGCGACTGGTTGTGCCCGACTGATCCATAGTCCGCTCCCAGCAGTGCGGATGTTAATCGCTGGTAGACATCTCCTCTAGTCTCTGTAGGCCGGCGAACATATGCAGGAAAAATAGTGGTTGATTCAGGAACCCAGGTCAGGAACATTCATCAGGCTGAGAGGTACTTAAATGAAACGAGTCCACGAGACTTCTAGTTAAACACAATTTTCTTTATTATAAGAAGCGTCTCCTGATTAACGTTTTTACAAGCGCTCGTTAAAAAAACATTTCACATAGCTCGTCTTGGGTAACATAAACATATATCTACAAGCAATCAAAGGAGCTCGGAATTATTGAGCTTGAAGATGATCAATAACTTTCAACATAAAAATATAGCCAAGACTCTGATAAAAAACTATAGCATCTCCCACAGGAAAAGAGCCAAAATGGCTCGGGCTGGGGAGAGCTCAATAAAACACCAACAGTTTTTTAAAAAAATCTCAAGTCTGAATTTTTTCTTTCAAATCTGGGCAGAGCAAAAAATTAGAGCATAGGTTGCCATAGCGAGAAAAGCGCCAAATAATAATTCTACAGACCACGTGCCCGGCGTACGGAAGCTTACCTCAGGAGGAAAAATAATAGTAAAAAACTACGCGAACGCTTAATGGCCAATAACAAGAACCCGGCCATGCCGAAGCCTCTCCAAGAGGAGAACACCGAACGCCCCGACAAAATAGAGGCCCGTGAATGGCTTAGCCCTGATACACGAAATTCGCGCCTCGGCGTGATTGGTCGAACGTGAACCGACGTCACCAAAAGTGAATGGTCAACGTTTCGCCTGTGCGACAAGCGAGGAGAACAGAGGCACAATATTTCCAGGAATTTGTAGTTCCCAGAAAACCAGTAAGACGCAATTAAAAAGAGGGGGCTATTTAAAAGCATACGTCCGGTTCCTTTTGTAGAGGAAACTCCCTGCTGAACACGGAAATTGAACATACAATACAACTGCTTTTTAGAAGTATAGCACATTTCTTGTTATGCCGAAAACGGGAGACCGTAATTGGAAAAGTGGGGCACTCAAAAGAAGACGCCGTGCAATTAAGTTTAAATTGCTGTCGTAAAAATACTGCACCACACTGAGTCTACTTAAAGAATTCAGATAAATGCAGTGTTCCCCAACAGCCATAGGACAACAGATGTGTACGGACCACACATGTACAAACACTCGCAAACGGAGAAAACCAATTATACAGAAAAAGGGGCTGCCTTAACGGTCACACCAAGCATGGGAACAGAAAACCAAATGTCCATCAGGGACCAGATAAAAATTAAGAAAATACAAGTTAAAGGAATACAACTTAGGCAAGACATTACCGAAGTTAAATAATTAAAAGATTAAAATTAATTGCGGAAAAACTGTAACGATAAAATCATCGTTACAGAACACCCCTCTGTCCAGAGATGAAAAAAAATTGACAAAAGTATTTTTGATGTACATTGAGAAAAAAATACAAAGATAAAACATAAACATGACATAAAATAGCATTAAATAAAATAGTAAATTCCTAACTTCAAGTGAATGGTTAAAAATAAAATTAAATTTGATCAAAAGATCATCCAACATACAAAACAGAGCTGGAATCACAAACATTTCCTCGGCCAAAAGAAAGTACACGAGACTGTCCCAAAAAGGTCGGCGACGTCCTATCTTGTGTGTGGAAATTTAATTTTACAAAAAAAAGGAAAACAGCAAAGTAGCAATATTACTCTAGGGGAAAAGTGAAAATGAAAAAATAATAAAAAATTGAAAATGAAAGTGGTTTGTAGAACTAGAGTACATCTTACTACTAAATTGCAAAAAAAAGGCAGGGCTATTGAACAAACTACAATCCCCAAAAAAAAACAAAGAAAGTAGTAGTAAACATGAAGTGTAGGATAGTCGCAATGAGTAAAAAATGTAAATTGTCAAAATTTGACAAAATGAGGTAACCCAATGAGAAAAAAAATAACAAAAAAATAGAAATAAAAAAAGAGACAAGATCAGTAATATATTGACAACACAAATTTGCTTGTAACAGTTCAAAGGAGTTTTTGAAATAAAAATTTAGTGATATAAGAAATTTCGTGAGAGTAGAAGTAATCGATTGACTAGCAATTATTTCAATATTTTGCTTGTATATCAATTTCATCATAGTATTCAGTAACAGCAAATCAATTCTATATTTAATAATTAATTCATACTATATAATCAGTACAAAGCATAAATAAGAATATGAATTAAATAAGTTACAGGGAATATTAATTGGTAATGTAAAGATTCGTGTCAATGCAAAATATTTCATGAAAAGATAATAAAAATTTAAAAAAATCTGCTAATGTCTCATATGCCAATGTTAATGCCTTATACCAAAACTAATGCCTTCATGTGCTACGTAAAAACCAAAACCAAGATAAAATGTACACAACCAAAATAAACTGTAAAAATGACATTGGTAAATCAATAAATGAAGCAAAATGTGTAACACATCACACTAATAAGTAATAAAAATTATATGCTACATAAAAATACATTATATAATTACATTTGTAGCCAAAATTTTATCAATAGAATGTTATATAGGGTGCAAGTTGTAACCTTTATTTTGAAATATTAATGTTATAACCATTTGCTATGCAGGGAACCAAAAGCATTATCTACAAGAATTCCTTTTGAACAAAATCTTTTTTAACTGAAGTTAAAGAATACAAGTAATGAAATATTCGTTATATGCCATAAGGTTTAAGAATTCATAATGAATGAAGTTAAGTGTTAAACACAGTTCTAACAACATTAAAAATTCTAAAAGTTATTTTAAATTTCAGTATACAGTACTATTCAAAATTTTAATAATAGTGGCAAAAGAAATATACTTAAGGGAACTGACCATACAGTGTGAAAAAATTTAAATATCCTAAGCAACGCCAGCATTGGAAGGAAAGAAAGGAGATATGTTAGCTGTACAGTTCTAACATATTACCAAAAAAAAAAATCAACTCACTGTAAAACAGTTGACCTCAAAGAAATTTACTTAAGCTGAGGAGTAACTAAGAATTCTACATTATATTAATATGTAAATTGGTGGTGATGATCATTTATCATCCCAATAGTATAAAACATATCTTATCTAATAACTGCACAGCTTATCACTAAATTGGGAGAGAGTTTTATAACCTATGAAGACCTCTGTCAGATTATTAAGTTATTTTAGCATAACAACTAGTTAAGACAACAGGCAGACTTACTTACTAGCAACCATAAGTTGGTTACATATGGAGTAACACCTCAATAAAATCTGTGATATTAAAAAAATATAAATCTCAAACTACAAATGTAGAACAGTGAACACATATAAAACAAAACACAAAATATTAATTTAGATACTATTTGCAGAATTGTTAGGACCAAATATCCTTTTTCTCATAGCTCAGATAACAGTGCGACAATGATAAAATGCAGTTTAAAAACTGAGTTAACACATTAAGTTATAACAAAATCATTACTGAATGTTTGAATTTCATTTAAAAATTCACATTTTTGCTTTATGTATTGCACGAAAGATTCAGCATGTCAACCAAAATTGCTGCAGTCAATTTAGTCGAACAAAGCAAAAATTACATAAATTCTATTCTCATAGGCTCAGCTAGAAAAGTCTCTAGTTATTGAATTCATAGAGTAAAGGTAACTTCTACAGATTTGAGGATGGGCAATAAATTGTTGCCATAACAGACAATATCTTGTTGTATAAGAGTTTGCGAAGCAAAACTAAAAATACTCTACAGTAGAATAGAAATTCATTAACCTAATGCATACATATATTTCATAAAGTAATGATAAACACTGCAAAATAGTAAATAATAAAGTAATGTGACACTAGAGGTAACAATATGAGAAACACTATTAAATGCATTTTAAAAATATTAAAAAATATATAGGATACATGTTTCTGACTATCTTGTGACATCTAATAAACCAGTCAAACTATGAAGTTAATTTACATACTTCTATTCCTAGTGCATAATTATAGTTACATACATTCATATTTCTCAAAAGAGAAAAATAAAATGATTAAGGAAGGGTGACAAGAACATTGTAGCATGCCAAAGTAAAATTGCCATTGGATAATTATGAACTGGTGTGTAAAAAGTAAGTTGAAATTAATATAATAGCCAAAATATCAGGTAGAACTGAACAAAAGACCAATCAGGAGATTGTAACATGTATGTGCTATGTGCTCATACAGCACCTTTAAGGTTTGGCTTGTAAAAATAATTCAACCACATGAGTTGTGGCAAGTTTTATGGTACGATTAGTAAAAACGTGACTTGTCCAAACTAGTTATACACTAACCAAAATGTATAAAAATGGTAAAGCAATTGAGAAAAAAATTTAATAAGTAAAATTAGAAAAAGAAATGAAAACACACAAATATGTACAATACAACTTTGAAGAAATGCAGAACAGTGACTAAAGAATTAGGATTTCACTCGATGAGTATTCTCGTTAATCAAGACAAATTACTATAAAATTAATCAAATTGTTAAAGTGATTTATATTTTTATGCAGTAAATAGTATTCCGAAAGAGGATGGGGAGTATGTACACAGTAACTGTACTCCTTATGGCAAAAAAGGTCCATTTCAGTATAATTAAAAAAATTTTTATGCTGAATAGCTAAATAACTTTAGTATGTTCTGGATAGATAGTCATTCATATCAAATTATCAAATAATCATAATCACAACATAAAATTCTTCACTGTTTAGCATATCAAAGCGTTAAATACTTCACGCAATACATTATTTAATAGGATAAGTTATAACCATTATGGATTACATAACGTACTATTTATAACACCAAAATGACTAAAACGTGATTGAAATCGACATAAGATATTATAATTAATAGATACAATTGTATCCATTCATATATAAAAAAATGATACAGCTGTCTTAAAGATTTGCAATAAAGATGATGTGCTATCAAAATTTTTGAGCACTATATTTGCAAGTTTTGGGATGTAATTATACATGTCTCAGAAATTCTCATACAGATGTAAATTTGAAATGATATAATAACTTGAAATAGATGTATTCCACTATTATATGCAAGAAAACTGTAACATTGGAAACAAGTATAATGCATTATAAAAGTACAATATAAAAATAATTTTACCCCTTGCAGCTGATGAATTGTGCCTGGTGAGAGCACCATATTCTGTGGTGAAGAATTCACTATTGGAGAGTTCTATTTCTGTAATGAAGAGTTCTATATTCTAGAATCAGGTCACCATAACCTTTAACGGTGAAACAAGGCCATTGTCTGAAAAGTTCACGTGGATAAGTCTCTATAAAAGATGATTTACACTGGAACCTAAAAATTACGCGGATAGTCTGCAATGCCAAGATATTTATGAGGGCCACTACGGAGTTGTAGAGACCACCTTCACGGCGACTGGTTGTGCCCGACTGATCCATAGTCCGCTCCCAGCAGTGCGGATGTTAATCGCTGGTAGACATATCCTCTAGTCTCTGTAGGCCGGCGAACATATGCAGGAAAAATAGTGGTTGATTCAGGAACCCAGGTCAGGAACAATCATCAGGCTGAGAGGTACTTAAATGAAACGAGTCCACGAGACTTCTAGTTAAACACAATTTTCTTTATTATAAGAAGCGTCTCCTGATTAACGTTTTTACAAGCGCTCGTTAAAAAAATATTTCACATAGCTCGTCTTGGGTAACATGAACATATATCTACAAGCAATCAAAGGAGCTCGGAATTATTGAGCTTGAAGATGATCAATAACTTTCAACATAAAAAAAAATAGCCAAGACTCTGATAAAAAACTATAGCATCTCCCGCAGGAAAAGAGCCAAAATGGCTCGTCCTGGGGAGAGCTCAATAAAACAACCAACACTTTAAAAAAAAAATCTCAAGTCTGAATTTTTTCTTTCAAATCTGGACAGAGCAAAAAATTAGAGCATAGGTTGCCATAGCGAGAAAAGCGCCAAGTAATAATTCTACAGACCACGTGCCCGGCGTACGGAAGCTTACCTCAGCGCGGAGAAAAAATAATAGTAAAAAACTACGCGAGCGCTTAATGGCCAATAACAATAACCCGGCCATGCCGAAGCCTCTCCAAGAGGAGAACACCGAACGCCCCGCCAAAATAGAGGCCCGTGAATGGCTTAGCCCTGATACACGAAATTCGCGCCTCGGCGTGATTGGTCGAACGTGAACCGACGTCACCAAAAGTGAATGGTCAACGTTTCGCCTGCGCGCCAAGCGAGGAGAACAGAGGCACAACATTTCCAGGAATTTGTAGTTCCCAGAAAACCAGTAAGACGCAATTAAAAAGAGGGGTCTATTTAAAAGCATACGTCCGGTTCCTTTTGTAGAGGAAACTCCCTGCTGAACACAGAAATTGAACATACAATACAACTGCTTTTTAGAAGTATAGCACATTTCCTGTCATGCCGAAAACGGGAGACTGTAATTGGAAAAGTGGGGCAATCAAAAGAAGACGCCGTGCAATTAAGATTAAATTGCTGTCGTAAAAATACTGCACCACACTGAGTCTACTTAAAGAATTCAGATAAGTGCAGTGTTCCCCAACAGCCATAGGACAACAGATGTGTACGGACCACACATGTACAAACACTCGCAAACGGAGAAAAACAATTATACAGAAAAAGGGGCTGCCTTAACGGTCACACCAAGCGTGGGAACAGAAAACCAAATGTCCATCAGGGACCATATAAAATTAAGAAAATACAAGTTAAAGGAATACAACTTAGGCAAGACATTACCGAAGTTAAATAATTAAAAGATTAAACAATTAAAGGACAACCCAAAATAATTAAAAAATAATTAAATAATTAAAGAATTAAAGGATTAGTTATATAATTAAAGGAAAGTTAAATAATTAAATAATTAAAGGATTAAAATTAATTACGGAAAAACTTTAACGATAAAATCTTCATTACAGTGCGATTTTGCTTATGAACTGAAAAATTACATTAAAGAATGGATACGAGGCTTAGATGTAAAGACTTTTGAAGAGTTATCTAATTTGATTATAACAGACCAGATCAAACGTAAAGTGCCTGCAGAGATTCGTGACCATTTCATTGACGAATGGTCCCAGTTCAAAATTCCAGAAGATATTGCGAATAAGCTGGATAATTACGAAAATGTTCGGATTGGTATGAACAAAAATACAAGAAATTCATTTTCGAAGGAGAATTCAACGAGCAATTTTAAAGGCCAAAATTTTAATCACGGTGACAGAGGAGAGTGTTCTGTGTGTGTTCAGAGAGATATACCCCTGCGAGAATTCAGAGAGGTGTTGTGTTGTTCTGGAATTCCATGCGAGTAAGGCATGCGATTGGCTGTCTGTATTCTATCGGGGAGCGAGTAGGCTTAACCCCGGCAGTGCTTCTATCTCTTGGACCGGGCAAGCGTGTAGGCTTACCCGGCATCTTTTTTGTTCCGTACCGAAAAAGCGAGTAGGCTTTTCGGGCATCGCGTACGCTGTCTCTTTTTACAGAAATAAGCGAGTATTTTTTTTTTAATCGGAGCAAGCGAGTAGGTTCTCCGGCTTCATATCTCTTCACGATTACAACGATGGGTTTTTGCACTCCAAAAATATAATCTATATGTATAAAACAGTTCCGTAACTGACTCATTCACTGATTGACATACAACGCACAGACCAAACCGCTGGACCTAAAGGGCTGAAAATTTGCATGGCGATTCTACTTATAGTGTAGGGGTGCACTAAGAGAGATTTTTCAAAAATTCTTCTTAGATTTTTTTAAATTAAATTTTTAAGCTGTTTTTTTAACTTTGTTTACGTTTGCATTTAAAATAATACTTTGAGGGTTATAAATTGATATCACGAGAAAGATCATAAAATTTCCTTTAAAATGAAATTTTTTTCGAATCTTTACCTCCATTTCCTGATTTTTAGTGAATTTTTTAAGATTAATTTTTAGAATTTAATTTGTTAAATGCTGATTACGTGATTTCTGTTTCTGGTACTTTAAATAAATTTATCGTCACGTGCATAACAACTAAATAAACAAAAAATATTTTATTTTCCTTGCTAATGCGGCAGACGATTGGACATTATCCAAAAAAATTTAAAATACAGTAAAAGAAATGTTCTACAAACTGTACTTTATTATCTGTACTATATTCTTTAGTATTCTTTATATTAGATTTAATTTGAATATTTTCTTCTACATTATTTTATCTATAAAATTATCCTTTGCGATTTTCTTATAAATATATCTATATATATATATATATATATTTTACATGAATTCTATACATTGATCTTCGTATTTATCATATAATATAAATATATATATTTGACATGAATTGCATACATTGACCGTTGTATTTCATTTGAATGTACTCCGTAGCAAAGTACGGGTTTTCAGCTAGTGTAAGCATAAAACATTGTCCTGGATCTAAAATGCCCCATGCAAATGCATTATCCAGACTATTTGAAGATAAGTAGAGACTATTATATGGACATTAAATACGTAGAACTTTAAATTTCGTTATATTATCTTAGTATTTCGTTTAGTGATTATTTACTTTTGTGTATTTATTGTTTTTTATGTGTTTATTCCTATTCATTTTGTATTTTGTACTGAATATGTTAAATTTTATGCGTTCTGAATTTCCAACTAATTAAATTCAGCTCTGTGTTACATTTAAAGAAAATTTTAACACAGATCTTGCTGGGGAAGTGTGATGTTTAAAATTCAGCCTACCAGTATGTCGTAATATAATATTTGCTAGATTCCTGCACCTGAGATTGTTTGCTCGCGTGATATTATATTTTGTATTATTCGCGTGATATTATATTTTGTATTAATCGTATTTTACAATAACTGAATATGGCAACTTCTATATCCTTTTTTAAGGTTGTATTTTGGAGAAGGAACCAGTTATGTACAATTTAACTTCGCTGGGATCACCGAATAGGGCATCTCCGGAGATCGTCGAGTAGAGCATCTCCGGAGATTGTCGAGTAGGCCATCTCAGTCTCTTGTGATAAATATTTTCTTTTCTAATTCTCAATAAATGTTTATGTTATTCAACACCTGAAGTTTATAGTACAAAAGAACCAAACGTCACTATATATATATATATATATATATATATATATATATATATATATATATATATATATATATACACTGCTAAAAAAATTAGGGGAGCAAGCAAAGAAGTTAAGAAAACCGTGCGAGAAAGCCACGTATTGGCATAAAATGGATAGTACAAGCGTATCAATGAGCAATACAGAAAAAAAGACGTAAAAAATTTGTAATTAAGGTTTAATTCTATGAAAATATGGAAAAAACATAAAAGATGATTTAGGGCAACAATTTGGTTACATGTAAACCGTAAAAAAAAGTATTGTTTAGAAATGATGCAAGATTTTTAATATGACGTGTGGTCTCCTCGAACATCTAAGACTGCTGCACACCTGTTTTCCATGGATGCGATGATGTTATCGATAAGACTTTGGGGAATACTGTTCCCCTCCTCAAGAAGTGTAATCTCCAAGTCTCAGAGAGTAAAAGGAGGACTTGGTCTCGCAGCAATGCGTCTTCCGACCATATCCCAAACATGCTCGATTGGATTCAGGTCAGGAGAGCACGCTGGCCATTCCATACGCTGAATTGTTTCAGCTTCAAGCATGTTCTCCACAAGACGAGCTGTATGCGGTCTGGCATTATCATGCTGGAGAACAAAGGTATCTCCAATGGCTGCAGCGTAAGGTATGACATGAGGTCTCGGTATCTCGTCTGCATACCTTTGGGCCAGTCAAAGTACCATTCCGAATGATATGCAGGTCCATACGTCCACCTATGCTGATTCCACCCCCTACCATTAAACCAGCTCGTCTGTATTGTGACCTTTCACGAACGAATGTGTTGTTATTTCGAGTGCCCTTTCCCTCCATACCAAAACACGTCGGGTGTCACACTCCAGACTGGATCGGAACTCGTCTGTAAACAGCACTTGGCTCCAATCATGTTGCTCCCAATCTCGATGTTCAGCAGTCCATCTTCTTCGGACAGTACGGTGGCGTGAGGTCAACGGAATGCGGACCATTGGCCTACGTGCATAGAGACCTCCTTGATGAAGCCTATTACGAACTGTTTGGCTGGACACCCTTTGTCCTGTTGCCAAGAGCAACTGTCTTTGCAGCTGAGTAGCATTGTTTGTTCTGTTTCGACGAGCTGTTAACAGTATATACCGGTCATCAGTTGCTGTAGTGGCGCGTGGCCGACCTTGCCCTTGTCGGCGTCTAACATTCCCTGTTTCTTGGAATCTATTCCACAGCCTTGCAACGACACTTCTGGCGACTCCAACAGCGTCCGCGACACTACGTTGTGTTTGCCCGGATTCAAATCTGCCTATAATACGCCATGCCATGGATTCCGGCAAATCACGTTGTTGAGACATTTTCAAGTCACCTTTTCTCAAAAAGAATAACTGAGCAATAGAATTTCACAGAATTTCGAAGGCAGTGAAACAGACGTTTGTGCAACATCCCGATTTCCTCCCTTATGTTCTTTTTCTGGTTTTTGACGTCATGAACTTTGATTTGCATATGAAAGTTTCTTCTTCTGTTTCCTGCTAGGCTTTAAATTATGGATGATTTATTTTATGATACTTATTGGTGTAAGTATTTGCGTAATTTCGTTAAAACCATGTGCTCCCGTAATTGTTTTGAGCAATATATATATATATATATATATATATATATATATATATATATATATATATATATATATATATATATATATATATATATATATATATATATATATATAATATATATATATATATATATATATATATATATATATATATATATATAATTAATTTAGGAAATCAAAAGATTTTTTCTACTGTTTTTTACTCAAAAATTTGTTATACTGCCATATGAAGCTTGGTTATTAACATTTAAGTTCAAATACCCACTTTAAAGGCAGGTATAAACTATGAACAAATAATAGAATTTTTAGAAGGGTAAAATTTTTAGAAGGGTCCAGATGCAATGGACTAGTATATAACCGGACTACTAAACCTCGATTTCTGTTTCTACCAACCACGCTACTCCAGGGTTGTGATAAAATATTTCTATCAACTTTGCAGTTCAAAAGTTTCCAACGAATTCGAAATAAAGAACACGAAAATTAATCAAACAAATATTGCTAGGATGCCTTTTTCTTCTCTCTTACAAAGAAGAATTGAAATCTGAAATTTCCCTATTCATTATCAGAACATTTTACGAGAAAAATAAAATTCCATGTGTAAATACATACTCCGTCTAGGTACAAAACGTGGGCCTTACGCCCTGCTAAATCCTTAATACTTAAAGAACTCTACATATAGAATAAAGTTTCTATTTTTAGCATTTACCTTTTTTCCTATTTTTACATTGCCTAAAGTATTATATTTTAAACATTACATTTGATTTACTGTGTAAAGATAAACTCCATTTTCTGAGACTGCATTATATTTTTAGTTAATAGTTTAAGCGTTTTGTAAACTAACAATTTTTTTTTCGTGATTCACATTTGAAAAACTCGTGATTTGGAATTTCCAATTATTTTTTAGTGTTCAAAATACTATTCTTTTTAAGTAAAGATAAAGAAATTTAAAAAACGTTTATTTCAAGAATATTTCGTTTAATTTGTTTTTGTAAACAAATGTTTTCTGACAACCGTGATTTCCACGAAAAGCAAAATTTTCTCTCTGTAAAATTTTAATGTTCCCTACAGTAAACAGGTGTCATTAATTACGCGTTAATTCAGCTTTAGACATATTTAAAAATACGGTTTCTTTTCCTAACGAGAACATACACATGAATGCATATTAACCGTCTTTTCAAACATATATATATAGGAAGGGAGAGAATAATTCCTTTACATCAGAAAATGTGTAGAGATTATCTGAAACCTATACAAACATTTTAAAACATCACTGTTTAAAATATATCCCTCTTGAAAACAAATTCTGAATGTATCGAGATATTTAATGTTTTATTTTAAGAAACAAACTATCGATTTTGCTCTCCTGACTCTGCTTAAAAACATAGCTAGAATGTTATTCTGAATTTAATAAATAATTAGCTATTTCAAGTGTGTTTGAACAAAAAACTTAATAGGTAAGTATATTTTAGTTGTTTTTTATTTAATAGGTATGTAAACAAGTACATGAAAATTTTAAGATCAATAACTGTTTGACAGCTTCAAGATAAAAATTGATTAAAAAAACCTTCTCTATGGCTTTAAGGAACACAAATATATTTCTGTGGAAATGATACTCCTATGCCATATCGAAAAACTGTAATTTGTATATTTAACAAATAATGTTTTTAAAATGCATATACATTAATGAAAGGTAGTATCTAATGACATACCTAAGAAATAATTTACCATATTTCTCTAAAATTAAGGGAAATATATTATAAAACATGATACAAAGCGTGTGAAAATTCACATAATGAAAAAAGCATTACTAATAGCTTAAACATTTTTTTTCCAATGACAGGAGAGTTATTATAGACAATTAAAGTAATCCATGAAGGTAGTTTTTGAGGTGGATCTTATCAAGTTCTGTATATATGCACAAGGATTACGAGGGATCTTATGTATACCTATTTGAAATAGATAGTTGGCTAGGCATTCATGGCCAGTACTAAGTTGAAATAAAGCAGTTGGTTTCTTTCTGTGTTTTTCTTTAGAATGTCCTTAACATCTGCTATATATTTTGTTCGGAATCATTTGAGTTATTTTAGTACAAAGAACAAACCTCATATCCCTTTCAATATAACGTTTGATACATTGGTATGTTTAATCTGCCTGTTATTTCTGAACCAGTTCTGTTCAAGACTTGCTTATTCACTTCCAGTTTCTTGTAGAATCAAATCCATTGAAAACCGACTCTCCTACTCTTTGATTAGGCTTTTCGTATGATCTTTTCATAGTCATTTTATTATTATTGTCAACACATAATTATGCAGTGGCTTCCTTAAAACATTTTCTTATCGATGGTTGAGGTAATTTATTTGCTGAAGTATAATAATACACACACACAGACACACACACACACACCACACACATACATACATACATACATACATTATATATATATATATATATATAATATCCCACCATCCGTTGATTCTATGCCTTTAATGTTGTCTTACCCGTCTACAACTACATCCGTTGATGATTTTGTAGCGTCTGGTTTTAACTTATGGAGATCACACGATGTATGGTCACCTGCAAAAGGGAAATTAATATTCCATTCTGTGGATATGTCTTTAGAAATGGGTTAGACAAGAAGCTACCATCCATTCATTCTATTCTATGTAAATATTATAAATAACTTTCGATCTTTATATTTCTTAGTGAACTCACTAAGTTGCTGACCGTTCAAGCTCGAAGACTACAAGAAAACACCACTTGCTGTTCACCAGCTGTCGTAATGTTTCCTTCTGGTTCTGGAGACGTTAATCGCACACGCACACGCGCGCACACACACACACACCCACAGCGGGAATCTGAGATGCCCCTCCCCCATCCCTACATTCAGTTGAAGTTGGTTCTTCAAAAAGTTAAAATTTGTAAGCATAAAATATTTGGATAAACGTAAATGTATTTATCACACCCCATACTGAAATTTTCAGAATTATATTGATTGTTTTCAAATGTATTTAAAATTTATATAATGATATTTCCATTTAGAGTATCCATAAGAGAACGAAGTAGCTGTTATACTGATCAGAAACCAATTAAAGTTTAACACAGTCCTATTGTAGAATGAATAGCAAATTTATCCAATTTGTTATTCATACTTATTCAAGCGATTGTATTTATTCAATTTATTCAATAAATGTAAAATTAGAACCTTTCAATTTTGCATACATACAGGATAAGTTTTACTTACTGCTTCAGAAAAAATTGGTTTTAATTATGTTAGGAATTTTTATGGTTGAGGTATAAGCACACAGTTTCTGTCACAGTTATATGCTCCATTCAGTGTAAAAACCCTTTAGAACTTTATACGATAATACTAAATCTAAGAAATACATTGAAAAAAATCCTGAGTGACAGGATTCACAAAATATAATTTTGATAAATTTTGACTTTAAGAAGAATCTTATTTTCGTGAACAGTGTATCCTGAACATGAAATACATTTTTCATTTTTGTTGAATTTTTCAGATATTCAAGAATTCAAATTTGAACTTTTTTTTCTAATTTCATATTCAGAATAAATTTTTTAAAGTTATATATAAATAAAATTAATGAAGGATATTTGAAGGTGAGAACAGGTGACTATTTCGATTATTTAACTAATAATGGTCATTTTTTGCTATTCCACAGTACACGGACTGCACTTCTTTGCCCACAGTGAAATGGTATAAAGCAATGGTTCTCAAACGGGGGTACGCGGTTAACTACTAAAAAGTATACAAAATTTTATTGATATATGCTAGAAATTAATTGTGACAAAAGTTTGAGTAATTATTTAAAACTGAAAACTATCAGTTAAGCAGCAAGCAAACACGTCGCTCGTTACTACTGTATCCAAGCTGGAGCCAAATATTGATGAACTTTATAAACAAAAACAAGTCCAGCGTTCCCACTAATTATTTCCTGAGACTTTTATAATTTTATGTCGGATTAATAGATACTTTGTAATAAAATGTCCATTAAAATAAAATTCCCTGTTTTTAATTTATATTACCTATTCGTAATTAAACCTTAACATTTTAACAGTTAAACTTTAACTAATATAACACATTTTAATAAAACAAAAGTGTTTTTGTTGGGGGGTACGTATAGTTAATGATACACAAAAAGGGGTACATAGGTTGAAAAAGGTTGAGATCCCCTGGTATAAAGGATACTATATCTCGAGAGTTATCTGGAGAAGCTGTTAAATCGTTTAAATAGTTCTCACCCTTTGTCATTTATAGTTGTTTGGTGGCTAATAGGGGTAAATTCAGCGAACCCCTATCTGCCTATTGTCGATTTTTTACGATTTACATAAAATAATAATTTTGAAAAGAAGAGTTTCAAATTGAAGGACACAGTGATTTACTATTCTCGATGAAGGGACTGACCATTTTGGAAGCTGATAGTTTACAGTCTAATCGAGTGTGCGTAGTGGCTTGCCATATCTTCCAATATATCCTTTTGGCCTCAACCGCAGAAATAATGTCTGAAAAGTTTACCCTCTTGGACTATCAAGATGGAGTATTAAATATTAATATGAATGTACATTTAGCCATTTAAAAAATTTAATCGCCTAAACTGACACAAGTATACACGGCTCAACTTTTTTCAAATTAATCTTGCTAGGGATTACAGTATGGTCTGCTTTCTATAAATGCAACTTGTCATTGTTTAGTTATTTATATAATTTCACATTATTTTTTTATTTAGAGTAATGGATGGTTAGGGATTGAAGGAAAATATTTAACAGTGATTTATTGTTGTAAAATGGTAGTAAATTTTTACTGTATTATAAAACCCTGCGGTAAAGAATGTAATTAAATTTTATATTAAACAACGGTAAAGAGATCCGTATGTTATAAGAGTTAATTTGTAGATGTGCAAGGCTGTAACTGATGGTGTAGCGTCGAAATTTTTCCCTAATGTTATAAGAATGAGTGATTGTGAACATAATATATAGTATCTTCACAACAGTGTTACTCTAACTATAGAATATCAATCTCTGTTGTTGTTGTGGCTTATTCCTCAAGGTATAGCCGAGGGATAGACAAAGTGCAAGAGGTCGTGAAATCTCAAAAAGTCATACACGAGAAGAAGCGCAGAAAATAGGTTCTCATGCAGCAGCCCCACGCTGTTCAATAGGTGGGCAAGTGATGTCGGTGCAGAAGCACATTTAGTACAACTTCGAAAAGTTTTCTGTCCATTGATAAAAGTTAGGCTCCCGATATGTTCATTCTATCATTTTCTTGTGTATTTTTATCGTTATTATTTTACTGGATGAATAAATACGCTAAATTTTAACTTAATGAAAGTAACTTTTATTGTAGATATTCATTTAAGACATTCAATGCAGTAAAATCCTATGGTAAATCTAGAAGACCAAACATACTTTAAAAAATTATGAAGCGAAAGATGTTGCCCCTCAAATAAGCTCGCCTGTAAATTATTTTTCTGTAATGTGTTGCATGTTATAGGTTTTCTGAATTTTTTTTTCAGCATGTACTATAAATACGTTTATATCGTATTATATAATCCATTATGGAATTTCCTCTCTAGAAGCAGAGCATTTCCATCAGAAATATCCATCTTGAATCAGCTCAACTTGTTTTCAATTACGAAAACACGAATGTGTTAAAATAATATTAAAGTCACGAAGTTTAAGAAACTATTTCAAAATGGAAAATCAATTAAAAGCCTTTGAAAGATCTTCGGATAAAATTATTCGCTTTTGAATAACGGCAACACACATTTATGCTTGTATGAATCAGGCGTAATTTGTTGCATATTACTATGGAAATTTAATTTCCGTAATTGTATTTCAAGGAAATCTAATCATTGACTCATGCACGCAAAGGCGTGTATGAAAGTGAGTGCTTTGCAGAGTTTATAGGAGCTGTAAAAATAACTTCATCTAAAGGATATTTTGAATATTATCCAAAATTATAATTTTTTTGCGGAAAAAATATTTTAAAAATATTTGCTGCTTTATCAATTTCGAATCTTTAGGACACGTTTCCTGTGAGTGTAGCTACTAATTTTGTCATATATTGTCTTTAATAATATTTTCTTAAAAAATATAAGAATATGTTTCAGTTCATGAAAAGTAAAGTGATTAATGGGGATGATATACCTCCTCACCAATAAGATGTGAGGAAATTGATAGTAAAAACGTATTAATATCATTTTTGAAATCCTACTCTATGTCCCTCCTAAAGTTTAATCCTAGAAATTATATTAACTTATATGCGTAAGTGCTTTTCACCCACCCACTCACCTCCCACACACACTCACATAACTATATATATATATATATATATATATATATATATATATATATATACACTGAAGTGCCACTGAATTAGGGATAGCAAAGCCTATGCAAATTGTGTAGCGCTGCACATCATGTATGCGCAAGTGAGGGCGCTGTGGTAACTGCATATGTAGCGCGTACTGTGGTTGTTCTGAATTAGTTGTTGGAATTGCCAGTATGGGTAAACTGCCTGATTTAGACGCCTTCGATCGCGTACAAATCGTAGGTGCGTTACGCATGGGCCATTCAATTTCCGAAATCGTCAGGCAGCTAGGATTTTCAAGGTCGACAGTGTCAAGAGTATACCAAGAATACATGGATGGTGGAAACAAAACTAGCGATCGGGCAAACTGCAAAGGACAGTTAGCCTTGACAGTGCGTGGTGAGAGACAGCTCAGGCGTATTGTACGTAGCAAGCGAAGCCAAACATTAGCTCAAATTACCACCCAGTTTAATGACGGTTCCATTCGTACAGTCAGTAAACGGACTGTGGAACGCTCGCTTCACCGTATGGGTTTCGGGAGCCGTCGACCTACGAGAGTACCATTGCTCTATACTCGCCATCGGGCTGCACGTCTTGCCTGGGCAAGAGAGCACAGAGGCTGGAGTGTAGAGGACTGGAAACGAGTAGCATGGAGTGATGAGTCTCGATCCCGACTACTTAACGCCGACGGGAGACTGAGAATATGGCTTCAGGCTGATGAAGCCATGGATCCCGCATGCCTGGCTGGAACTGTACAAGGAAGAGGTGGCTCAATCATGGTCTGGGATGTTTTTTCGTGGAACAGTTTGGGATCTTTGGTGCGTGTACCAACTTCCCTCAATGCAATTCGGTACGTAGAGTTGCTGGGTGATCACCTCCATCCGTTTATGCTGTTATGTTATCCGCACGGTAATGGAGTTTTCCAGCAAGACAACTGTACCTCTCACAAGTCCCGGTTGGCTACTGGCTGGTTGGATGAGCATTCCTCTGACTTCTCTGTCATGAATTGGCCACCTAGAAGCCCAGACTTAAATCCTATTGAGCATCTTTGGGATGTTTTGGAACAAGGCGTGAAAGGCCATCACACAGCACCAAAGAACCTTACTGAATTATGGACAGCTTTAGCCAATATTTGGCAAGCCATTCCCGTGGAACGTTTCCAGAAAATTGTTGAATCTATGCCTCGTCGTGTGGCAGCCGTTATCAAGGCCAGAGGAGGCCCAACTCGTTACTAGGTAGGTATCCGTAATTCAGTGGCACGTCAGTGTTTATATATATATATATATATATATATATATATATATATATAATATATATATATATATATATATATATATATATATATATATATATATATATATATATATATATATATATATATATATACAGGGTATCAAATAAATACCTCCCAAACTCTTCACAGCCAGATACCTCGTTGGGAGTACATAAATAATGCACAAAGAACTGTACCTGTACGACCCATAGTTATCGAGAAAAATACGAAAAACAAAGTATGACGTCACATCCGGTGCAAGAAAAAGCACTTTGACACATCAACAGCAGTATTTGCATATCTTTTCCGACGATAATGTTCAAAATGTTCTCCGCGTATATCGCGTCATGAATGCGCGCTGTAGAATTACGTTAAGCCGTCGTTTAAATCGTATTTAAGACTGCATTTGGCAGCTACCGGTATTCTTCGCATGATGATCATGTATTCCGTTCGTGAATATTGCGACATGTATTTGATCTACGGCCAGTGTAATGGAAATGCTTTAGGAATTGCTGGGGAGTATGCCCTAGCAGACGGACTTAGTTGCTCGTCTGCATGCTGCTCGTGCTACGGTGGACACCACTGCTGCGACGTGTGCAGTTATCCATTCCACGGCACGCTCAAATCTGCCTCGATATGCACGGCGGACACTTTGAACATGTGCCTTTTTAAATATTTGCAAATACTGCTGTTGATGTGTCAAATACAGGGTTTGTATAAAAAGTATCGGGAAAAAGTTCGGAAAAATAAATTTATTTGAGATATTGCTACAATTCCTCAAAAATCTTCAAAATACATCCCTTGAACGTCGACATTCTTTTGCCAACGGTTTTTCCAAAGGCCCCCTGGTAGGCGTATTCCGGAACGTCCTTAAGGGTACGCCACCACTCTCACCCAAGTTGTTCTCCACACTCTCTCGGCCATCTTTGAAGATCTTGTGCCACTTAAAAACTGCAGTTTGTGACATGCTTTCGTTCTTGAACGCTTGGCGAATCATGCCCAACGTCTCCGTACCCAATTTCGCCAGTCCAACACAAAATTTGATGGCGTGCCGCTGTTCAATCGTTCGCTGCATTTTGCGCTTGCACCGAGTCACTCGACAGGGGTCCACTAAAAAGACTATCTAGCCTGAACGAATGCTCGCAGGCGACTAGTACTTAGTGCGTCTTGTAGGTCACACCACCCACCACCAACCATACATGATACGAGCGCGCTCTGACGTACAGTCACGTCAGGAAAAAATTGTTCCCGATACTTTTTATACAAACCCTGTAAAGCGTTTTTTTCCTTGCACCGGATGTGACGTCATGCTTTGTTTTTCGTATTTTTCTCGAAAACTATGGGTCGTACAGGTAGAGTTCTTTGGGCATTTTTTATGTAATCCCAACGAATCTGCTTATGCAGAGTTTGGGCGGTATTTATGGGACACCCTGTACACACACACACACACACACACACACACACACACACACACACATATATATATATATATATATATATATATATATATATATATATATATATATATATATATATATATATATATATGTATATATATATATATATAATTCGTTACAAAGTTATTTGTGAGTTCACGGTTACTATTAAAAATCAGTCGTCACCCTTGGCTGTTTCGGAAAGAGAGATCGAGAGAATATAAGAAAAAGTAACATAAAACATATTAAATATGTTAATATATTTAATAACTGTTTGTTAAGCCCAAGGAAGAAAACAAATTTTAAATAAATACATGGATGATAATAAGTGCGCCTTTAACTCAAAAATACTATTGTATAATATTAAAAATTTAAGCTTAAGTAAATAAATATATTCAAGCATAATAAAGGAAACTTAATACATAACATTCCTTAAAGAAAGTCTTAAAAGCATAATGTCTTTGACCAGGCTACTGATAATGCGAGCAACAAAGAAACATTTTCAATGAAAGAGCTGAGTTAGTTTAGTGGGGCCTTATTTTAGCCATGCACATTACCGTATTTTATCTTTTCAGTTTTCATTTCCCTCTTCCTTCTGAGATAAAAAACAATTGTGCTTAGAAAATACAACAGGTATTCATGTTGCGTTAACTTATGAAATGTTTTGCATGAATTGTGTTCCGCTGAAATATAAGCAGCAATGTAAAAGGCACAAGAATGTATTCCTAATGCAATGCCAACAAAGAAAATTTATTCATAGAATAGATTACATAATTTCCTCCATATATTCCTATTCTCAACCACTGATATTCGGAGACCTAACGGAAAACACCTTTAGACTGATAAATCTTGCATTTTTAATAGGCTTGGATAACGCCTCCCCAAATCCTTGTCGTTTACATTCTCAATATAAAATCGTGAGAGGTTGGAATTTAAACCGCCTTTATGCGCATCCTTTTTCTAAAGTCTCGTAGAAAAGTGACACTTTTCTGAATTGAAAGGTATGTATAAAAGAGAGATTGTAAGGTAGGATATATTTTTGCTGTTCAGTAAGTTATTTATTTTATGTATCTCTCAAATCTTCAGGGAATAGTCTCAGTTTGTATTTTAGATTTTGTTCTGAATAGCCATTAAATCACAAATAAGAATTATTGATAAAAAAGTCAGACTTATTTTACCTTGGTGGTTTCATCAGACTTTTAAATAATACTAGATTGTAAACAAATTTGAGCGTATTTCCTCCAAAAATACGTTATATATAATTTATCATTTATATATTTCCTTCAGTTTATTTATAATCTTCAAATGTAAAAGGACATGGATAAAAGCTTGCTGAGTACTATCCAGTTGTCTCGATACTCCGGTTTTATAAAAAGATGGAAGGGAAGTCTACTGAAACTAAACTATACTAAGGATGAATAAAAAACTGATACTTAAAATCATAATAAGAATTTGGAATTAGATTTTGCAAACAATAGATAAATCTTCATAAAAAGAAGTTGTGACGGAGAAATGTAAGTATATAAAACGTAATGTAGATGGACTTCTTACGAAGTATAAATATTTCTGTAAAACTATCTCATTTCTTCCTGGCTAATCGATTATTCTCTCATTCTCTTCGTTCTTTTCCGGCTCTTAACTCAATACTATCAACAGCTTGATAAAACTTGATAGGTTTTGTTTTTCGGTAACTGTGACCGTTTTCCAAACCTCCAGATTTCCTAATATTTTACATTTGGAGTGAAAAAAACATGTTCATACTATGATTTTCCTCATTATTTGAAAATTCAACGCTAGTGCATTTAGCATGAATTTTATGCACAGAACGTATGAAAAGTTTAATTAAAGGAGACAGATCAAATTATTTCTTGTGAATAATTTTTCTTAAAAATACATGCATCAACACGTCACAAAAAGTGCAATTTTTACCTTAAAAGTGTTCAAGGAAATTGATCACGAATAAAAAAGTTATGAGAAGAATATTGTATTGATAAAATGATTACATGACATCCCTTTCAACAAAGTTTTCCTTCTCATAACCAATGCAATTAATTTTATATAAACTTCGTTTCACGAAACTCGCTTAAATATATTCTTTCTTTCGCTGGCATATTTTAGTTAAGGGGGGAGTACACCTTTGCACCCTCAAAAATACACTCATTGTACTACCAAGCATAACGTGTTGTCAAACAGTTAATTTGTCATTAATTTAAACCATTTTTTTAGGGTGAATTGTACAAAGTTTATCTATTAGAAAACAAAAGCAGAATTTTGGGGAGATTATTAGAAATTATTTTATGTAAAAAAATAATTAATGTTTTATGAAAAATGAATCTTAGGTCAATGCAAGGTGCGCAGATTTTTTTAAAAACGATAAGGAATATATATTATTTGTATATATTCTATCCTTAGGCTATACTTTAATCTACACCTCAAATAATTTCCATATTTCACATAAAAATATTTTTTTCAGGCAAATGTATTGTAATGTACAAAAAATATAATTTAAAAAAAAAAACATTTTTGTAAAAAATTTGTAATATGTACTTACTTAAATTTAGGTAGAAATTGTATAAAGATACATGATATAGACGTATACAAAATTTTAGCCATTTGTAACGATTAGTTTTGAAGAAATAGTGCGCACAAGTTTGAAAATAACAGTTTTCAGAAAAAGCCATTTAAAGTTTAAATTTTCAGTGAATTTCTTTACTATTAGCTTTATACATTTGGCCATAAAAGAGGTTCTAATTGTAATATCGACTTCATTTTTTTCCCAAAAGATTCCTTATATTCCATTTTTCAAAATTAAATCATAATAAAAAATTGAGTTTTTTTAAAGTGTTAAGGTGTACTCCCCCCTTAATGGTTCAGTTGGAAACGCTACTGTATCGGAATTATGCACAATTGTTTTCCAATAAAAATAGCCCCTGTTACGTAATAATGTATGACGTAACGCCTCCCACAACTTGTCTATGTACACCCTCTAGTGCCAAGTATAAATCAGAACGAACTCTGTATCGGTGGATCAAGGAGATCCTGCAACAAGCGGAGTTTACTACGGCAAGCAATGTCTCGCTATTAAATTTTTATTGGTTTTACAGTCCATTGTGCTTATTTTCTTAAACATCGTACACCTCCGTACATTTTGGTCCTAGAGACCCGGTGACTTTACCAGTGCATCAAATTTAACCTAGTTTTAAACTTAGGAACAATGACTACAGAATCAGTCATTACAACGCTTAACCGCAATCGTGGTAATATAAAGGGACAGTTGAAGAGAATTACTATATGTGAGGATAGGAATGATGCCGCAGAACTGCAGGCTCTGTTGAATGTGATTTCGAAGCATCAAGAATAATTCGAAGTTCGAAAGGAAGAATATTATAAAGTAGTCATCGAAAAGAATTTTGAAGAAATTGAAGAAGTGTTGTCACAGCTAGATGAGGAGTTGCAAAATTCAGAGGTGAGTCTGAAAACCTTGATTAATAAACTTAAAATCAGTAAAAACAATTCTGCTTATCTAAATCAAAATTTTGTAAATTCTACTCATGATTCGAATTCCATTAACAATGATCAACTGAAAAGAATGTCAATAAAAATTCCAAAAATCCCACTTCCTATTTTTAACGGAAAATTCGAGGAATGGAACTTGTTTAAAAGCCAATTTGTTAGTCTAATTGACGAAAATTCAGAGCTTTCTGAAAATGGAAAGCTTCACTATCTACGTGGGTCACTAAAGGGAGACGCAAAATTATAGAAACCTCAGGTGACAGTTACGTTTCCCTATTCAAAGCACTAGAGCAAAGAACGAAAACAAAAGAATTATTGTTTACTGTCACATGAAAAACCTAAATCTTCAATCTATCAAACATTAGTCAGCTAAAGAACTTCGAAACTTGTTGGATAATATAAATAAAATTCTTAGATCAATGAAAATTTTGGATTTCGAACGAGACAAATTTTCGAATGCTTAACTTTTGAATATTGTTCTTGAAAAAATAGACCGAGAAACATGGAAACAGTTTGAATTCACGTTGAAGGACAATGAAGTTCCAGATTTTGATATTTTTTACAATTTTTAGAAAGAAATGTCAAATTCTATGTAGTATTAATACTAACATTTCTTCGAAGCCTATTTACGAAAGGTCGAAGTCCCTTTACGTGAATTCTAATGATTCATTTAAAATGTGCGTAGCTTGTAAAACCCGAACTAATCATCCGTTATATCACTGTGATAAATTCAAAGAGATGAAATCAACAGACAAATTAAATGTGGTTAAAACTCATCGGCTCTGCAATAATTGCCTAAGTAATCGCCATTCTGTTTTTAATTGTAATTCTAAGATAGCTTACTTTGTAAAAAATCTAATCACCATACGCTCCATCATAAGTATCCCACGTCGACGAATACCTTAATATATTCAAATCAAAACTGTGAAAACATTCCGTATTCTGACACGATAAATATCTCAAAATCAGTTCCCGCTCAAAATGAGTCATCATTTCCTTTGCTCGCACCAGGCAAACCAAACAAAACCATAGTCGTCACATTATCGGCAGATGTCAAAGACTGTTGTTTAGCTTCGAGCAGTCTTTTATGCACTACAATGTTGTTTATTGAGAACTCATTTGGCAAAAAAGTAAAAGTGAAGGTAATTCTTGATAGTGGAAGTTCAGTGTCAATATGTACACAGGAAGTAGATGTTTAGGAATTAAAAAAAGAAAAATGCAATTCATCCATTTCAGGCATAAACGGAGGAGAATATTTTGTAAAAATTATGTAACAGCAAAAATTTCAAACGATGAGGGCAGCGTTTCAAAAGCATTATCATTCCTTGTGCTACGTAAAATCACAGAATTAACGCCTGTAAAGAAGATTGATATTTCTCGAGTATATATACCTCACGAAATAAAATTAGCTGACCCTACATTGCCCATTCCAAATAAAATTAATCTACTCATAAGTTGAGATATTTTTTAATTGTTTAAGGCTGAAAAATTCAAATCATACAATAATAATTTGATGATTCAGAATAGTGTTTTCGGCTATTTGGTTACCGGGACTGTGTAAAATGCAGTTTCTCACAATTTTACTGGTCTTACTCATATTTCAGAAAGAGATTCTTTAGAATTTTTCTGACAAAAAATTCTTTGAGATTGAATCCTTTCCGGGGGATAATACAAATAATGAGTCTCAAACATTTGAAAAGGAGTATTGTGAGCAACATTTTGTTACCACTCACAAAGAGATGATAGCTGAAGATCTGTTGTACGATTACCCATTAAGGAAGGTAGACGTTCTAGTTTAGGAGAGTCTAAAACAATGGCGGAAAGACGTCTAAATTCACTTTGGAAAAAATTGGACAAATATCCAACTATGTCCGCTTTATATAAGACATTTATGGATGAATATATTGCGTTAAATCATATGGAAAGGGTTTCGAACTGTGAGAACTGTAGTGAAATTTATTAAATCCCGCATCACGCAGTTTTCCACCCAGAGAGCATTTCGACCCATCTTCGCGTCATGTTTGATGCATTATATAAGTGCGAGAATGGAATAAGTTTTAATAATCCGTTTCAAAAATTTAAACATGTTTAGCAGAGTAGTGGAAGAACAATAGCCCTTTAAAATAATTATAACATTCAGCTTTTACTTAAAACAAATGTTTATTAAAAATCCTTCAAGAAACTTAAATCATAAAAGCATACTACAAACGAAACATCAAGTACGCGAGAGCCGTCAACTTTCGACCAAACAGCCTTTATATATATACTACAAACAAATTTGCATAAAACTGCTCAGTAACTGCAGCTCAGTTTACCTCACGATTAATCGCCTGAAAATTACACTGCCGTCTGGCGGGGAAAAAGCTGAGCGGTCAGGAGAGAGATTAACCAAGGAGGGAATGCGTATTTCCCTATCAATGGCCCGCCTCTGACGTATGACCAGAAGCTAGAAACCTTTTTGATTTATTTAACATTTCTTAAAGAAGCTTCAAAGAGCCTAAAGTTTTCTATTATTCTTAAAACAAAAGATTAGTGTAAGGTAAACAGGCTGCAGTTTTACAATATAGTAAAAAAACATTGGTATATTATTGACACTTAAATATACTACTCAAAATGAGGTGTAATTCACGATTTGTGAAAAAACAGTCCATATTTATACACCTTTAAGATTAAATAACATTTCAAACTTCTACTTGAGGAAAAAAAATGACATTTAAATAACAAACTTCATATATGTAATCTTCCGCTTTCAATTAAATATATACTTATATAAGCATACACACATAAATACTTTCATGTATTTACTTAAATATATGACTTTACTAAACAGATGTTAAAGTCAGCGTGAATTTTCAATCCCCACCATTACCAAAAAAAAATTCCATTCAAAATGAGAATGTGCATTTATATTTAAACGAAAATTCTATTAGTTAGCATTTTCAATCCAATTTTAGGCAAAGGTTTTGTGAAAATATCTGAAAAATTTACTTTGGTGTTTACGTATTTCAATTCGAATAGGTTATCAAAAACTAAGTTTCTGAGGAAATGATATTTTATATCTATATGTTTCGTATGGCTATTGGGGATTTAGAAATGGGGGATTTAGAAAAGTTAATGGCTGCTTGATTGTCGCAATATAGAAAGCTAGAAAATTTTATATCTAATACATTCATTTTTAAAAGTTCATTGAAAATGCGAATTACCCAGACTAACTCTTTAGCAGCCTCAGTTAAAGAAATGTATTCGCTTTCCATTGTGGATAAGCTAACACATTTTTGTTTGAATGTTCGCCAGGTAATTGGTACGTCGTCTATAAATAAAACAAATGCGCCAAATGATATGCGGTCATCCCTATTTGCTGCATAATTAGCATCATTATAGCAATTCCCATTATAATTACATATTTTAGACAAATTTAATTTTTATGATTTTGTATAATGCAAATATCCTAACAATTTTAACAATGTATTTCAGTGAGTTAAACCAGGATTATTCTGGAATTGTGAAAGAATATTTACAGCATAACATATGTCAGGGCGTGTTCTATTTGCTATAAATGCTATAGAACCAAAGATACTGCGATATGAAAATTTTGACATAATTTTTATTTCTTCATCAGTACTAGGACATTGGTTTTTGGATAGAACTGTGCCTACTGCAATGGGCAAGGAGGTTATTGGATAACTAAACTCTGTAAATTTCTAGTATATTTTGTCAATGTAGTCTGACTGATGTATGTATAAGTCACTGCCTTTTTCCTCAAATTGTACACCAAGTAATTTACTTGTTTTGCCGAGGACTTCCAGGTCAAATTTCTTATTAAGTAGACTTATCACATATTTTATAAAATCTTGAGTTTTAGAAAACAGAATAATGTCGTCGACATACAGGAGTAAAACAACCTTTTTCTGAAAAATATAGACACAGTTTGCCCACTGTAGTTTTTGAAAACCAAGTTCTTCCAAAACTGTATGTATTTCTAAAATCCACTCACGTCCTTACTGGTGTAAGCCGTATAAAGCCTTGTTTAATTTGCAAACGTAATTAGGTTTACTTTCATCTAAAAATCCCTGGGGTTGGTACATAAATGCTTTGAGTTAAAGGGGCATACAAATATGCACATTTAATGTCTAATTGACAATGACACCAATTTAGTTTGCAAACTAAAATTGAAAAACAGAATCTAATAACTGAAAAATTAATAATGGGGCTAATTACTTCGTCATAATGAATTCCCTCCTTTTGTCCAAACCCCTGTGCTACTAGTCGCGCCTTAAACCTAGCTATTTTACCTTTTGAATCGTATTTTACGGTGTAAACCCAGCGACATCCAATTATTTTAGAATTTACAGGTTTAGAAACAAGGTCCCATACTTTTCAGTCATGCATGACCTTCATTTCTTCCCTCATAGCTTGATGCCAGTTCTCATCTTGGGGAGTTTTCAATGCATCATTGTAACAAGTGGGATTTTTAATTTCTAGTCATGCTTTTGATATATTGCATTCGTCTCATTTTACCGGCCCTGAATATAAATTTTTCCCACTGAAATTAAAATAGTCTTTTTCATATTCTATTTTATGTAATTTACAATAGTTTTCTGTATCGTCATCAGACCTGATTCTTACATTTGACCCCTCAATTCTATAGTAAATATCTGTTCGCGAACTGATTTTTCGTGGAACAGCTTGTCTTAACCATTTAATCTGATCAATGGGAATTGGAGTTTTAAGCTCCGTATCGGTGCTTGATTTCTGATCTAATTCGTCAGTTTTAGTGATATTCGTTTTATCAGTTATACCAATATCGGACTCGTCTGATTCGGTATCAGTTTCTAGTTCAGTATTAACTACAACAGTTTTATGCTGAGGGTCCATCATAGCTCCACTGTTAGCTGGTTCTTCACCGAATGTTACGTTGA
This sequence comes from Dolomedes plantarius, assembly GCA_907164885.2. Lineage (NCBI taxonomy): Eukaryota > Metazoa > Arthropoda > Arachnida > Araneae > Dolomedidae > Dolomedes > Dolomedes plantarius. The sequence goes on along the minus strand of OU015497.1, from coordinate 139,795,539 downwards.
TAGTTTCCACTATTTTATGCTCAGAAGGAAGCCAAATCCTGTAACCCTTCGTTTTTTGAGCGTAACCTACCATTATGCCTTTCTTGGCACGCATATCAAGTTTACGCCTCAGTTGTCTCGGCACACCTACAAAAGCAGGAGTACCAAAAGCTTTGAGGTGCTTGACTGAAGGCTTACGGCCCCCAAACAACTCAAAGGGAGTCTTTGTGAGGTTACCATGACAAACACTATTCCATACATAGGTAAGGCAAATAAGGCTTCAGCCCAAAAACCATTCCCGAGTCCCCTGGCTTTTAACATTACCTTTATTGCATCGACTGCAGTATAGTTGTAACGCTCAGTGACCCCGTTTTGTTCTGGGGTGTAGGTATTTGACCTTTCAGCTCGAATTACTTGCTCTCCTAAAAAGTCTTCAAATTCTGAACTACAAAACTCCAATCCATTATCCGTTCTAACACTTATAATTATAGAATTCAAAAAACGCTCTACTCTTTTCTGATAACTAGTAAAACATTTAAAAGCATCTCGCTTCTCCTTTAAGGAGTATGTAGTGACTTTCCTCGAAAAGTCATCTATTATAGAAAGAAAATATCTATAACCACCTATGGCTACGCTAGGAAAAGGGCCACATAAGTCCATGTGGAATAGCTCAAGAGGTTTTTCAGAACGAATTTTGCCAATGGGTTTAAATGATTTTCTACGAGTTTTTGCTTACTTACAAGGTTCACAATTTAAATGGCTGTTTTTCATTTTTGCTTGTTTGAACAATGTACTTGCTATTTATGTGACAATACTAGTTATGCCAAAGGTCTAAAGGATTAGTACTAGTGTTATTGAAAATTTCCCGCTTTACATTTTCAGCTGGGTACACTGGATATACACAATAAAGCCCGTTTTAAAGTTTTGCTACAAATTGCTTATGACCATCTTTAGCATATACAATTATTTTCCCGTCTTTCCCGATAAATGAAGCTCCACCTTTGTCAAGCAGTGGACCTGGCATGAGGTTTCGCCTCAATTTCGATGAATATAAAACATTTAATAAATTTACAATTTCTGACTCACCATTATTAACGAATTTCAGACGGACTGTACGGGTTCCTTCAATGTTGCAGATGACACCATCAACAGCTACGGCTGTGCATGTTCCCAGTAATGGTTTGTTGTCTAGCAGGAGGTCTTTATTGCCGCAGAAGTGAGAACTGGCAGCTGTATCCAGAATACAGGCGGTGTTTGCATTCCCCTCTCCAGCGTTGGCTTCGGCTATGTAGCTCGTTTCCGGATCTGGAGTTCTTTTAGGCTTAAATTTTAATCGACAGTTTTTGCTTGCATGTCCAGTTTTGCCACATTTGATGCATTTTACATTTCTTTTTATGTTTTTGAAGTTTTTAGGTACTATAATGTCCTTTTTACTTGAAGTTTGTAGGGCAATAGTTTCTTGATCTTTTCTTGTCTGCTTGAGTCTGGATTCTTCTGCTAAGAGTTCTTTTAAAATCTTATCAACCTTAAAATCGTCGTCCTTCCATCTATAAATGGTTTGGACGATACCGTTAAATTTCTGTGGTAAAAATCGGATAAGTTGAAACGATTGATACCATGGCGAAATAGGCTTTCCAGTATCTTCTAACTGTTCAGCTATATCTTTAAGCCGGGCAGTATAATATCCAACATCCTCATTTTCATTAATTCTGCAGCTAAAAAATTCGTCTGTCAAACCTATAGCTCTAGCCCGGGAATCCGGGCGGAAATGCTCTTTAATTCTATTCCAGGCTTACAGTGGGTCCTCTATATCCGATATAAAGCATCTGTACTCCTTTTCTAAGTTCAGGTAAATCAGACTGTAAGCTCTTTCAGTTCGGTTAATAAAGTCTCTTTGCTGCTTGGTCGGAATAGCTTCACCTTCTTTAGGAACGACGGTATCCGCTGGTTTCGTCTCCTTTCCTGTAACTATCCGCCAGCAATTCCTTTCCATTAACACTACTTTCATATCACATGGCCATGTAGAATAGTTATTAGAGTTCAACTTCATAAAAACAGTTGCCTCTGCCATTCTTCCGAATATAACTTACTGGCCCGCCGTCGATAAAAATTTTGAAATGTAGGTGAATCTTACAACGTGCTTACAAGCTTGACTTAAAAGCTGATAAGGGCTAGGGAGTTTGGACACCTTGGCCCATAACCGTATAATATTCCGTTTCAAAAATTTAAACATGTTTAGCAGAGTAGTGAAGCACAATAGCCCTTTAAAAGAATTATAACATTCAGCATTTACTTAAAACAAATGTTTATTAAAAATCAAGAAACTTAAATCATAAAAGCATACTACAAACGAAACATCAAGTACGCGAGAGCCGTCAACTTTCGGCCAAACAGCCTTTATATATATACTACAAACAAATTTGCATAAAACTGCTCAGTAACTGCAGCTCAGTTTACCTCACGAATAATAGCCTGAAAATTACACTGCCGTCTGGCGGAAAAAAAGCTGAGAGGTCAGGCGAGAGATTAACCAAGGAGGAAATGCGCATTTACCTATCAAGTTTCAACTCCATATTTCTGAATGGTGAACTTGTTCAGCAAGATCTATTTTCAATAGTAGATCGTTAAATATGTATTAAATAGTAGTTCATAAATATGTATTTAGTACAGACATTACTAAAAAATATAGGCAAATTCTTTTAAAAGAATCGGATAAAGATTTTCAGAGAATTTTGTGGAAATAAAGTCAGTATTCCCGTGTTGAAACTTAAATTACAATTTGCGTACAATTACGTACGGAACAGCATGCGCCCCGTATTTGGCGACTAGAACTATACTTTGGCTAAGGATGAGCAGAAGTATTTTCCTCGTGCTTCCGCAGTTTTACTTACTAAAGTCTACGTGGATGACATTTTTTCGGGTTCAGACAATTTGGAAGACACAATTTCCTTACAATTTGAGTTAATAAATGTATTGAACAAAGGTGGCATGCAGTTACATAAATGGGTATCCAACCACCCAAACTTGGTAGATGCCAGTAAAGGTTCTGAATATAACTTTTCTTCAGATTCTGATCTCGTGAAAACTCTCGGTATGCTTTTGGCATGTAATGCCGATAATTTAACCTTTAAGTTTAATGTAGACTCTAAAGCAAGTTTCACAAAACGGAATGTTCTATCTTCTATAGCACGACTGTTTGATCCTCTTGGTCTTATTGGACCAGTAATTACAAAGGTCAAGATATTTCTACAAAATCTGTGGAGGCAAAACTTAAATTGGTCCGATCCAATTCCTCCTGATGATATGAAAGAATGGTTTAAATTATTAAACGAGCTTCCCGCTTTAAATCAAGTGAAAATTCCTAGGCATGCGATCATTACAAATCCCGTCATAATTGAATTGCATGGATTCAGCGATGCGTCTAAATGGTCATATGGAGTAGCAATCTATGTAAGCTGAAAAAACAGCGAAGGACAGCAGCAAACAACACTGATGTGTTCTAAATCTAGAGTATCTCCGATAAAAACCTTAACAATACCCAGGTTGGAACTATGTGCGGCGTTGGTACTAGCTCGTCTAGTCGCAAAGATCATCTCTATCATTCAAGTTGAATTCCATCATGTGTACCTGTGGTCGGACTCTATGATAACTTTGGCTTGGATAAAAACTCCTCATGAATGACTTAAACCCTTTGTGTCCAACAGAGTTAAACAAATTAACGAACTGTGTCCTCACTATGATTGGCGACATGTTTCTTCTGAAAGCAATACTGCTGATGTCTTATCTAGAGGAACTAGTGCAACTAATCTTCTACAGAACTCAAAGTGCTGGACTGGACCTTCAATTGTAAATTCGGATATTCCATCTTCTAAGGAACCTATTAACATGACTGATAATGATTATTCTAAAGAACTAAAGACTGCATATAATACTGTCTTATTTGCTAACACTACTAACAGCTTCATTGATGACTTTTTAAAAATTAGTAACAGTTTTAATAAACTTATACATGTTGCGACGAAGATTGACAAGGGACATCAAAAACTACTCAGGAACATTAAGAGACGGGGAATTAATTTAGGAGATGGGACGGAAATTACACGGGACATTTACAATAAAAGAACATTAAGGAATGGACATGTCAAAATACGACTGAACGTTGGTAGTATCTCCCTGCAACTAACGCAGGAACCAAAATCGTCTCTTGACTGTGCTGCGCGCGCAGGCGCTATAGGATGTAAAAAGAGGAGTCGAGCTGTTCTCCTCCTTTACACTCGACTATCCTGACGGTCTTGGACCCTCAAGACTGCGTATAAACAAAACAATTGGCAAAACCTGAAAATAAAAAGAAAACAGAAGGGAAATAAAAATGATGAGGGGAAAAAATGTTCTTCAATAGTGGCAGCGTCAAACAGCCAGTTCTCTCATAAGATAGTCAAAGTGGAAATCGTCATGAGAAGTAAAGTCCAATTTCAGTCCAAGTAGTCAACATTAAGTCAGTCGGGGATCATTGTCGAAATCAGGTGAGGAAATGTGGTGAGATGTGAGGCCAAGGCTTCATGTGGTCAGCTGCTGTCGCTGTCGTATTGGGTCTGGCATGTTGACCTAGCTTCTTCACATCATATCGATCGCTTGTCTCTGTAGTAACTTCGTAGGGAACGTAAAATTTGGGGTGCAACTTAGAGGGTTTCTTGCGATGTTTGTTGTAGTGGATTTGAGAATACTTTTTCACACCGTATTCATCTATCCCAGGTATAAATTGAAGAAAAGCAGTTTCACCATAGTCCACTCTATTTTCACAGCCATATGATTTATACATTTCATTTAACTTTTGCCGGTTGGATAAAAATTGACTATTGATATTCAACAGACATTTTACTAAACTGTCCTTCATGCCTACAGCGATTAATTCTTTCTCATACATTGGTATATGTTTTTCCTCTACCCTTCCTGGCTCTTTTTCGGTTTCAACTGTCGGCAGTATTCTTCGTCATTTGCCTGAATCATTTCCAGTACTTCCTGTTCATATATACATCTTTCTTGGAGACTTTGAAAATCTTTTTTTGACTTCTCCAATTCATTTTGCAGATCTCTAGAATTACAACTTAAAATTTCTTTTGTTTGCTGCAGCATGTGAATATTTTCTTGTAAAGAAGAGATTTAATTTCACTTACATTTAAAGTTAATTCTCAGAGTAGCATTTTTTTCTCTAATGCAAGTTTTTCATTTTCCATACTCATCAAATCTTTTTCGAGGTCTTCATTTCTAATAGATATCTCTTTTGCTCTTTGTTTCTTGGTTAATAATTCTTCTGTCAAACTATTTATTTGGCTATGTAATTCCCAATTTTCAGACTTAACTGATTCTAATTCTTTATTTTCTTCAGAAAGTAACATCTTTATATCCTATAAACTTTCATTAAGATTTGTATTATTATTCTTTAAGTCAACTATAGCATCTTCCAACTCACTTATTTTAACTTGCTCACTAGCAAAGGCAGATTCACTTTGAATTGATTGGGACTTCTTATCAACACTTTCAGAGAACATAAAGCTGGATTTTTTTGCAAGCTTGAAGCATAGTCATTGCGTCTTGTGAGGAAGATTATTCATGATTGTTTGTTTTCAAGCTGTCACAAAGAGCTACAGTTTCCTTTTCTAAAGTCAGTTCGTTTTCTACACTTCCTAGTTCTGTTTGGTATTTCTCAGAGTTTAAATCTCTAATGTTATAGCCAGGAATTTCTTTTTCAGTGACTGATGTAGATTCTAGTGAAAATATATATCCGAAATTTCCAAAATTCTTATTTTTACTCATCGGCGAATGTTGTTGGGCATCTGTGCGTGAAGTAATGCATGCGTGATCAACGTTATGAGTTGATGAAGTTGTCACGATATAAGTATTATTCTTCGTTAGCGATACCACACCCTGGGAAACCTTCACATCACCTTGTAATAGTACGTCGGCACCAATCAACATCAGAATTTGTAAAGTAGTATTCGGGACAACGCAAATACAGTATGAAATTCAAAACCATCAATAAAAATAGACGCTGAAAATGAGCCTAATGGTGTTACGGTAGTATTCGATAAACCATGTAATTGAACATTTGACTTATCTAAAAAACAGTTAGGAGCAACTTCACGAAAATATTCTTCTTTTAAAAGTGTTTTGTTAGACGCAGTTTCGATAACAGCGGAAATTGGGGTATTGTTGACTGTTACAGTCTTGGTGAACAAATTACTAGAATTTTTAGATGTCCAATTGTAACATGAGATTGTACCTTCTTTGATGGACAATTAGTTGCTATATGCGAGCCAAATTTTTTACACTCAAAACACTTCATTCCTCGGTCTTTATAAGGACATTCACTGCTGATGTGGTTTCGGTCACCGCAGTTATAGTAAAATTTGTCAGTTACTTTGGTTTCGCGAAAAGCGATGTTACCAACGGAAGTATGAAATTTTCTCTCAGCAAAATTTTTAAGATTATTTCTTTCTTCCGTAAAATTTTTTCGATTATCTCTAGAAAAATTACGATTCGATTTGTTACTAGATTTGAATGAATGATGAAAATTAATTTTTGATGTGACAACTGCTAAATGAAGTTTCTCAAAAGAATGTAACTTCTTTTTAAATTCGAAAATTTCACTACATCCATACAAAATTAGTTTCCCTTGAGAGTAAGGTAAACCAGCAATACAATATTCAATTAATGATTCATCATCAATATTACCTTGACTCGCTAACGCACGCATAGCAATAAAATATTCTGTGACACTTTCGTTTTGCTTCAGCTTTCGGGAACTGAGAAGTTTATGGACGTCGATGGATGAAATTTTTGTGTCAAATTCAGTAATAAGGTGCGCTTTAAGATAATCAAAACAGGTAATATTTTTCAAAGACAGTACAAAAATGCGCGCCGGATCACGCAACAACTTCTTTGTAATCAAAATTTTATATACGTCATCCTCAAAGCCGTACGTACAAAACACTTCTTCTAAATCAGAAATAAAATTGTATACCGAATAAGCATTTTTCCCGGAGAAGGAGCGGGTAGTTTCACATATCTCTCTTAAAAGCGGCCAAAAGAAATGATTATGATTTTCGGATTTGTTTTGAAGAGTAGGGGAGTCACGTTATGGAGAGGGAGAAATTGTTTGGGTTTTGTTTCTAAGGTCGAAATTCTCTGCCATGCAATCTGCGGTTTCATTGGCGCCAGTCGGGTCAAGCTGACGTTTTGATTTCGGTTCTGATTCGTCAAGGCCATCTGTGTCCGTAGAAGCAGATGGCCTTGACGAATGAGTATGCAGCATCAAAATATTAGTTAAAAATCTTCAAAGTTCTAATGTTAAAAGCATCAAAATTGGGAAATCGAAAGTATCAAAATTGTGAAATCGAAAACATCAAAACATTCTTCACAATAACGAATATTCTCGCAAGAAATCAGCAGAATTAAGTTCGACATCCAAGCGCATCAAATAAGCAAAGTTGTCATCAAATAAACTTTCGCTTCGTCAAAATTATATATCAAAATTAAGAAATCTTCGTCAACTAGAATTTCTTAAATCAAATATTTTCGGAAATAATTCCTCAACTTTCTTACAGCTAGATCATCAGCAATTTTAGAATTGCATCAAGCATAAACATTTTCTGGAACGAGCATCAATGTTTTCTTCTAAAAGTTGAATAATCATGAAAATGTACTTACAGTTTGAAGTTGGCATGCACGCGGGACGGAAAGCACTCTCTGACACCATCTGTTGCTAGGGAGATTGACAAGGGACATCAATAACTACTCAGGAACATTAAAAGGCAGGGAATTTATTTAGGATGGAACGGAAATTACACAGGACATTTGCAAAAAAATAACATTAAAGACTGGACATGTCAAAATACGACTGAACGTTGGTAGTCTCTCCCTGCAACTAACGCAGGAAGCAAAAGCAAAATCGTCTCTTGATTGCGCTGCGAGCGCAGGCGCTATGGGATGTAAACAGAGTAGTCGAGCTGTTCTCCTCCTTCATATATATACCCTTAGTCATATTTGCAGATTTATACATAATATCATTTTTCCTAAGAATCGAAAGGTAGGTGAGTTAACAACTGAAGAAGTCATGAGTGCGGCTAATCATTTAGTTAAATTAGTTCAACACACAACCTTTATATACGAAATTAATTGTTGAGAACACAACAAGGACGTGAAGCGGAGTCAGGTAAGGAATTTATATCCTTTTTTAGATCAAGATGAGCTTCATCGAGTTGGGGGTCGATTACAAAATTCTCAACTGAACGAGGATTCAAAACACGCAAATCTTTTACCAACTAAGCATAGATTCACTAAAATCATTATGGAATATTTCCACAAGAAAAACTTGCACGTAGGTCTGCAATCACTCTTGCAGTCGTGAGACAAGAATTTTGGCCCATAGGAGGCAGAAATCTGGCTAGAAAAATTGTTAATGATTGTGTAATTTGTTTCTGAAATAAACCAATTAATTCAAATCAGTTGTTGGGAAATTTACCAGCTGAGCGAGTCATTTCAAGCCCAAACTTTTCCAACTGCGGAATTGACTTCTTTGGTCCTTTCCTTATAAATTATAAAGGTAAACTTAAAGGAACATTTCAAAAGGTATATGTAGCAATATTTATATGTTTTGCCACTAAGGCAATCCCTTTAGAGCTTGTCACAGATTTAACATCAAATCCTCTTATAGCAGCATTAAAACGTTTATTCGCAAGAAGAGGAAAATGTTCATGCATATTCTCTGACAATACCAAGAATTTGATTAGGGCAAGTTCAGACCTAAATTGGTGCTCAAACTTATGAGAAATCCAGAGAAAATTTTAGCGAATTATTTAACATCTGAATGTATTAAATGGAAATTTATCCCCCTCCCAGATCTCCAAACCTTGGTGGATTGTGGGAACCGGGGGTTAAATCATTTAAATACCACTTTCGAAGAGTAACTGGTTCATATAAATTAACATTTGAGGAACTACTAACAGTCGTTACACAAATCGAAGAGATTTTAAATAGATTATAATTACAATCAGTCCAATGTTAACAGACCCCAGTGATTTAACTGCGTTAACCCCTGATCATTTTTTAATTGGCCGTCCATTAAATTCTGTTGCAGGACAAACAATAATTGATAAACCAGACAATTATCTTCCAAGGTGGCAAAGAACCACAAAATTCGTCCAATATATTTGGAAGCGATGGTCAATTGATTTCCTCAATCATTTAAACTTGTGAAACAAATGGATGTTTCTAAAAAAGAATGTTAAACACAACGCCATGGTTATACTTAAGGAGAAAGATTTGCCTCCTTACAAATGGAAGCTTGTCTGCATCGAAAATATAGTTAAAGGTGCGGACAACGATGTTAAAGTTGTGTACATCAAAACAGCTAATGGAGTGGTAAAAATAGGCACCACTCAAATTTGTTTATTACCTGTAAATGAAGATTAGTCTCTTTATGATTATTGTAAATAAGGTATATGTTTAGTGTGTTTTTCAATCCTGCATTATATTTTAAAATTTTTTTATTATTGTAATGTGCTTTGTGCTAACTTTTTATTCGCATACTTTTTTTGTTCAATAATTTTATGTATCACTGTGTGTATTTTGAAATTTTCAAAATTTCAACGCGGCAGTATGTTACGTAATAATGTATGACGTAACGCCTCCACCTACTTGTCTATGTACGCCCTCTAGTGCCAAGTATAAATCAGAACGAACTCTGTATCGGTGGATCAAGGAGCTCCTGCAACAAGCGGAGTTTACTATGGCAAGCAATAGCACCCTTTACCCGTACGCTCTTTCGCGAGTGCTTGGACCGTACGGGATTGCACGCACGCTCCAATCACTCGCGAAAGATAGTAGGCGATTGCGCGCGGGAAAACTTGCAGTACACTCAAAAGAAGCTTTCCCTTCCTCTCCGACACCTTCACACCTGCACTCAATCACGTGGGATCGTGGTTTCACGTAGGAAAGAGCGTACGGGATTGTGCGCGGGAAAACTTGCAGTACTCTCCAAAGTAGCTTTCCCTTCCTCTCCAACACCTTCACACGTGCACTCAATCACACGGGATCGTGGTTTCCAGCGGGACAGAACGTACGTGTAAAGGGCGCTATTGCCTCGCTATTAAATTTTTATTGGTTTTATAGTCCATTGTGCTTATTTTCTTAAATATCGTACACCTCCGTACAGTCCCCTTTTTAATATGTTCATAATATTCCTGACTTCATTTGTGGGAGGTGGTTCAGACGAATCTGCAGACATTTGATTTACTGATCTTCAAATCAGGTATCCCTAGTATTAATCTGAAAGACTTAAAATTGAACAAATAGGGGCGATACGAAAAAAAGGAAAGAAAAAGAATTGAGGCTTAGAAAACAGAATTTTGAAACGCAAAATTTATTGCCTTCAACTCTACCAGTTTTAAGTGGTTTAAAGAATTATTTTCAAAGCAAACTCTACATAATTGAAGATTGTATCTCAACATATCAACTAGTGTTAGAACATTGATAACAATCGTTTATCTACGTCTTTAAAAGCCAAGCAACAATCCCTTTTAGGATTTTCTGTGAAAGTTTCGAAGCAGTTACAATCATTTGCATATAAGTCGTGTCATCGTCCTGATTAAAATGCTATGCTAGGGAAAATTCTTTCAGAGAAGGCTGTGGCCGATATTGGAGGTATTATTAAGTGTAAATTGCAAATTGAAACATCCTCAGCTCATCCATTCAGGTGCCTTTGGCCTTTTACTTATTTCTACCAAAGTTACAACGCTGTAGGTCGCAAAATTATTTTACTGTCACAAAAGATTCAGAGGCCATCCACAAGAAGAATTATGAGACTGTATCAAGTGTTCTAGGATTTGTTCAGGCTGAAATATTGTATGTGGCAGGACTAGAAAGCCGATTAATCACGGGTACTGAAGTGGAGGATGACTTCTTTGAGTGAAGCTAAATACTGCCTGACAGGGAATTACAAACTCATTCATTTTAAAATTCAGTGTCAGGTTTATTCAACAGTCTAACTGAACATGAAACCCAAAATAATAATGAAACTGAAATTCTTTTAAAATATATCCTTGGAAACTCATATCTGACGTTTACAACTGCAATATCTTGCAATCTGTCCATTAATAAAACTTTTTAGCATAAAATTTGAAGACTACAGTATAACTTGAATTCCAACATCTTAAGCTGACTGCAACATTTGGAGTTTAGGAAAGTTTTGTTAACAAAACTTCATAACTATGTACTACGAATAATCGCTCATATTTACATAGATAATGTTTTAGAAATGTGTAATAATGAAAAACCAGAGTATTTTGTAAAAAAAATAATAGAGTAAGGACTCGTTAAAATTGCAGCATATTATAATTTAGCTTCCTAACTTATTCTTTTATTCCAGCTTGTACATGAAACTATTTCTCTATCGAGTATTAGACTATAAGTAGTGTGAACCAAACACATGACTGAAATTGGTAAAAAGTAAAATGAGTGGGCAGGGTACGTTTCTCTTTCATCGTCGTGGCTTCAAAAAGATTTGAAGAAATAAATAATTCAGAAGTTTTATTAATAGATGATATACCCACGATAGTTCATTTTAAGCTAACAGTCCTTATTCGAGAGTGGTAGTAAAGGGTGCTGTGTACTAACCCAATTGAATTCTCTCACCACAACGTTTACCTATGGAGTTTGGTTTGGAGCGATAGGTCAATTTTTTCTACACGAGGGCTAATTAGACCGGGATCTACTGCTTAAAGCTGATTCCGAACGGATACAAAAGTCCATGCCATGAGTAGGATTTGAACCCACAGACTGGTACCGAATGCCAGTGCCCTATCCACTCGGCCATCGTCTGGCGTTTACCCATGAAGGAAATTTATCCAAAGATTGCCAATTTCTATTTAAAGATTTTTTTAAATTGTGCTTCTTAACAGAGAAAGAAATTTGACACCTTGGGGCATTTTCAGTTTAAAAAATTAATATAAAATTTTAAAATTTAAATTAATCGGGGAAAAACCTGGTATAGTGTGTTTTAAACGCTCATAAATTCCTTTGGTGGACGAATTTTTTTTCCAATGCGGAGGCACTTGTCGTCAAACATTCGCCTATACTACGCCGCAATTTTACTGCCCATTTTATTGTGGGGGCACCATATAGGCGGACAGCATTACTCCCTATGAAGGGACGACACGAACGGAGGCATTTTCCGTGGCGTGACGCCATTATTCGATCCGAGCACCCTCAGCACCGAAAACCAGCGCACTGTACCACTAGGCCGCCACAAGCCCAGTGGACGAATTTATGAAACAAATCCTGTTGCAAGGTGCAGAGAAGTTTAGGCTGTCATAAAATACCATGTTTATTGGATTTATGTAACTGTAAATAGTAGACAAAATTTCTCCATAGTTTTTTTTACATTGAGGTGAGTGAATCCCAGAGGGTTAGTACACAACAGTCTTAAAACGCAATTTCTCATGTAAACAAATAGATTATATGTACATTAACCAATAACTAAGCAATTTATCTTGCATTCGCATAATGATGAGTTGAATTTCTCTACGGACTCATGACTTTCGAGCTAGAAATGAAATAAAATCTGAAACGTGAGGCAAAACAGTATTATCGGTAACCCCATATATATTTTCTATCTCCTACACAGGCGAAATATTTCCGTATATTATATTTGTATAGGAAACCAGCTTGAACAATCGATTCTAAGACACAGTTTGATGTTTACTTTTGTATCCTCAATATTATCCTTCAGAGAATGAATGAACTCTTGTTGCATATATGTTGAAAGTAATATCTACAAAGGTTGCGTAATAAGGAGGGAGTAATTATAATTTTATCATAACGAAGCTTTGAAATGATAAAACCTTCCGTTGAGAAAGCGGATTATGTATAGCCCCGTTTGAAACAACTTATAATCAGCATTAAAACAAAGATGATAAAATAGATATTTAACGTTCTTTAGATAAAACTAGAACATTTTAATGTGTGAATGTAGAGGCAATACAGTTGGGGAAACATAAAAGGAAACGGAAGTTTTGAATTCAAGTCTCTTGAAACTTGCTATTCACCTGAGATTTTTGTAAAATAATCCTGATTTAAATCATCGTGATTCATTTTAAATTTCGAACGAAAATAATCTTTTGCAGTTTAATACTGGAAATTTTTAACAATATACGTAAAATAACCTGAATAACATTCTAACATGCCTAGAAAAATCTAGATGTTGAAACAAAAATTATGAGTCTAGTTTTCAAACTTGTTAATCATGATTTTCATGCCTATCAATAATAAAGTAGGAACCGTAATACTTCATAGAAATCGAAATAGATCCATGCGCCCTGATCTTATAATCTACGAGCTAAAAGTAACGTTTTAATTTTCATTACTGTTTTTCCTTTTTTATCCCGTAAACTTCATTCGGAATGATTGTGAATCAAGATTTTCTTCCTCGAAAACTTCATAACCTTAGTTTTCATAAGACTTAGTTGTTGTCGCTGCTGTTATTCCAAATGCCCCGTGGCGGGAAGTTCCAGACCAGGTCCATATAGGCTTCGGGCTCAGCAGTGTTGCTCCGGTTTGAAATAGCATCACAAAGGCTCGGAGTCCGACTTGGCTAGGTGCCACCACAATTTTGACCGAGCACCCTTAGGGGTGGCATCTGGAGTATCGTACCTTCCCCACCCACTGACCTCATAGAAGAACTTACCAGTCTAGGGATTTAATGTGCCCATATCCAAACCTATAGTCGAATTCTTAATCTTTTCCTTACGGGGTGGGATAGCATGTATACCAAGAAAATGGGACCACGAATGAATATATATATACAACTCAAAAATACAACATTTGAGAAAAATCAACTTAAAGAATATTCTACAGCTTGAGCTGGCATTACAATATAACTGATACAACTTCCCACAGTTAGACAAATAGCGAGATAGAGACGTGTCGATTTTCGTGCACGATGGGGCCTTTCATACATATTTTTTAATGACATAACCTCAAAATTGTCATTTTTTGACTTGTGTCACTTTTCTTGCCGGGGTGCGATATATGTATATATATATATATATATATATATATATATATACACACTCAAGAGCCAAAACATTATGACCACCTGCCAATAACGAGTTGGCCCACATTTGGCGTGCAACACAGATTTAACCCGCCTTGGCATGGATGCCACAAGTCCTTGGTAGATGGCCGGAGACAGATTGTACCAGATGTTTAAGCAACGGTCACGCAAATCCAAGATATTGCGAATTGGTGGTCTTTGAACTCTGAGATGCCGTCCCATGACATCCCAAATGTGTTCTATCGGATTAAGATCCGGTGAGTTCGGCGGCCAGGACATTAACTGGAATTCAGCATCATGTTCCTGGAACCACTCCAACATAATTTTAGCCTTGTGACATGGGGCGTTGTCCTGTTGGAACATTCCATTTCCAGCTGGAAAAACAGAGGCCATGTAAGGGTGCAACTGGTCCGCAATGATGTTCAGATACCCTGTAGCATTCATGGTCTGCTCTACCACAACCACGGGTCCCAGAGATGCCCAAGAGAACATCCCCCAAAGCATAATACCGCCACCACCGGCCTGTGTATGACCTACTGTACATTGAGGGGGCAACAGTTCGCCTGGAAGGCGGCGTGTCCTGACACGGCCATCGGCGTGATGAATGACAAACCGTGATTCATCTGACCAGGCAACTCTCTCCCACTGATTCATGGACCAGTCGCGATGTTCCCGGGCCCAGCGCTGGCGCAGTTGGCGATAACGATTGGTCAGCAAAGGCACACGAGTGGGACGTTTGCTGCGTAGCCCCATATCCAACAGTGTCCATTGAACAGTGTGCTGCGATGCTATTCTACTTGGCCCTGCATTGTATTGGACTGTCAGCTGAGCCACTGTCTGGCTCCGGTTTTGCTTCACCATGCGAGACAGTCTCCGACGACCTTTTTCTTTGATAGCGTGTGGACGTCCACCACCATGTCGTCTACTGCTGGTTTCACCGTCATTCATCCACTTTGCATAAGTACTAACAACTGTAGGTCGCGAACAACCCACGAGTCGTGCAGTTTCGGAAATACTTATTCCGAGCCTTCGCGCCATTACAATCTGCCCTCTATCAAAGTCGCTTAGATCCGCAGCTTTTCCCATCACACACAGAAGTAAGTGGAAGAATGATTCTTCAGACTCTGCAGCAGCAGTTAAATACCACTTCCACCTGATCACGTGCCTTCCACGTCATCCAGGCGAATTCATTGCAAAATGTAGGGGTGGTCATAATGTTTTGGCTCTTGAGTGTATATATAACCACCTTAATGGTCGTTTTTACAAAGGGGTATGAAATTCCCTGTTCTAAGAAGGGAATCGGAAAAATGGGCCCCTTAAGCTAAATATTAATGGAATCTTACAGTAGATTTGAGCTATAATTTCGAAAAAAAACACCGACGTGATATCGAACAAAACTTTGTGCTTTTGTGACTTTACCATCTGATCCACAACTAAAATAAAATTCAAAATTTATGTTGCTTTTGTATGCTTTTGACCAATTTGACTATGAAAATGCAGATGAGAAAACAGACGTCAAATAACTTCAAAATGTCTGGTTCGAAGGTGTAGATTCTTCAATATAGGTTTAATTTTTCTTTAAAGCTATTTGAATACTACTGTCCTAATCTGATTAAAAAATTTGCATAACATATTAACAGACATAATGCCAGAGGATATAACGCTGTCACAAACACATGGAGAAAAATGACTCGTGTCTCGGAAACTAAAGAATATTTAAGAAGTCTGGAATCATCTTGGCAGCGTAATTTACGGTATTTCAATAGCTTCTCTTTTCTTTCTCCGATTTGATTAAAAATGGTTAAAAATAAGAGCGTTTAAAAATGTCTAGGATAATTTTAATTTCCCAAAAATTTTATCTGTATATTAGTGGCATTATATACCGCATCCGTGTGACAAGAATATAAAAGGCAATGGTGAATTTAAATTTATATAGTCTCTCTGTATAGCAGTTCCACTGTCCTAATTTCCCAAATTTTGTAGACAGATTAAATGAATTGAATTGAAATGCCTAACTTTTTAAGAAAGCAATAAAAAAATTTAATTCAATGCAATGTGAATGACGGAGTGACTACCTGATATTCACAGATAAGAAATGCAACTTTAAGTCGATCAACGAACTGGTGATTTATAACTTCTCTGTTCGAGCGTAAAACACAAACCAACAACTGAAATTATAATTGATTCCTAAACACGGTCATATCTCCGCAACCCTATTGATTTTTTTCTATTCATGGCGCTGATCCTTTTTAATTTTTTTATTCGAAAATAAACTATACCTGATTCCCAAGAAATAAAAAAAAATCAAAAACATATACAAAACGGAGACACGAACAGTCGAATAAGTTAACAGAAATCTGCAATTATTGGTCAACGCAAAATAAATACAAGATTTTGTAGCAATAACTGAAATCGAAAATAGCAAAGCATAAAAAAATCAAAAACTGAAAAATCAAAAGAACCGAAATCACGAAGCAATCTGTCGATATTTTCATCAGGAGACCTAAAAGAGTCAGTAATAGGATTGATTTATTTTTGACTTAGCAGGATCTTATCTCTCTGCTCTCCTTTAAGTCTGTCTATTCCATGCTTTTAAATACTACGATGTGCTGGAACCAAGTATATGGTGACTAAAAATGCCGTAATATTAAACAATATCTCTCCGACAACCACCTCACATTCTTGGCACAACTGAATAACCGATTGACCTAAAAATAAGACATTCATACAAAACTTTTAAAACCAGCACTTTAAGTTCTCTTTCACATTGTTTCCATGGTGTAGCGTAGCGTTCCTCGGATGGTGCCGAGATTGTTGACATCGCCTGCGATTGGTTTGGCGTATCACATCGTCATTGCGATGATCACTGTTATTGGTTACAGTTTTTAATCTTTCACGCTCCGCTCCGAAAGCAATTTAAAAAAGTCCTTGCACACACTCTTTTTAAAAATGGTCCCACCTAACACTAATTTATAAATGAACTCAAAGCACAATATTTGATTGTTATGAAAACATCGACTTAAAACTAGTTCCGGAACATCGACATAAAACTAGCCGGAATTGGTTTGCTCCCAACTTTTCTCCTGCTCGTTCGGTTCAAAGCGGTGGCACGTCAATGAATGCGCGCGCACTAACATTTCCCGACTACAAAGTTTGGATAAAAACGATGGCAACAGAAAAGAAGCTGTGATCTTGGAATTTCTGACTCAAGAACTGTATGTGGAGTCAGTCTTTGTGAATTCTTCGACGAGAAAGCCCATCCATCTACTTGTAGAGAAGTGGTTCTGAACCACGTGGTTGCTCGTGTCGTTCAAAAAAATATAATCAATCTTCAAAATTCTGATGAAGAAATAAATCGATATTATGTGAACAAATTTCCTTCGCACGTGTTAGATAGGTCTCTACAAGTACGCATATAGTACAGAATTAACGCAGATGTTAATGGATTCAAAAAATCCTAATGTTTCCCGGCCCTTTGAGGAAAGATATGATGCCCACGTGTAAATCCTTATTGCTCTCTTAGTTCATGTATTAATAAAGTGTTATTTATTCAGAAAGTGTGATAAATGAATTCTTGTTTTGTTCTTTTAAGTGTAACGTAATGTACTGATCTTCTTGAATCACGGTCATACTAATAATTATTAACACTGATACACAATACTTTACTTTATAAATTAGTAATTTAATCGTCACAAAAATAGCTGAAAGGTGTATCCTTTACTAGCGAGTGGTTGCAGGCAACTTACAGTACGGCTTTTTTTAACCATCCTATCTCTCCACGCTCGATGTCTTCATTACACATTCTAATTGCAACATTATATACCTACAATTCTTACGAATTTGAATCTAAAGAAATAAATAATTATAAGCTGGTAGTTATGAAAACAAAATTAAACTAAGCCATAATGTGAGAGTAATAACATCCCAATAGGAACAAAATGAAAGCACATTAGAATTTTTTTAAAAATAAAGCGATACTTAATAAAGAGAACAGATATCATTAAGTCAGACATGTAAATTAGTAGTAGTTAATTCTGAATACATTAATTTTTCTTATTTCTTCCAGTATGTATTTAGGTACACTGAATTTTTTTTTGCTCCCACGAAAATTTTTTTCAGCTTATAATGTTCAAAAATTTTGCACGCCTGCAAAGAAATATTAACGAAAACTATGTGGACAAAGCATAATCGGAAATATATTATTTTTAACTATTAACTAAGACATGCAAAGTTAAGAGAATTTATTCATACAAATTCTAATATTTATTATAATTACAATAAATGCAACTAACTCTATTAATTGAAATTCATGAGCTGTATTTATTAAATAGATTCGTACACTGAACTTGACTATAATAGTAGCAGAAAAATTTGTTTTCACACGTCGTAATTATCTATTTATACGCAAAGTAATCAATAAATTAAAATTACCTTTAGCTCCAAGCTTTTGGAAAAAAAATAATTTCATTTTCTTCCTATTGGAGTTTCATTGTTAGCTACAGTTTTTCTTTTTTAATATAGGCAAATAAACTGCTAAGTTTTTGTCATCTCGTGAATAAAAGATTGGCATCATTAAATATTTATTTCATATTTTCAAGATTTCTTACAGTACGTATTATTTCTGAAGACCCAGAAAAGGTAATTGAATCCCAGTGAATCTTGTATTAAAACCATAATAATGTTATTTCAAGAACTATTCCATATTTCCGTTGCGTAGAGATAATGAACCTTAAGAGGGAACGAAACTGGGTTCATCTTCTCTTGTGCATTGTTTTTTAAAGGGGCAATGATTATCAAAAAACTCAGCTAAATACATGGGCCAAACAAAGAATATTTTTCATTCTCTGTCTCTCTCTGTATATATATATATATATATATATATATATATATATATATATATTATATATATATATATAATATATTATATATATATATATATATATATATATATATAATATATATATATATATATTATACATATATATAATATATTATATATATATATATATATATAATATATATATATATATATATATATATATATATATATATATATATATATATATATATATATATATTGTGGTTCTCCCGGGGATTACTTTATTGCTAGATCACGCACTTGTTAGATCTGCGAACTGTTTCGTACACGTCAACGTATTTTCGTGAATCCTGCTATTTCAAAATGAAATATGCGAAGAACATTCATAGAGATCGGCATAGTAATTCTCAACTTGATAACGTATTAAGAGTAGCGCGTAGCTATTTTAAATCTGATTGGTCTCAAATAGTCAAAATTTTGTCTCTACATCAAAAATCATAAAACTTTTTAAGTAAACACTCGGACATATCTAGGTTTTGGCTTTTAATTTTTACAGTTTTATATTATGAGGTATAGTGTACTTATGTTGAGGCCCGCGTGACCTAGCAAACATATGCATGTGGACCACGAAGAAAAAGGGTTTGTGTCTGACTGATCTAGAGTACAAAATTTGCCACTTAATGTGTCCAAACATTTTTCTGACGACATTTTGGATTATCTGTCTTGATACATTTGCAACACTGTATAATTCTCATCTTTTATTTTATTCCTGCGTTACTAAAAACCAAACTACTATCAT
Organism: Dolomedes plantarius; assembly: GCA_907164885.2. Taxonomy (NCBI): domain Eukaryota; kingdom Metazoa; phylum Arthropoda; class Arachnida; order Araneae; family Dolomedidae; genus Dolomedes; species Dolomedes plantarius. The sequence goes on along the minus strand of OU015497.1, from coordinate 139,775,832 downwards.
TTTATGACATGAAAGTTATTGAATAAACTACGACAGAAAGTTACATTTATCTTTGTCTCGAAATGATTTTTTCGTGATTCTTCTCTACCATGTCATATAAAAAAATGCTGAGGCGAAACGCATCTAAACTTTGTTCCATCGCACTTTGATTACTTTTCTTTAAAAAGTTCTGTCCGTCCAGTGTCTGTTACTCCGCAAAGTTACGATCATTATTTTGAAAAGAAAAGACAAAACCTTTGTGCTCGAGGAATAAGCAGGAAATCCAACGTAAGTAAAGCACAAATAGCAGTAAAGTGCAATTTTGCATACGGCCGATTCGAAGCTGCAAAGGAGCTTCTTCATCATTGCAAAGAACTTAATGACAGCTCAAAAAGCCAAAAGGACGGGGTTTTCGCCTTTTTGAGCTGCCACTAAGTTCTTTGCACTGATGAAGAATCTCTTTTGTACTGTAGAATCCCCTTTGTTCTTTGCACTGATGAAGAAATTTTCAGCTTCGAAACGGCCGTATGCAAAATTGCACCTTACTGATATTTTTGCTTTACTTACATTGGATTTCCTGTTTATTACGATTATTAGTTTACAATCATGGGTTCTTCAGAGCTTTCTCTCGTTCACCAAACCTTCGAACTCTAGAAATTCAGCTGGCATAGTAAAGTAAAATTAATTTATGATTTCCCCTAGCGATAGGTGTTCACAAAAACTTAGGTTTACGAAGAAAAACATTCATAATAAATTTACTTTAAATGGCTTCATCATTCATCATATTATTTCTACAAGATGATTTTTGGAGACGATCCATTTTCCCCCTTCATACTTAGCCAATATCGATAAATGAGGTAGCATTTTAAAGATTCAGTTCCCCGCTTCTAACGAATTGTTTATTTAGAATTACACATTGTATTCTTTGTTTAAAAATCGAAGTTAAAAATTGACTTTTGGTGCTAGAGTTCTTCCCCTGGATGCGCCGATACTTTACGGTCAAATATTGTATACGAAGAGGTTTTGAAATATAAATATTGCATTTTCCCACGAGTTTATGTCATACTTAACTTTTAATATTGTCTACAAATGTGTTTCACATGCACATATATCATGTTCCCCTGTTTTTTAGTTATGCTTCATCTCCAGTAGTATGTCCAAAGCCGTTTTGTAATTGATTTTGTATTTTCCTTAAGCAACATTGTTAATTGACAAATAAGCAATGGATACAATTAAACCGGTTCTTATTTGATCCTACTACAAACTACCAACCTCGCTATAAAATTAGTCGTATTTTATTCGCATGCGAAATTTTCACACGGGCCACCTTGCACTAACTATTGATAATACAAAGAGAAAGGCAAGACATATATACTGCATTTCTCTTGATCTATATTGAACCTATATCTATATTGAAATCCGCCAATTGTCTTGGGAGCAAACTAATTTAGCAGAGTGGGGATGTCTTTGACAAAAATGTGTGGAAATATCATATAACAAGACAAATTGTAAGTATTTCTAACCTCTAAAACTGATAAAGCAATCTATAGCATCAACTCTAGCCTTAATTTTGAAATTGATGTTCCTAGAAATGTCGAAAAATCGTAAAATAAATATGTTAATTTGTCATTATTTATACTCCGGATTTACAAGAACTTAATTTTTATTTGCCAGATTTCAACTCCCCAGTCTTGTTTTTTGATCGAGATAAAATACTGCTCAGAGAAGTCATCTGAAGCAAAGAGTTGAAAAGTTAATAATAAATATGTAAATCCCATAATTGAAACGTTACTATAAGACCATTTTTTCCATTCGGCGAATGGAGATTAAAATTAAATCTTTTACACCAAGGAATTATGAGGATCTAAAGACCTCATACTAAGCTGTTCATCGTCATATGCATCCATCATGAATAAACAAGACTCAAAGTATAGCTAAAATGCGATGTATTGGTGGATTTATCTATCGAGCAAACACTATCTTCCACGTTTATAAACATGTAGAATTAAAACACGCAGATCCTCAAGTAGAGTCAAAACAACAACACCAACCATTACTATACTAAACCTTAATGTTCAGACTGAATGGTTGGCAAAATGCGTACAACATTCTACAGTATTCCTCTGCATATTTCCGAATGGTTGCGATATCAACACACTTCTGTAATAAACAAAAAAAGACGCAGTGAACAGACTAAACAAACTGAAAAAGAATAATTACCCTGGAGAAAATTAAAAATGGGAGATTAATCTGGGTGTTACAAAATATCTTGCTTTTATCCAGAACTTTTCAATAGTTGAAATTAAGTAAACTGTGATCTTCAGAGCAAATTAATTGATCGGTTTTAAGTCCTTTGCGTCATTCATTTGAAGACACTAAGATGGGGGGAAAATTGGATTGGAATTAGTTTTGAAGTGAGAGAGAAAAATATTTAAATTTAAAACTTATCTTCAGAAAACAAGGACCGCCTCTTGAATCTTTTAGCGGAAATTAAGTGTCAGTTATTGTATACCGAAAGGGTGATTTATATAATAGTTTATCCATAAATCTTTAGTGCTAGTATTAATATTTAACCTTCTTGCGTTGTTGCAATGTAGCATACACCTTAGGTGTTTCGGTCAAAAATGACCCAAGGCGTAATTTTCAATGTTATTGTATTATAGTCATATTTTATTTATATTATTAATTTAATTATATATTTAATTGTTATTTTATCTACACTTTTATGTATTTGTATCATTTTAACATTGTTTTACAGGTAACTTTTTATAACCATAAGGAAGATTGAATTTTAAAAAAAAAATGCCCTAATTCAATCATTCACCCCTGAAAATCACTGTAAACTTTCGAATGTAATACAATGTAAGACGAATTTTTCCTGTATTTATTACATATATTTTTTTACATCCGTTTGATAAAACAAGAAAATTCGAACTTGAGTACATTATTTGTTTATTTTTGGAAGGAAAATCACATATTACGGAATATTTATGAAATATTTAGCTTACATCCAATAATACAATTTTGGACGTTTGAACAATCAATGAAGGAAGGTTATAGAAAATTTGTAAATTCGTTAGCCTGTAAGTTGTTCCATTTATTTACAATTGTTACACACTTGAGTGAAATGTTTCTTACAAGTGAACTGTCGACATTTGAAACACATCACAGAACTTTTGGTGTCAGTCTATATGCATAAGCAACATCTTCTCATTTTTCCAGTAGTTACTACATTTCCGGATTCTCCAGATTGGGGTTCAGGTTGCCCGGAGTTTCGAATACTCATCGCCAATTCTCGGGTAGTCCTTGCACTTGGCAGATGTTTTCTTCCTTCAATGTGGTGGGTAGCCAAAGTCACACCAAACTTCTCAATGAAGAATCTCCTTTTGTGAAATGAGTTCATCTTCCATTCTGGGTTGATCTTGATGAATAATACGAATACATTATACGCGTAAATGTCTAGGATGTTGGAGAAAACTATGATGGGCCATCTGTTGGTCTTTCTCCAACAGGTACAGTGGGAGGCTAGTTTATCTAATGTGCCTACTCTTCCTTTGGTGCTATTATAATCTAGAATGATTTGAGATTTCTTTGAGTCTGTATCTGCTTTTTTTTCTGTCATGGTGAAGAGTACTCTGGAGGACTACGCTTTTGCCGCTTTTCGGGATTTTCATACAAGAATTGTATCTTTCGTGAATGCAAATGTCGATGCATACTTTGGGGGCCTTTTTTCAAGCAACTGCGTAGGAATTGTTGGCTTATTCTTTCTGATTGTTCCAATCATTTTCAGTTTTTTCAAAGAAGCTGTCCAAGGTCATACGACGTGAAAAAGTTATCTTACGTTACATTATGTCCTTTCAAGCCATGAACGAGAACGTTGACATCCCTGAGACCTTGGTTTCGTTCAGGTGCAGAACCAGGCTGCTTTCCAAAGTACGGCTGTATGTTCAAGACATAATTGGTAGCGTTGTCCCAAAGTAGCCAAAATTGTATGCCGTACATGGCTGGTTTGCTGGGCATGTACTGCCGGAAGAGTCACTTTCCTCGGAAAGCTACTAGTTGTTCAACCACAGTAACGTACATTTCATGGTTATACAACATAGGCAAAATTTTCACCCACTTGTCCCATACTTATCTCATGGATGCAAATTTGTCAGTTACCCGTGTTCTAGGTCGGGTCTGCCTGCTATCAAATCGAAGAACCTTTGATATTATTTTGAATTTCTCTAAGGACATAGTTGCCTTGAAGATATTCCGTCCCGTTGTGGCATCCCACTGACTCTCTGTAGACTCATTACGAGATTTATATACCTCAGACAGCAACAGCAAGCCAATAAATGCCTCCAAGTCAATGTTATTCAAATTCCTCCAACTGTCTCTGAACACATTCTTTTTCCTTCGACATTACTATTTTTCAGTATGACATTCCCGATTGCTGGAAGAAAGAACATCATAAATGTAGAGTATTCGTATTCAATTCTAGACGTGGTGTATCTCGCGAGCCCTGGAGTCATGATCACAACATTTTCTGCCTCACGCCTACCACGTGAAGCTTGTAGTTTAGATCTCCTATCGATTTTACCATCTTTGTTAAGTAAAGTCACCGTCTGTCACGTCGTCTGGTCAGATGCGTCATCTGCGTCGTCATCGGATGATAGTTTGCTTTCAGAAACGTGATCGTCGATTTCAGAAGCAACTTCTTCGTCCGACAAGCAACAATTGCTCGATTTCTTCTTTAGTAAGTCCCCGATTAGTCATATCGTAGACATTGGAGAGTTTCTAACAAAACAAGTAAATAAAAACCACTGTCAAAAGAACAACGCCTCTTTACACACTCTACGAGAGTGGAAAGGAAAGCGCGGGAAACAAATACCGGTTACAGAAACTAGGAAATGCTAAGGACAACGCAGTACTATCAGTACTATCTATTGTGCCAAAATGAAACAAAAAAATCGAAACTAAAAAGAAAGAAATCATTAATCCATTGTCACATCAATAATTGAATAATACATTGAAAATTGCGGTGCTCATGCTGATACGCTCTGAAAATTCCACATGGGTCAAAATTGACCCGAACGACTTATGTGTTACAATTTTTACTGTTAAAAACTACCATTTGAAAAGAAAATTTTCACATAGCTGAATATTTACTATGACTATAAATACAAAGTCACAATATAATTTGGAAAAATTCCCAAAAATGTAATGAATGTGTACGAAATAAATTTCTTATGGGTCAAAAAAGACCCGAATACCCTAAGAAGGTTAAAGGGGAGCCTATTTCTACTCGTATTTAAAATGTATGAGATGGGCAAAGTATAAAATACTCGAGCTAAAAGTTTTTTTTTAGTTTGCTGATCTGTTCTACAAATATTTGTCATGCATTAAATGGCTGATAATTGTTAATCAGCTCCAAATTTATACAGGAATAATTGCAAACGTAGATTAATCTTAGGTTATACGTCTTGGTTAGGTAAGTGTAAAAGGTAGTGTAAAAAAGGTAGTGTAGCATATAAGGATGGCCCAAATGAGAGTGAGACATTTGGAATTTTTTCTGTAATAGCTTATTGGTTAAAATACGGGAACAAAACGAAGAAATGGTGGTAAACGAGCTACATATTCGCTACACATAATCGCCTTGTCGGTTCAAGCAAGTGTCCCAACACTCACTAGATTTTGGATACCCTGAAAGAAGAATGTCCGTGGTTATCTTCGGAACAAGGCTTGAACGGCGTTACGGACCTCTACATCGTTAGCAAACCAGTGGATTTTGAAAACTTCTTTTATAGGACCAAAAATGAGATAGTCGCAGGGCGACAGGTTGGGGCTATTGCGAGGATGATCGAGGAACTCCCAGAAGAATACAGCAGCAAAACTTGTCCATGGTAGACATCTATTCCATAGTGATGCCCAACTGTGCTTTGGCAGGTCTCGGCACGTCCTGTTTTAGCTCTTCTCTTACGAAATTACCTAAACTATTTGAAGACTGTACAATGATAAAGACACACATAAGACGATAAATTTCAGCTTCATGAACATCTTCTACTGTCAAAGATTGAACAATTGATCTCTTGACCAGTTTCGGCAAATCCCTGTCACCGCCGCTAATAATCACCTTGCTTCCAAAAAGTACATGGCGGGCCCGACATAGCAATAAAGCTCAACTGGGATGAACCCCGCCGGTACAGTTCGACCCCAGCAGGCAACCACTCCACGTACGGCCCACACAAGAGAAACAGCACTGCAGGCGCACACAACATGCTCCGCACAGCAAGAGGGACAAAGCGGCAGGCGGTAGAACAGACGGATACATAAAAAGATAAATTAATAATTTGAAACAGATGAAGCTCAAACCTGCTGTGGTAGAGAAAACTCAAAAAACGCCAACCCAACGAAAACAGCAGAAAAGAAAATGGGTGGAAAGAAAAAGAAAAACAATCCCAAAGAACGGCGGTCCAATTAGTGGGGGCGAGCGACTCCGCGTTCAAACAGCGCATTGAAACTTTCGGGAGACAGCAGTTTTGCATCGTAACATACAACGTCATTTACTGGCACAAACGCAAAGCTCTGAGTATTTAACCACAGCCAGTAAAACTTAACTGATCCACCCTTATAAATATGATTACTTTATGGCCCTAGAGGGGTTTGAACTTAGTCTGAGGTCCATAGTTAGTAGGGTGGAGTGAAAAAGTGTCAATTTTGACTTTTTTGTGAATTACTCTTAGTTTGGGTGCAGGAAAGTTGTTACTCTGAATCAATAATAACATGCTAAAAGGAATTTGAAATCTGATAATATTTTGAAGTGCCACAATGAACTTGAAGAACTGAAAAATCAGAGAAAAAACAGATATGCGTCAAAAATTGCCATTCGTTAAAATCTTTAGAAATCTTTTAGCTTGGGTTTAAAAGAGTTGCTCATTTCTATCAATATGAGCATAAAAAAATTATTAGCATACATAAATATCTAGAGGTATCACAATGAGACTGAAAATCCAGAATTTCAAGGAAAATCAGATTTTTTACAAGACATTTAATTTTTACACAAGGAAAGCGCAATTCAAATGACAATGATAATTCGCATTATTTATGCTTTGAATAACATTTAAGTGGAAGAACAAATAAGATTCTATGAAACTATTTGAAAAATTATTATCATAATCAGCCTTTGTGTTAAACTTTTTCATTATGCATCGTGATTTCAGTCTTGATCGAATGTATCCATCCCTTTCATTTTCTAAAACAGCTGCAGAAAGTTCTGTTACTAATCGAACAGACCGTTCCACATGTTGAGTTTGGCATGGTAATTTCGGAAAAGTTAGAACTTTATCTTCATTAATACACATCATGATCTCATCTCGGCTAAATGATCTTGTCAAAGGCGGTTCAACATTAACATAGTTCTCGTGACTTATCATTTCATAATAATCTTTGGCTTCAAAGTTCAATTTGGGGACCATGAAGTATCGAATGTCTTCCATTGACCTCTGCTGATTCTTGGCTTTCAGCACACGTCTAAGAGCTAGTTGTCTAATAGTAGCATTTTCATCAGTCATCATGGCTAATAACATGTTCTCTGGGTGAGCGAAAAATGCATTCCTCTGTATTACATTATCAACTACTTTCTTTATATTCTGAGGAAGATATCTGCTGAATGCTACCATTTTCCATAAATGTCGACGACCTTCAAAGCAATCTGATTTGGTTTTGATTGCAGACCAAACTGGTACATAAACATTAATTATGTATGTGGCCAGAGTTACAAGATTTACAGACGAATCAATTGATGAAATGTACAAACGGAGTATTCGGCTTGCAGTAGTCAGCCACCTTGAATGGGACATTGGTCCAGGTTGTATATTGGCTAACTCTTGGCTGCAACAACCCGACATAACAGCTGCGATCTATAACTAAGGATGTGTCACCTTCACTCACAAGGCCCATATCTTGGAGTAAAGCCGATGAAACAGCTGCAGTACTGTGATCTGATAGCCCCCATCTATCGCATTCACGAGCCAAAGTTGGGAGAGACTCACGTATTTGACTACTAGAGGGCAGTTCTCCGACCTTCGTTTCTGCTGAATCGACTACGCATACGCATTCTGAAGTATACTTTGTTTCTCTTAAAGAGGGTATAAAATTGCAATTACCTTGTTGTACCAACACTTGATCATCGTAAACATTTGTGCTACGTTTATCAGTACAATCATCTGATCTTGATAATTTAGAAATTTTCGATACTGCTACCTGTTTCTGCTTTCGTTTCTCCCTTTGTTGTATTTGCTTTGTAACCTTCTGATCAATACTACCAATCATCATCTTCCTGTTTGTCCGCTGGTCAGTAAGAAAGTCTCTCTCCTTCACGGGCACTTTTCTCGACTTTTCACATGAACAATACTCAAATGACTTACATTTGCAAGCTGCAATATCAAATAACTTTTTTGCAGTTTCCTTAAATGCTTTTACCTGACTTTTATAACTCTCACAACTAGATCTTTGTTTATAAGGTTTAAGAAACTTACGATATTTGCTATGATATTCATGAATCTTAGTATAAATTCGAGCGTTTTAAATAGTTGGTATAGATGCTCTCTTTCAAATTTCTTCAATATCCTCTATAACGATTTCAGAAATTTCAGAAAAAGTAGGTTCCTTAGCTTGACCTCCTATTTTAATCTCTAAACGAACGAACAAATAATGTTTCATGACATCCTCGTATGTGGGCAGAGCACTTTTATTAAATGCAGCATAAGCTCCAAACACTGGGCAATTATTAAGGCTGGCACGTGTTGTTCGTGATAACGTAGACTTGTAATCTGACATTCTAATAAATAACAATAACTCCGCTTACCTCTTCTTCATTAAAATAGTCCACAACACTGAAAAGAAAGAAATTTTCACTAACGAGTCTCTAATACACACGTTAAAAATATATTTTGCTTTAGAACTAGAGATTTTGATAACGTTGGGAAAATGGCGCCTTTCTTACTTGCTTTCACCCTCCCTGAATGCTTGCAGAAAGGAAGGGGAAAAAAGTTAAATTTCCAACTGAATGGTGCTGTTATCTCTTGCCAATCTTGGCATTTACTATGCGTTAAGTTATAATAGATACTTAAATTCAATGATTTTCCAATTTTAGTTCAAATTTTTAGATTTTCAAGGGCGTTGTGGCACTTGAAGATATTATTAGAATTAAAAACTTTTTTGAACAGGTGTTACTGTTAACTAGTAGCAACTTTCTCGTACCCAAGCTTTTTGATCCGAGAAAAAAAAATTTCGCTCCACCCTAATAGTTAGCCAATAACTGGCACAAAAGAACTTTTCATCATTCTCGCCAAATTTACAAATGACAATAGACTTTTTACTTGAGTTGTCAAATTCTTTTAAAAAAACATTTGCTAACATATATATAGCTTTTTCCAATTTTTTTCAATGCAATAGCAGAATGTTTTACATACTTTTTGAAGTTTTAAAAGGAATACCATACTAAAATGTACGTGGAGACGTAAAAAGTTTGATGAGTATACATGTTCATTCCCGTTACCTTTCTTTTGAAAAATGCAACGGGAGCGATTATTCAAGTCCATTCCTCCCATTACTTTCCTTGCGGAGTGACATCCAGGATATTTATACTCCGACGCTATCAACCCCATATGCGAGCAAAAATCAATCACCTTGACATTTCAGAAACGGATAAACTCCTCTCCTTTTTAATCAACCTCTCGGAAATACGGACCAGAAACATTAGCCTCCGCATATCGTAGAACTGCAGGCAACAGTGCGAAATTAGAGCTAGCTATTTGAAAGCAGGCTGTATAGTATGTAAAATTTAAGAGAGCTGACCACATTTGGAGACCAAATTTTACATTCATAGCTTTAAATGTTCGATTTTGTCTTTAAAACATATGATTTTTTTCTGCATCTTATATTTTTAATTTTAAGAGCTGTTTAAGTCAGCGATTCTTAACATTTTTATAATTATAAAAAGGTTATATGCGATTCTAGAATCGAGTACCGCTTGATAATTTCGTAGGGTCGTGGAGTATCACTGGTTATATTATAACTTTTTGAGGGGGGTTGAAATAAATTCTAAACACAAATGTATAACTTTACAAAATGTATTTGTGTATAAATAAAACAAAATACAGAAAATAAATCTGTAAAACTAGAAAAAGCCGTTTATACGACATTGTTATAAACAAATGTCAAATACAATTTCCAAACACTAAAATGCCTCTATTAGGAGGCTTAATGAGAAATTTGTTGTTGCATATGCTAACATCTTATTTGAGCTTATATGTCAGGTTCAACCAGCCTATTGTAATTTTTATCATTGAACACTTCTGCGAACCACCTGAAATGATCTCGCATACCACCAGTGGTACACATACCACCAGTTGGAAACTAATGGTTTAAGGTAATCAAGAGATCTCGAAATCGTGATACTAAGAAACACAGAAGAAAAAATCACTTCATACATGATCTTTTCATTTTTAAAAAGTCAATTTAAATTTAAAGCTTTAATCATACAGGTGTTCGAGTTTACTTTAAATAAATTATTTTGCAGCCTCTGTTGTTAAGCGGATAAAAAAAGACAAACAGTACTGAATGTGTTTTAAAGCGCTGTTGTCATCTTTTTGCTGCACGAAAGATAATCAGACAAGGATTCATACAGTTTTTAAATTCGACTCTGTTGATGTATTATTAAATTAACTTCTGCTTAAGGCCTTATAAAGGGAATGACTTATTTTCACTTATTGTATATTGACTAAGTGTTTTAAGGAAAGACAGGAGGATGCCCGTTATGCATTTCTGCTGCAAAGTAACGGCAGATTTACATCTTACTTTACTTTATAAATTTGGGAAGCCTATTGAGAAGTTTTCATGATAATAGTCCCGCTCTTATAAAAACTATAGCAAATAGGTCAGTTGCATGGAAAAAAATTCAATTCAATTAATCTTAAAGCTCAATCTGTAATTACATACATATTTAGTAATAAATCTAAAATAATCAGCCCACGATTTTTCTTGTAACTCTCTTTTACATTTTCAGGAATATTTAGAGGCATTTCAATTTTTGCCTATATTATGTTTTTATTCTGAAGAGAAATAACGGAAAAATCGGGTTTGAAGAAAAATCCATACAAAAAATACTTTTAATCACAATTCTTTAACCAGTGTGTAGTAAAACTGCAATAATTACTCGGGCTCTAAGGTATTCAAAACGAAGTTAAAACAGAAATAAAAAGATAAAATATTAAATTATACTATTTTATTCCTTCCTTTACTATTTTATAGGTGAAACAAATAGATATTATGTCACAGAAAATGAGAATTTTAATTATTCCGAACAGCAATTAAGAGTGCTTAACAGTGAAAAAAATACTGTCCGTTAATTTTTTTTTGTCTGATTCTCTGAGGATGCTTAATTTAAACAGGAAAAAATATTTCTGAAAACCGAGAAGATTTGTCATTACGGTGATATCCTTTAATGAGCAGCTGCCAGATTATTGAATCCCTTTTACTTTTATGTCATTATCACAAAATCCAATCTAACAATGTCTCAGTGGTGCATTCATTATCTTTGGCTAGAAATCGCAGTAAACATGAACTTGCTACAATAATCTACTATATAAAGGTCTTAAGTTTAGGCTGCTGTCTCTAACTAAGGCTTTCACCCAATAACAATATGCAACGTTTGTTAAACGTTGAGGGTAAAAGGATTTGTTTCGCAAATTAAATTAGAAAACAATCAAATTAGAAAAATCAAAGATAAATTTAATTAATGTAACATAAAGAAAAATACAATTAAATTGACTTAATAAACACTGAATTTAACATATAAACATTTTATGTTTTGTCTTCAGAAAGAGTATTCTCCATTAAAACTGGCTTAGTGATTTAATTATTCTGGATTTAATTAGATATCGTACACTCAGAAGTATTTAAATCCAAAATTTCTTTAGGATATTGTTTTAAAAATTTATGAAGTCCAAGTGTATATCTATCAAACACATTTGTTTTCTTTTAAACGTATTCTTATAAGACTTAAAAGAGTTGAAATCATATAATTCCTAAAATTTTTAAACTCTTAAGAGTTACACAAGAACTAGAACGCTACGAGATAACGAATTTTTCTACTGTATTAATCTACAAAGGCAATTTTTTTCATACAATATTTCTGAAAATTGGCAGTTTTTTAATGATTATGCCATTTCATATCACACTCGTTTTACTACTATTCCTAAAATTAACATAAAACCATATGCCTTTAAATATAATACTAAATCCAATTAAAGGTATTAAATATCATTATTCACTCTTAAACGATTTTTAGGTGATCATTATAGCTGATCCCGGAAGCAGTGAGTTTTGCTTCTTTCGTAATCTAGACTTGTTATTTTTCGTATTAGATAACGGAATTATTTTTCGATTCCTCGTCATATCAGCTAGAGGCAAGATGCTATTTTTATCACAGGAATGGTATGATTTAGTGGCAAGATGCAACTGCTTGAATGAACTCGATGTCTGGCTTTTATAGCAGTCGTTTGATATTTATGGAGTGATACAAAGTTTGTTTCATTTCCCGGTAACCATTTTTTTGTAGGAAAATTCTTTCTTTAGCATTTTTTCCCTCTGGGCTGATTAACTGTTACTTCAAATGGAAGTAAGATATTTACTTGGCCTTAAACCCTCCTTTATATTTTGCTTTATTATAGTTTCATTCTATAATAGCTCATAATGGTATATCGGTTGAAATCTACGACCGAAAAAGGCGATAATTTTCAAAATACGTAGTATTATTGCAGCATTCGACATGCATAGCTATCTTGATAGAGAGAAACATTGATTCTTGTCCACAGGATAAATTTTCTTACTCACTTGATCCAAGCTTTTATTGCCTTGACCAGTATTTAATACAGTCAGAATTTCATGCTACTAATTAACGCGCATATGTTTCCCGAAGGTGCTGTGAAATGGTGTATAATTTAGAAATCGAATTCTAAATTTTGTACCTCAATTCGTTATAGACGACTGTTTGGGCTATGACACGTGCTAATACTCGCAACATCTTGTTTACGATGTGTGAGGTCATTGAGATACCGCTTTCAGTTAACTTCAACTTTTATTTGTGTAATCTATAATACTTACCTTGGTTGTGGAGGGCCCCGGGATGCCCAGTTGTCAGCGGATTTGTAACGTCCGACCGGCGCCCAGACCTATAAAAATGACAATTTACCGAACATGGGAAATAAACCTTCGGCTGTGTATACAGGAATTGCTACGCAGCGCCGGTCTCCAGTTTGAGAATTGTCGTGTGGACTGACGTCCGAGACGACGTAATCAGATACGTTACCTTGGTTGTGGCAACGGGATATGCAACGAATGCGAATATGCACTGTGCGTGAAAAAGCCCAGTCTTGGGATTGAACTGGTCGAGTGCAGTCGGCAGATTCTCTAGTCGTAGAAATGAACCTAATTCACGGGAATTACGTCGTAGTTTGAAGTCTATACAGTCCATTCCATTCATGTTGATTAACTTTTTACGTTATTTGTAGCTCCAACAACGACGGTTCTTTCCGCTGTAGGCTAGATTACTGCACTTTGTCTGTCTGCAGTAAAAATTTGGAGAAATTCCTCATTTGAAATTCTTTTTCCTGTATGATACTTCTTGGCCATGACTTGCTGAGGAGCCCATAACAAGGTTGAGACTTATGTCCAAGGGACTTATACACAAGTGGTGTATTTTTTCATTCCCCCCTATCCTCACACACACGATGGTGTTTTCTATGCATTTTGCTGTCTTCACTCTATATTTTTCACTGTAGTTCGTCGTGACAGGCATTGGTTCTCTCCGCTGTGGCCCCGAAGACTACACCTTGTCAACCCCCCCCAAAAAAAACGAATTACAGTAGTTCCGAATTTAAAAATATATGTCCCCTTCAGTGTACTTGTCGTCTTTGGCTCGCTGAGGAGCTAATAACAAAAGCGAAACTGAGTACTCTGGAGGGTGTATACATTTGAAGTTTAGTAAGAGTTTAAAGAATTTGCTCAGAGCTTGACTGAGTCGAATGATGCAGGAAGACTCCTCAAACGTGGTAATTGTTTTTTTAGGACCCAGTTTAACCATTAATGAAAAATATATATATTTAAGCGTAAAACTTTCGATTTCAGTTTAGCATAAACTATTTTTTGTTGTTGTTGCGTATTCCCCCTGGCCGGATGTATAATAGACCAGATCCATTAAAGCTTGCGGGCTGAGGGATGCGTCTCATGTTTATAATGGCACCACAAAGGTCGTAGTCCGACTTTACCAGGTACCACCTCAATTTTGATCGAGCACCCCAAAAGGGTGACATCTCGGGGATCGTACCTTCTCCCACCCTCTCTGACCACATAGACGGACTTTCCGGTCTACGGATTTAACGCTCCCAGACGATTAGAGATGAAGGTATTTAATGGCGCTTGTCGGGATTCAATGCGTACAATCTCAGTACCGAAAGTCGACGTGCTACCACTAGGCTACCTCAGGCCCTAAAGAATTTTCTGAAACTATCTGTCGGAAACGGAATAGTTACAGATTTTAACATCAGATGACGGAACGATACCGTTACCAGGACTACGCTCTTATACCGAAAGCGAGAACAATTTTGTTTAAAAAGGAGTCGCTTCTTTTGGTTTGAAGTCTCTGTTCTTATTATTTCGTATACTGTTCTACATGTAGTCAACATATTATATTCATACATCATTAAAAAATAATTAAAAATGCCATTCTACATTCGAATTACTCTTGTGTGTGAAGTTATTTAACCACTAGTTTTAAAATGTTATCTACAACCTTTGGAACAAAGGTAAGCATAAATTTTCATTCTTTATATCCGATTATTCAGGTAGTCAACACTGTTTGTTAAAAACTAAAACTCCTTTGCATTGCTATTCTTTAAAATGAACGTTTAAATCAACAGAAGTGGGGATACGTTGAGTCACTCCTTTTAAACCTGTAGCAGATGCGAACCTTCCCACTCCTTTCTTATTTGCCAGAAATTATGTTCTAAGACAGGGATTCCCAACGGGGTCCAGGTGGACCCCTTGAGGGGAGATGCAAGTTTAAAAGGGGTCTATATTACTCCAGGGGTGTATTGGTGGGTATATGATTTTTTTCTGTTTTAAAATTTAATTTATTAGGAATGTAATTATTAGAAAGTAATATCTGTTTTCATAATGTAATGAGCGAGAAGTGAATATACGTTATCTTTAGGCGGCGTTCTAAATTGTTAGGAACCACCCAAGAGAGGCTGTCAGTCACAGATTTACGGTAGCCACTTTAGAGGTGACAGAGGGGATGTAGTCCCCTGTTCTGTAGTGGTAAGTATACTAGTATTTGAGGAAACAGACTTATTTGACTCCACCGTGTTTATTTTACAAGATTAAAAATAAAAACATAAGTTACATTCTAACTACTCGTGAAAGCGAAATTAAAACATAATAAACTTAGGCAAAGTATTTACACATGCGGCCAAGAAAACTGCCGGCACGAGTGCGGCGTGCAAAAAGGGGGGAAGTAGCTGAGCTGTTGTGGACTGCGGCTGCTAGTTTATATTACAGTTGAGTACGCGACGTCGGATTTGTCAAGTGACGTCATCACAAATTCGAAGCCGTGAATTCGAATAAGCGGCGTTACTAATTTGAATAATCAGCAAACCCTCAGCGCCACAGGTACTCCCCCACCAATCTGAAAGACGAAAAAGATTTGCCATAACAATACAATTACAAAAATGAAATATATCGCATAACAAAATTTAAGGTAATACGAAATGAACATAGCGTTTAGTACTTAGTTGTCTTACATTGTCTAGGCCACTTAAAATATATGCAGGCTTCAGCCGGTTAATACTAATATTAACTTCTTTGTTCTTCATTTTTAACCTATAAAATTTGTCATTACGTTGCAACACTTCGTATGGTCCCTCATAAGGTTGCTGTAAAGGTCTACGGACATAGTCTTGTCGCACAAAAACGTGTGTAGTGGTAGACAAGTGGTGATGGACGAAAATGTCCTTATGACCGTGCCGGGATGCCAGTGTAGGACGTAATCTGTTCATGCATAATTGTAACATCTTTAAAAATTCGTGATGAGGAGGAAAATCCACTGCACTGTGTCGAAAAAACTCTCCCGGCAATCTTAAGGAACACCCATATACGAGTTCTGCAACTGATACTCCCAGATCGGGCTTCAGACTAGAACGTATACCAAGGAGTATAATGGGTAAAACTTCTGCCCAAAGATTAGTCGCGTGGCATTTTATTGAGTATTTGAGTTGTCTATGGAATGTTTCCACGATTCCATTGGAAGCAGGGTTATAAGCGGTTGTGCGTCTTTTCTCGCTCCCAAGAAACTGTACTAACGCTTGTAATAAGTGGCTTTCGAACGGAGTACCTTGGTCCGTAACTATTGCATCTGGTACTCCAAAGCGAGCAATCCAACCAGAAAAAAATGTGTCGGCCACTGTATTTGCACTCTGATCTGGCATAGGGAATGCCTCAGGCCATCGGCTGAATCTGTCGATACATGTCAGACAATACCTATATCCTTTTGACTGCGGAAGTGGTCCCACAATGTCCAAGTTGATATGGCTGAAGCGGCAACGAGGTAAAGGGTAAATACCAGGCTTAGACTTCGTATGTCGTTGTATCTTTGATTTTTGGCAGTTCAAGCACGATTTTGTCCATTCTGAGAAGCCCTTCTTTAGAGAATGCCAGATAAATCGCTGCCGTACTGAATTAACAGTTGCCTGAACTCCCGGATGGGACAAGTTGTGAATAGCTTCGAAAACCTTTATTCGAAATTCTCAGAGTACGTAAGGACGTACGGTCCTAGTAGATGTGTCACACCACAATTCTAAACCATCAGGTATAAACACGAAAGGTTTAAGCTTAAGTACTTCAGATCGTTTAGCCTGCTGCAATATCTCATCAGAAGACTGTGCACGTGCCATTCCCTCATAATCAATGCTTTATAACTGAATTTCAGATATTCTCGATAATGCATCCGCTACCGAGTTTTAATTACCCGAATTAAAACGTATCTGTTGTGAATTGGGAAATGTATTCGAGACTCCTTTGTTGTCTGGGGGAATTGTTTCCATTATCATTATAAAATGCGAATGTTAATGGTTTGTGATCGGTGTATACACAAAATTGACGTCCTCCTAACATATGTTTAAAATGTTTGATAGAACTATATATTGCAAGCAACTCTCGATCATACGTACTGTATTTGCGTTCACTGTAAGTTTACGCGAAAAAAAAATGCCAAAGGCTGTACAACCTCATTATGAGTCTGCTGCAAAACTGCTCCAATACTAACATCTGAAGCGTCAACCATTAATGTAAAATCCGCATTAATAGCAGGATGTGCTAATGTACTGGCATTTACAATGGAATCCTTACACGCATTAAAAGCTGCAATATCTGCATCTGTCCAAGTAATTGGAGTTTTATCCTTTTTCTTCCCGCCTTTACAAAGATCGTGAAGAGGGGTCTGAATAGTAGCAGCATTTTTTAAAAAATCTGTGGTAGAAATTTAATATTGCTAAAAAACGACGTAATTCCTCAACAGTCTTGGGTAAAGGGTAATTTTTGATGGAGTTAACTTTATCAGGTAAAGGGGATATACCCTGAGCGTTAACCAACAAACCTAAGAATTCTAATTCCTTCAGGCCAAACAAACATTTATCGACGTTTAAAACTACGCCATATGAATTTAAGCGTTGAACAACCTATTCCAAATGCTCAATGTGTTCGTTTTCGTTTTGAGATGCAATCAATACATCATCCAAGTAAGCATAACAAAAATTCAAGCCGAGTAAAACTTGGTCTATGAACCTCTGAAAGGTTTGAGCTGCGTTTGACAAACCGAAACACATAAAATTATACTAATAAAGACCGAAGGATGTAATTACTGCGCTTTTGGGTTTTGAATCTGTGTCTAATGGAATTTGATGGTAAGCTTTTACTAATCCAATTTGGGAAATATAGATTTACCAGATAACTCGTATGAAAAATCCTGTATGTGCGGTATGGGGTAGCGATCAGGGATAGTAACTGAATTCAACTTGCGATAATCCCCACATACACGCCATTCGCCATTTTTCTTTTTAACCAAATGGATAAGACTAGACCATGGGCTTTTTGAAGGGGAAATTATACCTTGTTCCATAAGAGATTCAAATTCCTTTTTAGCTATTTTTAATTTATCCGGGGCTAACTGCCGAGATTTTTCAAACACCGGTGGACCTTTCGTAATAATAGAGTGTGTAAGTATAAGAGCATACGTCGGCCCGCCAAATCTAAGGCATACAACTGTGTAGAACCTGAATGACCTCGTCGTCATCGGCGGTAGATCCACCCACGACGCACGAAGTGCGGAGTACACAGGTCCGTGTTGGTTTAGGACAAAACGGAGCTACTGAGAGATGCCACATGGCAAGACTACAGTCCCCTGCGTCCATTGTCACTCTTAGCCCGGGCTGCCGCCGGAACCCCAGCCGGACCATGAGGAGTCGCTCGACTGCTAAAGCCTTAAAGATGCTACAGTGACTCGTTCAGGGGATTTACTCCCCCAGGCGAGTCACAGTAATGTCTACCATTACCAGACTTCAGGGGCCTCACAGCGGCCCCCGTCGCCCTGGGTAGACACCACATCCGTCCGACTTCCGCCCTACGGGGCCGATTCTCTGGTCACCCAGAGGTGTCGGCGACCTAAGCCTTGATGGTGCTACACTAACTCGCTCAGAGGATCCCTCCCCAGGCAAGTGAGAGTCGCATCTACCATTACCAAGCACCAAGGTCCTCACAACGGTCCCCAATGCCCTGGGAGGACGCCACACGAACCCGACTCCTGCCCCAAACCGGAGACCAGGCCACCGCCCGGTTACAAGCCGAGACTACGAGGAAGTGGTGACATCCGAAGCCTTGATGGAGCTACGTTGATTCACTCAGAGGATCCCACTCCCCCAGACGAATCAAAGTTACCCTCTCCGTTACCGAGCACCGTAGTCCTCACAGCGGACCCCGATACCTTGGGGGAAGGCCACACCAACCCCACTCCGGCCCCCAGCCTAATAGAGTGTGTAACCTCATGTCTGCTAGTGTACTTTAGAAACGACTGGTTTCTTAATTTTAGGATATTTAGACAACATTTTGTGGTATGGTGTATTACCGCAAATCGTAGTTAAACCTAACGATTTCCCGGATACTTGGGTACCATTAGTTGAAATGTTTGAAGTGCTATCAATCAACTTGCGATTTTTAATGTCTACCAGTAAACCAAAAAATTCTAAAATATCCGCACCTAATATAGGTCGCTCAACATCAGCAATTACAAAATTCCATATAAACTCTCTTTTCAAACCTAAGCTCAGTTTTAATCTACGGAAACCGTATGTGTTTATTTTAGTTCCGTTTGCTGCAAAAATTATCACGTCAGTAGTTGGATGTTTGTGAACATGTGGATTTCGAGGGAAAACTGATACTGATGCGCCGGTATCGACCAAAAATCTGAAACCCGATTTATGATCAAATACGTAGAGACGACCGAACTGTAATCCACTATCTGCCGTCGCCGAAACAGAAGCGGAATTCAGTTTTCCGAGTATAAACATTTTCCCACACACTTTTTTGCTTTTTTGCTGAATTTAAAATGATACCAGCAATTCTGTTTTTCCAAAGCTTTATTAAGTTTACCTGAAGAATTTGATCGCGATCTAGATCACCCTCGAAAATGACCTTCATCTCTCTTTGCTGAAAAATTAGTTTTTCGACTTTTTCGGAAAGATTAGAAATTTGATTCTGCAAACCCTTTAAATCTACTGAAGAAACAGAATGGTCAAATCCAGGTGTAGCAAAACACGAAACTTCATTTATTTTATCAGCAATTTGTGCTAAATTGTCTAGTGTATCTTTACTAATTGACAATATTTGTTGTATATGAACGGGTAGCCGTTGAATAAACAGACTTTTCAAAATGTCATCAGATATTTGATTACCAGCTAAAGACCTCATTTCATGCAAGAGCTGAGTGGGTTTTTTATCACCCAAATGCAATTCTTGTAACAAAGTTCTTAATTACGAAATCTCGGAAATTGAAAAATGTTTTGTAATGCGCTCCTTAAGCATTCTGTATGAGTCTTCTGTGGGGGGGATTTTCAGCAATATCCCTAACATATGATAGGATTTCTATGACAAGAGCAGTCACAATGCAATGAAATTTAGTGCATTCGTCCTTAATACCCGACATTCCAAAAATAGATTCAACTTGAAGGAACCATAAGTCTATGTCAGATTTCCAGAGGGGGGGGGGTGCATGAAATGCAACCCGGGATATTTCGGTTCCAGCTGTGTTTTCCATAATTTGTATATCAGGTAAAACAAATTAAATTGATTTTAATGTTTATAAAATCTCTAATGCATCATGTTAGTAAAAATTTTAAATTTACAAATAGCTAGATGAATTTAAAATGTATAAAATTTTAACTACCCATGAAAGCAGAACGTGCACAAATTCCGACGCGAAAAACATAGACTAGAAAAGAAGTACTTACGTCAGTAACACAGCTATAATGTTCTTTAACGAGTAGAAGATTCGCTCAGTAGTCTCGAAGTCACCATTCTGTTGTCCCCTGTTCTGTAGTGGTAGTATACTAGTATTTGAGGAAACATACTTATATTTGACTCCACCTTGTTTATTTTACAAGATTAAAAATAAAAACAAAAGTTACATTCTAACTACTCGTTAAAAAAGAAATTGAAACATAAGAAACTTATGCGAAGTATTTACACATGCGGCGAGAAAACTGCCGGCACGAGTACGGCGTGCAAAAAGCATGCAAATAGCTGAGCTGCTGTGGACTGCGGCTGCTAGTTTATATTACAGTTGCGTACGCGAGTCGGATTTGTCAAGTGACGTCATCACTAATTCGAAGCCGTGAATTTGAATAATCAGCAAACCCTCGGCGCCACAAGGCGTTGTATAGAGCTCAACAGTACAAATGTCATAAAATATCGAGAAATAAGAAGAAAGCTATAAAGCTGAGGTCGAAGGTCAAAGAAAAAAGGGAGCTACTCGATGAGAAAGTGTTCCAGACAGCGGCAGGGACCAGAACTAATTAAAATGCACCGCGAACACTTAATATGCAGTCAATGCAGCGAATAGGATAGGGAACGTAACATATGAGCGGAATGAGCTATCCATCATCCCGACAAAAGATGTCACGAGCGAATAGAAATACAAGTAAGGGCCCAGCCAATAAAATAAATAAAGAAATATATATACCGAGTTGGAGGGTTTCAAGAGAGCCCCTGTGAAGAAAACAAAAACAAAGCTGCAACCAGGTGGTCGAGAAGACTAAGACAACAAAAAAGAATGAGTGCACATCGGAGTGTTCGCATATAAAGACGAAATATCACTGCATGACAAACGAAAATGAGAAAGAACGGGTAAGACTAATGCTGCATAACCACTGCCTGAACGCGTGCATATCATACCTTCCTATAGTTGCTAATAGATAAAGGAACCAACGGAGATCAGAGTTTCAAGATCGAAAGTTTCTACGAGGTGTTGAGTGACAGTCGATGACCAACGACCAATGCCGACAGACCTGCGGACCGACGTAGAGTGATCCAAAAGGACTCCTGAGTAATCATCGACTTACGAGATCTAGAGCTATTTTCTAGTGGAACTGTGGTGTATAATGTCCTGCGAACAATAACCGGCTTAAGTGTGTACAAGCGGTTATAGCGACTGAATGAATGGCCTCGAGCTACAATGACAGAAGCCTCAGGGTTAGCATCTTTGCTATCATTACCTAATTCACAGCCTCACTTATTTACATATTCACCACTTGCCCGCAAAGGTCGGCATTTATTGGCGCATGATGAATATCAAGAAGCGTAATATTGTATATTTGTATAATATAATTGATTTCTATAAGGAAGTCAGCTATATGCTAGATGTAATGTTGTATGTATATATATATATATATATATATATATATATATATATATATATATATATATATATATATATATATACGTATATATATGTATACTAGCTGAAGTACCCGGCGATACCCGGGATTTTAAGAATGTTTGTTGTTAACCAAAATCAATTTAAAAATTAACACAGTATAAATAACATAAAAAATATATGTGAAATGTTATACACGTCTCAGATTTTCAGCCTTTCATCATTGTAATACTAAAATCTGAAAAGTAAAAATGTCAAATTCTCTAATGTTTGTTAACCAAAATTAATTTAAAACTAAGCACAGTATAAATAACAGAAAAAATCCTTGTGAAATCTATAAATATATAAATTTATAATAAACTCCTCAGAATTCAGCTAGAATCAGCCTTTCATCACTGGGGTAAAAAAAAGAAGCTGCAATTACAGGTTCAGCAGAAATTTCCAATAGAACAATGATATGACTGCAGCGTTGCCTCTTAAAAAATGAAGTGTTTGATTGAGGGCTGCAAACCATTCAACTCCTCTCCACATTTAACTCCTATAAACATCCTCTACATATTAAATTCCTTTTCTCTCCATAATAAACTCCTCAGAATTTTGGTATATTCAGCCTTTCATCATAGTACCACTAAAAACTGAAACATCCTCTCCAGAAATATAAATTTATTAATTTCAATAATTATAATTATTGAAAAAATTATAAACACACACAAATATATAAATTACGCAAAAGTTTTTTAACCAACATTTGAATAATTCGTAAATGAAAAAGCATATGAAAATAAAGATAAGAACTTCCGGAATCGAAATTAATTACCCTTAATTTTTAATTAATAAAAAACCAACATAATATGAATAAAAACGATAGTTGTTTAAAACCATATGAAAATAAAGCTATTATAAAGATAATAATAAAAAAAGCATAAAAAAATAATGCTCTCGCATGAAGTTAACGTATAAAGATAGTAATAATAATATAAACCGCGTGCATAAAATATTTAGCTTTTCAAGCGAAATAAATTAATTTTTAGAAAAAAACTACTTTTAATCGAGAAATTAAATACATTGCACAAAATTTTGATTTTACCAACTTTCCACCCTACAATTTACACCCTACTTCTTTTAAATAGGGTGTAAATATAAAGTTTTAACAGCCAATTGAATGTCAGTTAAAAACGATTGTTGTTTAAAATCATAAAAATTACGCTTATTATAAAGATAATAAAAATAAGCATAGGAAAATAATGTGTGCGCATGAAGTAAACGTTACGATATAAAAATAGTAATAAAAATCTATATATATAAAACAGTTCCGTAACTGACTAACTGACTGATTGACTGACTGACATACAAAGTACAGACCAAACCGCTGAACCTAAAGGACTGAAATTTTGCATGGCGATTCTTCTTATAATGTAGGGGTGCACTAACAAAGATTTTTGAAAAAAATTTCTTAGATTTTTTTAAATTAAATTTTTAATCTGTTTTTGTAACTTTTTTCAAGTTTGCATTTAAAATAATAATTTGACGGTTGTAAAATTTATATCACGAAAAAGATCATAAAAATTCCTTTAAAATGAAATTCTTTTCGAATCTTTACCTCCATTTTCTAATTTTTGGTGAATTTTTAAAGATTAATCTTTACAATTTAATTTATTAAACGCTGATCATGTGATCTTTATCTGGTACTTTAAATAAATTTATCGTCACGTAACAACGAAATAGACAAAAAAAAATATTTTTTTTTTCTTGCTAATGCGGCAAACGATTGGACATTATCCAAAAAATATGTTCCTCCAACTGTACTATATTCTTTAGTATGTCCTATTAGATTTAATTTCAATATTTTCTTCTACATTATTTTGTCTATAAAAATATCCCTTACGATTTTTAAAAAAATATATTTTTTTGTCTTATGGTTAGAATACTAAAAGTTTAAAATAGTGGCGCCATCTACTGAACACCTGTGAATCGAGAAAAAGTTGTTGGTTATTTATTAATTAAAAATATTGGAAAGTTCTTGTGGATCTGTAAATATACATGTGGTAACAGTTTTAAAATTTATAAATTATCAACCTACACAGGTGATAATTTATCCGGCGTTGCCCGGGATTTTAAGAATGTTTGTTAATCAAAATCAATTTAAAAACTAAGTACAGTATAAATAACATAGAATAAAAAGCATGTCATATGTTATACGCATGAATAAAAAGAAAACCCAACATAAAAAACCATAAATTTACAATAATTTCTTCAGAATTCAGCTAGATTTAGCGTTTCATCATTGGAGCAAAAAAACCCTGAAAAGTAAAGCATAAAATATATACATTTATAATAAACCACTAAAAGCTGAAAAGGAAAAATGTCAAATTGTCTTTAGGGAAGTAAAGAATTTTGAAAAGTAAAGCTGAAAAGTAAAAATGTCAAATTGTCGAATGTTTGTTAACCAAAATCAATTTAAAAACTAAATACAGTATAAATAACATAGAAAAGATTTAGCCTTTATCATTGGACAAAAAATCCTGAAAAGTAAAACATAAAATATATAAATTTATAATAAACCTACCAAAATCCATTAAAAAACTAAACACAGTATAAATAACATAGAAAAAAGTATACGAAATGTTATACACATTAATAATATAAAAAATAAAATAAAATAAAAATAATAATTTTTAAAAATAATAAAATAAAATAAAAATAATTAAAAAAATAATAAATAAATAATAATAATAATAATAATAATTTAAAAAATAATAAAATAAAAGCTGAAATAAAAAAGCCTCTATAAAAAAGCTGAAAATACAGGTTTAGCAAAATGTGAACGATCTGTATTTGAACCCGCGGCGTGTAGCGTGGTAAATGAACGCTTTTACTGAATGCGCCACAATGACATGCTACTTTGTTGCGTAAAGAGGAAAATATTTGACTAAGTTTACTGGAAAGTTGCTATGGGTTTGTGAATATACATGTATTTATGGAGTGAGAGGAGTTTTAAGTCAGAAATAAGTTAGCAGGATAGAAGCTTAGTCTTCAACTCTTCAATAGACACAAAGACATAAGCGAGGGGGGTTGTAGTAGCTATTAAAAAAGATCTCGTGACACTTAGCGTGGTTGATTCGAATTTTCCATCGCGTGTGGTAGTGTCAATATGCCGTTGGATCCGATTTATTTTAGAGTATAAAATCTGACTTGAAAGATTATTATTTTCATTTATTATTCTGGTTTAATATATAACTTGAAACTTTTTGATTTTATTTATTTTTATCTTTTCGCTCGCTGTTTGCCAGCTAACCCTGACGCGGACGCCATATTCAGAGGGGTGATTCCACAAAGTGTAACAGCTTACATTTAGTTTCAAAATTCTTGGTTTTTTATTAATTAAAAATCAACGGTAATTAAGTTCGATTTTTGAAGTTCTTCAGACCCTCGGCTGTTTTTAAAGACGCCTGTATGTAAAATTTCACGATCGTTGCTCCTAAACTGTGGATTTCTATACAATTACAGAGATACAAACATTCATTTTTATATATTAGATGTATGTGTGTGTGTGTGGTGTAAGTAAATAAATGTAAATATGTACAAAACTAGTTTCTATTTGAGAGTTGTACCCTTTTACTTAGCTGATTTTTCTGGGGCAGAAATTGGGAATAGCTATCGATCACTACTTAATGACTCCCAAAAAGGGCCGTTACAAATACATATAAATATAGATTTGTATAGGGCGGAGTGATCCGTACATCTAAAGTCGAATGTCATGATGATTGTGTATATGCCTCGAATGACGCCGTCGGCTTTTATTTGTATACCAACACTAGGCAGAACTTGAGATATCCATTAGACCTTAAACAGCACATGGGTCCTCCCATTCAACCAATCAGAAGCAGTTTCGTTTTTTCTCTTGACGATGTCCTTGAAATTACAATCTGTGTTTCTGAAATTTTGTTTATACTTGTGAAATTAAAAATGAAAATAGTACAAAAATTTTAAAACATAATCCTAATGAACCAATTTTTCTAATTTTTTGTTCATATTCTTAGTCAAATTGTTATCTTTAAGTGTTTTATGTGCAATTATTAGTATTAAAATTATGTTGTATGCTGTATATTATTGAGAAAAATGTGAGGGGGATCGATGAATAAAATCATTCTTTTAAAAGGGGTCGATGTAGGAAAAAGGTTGGTAACCCCTGTTCTAGGGGAAAGGTTGGTTGGTTTCGATTCTTGGAACACCAAATCCTTGATTAATGCTTTTTTTCTTATTCTGAAGGTACCCAAAATAAAAGTTCTTTAATACAAAATTCCGAGGAAGAGCTATTATATAAAACCTTTCTTTCATGAATGAATGTAGTTTTGGGAAATACTATAGTTAAATAAATTTCTTCTTCTTTCGCTTTCATTATTGGGTCCAAAGGCTAAGAGCAAGTTGAACTAATGATGCGTGGGTTTTTTATTTACAAATATATTTATGATTCTTCCACAAATACAGTGGTTTAGAAATTCAAATCATTATAGAGTTTTCTACCCGAAATTAATATCATAAGTAAACATTTCCTCGTAATTTACAAAAGCTATTTTTATATCCTTTACATAAGTTTCAGTATAAATGCCAAAAAAACACAAATCTATTCTTTGAATTGTATTAATAATTTAAAAATAAATTAAAAGATTATATTCTCACTTTTAATTAAAACGAAGTTTTATAAAGAGAAATTTTATAAGAAGTGAAATTAAGGAAAATACTTTTATTTTAGACTGCTTTTATATTTTTATATTTTTCCTACAAATCTGTTTAAACAATCAGTTAATGGACGAAGAAAAATGTCTGTATTCCAAAATAAAAATTGATGCCTGCTTTAATAATTTTAAAAGTATATCTAGTGCTTGTAACATTTTATTTAAAATTTTATATATATATATATATATATATCTGACCTTAACAGGTAGTATAACTACCCTACCTGTAAGTGAATTAAAAATAACATTAGCTAAATTAAGTATTCTTAATCAATAAAATTTTACCTTTGTACCTATTAACATGGCACGTAATTCCTGGAGTCAAATCAGTTAAAAATATAGGTACTGTACAAAATTCACGCAGTTTATTTCTTTTAAAATCAAGCCTTAATTTTTATGGAATGCGCCATATGGTAAACTTAAAATGATCGACACACTCACTTTCAATATTAGGCTGTAATTTTTATTGCTTGCTCGAATGAAGCTTTAAGATCCCATATCCTGTATCATGTAAATTGAATAATATTGTATTAAAGGAGATTAGCATTGAAATCATTATATTAAAATGAACCTAAATACAAACAAAGTAAATTTAAATTAATTTCTTTCATTTTTATGAATGATTAAATTATGTACGTTAAAGCCCAAAACCGGTTTCTAAACAATATTTATTTTCTAAGTCTAACACATTTTTAAAAAACGTTAATTTAATATTATTTCCTTATTGATAATTTTTTATCAGCATTAATTATATTGTATACTTTTGTAAGAAAAACAAAATATAAATTAATTTTGATAACAATTGTGAATTGAAAATTGAATGAAAGTAATATTTTTCATTATAACACAATAAAAAATATGATTAAAAAATTAAGCCTATAAAGATAAAAACTGTAATTACGAAATTGGAAAGTTTCAAAAAATTCATTAGCGTTTCACATTACATTCCGTAAATATTTCAGTAATTTTCTACTGCCGAATTTTTTTCATTAATTATATACGGAAAAACAAAAAGTTCATTTATAATCACTTGGTTTTTCATAAGGTTAAAATTCTCAAGTTATTTCCTAAAGAAACGTTACGTGAAGAGTTTCATATTGTCAGAATATATATTCCTGTATATATATATATATATATATATATATATATATATATATATATATATATATATATATGTGTGTGTGTGTGTGTGTGTGTGTGTAAGTAAGAAATAATAACACCTCACCAGTTATAATTCTATTTCAATTTTCTCATTCACATTTTATAAGTTTCTATCTATATACCCAGACGACTGGATGTCGCCTGGGCATATGGCACCATGGAGGTCAGGAAATAAACAGAAACAAAATTTAATATACGCTGGTGTGAGCGTGGGTACTATGGACGTTGAGACTGAATCAGGGATTCAGTGGACTTCATTATCCATTCTCTCTACTTGTAGATATCTACATAACTTCTACTACTTTTCATTTCATATAATATGTTGAACTGTTCGATAAACATAATTTGTTTAAATTAATAAAAGTATTATTCCAATAAAGGAATCCTTTGATTTGGATTTTATGTGTCCTAAACCGGACTTACGAAGCCGAATGCCCGTTTGGCTGTTTTCCAGGACATCGGTGTTAAGTATCGTCTATAGATTCGGTATATCTTTCTTTCTTTCTTTCGCTTTCTCTCTCTCTCTCTCTCTCTCTCTCTCTCTCTCTCTCTCTCTCTTTCTCTCTCACATTCTCTCTCTCTCTTTCTATCTCACATTCTCTCTCTCTTACTCTCAATCACACACACAGCACCTTCAACGACCTACGGAGACAGAAGGACGGTCTTCCGATGCCTTCTTGGGTGAAATTATATAATCTGGCTTGAGGAGCATCAAAATCCGATCAAACAATCCGTTTAGTGACATTAATACATTTATTACCTGTGTACATTATGATTATTTAATAGATAACAATTTATGAGAAATATAAAATACTGGAAGATATTTACATCTTTACAATGACCTGAATGAATGGATAGCGACGTGCGGTTATAATGCATATCCAAACTGTAACTACGTAGTTCGACACTCACACAAGCATAAGGAAAATTTAATTTTGTCAGTCCACGTGACCACCATCTGTGGTTTAATATGTCC
Source organism: Dolomedes plantarius (assembly GCA_907164885.2). NCBI lineage: Eukaryota > Metazoa > Arthropoda > Arachnida > Araneae > Dolomedidae > Dolomedes > Dolomedes plantarius. Next base: position 139,746,956 of record OU015497.1, on the reverse strand, counting down.
CGCGACATCCAGGCGCCAAACAGAAATTCGAGAGTATTTATATAACGGGGCGGACAATATGAAATGTAGAGAATCAATAGAATAGAATTAAAACTGGGGTGGCGCTATTATTATAGGATAATTAATAATGGTAGGACGTTGTTATTACATAAACATATGTGTGTGTGTGTGTGTGTTTCGTCTCCAAAACCAGAAAGGGACATTACGTCCGGCTGTCTCGTAGTCGGGCTTCAGTGGTCAACAAACTGAATTAGTGGAGTATATTTGAGAGGAATAATAATTTTATTTACTTGAACATATTATGGACAATACTATGATGTTTAATTGGTTAGCATATTTATAAGAAACGCATACACTAGAAATAATTTACATATTTACAAAGAACCGAGAAAATGAATGCTAGTGTATGACTTAACCCATTTGTAAAGACGCTATGTCCATAGAAGGGAATAATACCTTTATAGCCCAAAATACTGGCGCCGCTGTCGACTACGTAGTCGTGAATTTGCGTTTTGATGTCTTACTTGCATTTTGTGCAAATTATTCGGTGCGCCTACTACAACAGTGCCATATCTTCCCCTATCGGTGACTTTTGGAACTTTTTTCTTTCATGGAAACATTTTCTCATGTCGTTCTTAATCCCTCTATCAATTTTGGTGGAATTCATATATATATATATATATATATATATATATATATATATATATATATATATATATATATATATATATATATATATATATATATATATATATATAAATATATATATATATATAAATATATATATATATATATAAATATATATATATATATATACATATATATATATATATATAAATATATATATATATATATATATATATATATATATATATATATATAAATATATATATATATATATATAATATATCCATACCCACATACATACATATATACATATATATGTGTGTGTGTGTGTGTGTCTGTATTCAACGTACAGATAGCCTTGGACCTTGTTTTCACCTTTGTTGTGGGCTCCTTAGAAGGCATATCTGATGAATACGCTGGAGGGAAGAGAACTCCTATAGCGGCATTTTCGAAAAAAATATTCTGATGGCTAGCAGAGATAAAGTTAACAAACCCACTTCGGAAAGAACCATCCTCTATCGTGAATTCTGGTAAAAATAGTTTAAAATGTAACAAGTTAGCAAAACGCGTAAAACATGCCAAAGAGGCTGAAATAAAAGCAAAAATATAATCTCCAGGGCATAGTTTGTCATGGACTTATATTTCGCCCTTCTTTTGGCCTCCTCAGCAAGGTATAACTGACGAGTACTCTGGAGGGAAAGGAACTCCTCATCTGGAACTTATACAATTTTTCTTTTCTGTTGACTGACTAAGTTCAGTCAACCAGCCCATCCGGAAATTACCACCGTCTATCACCAACTGTTCAAAATGTCTACTAGCTCAAGAAGATGGCAAAATGCATAAAAAGACATGCCAGAGAGGTGGAACTGAAAGCATATGAAAACAAATTACAGAAATTCCTTTCCCTGCAGTGTAATCATTGATCATGCCTTGCTGTGGAGCTCAGATCATGGGCGAAACCTTGTCCAAAGGCTACCTGTACTCTGAAGATGTATATTTTTGCTGTTAGCCCCGGTTCTGTGGCATGCTTTATACATTTCGCCATCCTATGGGGCTGTAAATATTACACCACAATACGTGATAGGCAATTGTTCTATCGGAAGTGGGCTTGTTGACTGCGCTCTGCAGGTCACCAGTAAAAATTTGTAGAATTTGTGCATTACGAATTCCTTCCCCTCCAGAGTATCTGTTGCTTATGTCTTCCTGAGGAGCTCAGAACAAGGGCCTAGGTCCAAGATGACCTGTACGTTTTAGATGGAATTTTTGTTTTTATCTCTCTTTGGCATGCTTTCTGCCGTTTGTTACTTCAGAATGGTGAAAGAACAGCTTAACCCTAAAAGCGTTCAGCCCGGATATTTCCGCCGCCATTTTTCTGTCGGTAAAGCGTGCAACACGGATTTTTCTGCTGCTTCATACCCCCTCGCAAATTTCATTGACTGACATGGATGTTCTGCGGTTGAAGGGAGTTGAACGTGATGGGTAGATTTCGGTACTACAGTATAACTCGTGAACAATAGCGCTATGCATAGGCAAATGTTCCTTTCATTCCAATGATAATTTTGTTTGGGAGACTTTCTCGTAAAGTTCCATCAGTTTTCTTTTATATGTGACTATAATTTTTGAAGAATACAGTAGTTTTAAAATAAAAAATATATAAATGATTAGTTGGACAAACCAGGCAATTCAAACAATTTCCCATGTCACTAACAGTTGATATGATTAGAATTTAAAATATTTTGAAATTGGTATTTTAACATATGTAATATATGTAATAGTGTGTGTGTTAATATAATTTAATATTCGCCATAGTTTAAACCATATCGGTAAGTAATTATAAAACACTTTTTACTTTGTTTATGCAAAAACAAGGTAGTTTCCACTTTTTTCCCTTTAGAGAGTGATGATATTTGTTCTTTTAAAACATTTATCTTGTTGATTGGAACTTATATTAGGATTACAGATAATTGAGTAAGGATAAGTGAAAACTATATAAGGATTTTGTTACCTTATATAATTTTCACACGAATTAAACTTCTTAATGAGACTCTACGCACTCAAAGATATAATGACATATTTTATCAAAAATATTTAAATTTATCTAAAAAATACATTTACAAATTTTCCTAAATTTTATGATGCATTACAATTTATGCAAAGACATAATAGTTCTTTTGAGATCCATAGGAAAGTTTGAGCGAAAATGTAAATAAATGAAATAATGGGAATCTATGTAAAATTAATAACAATTTAATTAATAGAATTAATGGACAAAATTGAAAGTTATATTTGTTGTATAGTAATATGACAATTTTACTGTACAAAATTAACGGACTTACTATTGTTATCTTAAATGACTAAAAGAAAGGGTTTCCAACAGAAATCAGGGCCGTAGCCAGAAATTATTTTCGGGGGGGGGGGGGACAACGGAGGAAAGATACTGCTATTTATGAAAGATAATTGCTTAAAACTACAAGTTTCTTTATGCATATATACCGCTAATGAGTAACGTAAAACAAATTTAGTTTTGAAGCAATAACAAATAAAATATAGTGAACATTTTTAAAGCTTAGAATGAGTCTAAGTGCGCACATCATTAACTAAAAGCATATATTTTGAAAGAAACATATAACATAACATAAGATAGCATTGAAAATCAAGCAGTACAAAACAGTAGAAATTAATTCGAAATATCTGTACCTAGCCACAAATTGCTAACCATATAATTTTTTACATTTTTAAATGCAATTAAAAATGTGTATTATTGCACAAACAATCAAAATGCCATTGTTTTGAAGATAAAACAAGGTAAAATCAACTACACTAAAATCACCAAAATATTTTTTTTCTTATTTCAATTCTGCAAACTTTTTTATTGCAACTTTTAAATTTACTTGATCAGCAATTTCATGCTGAATTTCCAAAATGGCCAAACCATAAAGACGATTTTGTGTAGTAGTCGAACGTAAAAAGTTCTTAATTAATTTTAACTTAGAGAAACTCCTTTCGTTATTGGTATCGTTAGCAATATTCTAAAAGCAATAGTAAGGTTTGGGGCAAAATTTAACTTTATAATTAAGATCATTACATTGCTTAGGCTCTCTTTTTTTACCCAAAAGCGCTGATACTGCTGAAATTTTCTCTGTTGATTGTACCCCATTTATGTCACCAGAATCATGCAACCAGAATACACGCAAGAATAATGCTATTGTGTAATGAAACCGCTCTTTTATAATTAGAGTTAATAAACAAGTCTATGCATGTTCAAACACAGGTTAAAGCAGTGCTCAGATCGCGTGCTAATGCTATCCAGTTCAGAGAAGTATATGCATGTTCAAACAAATTTAAAGAGCGTCATTTACAAATTCTGCGCTAATTTTTCAATAAAACTGTAAATATTTTTAGCTGTTATACATAAACAATATAAATACGCTACGCATTGTAAATTTTTAGCGAACAAAAAAATCGATATGTGAAATTTTCCACTAAATGGGCACTTAACACATAAAAAATTTGTTCACACTTGCAGCCAAAATAGCACCCTTAAATTTTGGCGCCCTGGACAAATGTCCGGGTCGCCCACCCCTATAGCGGGCGCTGCTCAGAGAAAGGAGGCTGAGCTCACGGCGCCCCTTGCGCCGACTACCATTGACCTCTGTACACCGACAAGCCCGTTTGCAGTGGTGTCGGGCACATTCGACATGGAATGTCACTGACTAGAGCACTATTGTCTTCAGTGATGTGTCCCGCTTCGAATTTAGTCCCGATGACCAGCGAATACGTGTCTGGAGACGCCCCAGACAGCGGTGGGGTACCAACTTGACTGTCTCCCGCCATACGGATCGACAACTAGGAGTGATGGTCTGGGATGCCATTTCATTTCATCGCAGGACCCCTTTGGTTGTCATCCGCGGTAGCCTTACAATACAGTGGTACGATGATATTCTACGCCCCGTTATGTTGCACTCCATATCACTCCATCCTGGCCTTACATTTCAGCAAGATAATCTCCGCCCGCCCCGCCGAGAGTTTCTACTACTTGTCTTCGAGCTTTCCCAATGCTACCTTGGCTAGCAAGGTCGGCGGATCTCTCTCCCATTGAGCAAGTTTGGAGCATTATGGGCAGGACCCTCCAACCAGCTAGGGAGTTTGACGATATAATGCGCCAATTGGACAGAATTTGGCACGATATCCCGCAGGAAGACATTTGCCACCTCTATCAATCAATGTCAAGCCGAATAACTGCTTGCATAAGGGCCAGAGGTAGACCAACGCGTTATTGATATTTTCACTTTGTAAAGATCTTTGTCTTGAATATAAATCTTCCAATTTTTCTCAAATTGTAATCATTTGTTTTTGTGTACATGTACAACACATCTACCGATTTTCGGCCCATTCGGATAACGCCTCCTTGGTGTGTCGTTCTCTTTTTTTGTCTAAGAGTGTATGTGTATACACTGCTCAAAAAAATGAGGGGAGCAAGCAAATAAGTTAAGAAAACCGTGCGAGACAGCCACGTATTAGCATGAAATGGAAAGTACACGCGTATCAATGCGCAATACAGAAAAAAGACGTAAAGAAAATTGTAATTAAGCTTTACTTCTTTGAAAATATGGAAAAAACATGAAAAGATGATTTAGGGCAACAATTTGGTTACATGTAAACGATTAAAAAAAAGTATTGTTTAGAAATGATGCAAGATTTTTAATATGGCGTGTGGTCTCCTCGAACAGCTGAGACTGCTGCATACCTGTTTTCCATGGATGCGATGATGTTATCGATAAGACTTTGGGGAATACTGTTCCACTCCTCCAGAAGTGCAATCTCCAAGTCTCGAAGAGTAAAAGGAGGCCTTGGTCTCCCAACAATGCGTCGTCCGAGCATGTCCCAAACATGCTCGATTGGATTCAGGTCAGGAGATCACTCTGGCTATTACATACGCTGTATTGTTTCAGCTTCAAGTATGTTCTCCACAAGACGAGCTGTATGTGGTCTGGCATTATCATGCTGGAAAACAAAGGAATCTCCAATGGCTGCAGCGTAAGCTATGACATGAGGTCTCAGTATCTCGTCTGCATACCTTCGGGCCGTCAAAGTACCATTCCGAATGATATGCAGGTCCGTGCGTCCACCTATGCTGATTCCACCCCATACCATAAAACCAGCACGTCTGTATTGTGACCTTTCACGAACGAATGTGGGGTTATTTCGAGTGCCCTTTTCCATCCATACCAAAACACCTTGGGTGTCACACTCCAGACTGAATCGGGACTCGTCTGTAAACAGCACTTGGATCCAATCATGTTGCTCCCAATCTCGATGTTCAGCAGCCCATCTTCGGGCCGCACGGTGGCGTGAGGTCAACGGAATGCAGACCATTGGCCTACGTGCATAGAGGCCTCTCTGATGAAGCCTATTACGTACTGTTCGGCCGGACACCCTTCGTCCTGTTTCCAAGAGCAACTGTCTTTGCAGCTGAGTAGCATTGTCTGTACTATTTCGACGAGCTGTTAACAGTATATACCAGTCATCAGTTGCTGTAGTGGCGCGTGGCCGATCTTGCCCTGGTCGACGTCTAACATTCCCTGTTTGTTGGAATCGATTCCACAGCCTTGCATCGACACTTCTGGCGACTCCAACAGCGTCGGTGACACTACGTTGTGTTTGCCCGGATTCAAATCTGCCTATTATACGCCATGCCATGGATTCTGGTAAATCACGTTGTTGAGACACTTTCAAGTCACCTTTTCTCAAAAAGAATAACTGAGCAATCGAATTTCACAGTTAAGGCAGTGAAACAGACGTTTCTGCAACATCCCGATTTCCGGCCTTATGCTCTTTTTATGGTTTTTAACGTCCTGAACTTTGATTTGCATATGAAATTTTCTTCTTCTGTTTCCTGCTAGGCTTTAAATTATGGATGATTTAATAAGAAATTAAATTTTGTTTTTTAATAAGAAATTAATATTTAGAAAATACTAATTGTAATACATAGCTTTTATTCGTGTGTATTTCTTTGTGTTCCCCGTGTTTTTTGCTACACCATTGCCAGAACGTTTGATTAAACATGGCATTCACCGGAATTCAAGTTATATTGTATAGATTTTTTAAAAAATGTACAGCTCTTGTATATGGTTTTAATAAAAAGCTTATCGCATTAATGATGTTTTTCTTTCCTCATTATATGCAAATATTTGAAAACACTGTGGCTTGCAAAATAAAAAATATGATAAATAGCACCTTCAAAAAATATTTTTAATGGCGCTAATGAACAATCACTTCTTTCAAAATGGATTTTTATTTTGCTTCCAAACTGCAATCACATTTTCGTTATATTGGACTAAGGGTAGCCGTTAAAAAAATTCTTTGTTCACTCTATTATTTTTGTTTTGGTAAAACATGCCAACAATATTTTAAAAGCTTCTTTAGAGGATATTGCTGTTTTTGTTCCCTTTTGCAGAAATGAGATACCTTTCTTAAATCAATCAATACCTGATTTAAACTGTTTTTATTTATATTATTTTTGACAATTCTTCTTTCTTTTGCTTGTTAAAAAAGTAAATCCCCTGATGGATAAAAACTGTATAATAGCATATAAAATAAAAAATAAAATTTATTTTATTCTCCGTTTTTTTTTACTTACATAAGATTTTCTGATTGAGGTTAAATCAAAGCATGTGTGAGACATTGAAGGAAACTACTGAAAGAAAGGGAATTTTGTTACCCACGAAAAAGGAAATAAGGTAATTGCATTCTTTTGTTTTAAGGATAAGTATAATTTAATTATTTTTCTCTTGATATTATTTTCCCCTTGATTCATTTCTGGATAACTAATATGTTTCAGGACTTAATTATCTCCCTATCTAATTAAAATACACCCCTAAATAAAATAAAAATATTGTTTTGATTTTCTCATTAGGACCTTTTCTAATCAATCTATTATTTTCAGTAACATTCTGTTCAGGTCGCAACAAAATGCGAAATTTTATTTCCGTGTTATTGTTTGCAAATACGGTAGTCGGAATTATTTTTCAGGAAAAGTAGATGTTTAAGAGCATGTTGATGATTATTGAATGTGAGATAAAATGAAAAACACCGTATTTTAAAGTAAAAAAAATGTATTATATCAGTAGACGTACTTTCATATAAATGAAAATGGTTAAAATAGTTTCCTTATTGAAAAAAAAGCCTTCTAAAATACGAGTTATCAGGAGATAACGTCCAATTTTTTCTTTACCAACGATTACGTTTGCATTATTCTCACTATCTGCAATTTCACAAAAAGGTATTAAGATGATAGTAAATTTTAAGTATATTTAAGTACATGTTCCGTCAGTTATACTGGTAATTTCTATACAAAACAGTTTATCACTATCTATCGAATAAACATTCTTTCTTAATCATTTAAGTTATTATATTTTTCACTAATGGCTTTGAATTTCTGAGATTATAAGAACAGTACCTTGCAAGCAAAAACTCTTGAGACAGTTCTTATGATTTCGTAATGTCTTTTCTCGTGTTCATCCCATTAGCAAAAAACTTGTCTGTCTTTACTTTAGATAAATATAACTTTCAAAAGTAATAACATAGTCGGAGAAAATATTCTGGAGATAAAAGAAAGGATAATTATATTATTTACTATAAAACTCTTTAAAAAATCGAAATGTTTCGTCAAGAAACTGCGAGAACCAGTGAAACTTATCTTAGTAAAATCAAACATACAGCTTTTTAAAGCTGTCTGCTTACTAGGGAACACCATGATCATTTATGTATCTGGTGCATGTACAAATAGCTTTACTCACGCTGTCATTTCGGCAGCTAACTGCGTTCGTCTCAACCCACAAGGGCACTGAGGACCTCTCGATAAAAGTTTCAGACATAGATCAGACAAGCAGAATAACAGCAGACAAAATAATTTCAGAAATTAGATACCACTTGCCCGTATTATGTTTGGTGTTCCTTTTGCCCCAGTATGTTGTCTTTCAACGTATGCATCAGACGGACGGGTTAGGAATCATAAGAGGGAAAATCCCAGCCATAAATGGCAAGTGACCTGAAGGATAAAATACTTTTTATAGAAGATTAAACTCTACGTAGAAAATTTAATAACACAATAATTGAATAATTTTTGCCCCATAAATTCTACGGTGATTTCTGAGTATAATTCATGGTTCAGGGCGAGAAAATAACTTCTGAAGAATTTGTTATAACCAAGAGTTATAATTTAAATATAAACAACAAAATATAACAAAGTTAAATAAATCTTATCGTATTAGATGGCTCGCCATGTTTATAGATATGAAGACACTGACCCTGTTAAAAAAATGACTTTTTATAAATGGATGACACTAGAAGAAGAGGGAGATCATGTACTCGATGGATTGATTGTGTAGAGGAAGCTTTTAAGATCATTGGAACTAACCGGTGGATAATATTGGCGTCTGATCAGGCTGGATGGATAAAACTGACTGGGACTGCCTTGGCCTGTACCCGACTATCATGCTGATGAAGTAGAAGAAGCAGGTTGAACTATAGCAATCTAGTCACTATCGGTTATACTTGGAGAAACCATTCCAAATCACCCAGTGACTAGTCGAATCAATTTACAACTAACAAACAGCATTATTAATCTATAACAAAGAAAAGTCTTTCAACAGTTTAGAAGGTGACAAATATTGCGCATTAAAATTATTGACAACAAAAAAAAACCTTGAAACCAATAAACTCGATCAGAGAGAAAATACTGTCATAAAGAATATTCCTTTTCCCTTAAATTGAAAATTACAATAAAATAAATCAGCAGTGGGTAAATTACAAAAATATCATATGCATTGCATCAACGTAAACGGTAGCTAAGTCGCAGAACGACTTAGATCCGCGATCATATGAACATAATGTCTTATCCGCAAAGAAAGTTAATTGTCAGAGAATTTACGAATCACGAGACTCCATTTACGGAGACTACTTAAATTGTTGCCATCTTTCAGTGTCTTTTAAATTCCCCATGTATAAGAACTCCGAGTTCCAACAATATAGCTATGTATTCTACTAGTGTCGCGTGGTATCCATCGATGATTTACCACGCGATAATTAAAGGGATTCACGAAATAACGACGCTCTAGTGGAGCACAATCTCTCGGCTTGAGAAGCTCGGATCATTACTCGCTCTCAGTCACTGACTATCGAATGTAATGTAACACGAGCATTCGATAGTCAGTGACTGAGAGCGAGTAATGATCCGAGCTTCTCAAGCCGAGAGATTGTGCTCCACTAGAGTGTCGTTATTTCGTAAATCCCTTTAATTGTAACATTACAAGTCAGTGAAAGTCAGAGTGAACTGACTGAAGTGAAGCTTCCAATTTAGTTCCAAACATTCAAACCGAGAATTAGTGAAGAAACATGGGTACATAATGCTTTCCACTAGCATTTCTTTACAATGTTACGTTGCAAGTCAGTTGCCGCGTTAAGATTTAGCTAGAGGTGGCCCAAGAACCAGAAAAAGAATCAGAAATGAAATTTGACAGCTGTACATTATCAGAAAGAAAGTGTTAACCCTGGATACAGAGAACATGCTTAAATTACCCTTCATATTCACATGATAACGAACGACAGTTTCTTGGTATTAGCCATGAGACACATACGTTTGTCAAAGCAAAATAATAGATTCAAGTAAAGAAAACTAATAGATTCAAGTCTCTCTCTTTCAAGTGAAGTAATCTGACTGATAATTGCAGAATATCTTTCAAAATTTGAAACTCTGATGCATGAGACCGGCATTATGCCAGTTTGTTTTCTTGTCTCGCATGAAGAACTTTAGCAAGAGATTTCGAGGAGGGCAAACATTGCTTCTAGTTAATCTGTCTCAAGCTAAACCTGTGATCTTTGACGATAGCGAAAACCAGGTTAACAATTACTTCTGGAGAAATAGAAGAATTACACTGCGTATCATATCGGAAGACACCATTCTTTGTTTTGGTAATCTACAAGACGTTGTCGAAAAACATTTGGTGTATAGAAATATTTACATGCAATGGATCGTTCATTACCACAAAAAGGAATAACAATGGGTCGTGCATTACCCCCAATAAAGAATATCTTACGTGTTTGGCTCTTGAATATGTGATCAGGTCCAAGATATACAGAATTAGCTTCCTGAAATGTTTGCTTGGTTCGCCAACCGCAGATCAAAGAACAAAGCTGCCAATAGTGCTTTGTGTCTTGATTATATTTGTGTAGCTACATGTGCAATAAAATTGACGTCAAAAAATGAGCAAATAAAAGACTCTGAAAGGAGTCAGTGCAGGCAGCAACCAAATGAACTTTTTCAGAATAGAATTTAACAGACTGAAGTCACAGTTGGAGAAGTGTTTCAGTCCTAGCACGTATATCTTCAGACTATTACATGAAAATCCTTTGTCTCGTTTTCGTTTGATAAATCCACATACTTGTCTCGGATGGATGCATCAGAAAGAGACAGAACTCATTCACTATTGTGGACAGTAACACTCAAGGTCACTATAGGAGATCACATTAATAGCCGAGTCACACTATAGAACAACGATATACGCGATCATATGAGAAAAGGATTTTGTAAATATCTATTACTTACCTACAGACTTGAGAATATAAACCTATACCTGAGAAATCTTTTTAAGAGTTTATGAATAGGTTCTCTCTTGAAATCAAACAGAATTAGGAAATGTTAAATTCCGCTTGGGAATATAAATATTTCTTCTGATAATTGTGTCTAAAATTGTTTGAAATGATTTGTAGAATACTTCAAATGTTTATTATAGAACACAAAACTTCACCTAATTTCCACTTGCAAAGTATGATTAACTTCAGAAATTTACATTGTTGGCAATATCTTTGCAACAATTTAAAATTTTGAGCTTGAGGTTCAGGAAGCTAATTGGTTGTTTTTCTCCAATTAGCAGAATTTCTCAAGAAACAATTTCTCAGTCTTTCAAGAAACGCATTGTTACAGAAATTTTACTATTGTATTATATTTTCCTGGATGGAAAACCTACGTGTTTATTGATTGTGGAACTCCAAATTTTGTATAATTAAAGTTGTGTCAAACTAAGAACTGTTTCTCGCACATGTGAAGAAACAAAACCATTTCCTTTATAATATATAAAGGTATGTATACTAAAAATTTGGAGAAAAGTGCGACAAGTACTCTTTGAGAGTAAATAATTAAATTACTTTTAGTTTAAACTTAATGGTCATAATAATTGAATTAATGCTGTGCATTCTTAGTTGAACTTTTTTTTTTATTTATGACAATGGTGGTTTGGTGTGGAGCGCTACGGTCAGCTTTTTGCTACACGAGGGCTAAATAGACCGGGATCTACAGTTGAAAGCCGATTCCGAACAGCTACAAACGTCCATGCCAACAGTGAGACTCGAACCCACAGGACCTCAACCGAATGCCAGCGCCCTAGGGATTCGGCCATCAACTGGCTTTATGACAGTGATGAGCAAAGCTTTTTCTACCACGACCCACTTCCTTTATATAAAAATTCACTAGAACCCCCAAATAAAATTTTTTGGTAGTTGCAATTTTTTTTTTAAATCAGGAAAATGTAAACAAAAACACAGGAATAGAAATAAAGAAATTTTGACTTTTTTTTTAACCGATGAACAACAGATTTTGGGTGTACTTTATAATTTGGGTAGTAACAATTTATAAAAAGTATTTTGGACAAATCCCATGTGACTAAAACTTCATATTTAAATATTAATATGTAATTTTTATTAAATAATTGAGCATTATAGAAATTTACTCTTAGCCTGGTTTCACTGTAAGAACCTTAATAAGAAGAAGCAGAGTAAAGTTAATTAATTAATGAAAAAGACATCTCGTCTTAAAAATATAATAAACAAAAACTTCAGTTAACATACATCAAGCTAACAAGTTACATAGCGACTTACAGCACGATTACATACTCATTAACTAGTGTAAAAGTAAAGTCAGTATATATATATATATATATATATATATATATATATATATATATATATATATATATATATATATATATATATATATATATATATATATATATATATATGACAGGCGTTGGCTTTGCCTGCTATAAAATATCGTTTGCAGTCTTCTTGTTTCACAGTCCATGGCATCGAGGGAAGGCATACACTCAAAAAGTACTCAGCATCGTATCAAATAAGTAGAGTTTATTCTGTTCAATTCCATCTAGACCACCTCTCCAGATCTGTGGGTTTCAGTACTCGTCATTTCGGAATTATACACGTAGTAAACACACGTCTGTCCTCAACAAATTTATCCCACGCTCTGAGAAATCTCATGTCAATTCCACGCGTCAACTCTCTCTGCACATGCGCAGAGCCCAATCTAGACATCTCTCGAAGGGGAATTATATAATACTTTCTCTTCGAACGCTTAACCACAGACGCGCCAAAATTATATAATGAAAAGGGGAATTTCCCTTTCCCAATTCGCGCGTCTTGAAATATGAAAAATTAGATGCGAATTACGCCACGAATATAATTTAATTCCCAACCCCACTTTAAATTTAAACTAATCATTCTTTTCCCAACTAAGTTCTGACATGACATATATATATATATATATATATATATATATATATATATATATATATATATATATATATATATATATATATATATATATATATATATATATACATATATATTGTGACGTCACGTCTTTACGGGGGTGCGTTCTCACTCTCCATGGACCAGCTGCATATTTTTCGAGCGTTCTAATTCAAGTTCGAAAATTTTCAACACGTGCTGGATTAAAAACCGATACCAACAAATGCCGCCAGATATTTTGGCCTGAAAATTAATCCCAGGCATAGCGGTTTTCTCTAGCAAGCTGAGAGGGTAACTGTTTGGAAAACAGAAGCGTCTCCCGTCACCGTCTTAAATCTGTCTTTCTAAGCGAAAGCTCTATGAGACTTTGTCACTGGAATGTAATACAATTTCGGCATCAAGAAGAGCTGTCAGCCGATAATCTGCCGACCCCTCCCCCGGTTTTGGGAAAGCAATTTCTAAGAAGACGGCAGCCACCGAAGTTTTCAAGCCGAGAGATAGTCAGAGACTTGGAGTTTTTGAGGGAGATGCTCCACGGGACGCGCGACGAGCATACGTGTTTTTTGGAAGCTCCTGTTGAGACCATGGGTCTGGGAGCGTAAACTGTGAATCCGCACTTAAATTAATTGAATATGTTGTAATTGTTTAATGTTTAATTTTTTCTGTAAATAAATGTCCTTGTTAAGTTTGTGTTTAAAGAATTGGCCTTTTCACTATAATTAGGACTCTGTCATTCTTGGTCATGAATTCAGTAATAGTAATTTTAAAATAAGCCTCAGAGAATTGTCTTAACAACCTATCGTGATGCCTCCAGAATCTCCCATCAGCGTCCAGCCTAAACGAGTATGCATGGCAACCAGTCCCTCAGATATTTGCTTGATTTTATCGGTGAACAATCTTCCTGCAAAGTCAGCGCCAACTAATATATGTATTTCGTTTGGATCTCTTTCATACATGCAAGTATTTTCGTTAATAGAAATATCACTACCTAAAATGCCAGATTGTTTAATTTTATTGATAATCCTAGACGTACTGATTTTGGGTATCGCAACACAAATTTTTTCTTGATCCATAACATCTAACTCGCACGAGAAACTCTTATCAATATTACTTATATTCAAGCAATATTTTTTGTGATCTTCCTTTTTCTCAATTCCGCCAAATACACCATGAACAACAGTTTCTTCTCCTAAACATCCTAATTTTAAAGCTACTGCCAGGAATTTACTGATATAAGATTTTACAGATCCACTGTCGAGTAATATTCTAAAGTAATAATCTAAACCATTTACACTTACGCACACAACTAAGGTCTGCATAAACATTTGCTTCGAAAATGATTTATTAGCAAGTACGCTATCATCAATATCACCATTAAGCATATTACTATTTAAAGGTTCACTTTTAGCCATTTTATTTTCATTTGCATAACATAAAATGTCAAAATGGTTTTTTGAACAGAATTTACAAGTTATTCGGGCTCTACACGTTTTCGATAAATGATTAGCGTGCCTTATGCAACGAAAACGATTAACCCTGTTTCATTAAAATATCTTTTCTATTTTGCAAAGGCAGTGAAAAAACAAATTTACATTTCGACGATTCATGTGAAGATTCATTACAAAATATGCACGGATAGCAACTTTCTTTCTTTTCAACGGTTAGTAGATCTGTCGCGATAAATACTGTTCTATTTATTTTTTTATTCTCTTCCGCCAAAAAATTCGGTTTGTGCGACTCATAGTCTCGTCGCCAACTCCTGTTTGCTTTGCTCTCGATGTGGTAATTTACATGGGACCTTTCCGTTGCGTTCAGTTGCTGAGATAAAAACTCAATCATCTGCTTTAAATCATAATCGGATTCTCCAATTTCTTTATTAAACTCAAAAATTAAATGTGGAGGTAGTAATTTAGTTAACATAGGCGTTAAAAGGTTCCCATACATATCAGAATTAATTCCAAGCGATTCTTGACTTCTAATTTCAGTTTGGACTTGATCGAAAAATTTCCTAAATGATATAGGATCTCTTGCATTTTTCAATGGTGCAATTTGTAATGAACTGTTTAAATGAGTATTTATTAAGATATTCTGTTTTCCAAATCGAGAAGACATAATATCTATGGCAGTATCATAATTTGCTGGTGTTATTGCCAGATCTTCGATTGATTCAAGTGCGGATCCTTTTAAATAGGTTCTTAAATAACTAAGCTTAGTAATTTTAGCTAATGATTCATTTTTATGTATAGCGGTCTCATAAGTATTCCAAAACGTGAGCCACTGATTCTTCTCTCCATAAAAATGATTAATACTAAGCTTCGGTAATTTAACACTAGCCCTTTCCGTTACAAAAGTGTTGTTTCTTAGTTCAGACGAACTTGATGTAGAAATTTCCATTGAATTACTTTTTGACAACTCACGTATTTTCTTTTTTTTGCTCGAAATGTCCATGTTATTATCTTATCTTGGTAATTTGTCGCGCTTTTTAATTCATTATCTAAATCCTTGAGATCTACAGCAGATTCTATTTCTATATTTATAGCTTTTAGTTCATCAGAATAAATTCTTATACGTTCTAAAAGTTCTTCTAAGACGTCTATAGAAACTTCAGAATTTTTAACTTCAGTTTCAATACTTTTAATATTCTTAGCGACTGATGATCTAATACTAGTACGTTTCTTTTTGAACTTAGTCCAAACGTCGTCAGCCATATTAATGGTTATGTGTGTTACACTATTTTTTTAATATCAAACTTCAGTTCTAAACCAAATCTATACAAATCTCTTCTTTCTTATATATCTATCTCAAAGAGCTCTCATCCCAGCAGAGATGCCAAAAAATGTTGTCACTCCGCCCAACATTCAAATTAAATATTTGGAAGTGACACCGAACTTATAGGGTAAGCAAAATTCTTACCTCCATTGTCCCGGGGGAGCTCCTTTAAAATGAAACAGATCCTGTGATGGTATTCTTTAGGTACTCATATAATATCGAGAAATATTAGTTAATTCAGATTACTAATGACACACACACAACTTTATATATATATATTAATTTATACCAAAGTTACATACTTCCCACCGTAAAAAACGGGACCGAAAAATATATCACCAACAGGCGCCGTATCTTAACATAACAATAATAAAAGAAAAGAATAAAACTCAAAATTTAATTGCGTGTTGCCAAACATCAAAAAGTTATCTCGCGAAATGTGGCAGGAGTCAACAAAAGTAAATTAAACAACGAGTGAAAACCATGGTAAACCATGGAGTCTGCGACACTTACGAAAGTCAAAAACTGAATAAAACCCAGCAAGCTTGGTCAACGATAGAGAGGGAAGCATATGCTATCGTTTGGAGTTTAAAGAAGTTTGAAACTATAGTTTTCGCGTCAGAAATAGAACTATATGCAGACCACAACCCTTTATCTTACCTAACAAAATGTGCCCCTCAATCTTCACAATTACAACGATGGGTTTTTGCGCTCCAAAAATATAATGTAAGTATAAAACATTGTCCTGGATCTAAAATGCCCCATGCAGACGCATTATCCAGATTATTTGAAGATCAGTAGAGACCATTATATTGACATTAAATACGTAGAACTTTAAATTTCATTATATGATGTTAGAATTTTGTTTAGTGTTTATTTACTTTTGTGTATTTATTGTTTTTTTTTGTGTTTATTCCTATTCATTTTGTATTTTGTACTGAATATGTTAAATTTTATGCGGTCGGGATTTCCAACTAATTAAATTCTGCTCTGTGTTTTATTACCACAGATCTTGCGGAGGAGGTGTGATGTTTGACATTCAGCCTACCAGTATGACGTAATATAATACTATTTTCTAGATTCTTGCACCTGAGATTGTTTGCACGCATGATATTATATTTTGTATTATTCATACTTTATTATAACTGCAGATGGCAACTTCTGTATATTTTTTAATCAATATGATGGAATACCTTTTTTAGGTTTTATTTAAGACTAGCTGAAGTACCCGACGATGCCCGGGATTTTAAGAATGTTTGTTGTTAACCAAAATCAATTTAAAAATTAACACAGTATAAATAACATAAAAAATATATGTGAAATGTTATACACGTCTCAGAATTTCAGCCTTTCATCATTTTAATACTAAAATCTGAAAAGTAAAAATGTCAAATTCTCTAATGTTTGTTAACCAAAATTAATTTAAAACTAAGCACAGTATAAATAACATAGAAAAAAAACCTTGTGAAATCTATAAATATATAAATTTATAATAAACTCCTCAGAATTCAGCTAGAATTAGCCTTTCATCATTGGGGTAAAAAAAAGCTGCAATTACAGGTTCAGCAGAAATTTCCAATAGAACAATGATATGACTGCAGCGTTGCCTCTTAAAAAAATGAAGTGTTTGATTGAGGGCTGCAAACCATTCAACTCCTCTCCACATTTAACTCCTATAAACATCCTCTACATATTAAATTCCTTTTCTCTCCATAATAAACTCCTCAGAATTTTGGTATATTCAGCCTTTCATCATAGTACCACTAAAATCTGAAACATCCTCTCCAGAAATATAAATTTATTAATTTCAATAATTAAACACACACAAATATATAAATTGCGCAAAAGTTTTTTAACCAACATTTGAATAATTCGTAAATGAAAAAGCATATGAAAATAAAGATAAGAACTTCCGGAATCGAAATTAATTACCCTTAATTTTTAATTAATAAAAAACCAACATAATATGAATAACAACGATAGTTGCTTAAAACCATATGAAAATAAAGCTATTATAAAGATGATAATAATAAAAAAAGCATAAGAAAATAATGCTCGCGCATGAAGTTAACGTTACGATATAAAGATAGTAATAATAATATAAACCGCGTGCATAAAATATTTAGCTTTTCAAGCGAAATAAATTGATTTTTAGAAAAAAACTACTTTTAATCGAGAAATTAAAATACATTGCACAAAATTTTAATTTTACCAACTTTCCACCCTACAATTTACACCCTACTTCTTTTAAATAGGATGTAAATATAAAGTTTTAACAGCCAATTGAATGCCAGTTAAAAATAATGTGTGCGCATGAAGTTAACGTTACGATATAGAGATAGTAATAAAAATCTATATATATATAAAACAGTTCCGTAACTGACTAACTGACTGATTGACTGACTGACATACAAAGTACAGGACCATACCGTTGAACCTAAAGGACTGAAATTTTGCATGGCGATTCTTCTTATAATGTAGGGGTGCACTAAGAAAGATTTTTGAAAAATTCTTCTTAGATTTTTTTAAATTAAATTTTTAATCTGTTTTTGTAACTTTTTTCAAGTTTGCATTTAAAATAATAATTTGAGGGTTGTAAAATTTATATCACGAAAAACATTCAAAAAATATTACATTCAAAAAATATCATCTGTAGATAGAAAGGGGAGAGAAAATTTAAAGAAATGTAAATTTATAATGTACTCAGGGAATGTATTATTGTGGTTCTATATCAGAAAAATAATAAAATACATAAATCATAAAATAAAAAATATACATTAGCATATTGGGCACGAAGTTGCGTATCTTTCATGTAACATCAAACTCCCTTATTTTAATTCAAATGTTTAAAAAAATTTAAAAATAATAACATTTGAAAATTTCGCATAAGTTCATTTTGAAAAATTCATGTATTTCATATATATCTTATTTATTCTGCACTTTGTAAAAAAATAGAAATATGCCTGTCAAAAAACAGTAGTCAACTGCCCCAGAGCGCGCGTTGCAACGCTCTCATGTGTACATAGCCTAAAGGACTGAAATTTTGCATGGCGATTCTTCTTATAATGTAGGGGTGCACTAAGAAAGATTTTTTAAAAATTCTTCTTAGATTTTTTTAAATTAAATTTTTAATCTGTTTTTGTAACTTTTTTCAAGTTTGCATTTAAAATAATAATTTGAGGGTTGTAAAATTTATATCACGAAAAAGATCATAAAAATTCCTTTAAAATGAAATTCTTTTCGCATCTTTACCTCCATTTTCTAATTTTTGGTGAATTTTTAAAGATTAATTTTTACAATTTAATTTATTAAACGCTGATCATGTGATTTCTTTATCTGGTACTTTAAATAAATTTATCGTCACATAACAACGAAATAGACACACAAAAAATTAAAATAGTGGCGCCATCTACTGTACGCTTCTGAATCGAGAGTTGTTGGTTATTTATTAATTAAAAATATTGGAAAGTTCTTGTGGATCTGTAAATATACATGTGGTAACAGTTTTAAAATTTATAAATTATCAACCTACACAGGTGATAATTTATCCGGCGTTGCCCGGGATTTTAAGAATGTTTGTTAACCAAAATCAATTTAAAAACTAAACACAGTATAAATATCATAGAATAAAAAGCATGTGAAATGTTATACACATGAATAAAAAGAAAACCCAACATAAAAAACCATAAATTTACAATAATATCTTCAGAATTCAGCTAGATTTAGCGTTTCATCATTGGAGCAAAAAAACCCTGAAAAGTAAAGCATAAAATATATACATTTATAATAAACCACTAAAAGCTGAAAAGGAAAAATGTCAAATTGTCTTTAGGAAAGTAAAGCTGAAAAGTAAAAATGTCAAATTGTCGAATGTTTGTTAACCAAAATCAATTTAAAAACTAAATACAGTATAAATAACATAGAAAAGATTTAGCCTTTATCATTGGAGCAAAAATTCCTGAAAAGTAAACATAAAATACATAAATTTATAATAAACCTACCAAAATCCATTAAAAAAATAAACACAGTATAAATAACATAGAAAAAAAAGTATACGAAATGTTATACACATTAATAATATGAAAAATAAAATAAAATAAAAATAATAATTTTTAAAAATAATAAAATAAAATAAAAATAATTAAAAAAAATAATAAATAAAAATAATAATAATAATAATTTAAAAAATAATAAAATAAAAGCTGAAACAAAAAAGCCTCCATAAAAAAGCTGAAAATACAGGTTTAGCAAAATCTGTACGATCCGTATTCGAACCCGCGTCATGTTGTATAGTAAATTAACGCTCTTACCGAATGCGCCACAATAACATGCTAGTATATTGTGTAAATAGGAGAATATTTGTATTAAAATTACTGGAAAGTTGCTATGGGTTGGTGAATATACATGTATTTATGGAGTAAGAGGAGTTTTAAGTTAGAAATAAGTTAGCAGGATAGAAGCTTAGTCTTTAACTCTTCAATAGACACAAAGACATAAGCGAGGGGGGTTGCAGTAGCGATTAAAAATGATCTTGTGACACTTAGCGTGGTTGATTCGAATTTTCCATCGCGTGTGATAGTGTCAATATGCCGTTGGATCCGATTTATTTTAGAGTATAAAATCTGACTTGAAAGATTATTATTTTCATTTATTATTCTGGTTTAATATATAACTTGAAACTTTTTGATTTTATTTATTTTTATCTTTTCGCTCGCTGTTTGCCAGCTAAGCCTAACGTGGACGCCATATTCAGAGTGGTGATTCCACAAAATGTAACATCTTACATTTAGTTTCAAAATTTTTGGTTTTTTATTAATTAAAAATCAACGGTAATTAATTTCGATTTTTGAAGTTCTTCAGACCCTCGGCTGTTTTTAAAGACGCCTGTATGTAAAATTTCACGATCGTTGCTCCTAAACTGTGGATTTCTATACAATTACAGAGATACAAACATTCATTTTTATATATTAGACAAGGAACCAGTTATGCACAATTTAACTTCGCTGGGATCGCCGAGAAGTAAATCTGAGATCGTCGAGTAGGCCATCTCAGTTTCTTGTGATAAATATTTTGTTTCCTAACTTTCAATAAATGTTTATGTTGTTCAACACCTGAAGTCTATAATACAAAACAACCAAACGTCACAATATACATATATATATATATATATATATATACATATATATATATATATATATATATATATATATATATATATATATATAATATATATATATATATATATATATATATATATATATATATATATATATATATATATATATATATATATATATATATATATATATATATATACATATATGTAAGGCTAATATATGGGGGAGGCGATCGCACGACCTTTAAAAGGGATATTAGTTATTAAAATATAGGATTTAACAATTAAAGTTCTGGAGTTCAAATCAGAGGTGTAGTGTACTGCAGTGAAAATAGCGCTTAAGGTTTGACTTGATTCAATCTTCGAATAACCACAGGGAGAATTTTTAGTAGACGGATTAGCCTTGAAGAGTTGGCGCTAAGAAAGTGTATCCGTCAGCAAAAAGAGCATGTACGTTATGACGACATGAATAAGTAATGAGCGTCATAGCGCGTTAATAAAAACTTAAGAACAAAGAAGATTTTCAGAGTTATGGATAACTAGGCAACGAAAAAGATGTTTTCCGATAGGCGCACGGATTTAAATTGGGTGGGGTTTTAAATAATTTTTGATGGAGCTGAGAGGTTTAAAGAAATTTAATAAAGATGTTTTGGAAAGAGTACCGACTGATCTTTGTGTTGTTCAGGCTTGGATTATTACCTTATAGAGAGTTTAAATGATGACGAGTGTCTTCGCCACCGGTTCACGGACTACATCATGGTTCTCAAGCTGTTCGGATTAACGTAATTTAAAATGGGCGTGAAGCACTTCCGACAAAAGTCACCCAGGATTCGTCACTTGTCGCGTGGATTACTCCAGGAAATTTTCATCGTTTAAAAAAAAATATAAGCTGCCTGTGATCACCAAATTTCTGTGTAACAAATTGAAATCATTGATGTCATATAAATTGCAAGTATTGCAGGTCTTCAAAATTACAAAAGTAAAATTCTTTGCTTCGGTAAAAAATAAATCATCAAAATATTCATCGGGAAAAGGTTTTAAAAATATTGGTGCTCATCAAATTTATAATTTGGATAAAATTTTACTGAAACAACGGCTGTTAATCGCGTTAACCAGAAGAAAGTGTACTGTTCTAAAAGTCCAGAATTTAGTGTTTGTGCAACGATAGTATTTTGTATTACATAAAATTACCAAGTGAACTTACCGGAATATTCCAAGATGTGTGCGAAAAAAGTATTTCCATGCCTCTCCGGGACTGCCTAGCGAGTGTTCAAGTAAAATCTGAAAAAATGGTTTGCGTTTGAAAAAATATTATTTTTTTTAATATGGAAAAATGTAAAGGTAAGAAATTTCATTAAAATTTATAATATGCAGATGGTGATATTGTTAAAACGAAATGTTGAAGAAAAAATTATGCTTGGTAAAGATGTTAAAATTATAAATATGAAAATTAAATTAAAAGGTTAAATTTTCAATTGTCAAAGCTGAGGGTTGAAAGATTGTTGGAAATTATAAATATTGATGTTTAAGTAATTGAAATTATTGAGATTCCGTTTCGCGCCTAACGCACTTGACTTCGCATTTTTGCGATTAAAAAAAACATAAACAAAAAAACAATCTTTTTAAACTTTTTACTAGAACATATTCTATGTAAAATTTTGGAAACTAGTGACAAATTAAATTGAGTAAAAAATGTCTGACAATTTGAAACTATTTGTAATAAAAATGAAAAATTTTAATTTCGTAAAGGGATTAAGTAAATTTTGGAAAATTGTTGCCTGGGGATTGATCACCCCCAGTCAACCTTGTTTTCTTTTCAGTTGGGGGGGGGGGGAAGCTAGGTAAGAGAATTAATTATAAATATTGGTAAAATTTTGAAAATTGTAATTTCATTATGTGTTGAAAAATTATGAGTTTTAATGTGTAAGTACTTAATGTGTAAGTACCAATAAGTACTTAATGTGTAGATATAATTTTAAAGTTTATGAACTCCTCTTTTTGGTTACAAAAGTGAGCTGTAGCTGCACTATCTGTCAGTCATTCTTTCAGTTTTGGGTTATCTTGTACTGTTGAAGTGGAAAAGGTTTCATTAACATCACAGGCTGCCTCTATGTAGAATAGCCCGTACTTTGTTGATTTGGGAATTTTGGTCTTCCAAAACCTGATCTATTCCGTAAACAGTTTTTCGAGATATGTCCGTATTTCTTACAAATATTACACGGCCCCACACGATGAAGCCGTACATCTCTGTCCCGTACGCTTCTACTGTGTGCAGTTGGTACTGTGTTTCTCGTACTTGGTTTTACGTTCGATTCTTCAGACTTCGTTTTCGTAATATACGCGTTGTTTCCATTTTCCGATACTTCATCTTTTGCTTTCAGTTGAATGCGGCCAGATTCGTTAATTAGTTGTATTTCCACGTTATAAAGCGTAAAGATAAAGAATTTGCACTAACTTTTCATATTATGGAGGCAATTTTCTTATAAACTAAAAACACACTAGCAACTATGGAATGTCAGCTCCCGCATCTTTCATTTGCAGATGTTTTTCTCGCACACGTTTACAGAATATTCCAGTTCCTTCTTCGTGAGGTGAAAATTTAATCTCATAAAATTCCTTTACCTGTCCAGCTGTTCTGGATCTGGAAGTCGGTTCAAAGTTTTCTTTTACAATTTTCGAGGCCTCTAGCCCGTCAGTAGTTGCTTGAATTAAGGGTAAATACTGCCTTTCAACTCCTTG
The DNA here is from genome assembly GCA_907164885.2 of Dolomedes plantarius. Lineage (NCBI taxonomy): Eukaryota > Metazoa > Arthropoda > Arachnida > Araneae > Dolomedidae > Dolomedes > Dolomedes plantarius. The sequence goes on along the minus strand of OU015497.1, from coordinate 139,723,108 downwards.
ATATATGGTAGAATATTCCCGAGCTTTTCGTTGCTCAAAGCTTCTTTTCAGACTTTCCGTAGCTTCCTCAGTTAATGGCTTCACCTCACCACCGACGAATTCCCAGCAACCACGGTCGATAAGTGCTACACTCATATCATGTTTCCAAGAGCTATAGTTGAAAGCATTTAGATTTGGAAAAAACAGTACGTTCGTTTATTCATTATTTCCAGTCTCCAAAGTTGAATTATTACGTATGTCGCCACGACTTCGTAATTACTTCAATCTTTCAGTTGAAACAAAAAAGCATAACAACATTGCGACCCATGACCGAGGTTGGGGCATCGATAACGCAGAGCTTCATAAAAATAATTTATTCGATGTAATCTTTACATCAACAACATAAGTTTTAACAGAACAAACAAGTAACAGTAGCCGGGCTTTCCCCGGTTTTTATACACATACACAAGCCACACGTCATAACTCGACGCCATATTTAAAGTAAGTCTTCTTAAACACAAATGAATAAATTAACTGAATATGCAAACTCACATTAAAATAAAAATTGCTACAGATCTGCACGGCCAAAACATAATCTAATAAATTTCGACAGTTTTTCGTCTACGTATCTCGACATTCAGCGATGCGAAGCTGGAGTATGCGGACGTTGCGGGCCGCGTACTGGGCTATATTATACTGTTTACTTGATAAATTTCTGTCTATATCGTACTGTGCCGACAACTTTAACCTTTAATAAATATTAGTCGGTAATTGAACTTTTAGTTACTGAAAAACCCCTGGACGACATTTTCATATTTGTTTCTATTCCCGGATCTCACACACACACACACACACACATATATATATATATATATATATATATATATATATATATATATATATATATATATATATATATATATATATACAGTGGAATTTCGATCTATCGTTTTCCAAGGGACCGGTTGAAATGAACGATAAATGCGGGAAAGTGATAGATGCGGAAACATAACAAAGCAATATGATCGTTGGGACTGGATAAAATGAACGACACATACGGAAAAACGATGGATCCGAAAACGATCGATCGAGATTCCACTGTATATATATACATAGAGAGAGAGAGAGACGTAATCAGTTTTTGAGTACCATTGGTTGTGGAGAATTATGTACTTGAGAAATATCTACTTTTTTATGTAAATGCATTTCAACAGACAGCAGATCGCAAAAGATTAAGCAACTATGCAAATGTAGAATTAGCAATGATTTATCGAATAAAGAGTCAGAAATTTTGCAATCCTTTTGCATCGCTAAAGAGAGATTCAGCAATGAAGATTTAGCAAAGAAAGATTTAGTAATTTTATACTTCTAAACTTGTTGTATAGAAGTAGTTTGTACGTGTGCGTATGCCATGCATTGAAACATCCCCACATTTGCTTACTATTCCTTTCACGGCTTTTCTAGACGCAACTGAAATTATTTACCGCCTTTCACATCCCTTTTTGCCATTTTGCTAGCTCTTCTTATTAAACGCTCAGGCAATATAATGATATCATTCCCTATTTTGTGTTAAATCCCAAAAGAGGTGGAAGCTCAATCCGAGATTTGATTATCTGCCATTGAACTGCCGTCATGTTTAGAGATGTTAAGCTCTAGAGGGCGGTATTGGTTTCTTATACCCAAGAATGTGAATTTTCAAATAATTTCCTTGTTGAAAAGAGTTCTAAATTTGTGAATTCATCCGAATAGCGCTTTTAAAAAACGTACATGCCATCTTTCTTTTTATTTTACTGACGATGACATGAAATATTTCAAAATACTGTTGAAAGAAAAGACGCGCCCTTTTATCCTTTCTAGAATGTTATACTTGCTTGCACACTTCGGTTCTGATTCCTAAAATATCTCGCATTTTTTATAAAACGTGAATACCTCCATATTTTTATCACGGTTTTGATATGAGACATTTCAAAATTGACAAAAATGCATCTTAAAAAAGATTTTGATCGACTTTCGAGTTTGAAGATGATTCATACTTGAAGTTTCCGGAGAAAGAAAAAAATAATTTAATATATGCACATTCTCTGGTTGGGTTAAAGTTTTGTTTCCCGTCTTCTAATTATAGGGTTTATTACTATTACATTCTCTATTTTTTACTTTAAATATTTTATTCATTCTTACAGGTGCACCCAAAGTCATTTCCAAAAATAAAATCTCATGGTTTTTAGAGAAAAAATGTCTCCGAAAAATCATAAGTATGGTAATAAATATTCTACTAGAATTATTATTTTTCAAGTGCGTGTGATATAAGTCTCTTTGCACTTCACTACAAATGTAATATCATAGGAAAAAAGTCTTGAGGTAAATATTGTAGGTGAGATGGAAGCTAAGGGCCTGTTCACATAGAAGTCCGTTGTGTTGCGTTAAGGAAAAGATGACGTTGAGACGAAAATAAACCAATCATAGGCGTTAAAAATAAACCAATCATAGGCGTTAAAAATTTCGTTTGGAGCCATATGATTGGTTTATTTTCGTCTCAACGTCATCTTTTCCTTAACGCAACGCAACGGACTCCTATGTGAACAGGCCCTTTCTCTCTTGCTAGATAAGCATTTAAATCAATCTTACCGTCTACGAACAGTACAATTTACAACTTTTTTAAATTGATAAATATCTTTAAAAAAGTATTATGAAAGACTTCTGAGTTTTATCTTAACCGATAATAACTTATTCATTGAAATATGACAGTTCAAAATTCGAACGGAAACATATCACTAAATGTCGTGCTTGAGGTAACAGAAAAGAGAAGATCTCGTTCTGTGTTGGAAGGTGATAATCAGACGGGAGTACATTTTCCTTTTCACGAACTTAATGTATATACAAAGGCTATTAATTGAAATAACATTCAGTGTGCAGTTATTGAATTTATTCACATAGAGGCGATTGTTGACGACATGTTAAAAAAATAGACTCATATACACTGAATGGACGGAAACATTGTGATACCTGTCTTATTCCTAAAAGTTCCACTTATGGATTGTAAAACTGCAGAAACTAGACGGGGCATGGACTTTATGAGCTTTCTGAAGAAGTCTGTAGATAATAAACACCATGTCTTCTGAAGAGGTTATTAGAAAAGCTTATTAGAGCTTATTAGCTTTATTTTCTTCTGAAGAGAATATTATTAACTGGGGTTAGCTATCCCCAGTTAATAATATTCCTAGATGGTGCATATCGGCTTTGAACGAACCGCTGCATGCATTTCAAATATATTCAATAATTGTTGGATCAAGTGGACAAGGGGTACATTTCATGTTCCAAAACTCGGATGAGTGTTCCTCAAACCATAATTTGGTGACGTGGATGTGTGTGTGTTGGCACATTCTCTTGTTGGAGGGCACCTAAACTCATGAGATGGAATGTATGACTTCAATGGCTGTAACACATCTGAAAGTGTGTTAACATAGCATATATCGGTCAGAGAAGTTATAGATGTATGAGGATCTTAAATCGTGCCTTCTTAACACACCCCATACCATTACTGAGGGACCACCAGCTTGTACGGTCCTTCGTTTATATGCTAGATACATTGCATGTTCTTCACACGCAGATCCTTCTATCTGCCCGAATCAGTTCGAAAGAAGACTCGTAAGACCAGGCTACTCGCTCCGAGTCTTCAAATGTTCAGTGGTGGAGCTGCTGAGCCCATAAAAGGAGCAGAGCTCTGTGTCGTGAAGAATGCAATGGCACTTGGGTTGGGGTCCGATATTAAAGCCCATATCGTGCATTTATACCTCTGATGTTAGTAAAGGCTCCTGATTTGAATAGCGAAGTTATTTGCGGCAATTTTGCACTTCATACTCTTGAAATAATTCACGATAGATTGCGCCGGTCCCGATCATCCAGTCTCTCGACGGCTACACTGTTACGTGTGTTTGATGTTTTAACGTAATTCTTCTATTCAAAGTACACCTTTCAAGTGGTTGATCGTAAAAATGTAAACTTCACCTGTTTTTCCAAAATGCCAAGACCAGTCTCAATGGCCCATTTATCGTACCTCGCTGCAATTCGCTTAAATCATTATCACCTGCCATGCTGTCAGTGCAATCAGCTCTAAATGCTACCACATGTATCTATGTCTTTACATATGCTGATTGTGGATGAAACCGTTGACGAGAAAGTATGTGGACATATTTCGAATGAGGTCGTCTATCCAAGTTGTTCTGGAACTCCAGTGTATATCCTAACGCAAATAAAAAGTGCAGTGCCTAATTGTTTATAAATTCTTCATTATATATATATATATATATATATATATATATATATATATATATATATATATATGATATACACTAAAATAATGGACCGGACAACAAGATGTGATGGAATAAAGGAAAGAATACGTGGTCTATTCGGGGGATAGTCATCCACGTGCTGTAGTTACACTAGCAGCCCTTCTGGGCATACTTTCCATAAGGTTTTGATAGACAGCTATGGGTATTTGTGTCCATTCCTGCTGCAAGAATGTCACCAGTTCAGCTGTAGATTTTGTACGTGGTTCCCTGTTCCGTTAGCGTCGCTGTAACTCGTCCCACAAATGTTCTAAGGGATTTAGGTCGAGACACTGAGCAGGCTAGGAAAGACGTTTTATATCCATATCTTGATACCACTGCTTGACATAGGCTGCAACATGACATGGAGCGTTGTTATTCTAGAAGTAACATTCGTCCATTCCATAAAATTGCCAGAGCGTAGGAAGAACCTAATTTTCCATAATGTTCATGTATGCGTCGGTGTTCCATTTACCTGGAACAGCATGCAACGATTCCAGGCCATACCACGAAAAATACCCCCAAACAATTACAGCACTACCAATGAACTTGAGAGTTGGAACGATGCACTCGGGTAACAGGCGTTCGCCTGTCGTTCACCAAACCCAAGTCCACCCATCCGACTGGAAGAGCATGTAACATGACTCCTCGCTCCATAAAACAGTTTTCCAGTGGTCCACAATCCAGTTGCAACGTTGCAAACACCAAGCGAGTCTGCCGGCTTTGTTGGAGGGGGCGATGTTTGGTTTGTACGCGGCAACACATATATTGATATTGAGGATATTGAGGGCGTGTTGTTCTTTCCGAAAAGTATTGGGGTTCACCGTAACGCTTGCTACCTTCTGAAACTCATTGTTGATGATGTGGAGTAGTTTCTTACGGAACTTGCGAACCTCACGCTTCAGGACACTCGATCCCGTTCGGTCAGTTTACGGGGTCGGTTTCGGTTAGTTTTTGGTTTACCAACGTGTGCAGTTCGTGTCCCAACTCCGGTAGTCTTCCACTTCTTCACAACATCACCAACAGTTGACCGTAGCTGTGATAATTCTACCTTAATTGCGCGAATAGACTTGCCACTAATGTGACAACCAACTATAACATATCTTTTAAAGTCACTAGGTCCGTTTCAGCATATTGTCACAATTTCACACAGAACTAACGACGTTACCACTTCACGTATCTTATTTAACATTTACAAGTCCCGTGAGAGCACTAGATTTGCATAAAATTCGACATGAAGTCGGATTTTATGCAAATCTGCTTCCGGTCCCTTATTGTAGTGTGTGTGTGCATGTGTGTGCGTATTTTAAATTTTCGTTTTATCTTTTCAATAAAGTACAGCCCCTATTCCAAATTGCGACTTCGGAATAAATGAATTAACCAAATATTCTATTCCCTTAACCGCCCTGCGTGAACCATTAAAGTCATTTTTAAACATGATTCAGAAGTGCGTGTTCCGATCGCCTTTCGAAAAATCATCGACGTTGACTCATATACTACATAGTTGGGGTCAGATGTTCGTCGGTAGCTAATTAAAAGAATATTAAAGTCCCAGCGTCCTCATACTCTAAAAAGGCCGAAAAGTGATTTTCCCTGGCTTTTTCTCTCTGCATTTTGCCCTCTCGTTGTGACGTTATAAATCAGTAAGGTTACAAATCAGTAAGTAGTAAATCCACCTCCGGCAGCTATACACGCCGAAACACGTCGTGACATCGAATAAATGAGGTCACCTATGACCTGCTGCGGAAGATCATGCCACAATCTTTGCAACTGGGCAGTTAATTCACCAGTATTCCGGGACGGCTGCAGTTGCTTTCCAAGCACGTCCCAGACGTGCTCTATTGGCGAGAGGTTTGGTGACCTGGAAGGTCATGGGAGTACACCCTTTCCCTGAAGACATTGTCGCGCAGTATGTGGACGAGCGTTGTCTTTCTAATAAATGGCACCTGGGTGCCTTGATAGCATAGGCAGTACAACTGGCGTTAAAATCTCGTCCACGTAACTGCGTGCCGTCAAAGTTCGTTGAAGGACCACTAGAGGTGATCGTGTCTCCCAACATATCACTCCCCACACTGTCACCACACTACACCTTGTGTAATCACCGTATGCCTCTCGACAACAAATGCCGGATCGGACCGGTGGCCTGGCCACCTCCACAGACGTATGCGCTTGTCATCAGCATTGAGACTGAATCGGGATTCATCGCTGAAGATCACACGCCTCCAGTCGTCACGCTCCTGCTTGCCCGAGGTCGGCAAAAATCCAATCGATACTGCCTATGATGTAGGATCAGTGGTAGGCGTCTTAATGGACGTCGGCTCCTTATACCTGCGTCGGCCAGTCGTCTCATAATGGTTTCCCTTGATACCATCCGATGTCTGGAAGGTGGTAAATGGCGTCTAACCGATTCTAGCGACGTTGTTGGTGCGGACGTGGCCGCTCTTATGATTCCGCGATCCTCGTGCGCATTTGGGTACCTGGGACACCCTGACCGTTACGGTAGACTATGCTTTCCGTGATCCATTGTTGCCAACACTGAGCAACTACCATATCGCTCCGACCGAGGTGGCGGCCGATACGCCAGTTCGACCAACCTGCCTCTCTGAGGCCTACTATACGCCCCCTCTGAAAGTCCGAAAATTGTTCGTACTGTCGCCGGTTACGTCCCAGAAGCATCTCTAGTCCCAATATCGTCCATCCAAGTCAACTGACTTGTTGGAATAACCCTATGGCACGAGCAATCATGCTTTTAAGCTCTCCCAGCTGCGCATCTCATATGCGCATAGTACGCTTATCCTTGTCCCATTGGCGTCGAAATTTTAATCATTATAATATCTCTTACCAGACTACATTCCTGCCAAGTTTCGTGATAGTAGCTTGATTTCTTCTGGGTGCATATCTTTTCTGTGACAGTGTAAATATAGTGGTGGATCATATATATATATATATATATATATATATATAAATGGATGTTTGTTTATTTATTTATTTATTTATAGAATGGTGTCATGGTTTCGTTTAGCATGGTTCAGACGACAACTTTGGACGAGACTTCGGTGGTATAACTTTCTCATCACAGATTAAGTCGCGACACAGTTAAGTCGCGATTTCGCCTGGACACTGATTCTTCACTTGCCTTCATCTGGAGAGAATCTTTTTCTTTCCGATTCCTTAGATGATCCGATTCCTTTTCTCCAGCATTCGAGAAAAGAACCGCTACAGCAGCACAGGTCTGACCAGGTATTGTGTTGGACGGCTACACTCCATGTGTTTGACCGAGGCTTCCTGAACAGTGAGACGTATAGGGGTGAGTACTTATAGCCCTATTTTCGACTTTTCAGGTTCGCAGTTGGCATTCGGTTAATTTTTAAGGACGACAACACTCGTCCACTTGAGGATCACGTCGTCGACGATTATCTTGAAAGTGTGGATATTCGCCGGATGACTGGCCAGCCAAATCTTCATACCTAAAACGTGTTGAAAATGTCTGGGACGTTCTTGGGAGGACAATTGCTGTTTGCTATCCCCTTCCGAGAATCCTTCAGGATCTGGAAACTGCGTTGCTACAGGAATGGAATCGACTGCCACAGGGACTCATTAATTGCCTCATTAGCATGGCATCGTGCTGTGAGAGTTCTTTGAGTGTGACAGGGGACAATACCTCATATTAAAGTTATTTTATACTCGATTTTGCAACGTGAGTTTTGGACATTCCTGGTGAGCCTAACCGACGATTATGAGTGAATGGGAGGACGATTATGAGTGAATGGGCGTACTATGATTATTGTATGGTAGAATTTTTTCTCTTATCGCACCTCTTCTCGAAAAGTGTTACATCACCGAAATTTTCGATTTTCAGATAACTGTACCACAATGCTCTAAAAGAAGTGCTCCTCATTCTCAAATAATATTATAAGCCTAGTACCAACAAAATCTTCCACAACTCGGAGGGTGAAGCTCATGCGCGAAGAATGAAAATAAATTTTTTGTCAGTGCCTAATGTTGTTGTATTAAAATATTCCTGTAATAAAACTATTCATTAAATTTTATTTGGAAAATAAATGTGTTTTTTTGGAAAATAAATTTGTATTTTTTCTAAGCTGCTGTTCATGTTATCAAGGTTTTTTTCTTTAGATTGTGAAAAATTTAGATAGATTGTGCATTAGAATAGAGATATGACAGTATTCCCTCAAGCTCTTCAGTCCATGTTGACAAAATGAGGTTACTAGAAGAGGGTTATATTTTGTAATTAAAATTCAAAATCATGCTTTAAAAATTTAAAACAACTTTAATAATATATTTTTTGTCTTCTAAAGGGATTCGAACAAGAAGTTTTCCCAAAATTATCATAGGCATTCATAAAACAAGAAATGAAATTTCGACATATATCTTCTTTAGCTCTTCCTAAAAAAATGGCTACTTTGAGATGTAACACTCTACTAGCTAGGGATGCGACATCGATGTCGATGTTTTTTCAAAACATCGATGTTTTGATAAAAAACATCGATGTTTTAAATATCGATTTATTGAAGCCGATGTTTTTTTAACATCGATGTTTTGTGCTCGATGTTTTCTTTTTTTAATGAAAAAGTACCATAAATAAAAAAAAAAAATTACCCCGTAGTATAATTTACACACTCAGTAAATGTAAGTCTGAGTTCTGAAAAGGACGAATACATAAGGGAGAACGATTCCTTAGCAAACAGACTAATGGCAATCAACAACCAATGAACCAATCAGAGCGCTTGGAATGTTCCTGACACTCCAGAACCTTCCACAGGGTTTTATTTTACAAATAGTATATACTCGAGAGCAGCCAGTTAAGTTTTTGTTTTGTTCTGGTTTTATATAAGTTGATGTTAATATTATTAGTAGGATGCCTGCCAAAAGTACCGTTTGGAAATATTTTTGCAAAACCTCTGACAAATTGGCGAAATGCAATATTTGCCTGAAGTCCCTCAAAACTTCTGGCAATACCACGAATTTATCTGGACATTTGAAGGAAAAACATGGCGATATTTACAACGAGAATTTTGAGTCATCAATGTAGTCCAAGGCACAAGCAACCAAAATTTTGTCATTTGTGTCAGCCCAATCAGAGAGTAAAATTAAATCACCCCCTTCCCCCCACGACTAACCGAAGTAACATTAATGTTAGAGATTACTAAACCAGTCTTAAAAAGTGGATGTTCTAAAACATCGATGTTTAAAAACATCGATGGATTTCGGGCGATGTTTTATTAGTATCGATGTTTTAATATTGAATATCGATGTTTTGTTATCGATGTCGCATCCCTACTACTAGCAGAGGTGCGTTATATCACTCAGTATCCATGCTAAATTTCATTAAAATCATTTCATTAAGATATGACAGTATTCCCTCAAGCTCTTCAGTCCATATTGACAAAAGGAGGTTACTAGAAGAGGGTTATATTTTGTAATTAAAATTCAAAATCATGCTTTAAAAATTTAAAACAACTTTAATAATATATTTTTTGTTTTCTAAAGGGATTCGAACAAGAAGTTTTCCCAAAATTATCATAGGCATTCATAAAACAAGAAATGAAATTTCGACATATATCTTCTTTAGCTCTTCCTGAAAAAATGGCTATTTTGAGATGTAACAGTCTACTACCAGAGGTGCGATATATCACTCAGTATCCATGATAAATTTCATTAAAATCTGTCAATTAATTGTCCAGAAATTCAACAAAATGTACAAATTCCCTAATTTTGAACACTAGTGTATGTACATATATATATATATATATATATATATATATATATATATATATATATATATATATATATATACAAAATCTCAAAAGGTAGTTCGATTTAAATAGACTATTTGAGGGAAATCCTTCCATTTTCAGAGTTCTCCAAGTCAAATGTGTGGAAAATGAATAGGAAATGTCTTCTGGCATGCAAAGTCTGTGTACCCGAGCAGAAATTTTATTTGTCTACTGGGTCAAATAATATGTAAAATATTCCGCTACTGTCTACTCCCTGTGCGTGCTTGTAAATTTTATTGTAGCATTCATATTGTTTAATATTTTTTACAAATGAATTTTTCATAAATTTCGGGGTTCTAAAGTATTATACTTTTATGGTAGCCCATATATAATGCTATGAATCAGAATATAGAAATATATATTTGAAACATTATAAAAATAATCCAAAAAATTGGTAAAAAATGAAAAATGGAATAAATGGTCTTTGCAATTCAAAGCTTGCTTATTTATAGAAAATTACATCCTTGCTTCTGAAAGAAATAATTGTTAGTGATTAAGCACCAGAATGTGGTTACTTATCTTTTAAGAAATATCAATTAAAATTGAGCTAAAAAGGTATATTAGTTTTCTTTCGCGTAATTACATCATAAGTCTGTTAGTCTTTACTGGTAAAGAGAGTACAATGACTATACCCATATATGAACTAAGACTTCAAACAAAAGCCCATTTTTCTATAGCCTGAAATTAGTTAAAATTTACTTAATGAAAGTACAGAAACAAAATCCATTAGTTATGAGCTTAAGAAATACTTACCTGAACATTGTATTATTTCATGTAAAAATAACTAATTCTTCGATAATATCCAAGAAATAGCGTCTGAAATCGAAGAAGTTTAAAGAAAAACACTTCACTAGATCTGGTTATTTCTTATCATGGGATCTAATATCCGGTAAGACGGCTTTATCAATTAGATTTATACTTAAGAGAGGAAAATGTGATTTATATCGACATGGGATTATTCTTGGAAGATACAGTATCTGATAAATTTCAAGTAGATTACATTCTATTTGCTTGTTAAACATCTAATTTTTTGCAATGTGTATTGTTATTAAACAGCGTGAAATCCCCGGTAAAATGATTAAAAACGATAGAAAAAGGATGGAATTTACTAAAGATAAAATTTATGAATTAAAATCTATTTTATTATTTGTAGTTCCCGGTTTAATGTTCTTAGTAAGAAACAATTTATTCTCTAAGACAGTTATTTGTATTTACCAAATTCGATATGAATGAAAAAGTCATTTCTGATAATATATATTCAATTTTTTATTCTTTATCTCGTTGGTTTTATGTTGGATGGATGATTGACGGTGCTTCGTGTGCAGGAATCTCGGGTCCGAACCCCGTCTAAGGCCTGAACGTTCATATGTTGTAAACTCATAAATTAATCAGTGTTATTTTATCTACATTGTTTTCCCATGATAAAATAGGCAACATAATGATGGTGAGGAAGGAACCCTGCGTGTGATGGAAACTCAGGTTCGAAAACTGGCTAAGGCATGAACGTTCATATATTGTACCTTCATAGATAACCAGTGTATTTTAACCTATATTGTGTTCCCATGATAAAACAGACAATAAAATGATGGTGAGGAGGAAACCCTGCGTGCAAAGGAAACTCGGGTTCGAAAACCGGCTAAGGCATGAACGTTCATATATTGTACTCTCATGGATAACCTGTGTATTTTCATCTACATTGTTTTCCCATGATAAAATAGGCAACATAATGATGGTGAGGAAAGAACCCTGCGTGTGATGGAAACTCAGGTTCGAAAACTGGCTAAGGCATGAACGTTCATATATTGTACCCTCATAGATAACCAGTGTATTTTAACCTATATTGTGTTCCCAAGATAAAACAGACAACAAAATGATGGTGATGAGGGAACCCTGCGTGCAAAGGAAACTCGGGTTCGAAAACTGGCTAAGGCATGAACGTTCATATATTGTACCCTCATAGATAATCACTGTTATTTCATCTTTATTGTGTTCCCATGATAAAATAAGCAACAAAATTATTGTGAGGAGGGGCGAAGATTCCCATGAAAGAGTTGATACAGCGTTCGAAAAAGTAAGCCAAACCCAAGAAGCATGTTTTTCCGTTCTATGTACTTCCACAAAGCTAATTTTTGTGTATATTTTCTATGAACTGTTATATATTGTATAGTGGAAGTAAACAGCATTTAAATTCAAAATTACGTATCTAGCTTTATAATTTTACTCAGGATAACCTTTTCAATCTGTAACATACCATGTACCTAAATACGTCTTAGTTGACAATAAGCGATAAAATGTGGAGTATAGCGAATCTTTGAGCTCGTAATGTACTTTTATTCCCTGTTTTGTAGATACGGACTTTATTTTGTATTATTTGACTAATACTTTCTGATCCACCTACATCTGTTTGTTTTTAATACTTTATTTGTATCACTATGGGCGTACCAACTGGTTCCTAGAAGCAGGGAACAGCCAATTGTACGTCTTATTTGACAATAAGCGATAAAATGTGGAGTATAGCGAATCTTAGAGCTCGTAATGTATTTTCATTCCCTGTTTCGTAGATACGAACTTTATTTTGTATTATTTGACTAATACTTTCTGATCCACCTGCATCTGTTTGTTCTTAATACTTTATTTGTATCACTATGGGCGTACCAACTGGTTCCTAGAAGCAGGGAACAGCCAATTGTACGTCTTATTTGACAATAAGCGATAAAATGTGGATTATAAGCGAATCAATCAGCTCCTAATGTACTTTCATTCCATTTTTCGTAGATACAGACTTTTTTATGTTATATGACTAATACTTTCTGATCCACCTGCATCTGTTTGTTCTTAATACTTTATATTTTTATCACTATAAGCTAGGGCGGAGCGTAAAAAAAAATTTTTCGATTTTGTTTTTGCCGTAGTGCGGAAAAGTTGGGTACTGGTGGGTAGGTCACGTATGCAAAGTTTTGGGAAAAACAAAAATATCTTCCGTCTTCATTTCACCAGTAATTTTTAGCAGATATTTAGCGTGTAGTTAAAAATGTGTATTTCCATTGTTTTGTATGCAGCTCTTCGCTTTTTTTCTGAAATAAAATTCAGAAAAATCCCAGAACACACCACGGGGAGGTGGCTGCATTACGAGTTCCACCCGTGCCCACCCATCCACTCAACCATATGAGCACTTAACTCCTTTGCCATTGCAGTTATTCTGGTTTTACTCGGTACTCGCATTTGGTTTCAAATGATGGCATAGCTTTTATCGACTCTGTTCGGGTTCTAACTAAACCGTCACGCTTATTATTTCCACACACAGCCGCATAAACCTCTGTTACTAGTTTCACGAAACGTTCAACACTTTGGGTGTAGCAAGGAATTTTTAAGCTTTCCAGGTGTTGAGCTACGGACTCTCCACTGGAAATCAAATTTCTTAAATGATCTTCTGTCAAGTGAGATGTTATTGGGGGTTCCGTCAAATTACATTTCTGCCAATAAATAAGGTCAATATACACTAGTGAAATAAATTAAGAGAATTTGCATATTTTATCGAATTTCATGAAAAGAACTGAACTGAATGTAAAACCACTGCTTCTAGACAAAAATGCAAATCTTGTACGTCAAATACGTAAGCGTACACGTGTGTGTAGGCGAAGCCAGTAGAGAAAAAGGTTTTATAAGCTCGCGTAAGTTAAGACGCATTTCGTTCGCTAGCACACCTCGGCGAATTTCTTGGTGTTATTTTGCAGCAATCGGTTAATTTCAAATAGTAACAGTAAAAATGAGTAACCACCAACGTTTAGATGATGGAATGAGTTGACAAATATTGGGGAGGCTAGAAGCAGGCCAATCTCAAGTCCAAATTTGTAGAGAGTTCAATTTAACACCCAGCGTCGTGTGTAACTTATGGAAACAGTTCCAGGATACCGGATCCATCGAGAGAAAGCCTGGGCAAGGTCGTCCATGAGACATTTTCCTAGGGTGCTTTTGTGACAAACTTGATGAGCAATTCCCATTTGTGACAGCTTGACAAATATCCTAAAGGTATCACTGGTCTGTGCTAAGATCCTTTATGTCGATTTTCAGAAATTCGCTCGAAATGACTGCAAATCTCACAACTGGGACGTTTTTACAATTTGACAATGCTTTCCCAATAGGACCAGAAAATGCATTAGGGCCACTCGTTCCACCATCCAAACGCTGCACTAAATGTTGGAGTGGCAACTCATTTGCGTGTAACTGGCAGATAAACCAGTGCAATGGTTTCTCAATGGCTTTCTCAAAACGGCGAATTACGCCGGTTTTATAGCCAGTATTAACGACTGTTCCATCGCACCCTATTGCTACTAGTTGATGAATGTCAATATTTTTATTCTCCATGAATTGCAGCATCATTTGAGAGATGCTCAAAGCTGATGACGAGGTTAGTGCTATGAGTCCAAGGTAGTTGCTTCCAGGTTCCTTAACGTGTTCATCCAGGACTGTTTTCTGGTACATCTTTCCTTCTACGCTCTCTTGCATTAGAGTTTTGTCCTTCCTTCCGTCAAAATAAAGTCTCTTCAGTGGTTCCAAATGTCTTTCATTTCCTTGCTGATATTCTGTCCGAATTTTTTCCTCTCTCTTCTTATTTTATGTCTATCAATTACATTTAATGTTTCTGATTCGGTAATCATCCCCCAAATCTTCCAAAATAGCGTTTGTAATCATGGTTCCAGTCCAATCTGAAACTCCGGTACTGTCACAAGCCAGCTACTGCTGGGTATCGGCTTGATTGTAAAGTCTTTTTCCCCTCAGATTGAGTCATCCTGGATATGGATGTGGAAGGCTTCAAGTAATCTGTGTCACTATCGGATTTATGTGGATCCACGTCAGAATCTGGATCAGGAAATGTGAGTCTATATGGAGCAACAGATGGCGAAACGTTTATTTTAAGACTCACTGTTTCTGTCTCTTTCTGCTTCCTATCGGCTCGTTTCCTCAGCTTTTCAATTTCTTTTAAGTCAATTGCGCCTATGGACATTTGCCTAAGTGCCCGTTGGTTTATAAGAAAAGTTCTTTCTATTTCAGAGATCCTTTTATACTTTGGGCAAGAACATTTTTTAATGAAGAAATGTCGAACAATTTCTGTGAGTCTTTCATGAAGGTTTTAAGCTTCGGTTCTAAAGTTGTTCATACCAAAGTATTTCTTTACCTTTCCGCACGCAGTGTGTCAGCCGCTGCCTTTCTGTATTAAGTTTCGAAATATCTCTGTATTTTATTTAAGAACAAAATGATAAGTTGCATACAAAACAATGGAAATACACATTTTTAACTATACACTAAAAATCTGTTAAAAATCACGGGCGAAATGGAGACGGAAGATATCTTTTTCCTCAAAACTTTGCATACGTGACCTACCCACCAGTATCCAACTTTTCCGCACTAGGGCAAAAACAAAATCGAATTTTTTTTACGTTCCGCCCTACTATAGGCGTACCAACTGGCTCCTAGAAACAGGGAACAACCAATTGTATTACTAAGGGATGGTTATAAATGTTAAATAACAATATGTTTGTTCATGTTGAAATCTTGAACATTAATTAAAGCACCAGACAGGGCCAACTGAGACATATATCAACTAATACCTGTTGAGTGCGAATTCTTGATAGACCCATAATCCAATTTATTTTCTTAAAATTGAATAAGATAAATGCAAACTATAAAACCATTTTCATATTACATTCTTGAAAAAATATTTTTTTCACTCGAAGAATATTGATGATGTGAAAAAACAATATCGTTTATTTTCAAGTTATACCATATAAAAGAAAATAGAACTAGGTTCAAACGAAATTTTATTACAATCCACTACTGATCGATATTAGGAGAATTCTGCTCAAGAACTTTATATCCGTTTGAGGCAATATCATATTTAATCTAATTCATACGTTGAAATAACTGAAAATGTTTGTCAGAATATCAATAAAATAATCATGCCCTAAGTATCAATGAATACCATGATTTTCCATTTTTTCGCAGTTTAACTTAAAGGTTTAAGTTTAATATTTCATAATTACTCGTCTGAAAAATTCAGCATTGAAAAATAATTATTCTGTCTACTATTCCGGACTCATTGCATATAAGTATGTTAATCATTAAAGAAACTTAAATTCCCAAGAATGCAGTTCCATATTTACAAGTTTACGAGAAATAGTCATGCAGCTGTAACTGCCACTGTCGGAAATTAATTACTAAATTCCTCGTACTGAAGGAATTTAAAAACATATTCTTCCATTCCAAACTAAACATATTCTGTGTCTTCGTGAACATTCATCATGTTTTATTGAATTTTGTTTAAATTCACAACGTGACTACACAATAATAACTACATGTATTGTTGACGCCAATGGCTATGTTGGCAATCGCCAAACGCGCCCTTGAAAGAATACAAATATAGGTATCATAGTTTTGAATTCTTATGTTGGCATCGTAAACTTAAAAATATCAGAATTTGTTTAAAATTGCTTGCTGCATCTGAAAAAGTTTGTTACTCTCGCACATCGTATGGTCGATGTTTCATGTATTGATTTTGTTCATACATTTGTATTGTAGATAATGCGTTTAAGTTAATAAAATTGTTATATTAATTCGTATGTCGTATGGTCGACAATAGCTTCGATATAATTTTTTAGTTTACAGTCCATTTTAATCAACGAATTTGAGACCAGTTCCACGTATGACATTTGGCTCATACATGTATCAATGAATGGGACTGAATCGTTTTAAAATTTTTAAGTTAGCCACTCACGTCGTGAAGGTGCCAGCGTCTTACGCTAGCGCAAAATTGGTTCGGTATGAAATCCTGTCTAAGGCTTGGACGTTCCTCTACTATCCTCTCATAGGGTGTATCGATGGGTCACCTATATGATGCTCCATAATAAGGTAGCCTAGAAAATTGTGGTTTGAATGAGGAATGTCTTCATTTTCCTGAAGACATTCTCCATTGAAACCCCAATTTCCTTTGCTACCTTATTATGGGAGCATAATGCGTTCTGAAATAGAAAAAAAGAAAATATTTAATTTACTTATATGCTTTGAGGTAGGCTCTAAGGATTAATTTTTCCTTTTCAAGTCAAATTTTTTCGCGAAAATTATTCCCTAAAAAGCTTTGATAAAATTATCTACATTCGTGATAAATTTTATTAGTTCAATTAAATTAATGAAATCATCAAAATGCTTAATTAATTATTTCCGAATAATGAAAATATATTCTACTCTGAAGTAAAGTTTCTAATTATCAAATTTAATTAGAAGAAAATTTGTATGCTGAGAAAAAAACTGACAAATTTCTCTTAGAGATTTGAAATTTTTTCAAAAGAAAAGCGACAAAGAATATTGAATTGAGAACGCTTCTCAAGGAGAAAAATTCATGAAAATTATTTTTTTTCCTTTTCAATCTCCTAAAAGCTATAATGCAATCATTTTCGCAGTTGTTAACGGAATACAGTACTTAGAGAGGGAAGATAGCACGCTCATCGAAATTAACGAAATATTTACGGTTATTTTTCTTGTAGTTGACTGTAAAATAAATACAATACAGTTCGACGTAAAATGGCTGCATATCGATTCGGTAGAAGTCTTTAAAAGTCAGTGTCTTCCTGTTTGTGATCTGAGAGTTCGTCAGAAAATAGCCTTGGGTCTAGAACTTGTGTATTGCACAATAAACTGAGCAAATTTAAAAGTTTATTTATGATCCCGTTCGGTCTCAAAAGTATTAATAAAATAAAAATATTCAACGTTTTAGACGCAATACACTATTATGGGTACCATGTAGACCGTTTTCATTGAAAACAAATCCTGTGATTCTTTTTCTGAGAAATGTTTAACCAGAATTCTCTGAAAAAAGGACACTTTCAGATAATTTTAGGTGAATGATTGTAAACCTTTGATTTAAATTGTCTTTTCTATAATGCTGTCCATATTGCGAAATATAAAGTAGAAAACGGATCCAAATATTTGAACGATCATACATTAAGTATTATATCACACACTTATTATGATATTGTTTGTTATTTGCAAAAAAATAACATTGTCTTTTTCATACATGCAAAAACCTCATTCACTTTACAACTCCTCATAAGAATAAACATTAATTATATACGCATACATACCTAATAATTATTATTTGGAATTACAGCTTTTGTTTATAAACTGCTACATTATAATTTTAAGGTGATGAAAGGAAGTTTTTAATTACAAACAAACAATTTTTCAGGGGAAAAAGCTACTTCTTTATTACTTATTGAAACTTTTGAACTGAAAGTAGGGATCGTGTAAGATATTTCTTGTACAGAAAGTGAGAAAATGGCATTAAAAAGTAAAATACCTTCGTTTACATCGCAAAGGTATACAAAAGGTCGTTCGCACTTTATGGAAACGATTTTGCAATTTATTTTTGGCATTTGAATTTTGAGATAAAAATTTGGCAACTTTAGAATAATCGTCTGCTAATGTTTTGTTTTGATTCGAATCTAAAATAAAAGATTTATTTTGAAAATGACTCCTAAAATTGATAGATGGCTCAAAGGTTACGTAATTGCTATTTCCGAAGAGAACTATCAACAAATTATAAAGCGGTGTAAAAATTGCTTTTATGACATTTAAAAAAAGAGTATTTATAATATATTAAATTTGAAAGGAAAAAAGTCTAACTGAAAGTAAAAATGGCATCATGACCGCGGAACCTCATACTAAGACTGTTCGAACGCAGGTAAATATTAAGAAAGTCTCTCATCCTAAAAGAAAAGCCACCGACTCCAAGATTCATTGCATCGAAACTAGGAATGTCTGCTCGCACTGTAAGTAAAATCATTCATAAAGATTTGAAGTAAGAAAAGATGTTTAAACCTAAAGTTCAGCTTTTACCAAAGCATATTGATGAAAGAAAAAGAAATTCTAGAAAATTATATAAAAAACACTTAGCTGCTGAAAAATGGAAATTTGGGGTAACACTCGATGAGGCATGGGTGTATTGAAGTGACTGTAATAAAAAAAGATCAATTTTCTATTGCTCAACTGACTGTACGAAATGGCTTCGTCAATGTACAGAAAACTTCCCAAAGGGATTCATGATAGTTGTAGGATTTTGTTACAATGGCAAATTAAAAATCAAAAATGTCTCAAGTAAATCCAAAATTAATTCACTCTACTATCAGCAGAATATTTTAGAACTAATTTTTAAAGAAGAAATTCCAGCCTCATATAGAAAGGACATTGATAAAGTTGAGTTTAATAAGGACAAAGCCTCTAGTCACACGTCTAAATCAACTCCCTCTTATTTAGCAAAGAAAGAATCAGAAACAGGAATAAAGTATATCTCATTTAATGAAATACCTGTAAAATCACCTGAAGCTTCTCCACTGGACTTTTGCGCTTTCGGTTTATTAAAACGAGCCTTAGGAAAATGGCATCAACAACACTGAACGGACTTTGCAAAGCGGTCGAAGAGGAATGGGGTAAAATTGACATGACAGTGCCAAGAAAAATTTAATTTCATGGAAAATTTGAACTCGAGCTATTGTCAAGAACCATGGTAATCAGATAGAAGCAAATCACCGCAAAAAAATACCGTATTTATACATATATAAATAAAGCAAAGTGTCTCTATGTATGTATGTATATATCGTATACAAATCTACATTTCTTAACGAATCTGGTTGAAACTTCGTACACTTATGTTTTGAAGCCTTAGGATAATTCTAAGATAAGTTTGGAAGCTTTTAAATAATTATAAATAAAGACAATTTTTTAATAATTTTTCATCTCCAGGCGTTGGAATCAATCATGCGATGATTGAATCTGCGCATGCGCACATATTGGATATTAATTCTAGATGTTGCAAGGTAAGTGAACGCATGGATTTCATTCCTTTAAATATCTTTACACATATTATTGTTATTTTGTAGTTATTTGGTGTTATAACTGAAATAAACCATTTTCCAGATTGTAACAAGGTATAATACGCCATTTTCAACATCGTACTCCGTGGGAACAGATTTGGTATAGTAGAGTTCGTATATTGGTAATTTGGTATACACAAAATTCATTTACAAAGTTTACGCTATTTTCCTTATTGTATTATTTTTTAATTTATATTGTATTATTTTTTAATTTATATTTTGCAAAATTAGATTTCTATGTAATTCATACGATATTTACGATGCGATGTTTGACTAGGCGACAAAAAAGTCACCAATACAAAATATCGCCAATACAAAATATCGCCAATGGGGTCCTATATCGAAGATGTTACTATTATTAGTATAGATTATTAATTTTATTACTTATTTTTTGTTATTACTTTATTTAATTGAGCTCAATCCCAATACACGGTGCCGTATATTTTTTAGATTTTTGCCATATTGGAGATAAAATGCCAAATATGGGTTGTGTTTGTTAATTGCTTTTCAGTTAGCCGTTTATTTCTATGTTGCTTAAAGATGGTGTTTCTAAATATCTGGGGTGGATTTTAAGATCGGATGATATTTTTTGAATTTCTGTGAGCGTAGCGGAGTGAAGCAAGGGTATTTGAGCGAAGCGAAGATCCCGTGTGCGCCTACGAGCTTCATAAAGCCAGCGGTAAGTTTGTTTTCCAATTTATTTGTTCTTTCTTGGTCGCCACATTTGTTTGCATTTCACAGTTTAAGTCTAACAGGTCTCCGAACGGGATTTTGGAGCCAACTTTTCACCTAATTGGCGATGTCACCGTATATTGGGAATTAACTTTTAATTGTAATATTCATCTCAGTTTTATTTTAGGCAAACATTTTCAGTTGGTAATTTAATTTTGTTTTTGTCTTTCTATAATTTTAAAACATACTTTTGATTTCATTTTCTGTAATTTTGCACTTTGGATTTTAATCTCAGTTTTAAGGCAAACTTTTTTAGTAATTTATTTGGTTTAAAAAAATTGAGAACGAGAATTGAGATTGCAGAAATGGAATTGTCCTGGCTGTTGCTTCTTCGGGCTTTGCCGCAACACTATTAACAGGAGGGAGGACAGCTCACTCGGCTTTCAAGTTAACCTTAAATCTAGTAAACACAGAGACTCCTACGTGTAACATTTCAAGAAATTCAGGAAAGACAAGGATTCTGAAGCATTGCAAATTAACTGTCTGAGATTAATGCACCATGTCCCACAAAGCCGCATTCGAAGAACTTGAAGGACATCAGAGGTAACAATTAGAGAATGAGAGATGTAACTATGGTGTTGGCTGGCGACTATCGACACACACTTTCGGTTATTACCCGTGGAACTAGGGCAGATGATATGCAAAGCTGCTTAAAAACGTTTTAAGTGTGGAATGACATCGAAAGACTTGGTCTTTCAACAAACATACGAGTTCATATCAATGGTGATCCCACAGCCCAGCAATTTGCAGATAACCTTCTACAACTAGGAAATGGTGCCATTATTTCCTTTGGAACGCCTTGGAAATCTCCTTGAAAACGATTGGAATGATTGTGACAGCTCAACAAGAACTGAAAGAGGCGGCATTTCCAAATGTGGCCCAGCACTTATCACACACTCAATCCAGCAGTAATCACACATGGATGTGCCAAAGAGCAATTCTTGCCCCAATAAACGAAGATGTCAACGTCATCAATAAGCCGCTTTTACAATAATTGCCAGGTACAGCTCAAATTTACAAATTTATTGACACTACCTGTTAAACAGAAGACGCCGTCCACCACACCACTGAATGTTTAAATACATTGGAGCCATCTCGAGTACCCTCTCACATATTAGAGCTAAAGATTGGTGCACCAATTATGCTGCTCAGAAATTTGCATCCACCTTCACTCTGAAATGGGACAATACTTTCTATAAAGAAACTTATGCCAAATGTTATTGAAGCCACATTCATGACAGGACATTCTGCAGGCGAAGACGCATTCATTCCTATGATCTCAATCATCCCTTCAGATATCCCATTTCAATTAAAAAGACTTCAATTCCCTGTCCGTTTAAGTTTCGCCATGAGCATTAACAAGGCATAAGGGCAATCGCTAAATGTAGTTGGACTCGATATTCTTAAATCCTGTTTCTGCCATGGTTAGCTGTATGTGGGTAGTTCTAGAGTTGGAAAAGCTGAAAATCTCTATATCCTAGCTCCAAATGGAAGAACAGTAAATGTAGTATATCCTGAAGCCCTCTAAACCGATATTTCAAGCAAGAAAAGTGAAAGAATATTATCAACAATATACTTGACTAGCTGAAAAAACGCGCTTCGCTACGGAGTACATTCAAATTAAATACAACGGTCAATGTATGCAATTGATACCAAAAAAAAATATATATTTATAATAAATGCGACGATCAATGTATACAATTGATGTAAAATATATATATATATATATATATATATATATATGGGAGAATAATCACATTTGGGAAATTTAGATGCAGTCGGGCACGAGGAGTGAATCATACAGTAAATCGCTGCGCACAAATTGGAGAGATGCAGTCGGGCGTAGTGTTGATCCAGGAAAGCACTTACTAAATTTTGTAGATAAACACATGGAGCCATAGAAGAGAATCACAGATTGCACGATATCCAGGAAATCACCTTTATTTACTTATGAAGCATCGCGAAGGTATTAGATGCAGTGGCCACATGACTTGTCCGGCGCCTTTGCCAGGACGGGACGCGGATTACATACAGGAGCGGACCGCAGGTCCGACAGCATCAAAAGTGAGACACGAAGAGAAGGAAAAGTCTTGCGTTCATGCAATATTAAATGGGTATTTTGCGATATTTTCGCCAGAGGGCCTAAAATACTTAATTTTTAATTGGGCTACTTTAGATTCGTGGAGTTCACGTGTCCACTTAAGTTTATCGGGGTCTTTACTGCTAGATACCGCGCTTGTTAGAAACTGCGAACTGTTGAAATGGGCGTAGGATAAGTGGCCCATAAGTTCTTGCAAAGTGGGTTTTTGACGTTATAAAGACATAACTTCAGAGCGGTTCGAGGGCTCTTCAAGAATTTTGACACTATACTAACATTCGGAATCTCATAAACTTTGAACACTCATATCTGAGGATGTTATTGAGTTCAGATACTTCACATGCCTGCTTAATGATCTGCAGGGCTAATATAATTTATCTTATTTTACTTTTAGGTCGCAATTTTAGGAAAAAGGGTCGTGCTTTATTAACAATAGAATTTAGAATACGCTTTGAGAATCACAGATTGCACGATATCCAGGAAATCACCTTTATTTACTTATGAAGCATTGCGAAGGTATTAGCTGCAGTGGCCACATGACTTGTCCGGCTCCTTTGCCAGGAGGGGACGCGGATTACATACAGGAGCGGACCGCAGGTCCGACAGCAACAAAAGTTAGACACGAAGAGAAGGAAAAGTCTTGCGTTCATGCAATATTAAATGGGTGTTTTGCGATATTTTCGCCAGAGGGCCTAAACTACTTAATTTTTAATTGGGCGACTTTAGATTCGTGGAGTTCACGTGTCCACTTAAGTTTATCGGGGACTTTACTGCTAGATACCGCGCTTGTTAGAAACTGCGAACTGTTGAACTGGGCGTAGGATAAGTGGCCCATAAGTTCTTGCAAAGTGGGTTTTTGACGTTATAAAGACATAACTTCAGAGCGGTTCGAGGGCTCTTCAAGAATTTTGACACTATACTGACATTCGGAATCTCATAAACTTTGAACACTCATATCGGAGGATGTTATTGAGTTCAGATACTCCACATGCCTGCTTAATGATCTGCAGGGCTAATATAATTTATCTTATTTTACTTTTAGGGCGCAATTTTAGGAAAAGGGGTCGTGCTTTATTAACAATAGAATTTAGAATACGCTTTAAAGTAAAGTAATTTAGGAAGACGCGTTTTCTTGTTACATATATATATATATATATATAAATCGTAAGGGATATTTATTTTTTTTTTTGGATAATATACAATCGTCTGCTGCATTACAAAGAAAATTTTTTTTTGTCTATTTAGTTGTTATGCACCTGACGATAAATTTATTTAAAGTATCAGAAAAAGAAATCACGTGATCAGCATTTAATAAATTAAATTCTAAAAATTAATCTTTAAAAATTCACCAAAAATCAGAAAATCGAGGTAAAGGCTCGAAGAAGATTCATTTTAAAGGAATTTTTATGATCTTTCTTGTGATATAAATTTTATAACCCTCAAATTATTATTTTAAATGCAAACTTAAAAAAAGTTAAAAAAACAGCTTAAAAATTTAATTTTAAAAAATCTAAGAAGAATTTTTCAAAAATCTGTCTTAGTGCACCCCTACTAAGACACACCTTAAGAAGAATTGCCATGCAAAATTTCAGCCCTTTAGGTCTAGCGGTTTGGTCTGTGCGTTGTATGTCAGTCAGTGAGTCAGTTACGGAACTGTTTTATATATATAGATTATATACCTCTTATTTAAAACAAAAACTGTTGAAATACCTTTATTCATTGTTTTTTAGTGTTTCCATTCCCTGACGGTGATTGCTGAAAGGGAGCGGGTCCCTAAACCCACCGGCTAGACGGGTGAAGCCCGACTACTTTATACATAAAACTTAATTATCAAAAATCATTTTATATGGTGCGAACGATCTTCTGTATATGCTTAAAAGCAACACCTCTGGGTTAAGATACTAATAAATCTAATTGCAGACCTAGTTGACGACTCTTACATAAGACCCTCTATCTTTCAAATATATAAAACTACAGCTTTAAGACGTTTCATAAACTATAGATACTAAGTTTTGTAAATCATTTAAATTGGAAAGTGGAATTAATTTCGAAATTTCATTTTACAATAAAGAAACTTACATTAGCTCTCATTTTTAAATAATACTGCAGCTTTTGAGAGAACTCCGATGATATCACTGGATGAATCCCGAAAACTTTGATTTTACCTAACCCCTACGTTAAGTAGTTCCTCGTGTAAGATATATCTCAGCAACGTGAATGAGAACCGCCATTAGTTTATTTCAGAATAATGGGCACCCTTTCTCCCAACAGGGCTTTCAGAACAAGCCCCAGACCCATGTTTTACTCTCATTAATAATTCCCCTAGACCCCAGACTGAATATACTTGTATTTTCTGAAAATAATCATGGTAAATTATAACAAAAGGGAATTGAATTCCGCGTCTATAAATGAAATAATATTTTTAATGAATTTAGATTGTGCATTTATAACAATTTTTTGAAAAGCACTTCTGTTTATTATTTTTACATGTATTACAAGTATTTTTTTAAATATATTTTAACTGAAAAGATTTTTTAACGCAATTCATTAATATGCGAAATAAAACTTATAACTCAAAAATTCATATTAAACCATATGATTCGGTTTTTCGTTATATGACAGTTAAAATTGCTTTTCATATCACATTATGTAAGTCCTACTTAATACTAGAAAATCAGACATTTCTACTACACACTGAAATAACTATTAGCCTCCTAATCCTTTGCAGGAAAATTTAAAAAAAATTATTTTTGTTCTTACTGTAGTTCTTTTTATTAGTGTTCAGTTTAATTATTTATGATAACTACCAAATGTGAATCTAGATGATTTGGGGATGCTGACGGATATTAATCATAAGGCATTTTGTTAAGCTTCTCACGTATAGCTGTCTTAAAATTTCGATTTTATCAGATTTTTCTATCATTTTTTAAATGCTTTGGTCTTCATTGACAAAATTATGCTGTCAGGGAAAAAACAAAAGAAAATTCTGTAAAATATAGAAATGATATTAGTAGGTGGCTTAAGACTTCAAGTGAAAGGAAATAAAGCATATTTACAGAAAATTTTATCGTTTAATTTAATAACCAGTTTTAATCTGCAACTTCACAAATGACATTGGTTTCGAAAAAATAAGTTTCATAAATAAATATCGGGTAAAAAAAATAAAATTGAAATAAATAATTTCTTAGTAATATCAAATCGTGCTTTCCACTGTCTGCTTTTGAAAAGAATTCGAATCGTTTACCCTTGCGACATACGTATTTTACTCAATGAGAAAAAAGCTGCATGAACTTTAACAAGATTTGTTACTTGTGAAACATGAGTTCTAAAAATAAACGTTTGCTATTTTCCGTATATGACTCTAAGGTTATTCACTGTTGGAAATCTCTGGTTTCAGTTCAAATTTCTTAGGTATAGAAAGAAAGATAAATATTAAACGAAACAACAAGAATTTCCTTATATGATATAGCATTTGGGGATCTATTTTCAGAAAAATATGCGTATAAAGTAATAAAATATCTTGAGCATTATAAGTATAACTAAACACGACTTATTGAAATTTAAAAGGGTTTTTACGTTAAAATTTACCATAAGACAATTTAGTATAAAACAAAATGGCAAGTGTATTTGAATGTATACTAACTAAATTTGTATACAATTCATAAAAAATTAAAACAATTTTTATACCTTAAAATTTAGGGTTTTACATATTTAAAAATAGGAATACACAATTGCATGTTTATTAGATATGTATGGTGATTAAATTTACATTTGATTACTTAAAGCTATTTAAAATTCTTTAAGGTTATAACATACTTGATTCTCAGTCACAAAGAAACCAGACGATTTTGGCAGAGCTTGATATTATATAATTAAGGATTTAGAGGACATATTTAGTTAGAAATATTTAACATCAGAGTTTAGGCATTTTGTAAGAAGAAACTTTTTTTCCTCTTGTTTGCAAATTTTTAAAAAGGTATTTGCGGTAGTATAAACATTTTGAAAGGATTTTATTTGAGGTAGTGCATAAAAAATGAAAATAACAGGTTAATTTCATTATTAGTAAAAAATAAACTATTTTCTTGTCCGCTATTAAAACTACAGAAGCTTGAACCCTTAACGTTTTGTATTTAGAGTGACTACTTTTCTCGGAAAATAAATTGAAAAGCCGACATATTCCTTTCTTGAGGTTCACCTTCTAAATTAGAAAAGGTAAAACATGGCTCATGGGCCAAGTCTGATTCATCAGCAAGCTCCTATTGCTTGCAAAATGATTATAACATTTCTGAAAGGAAATAGGGATTTTTATCAGTTGAAATAATTGATATACAGTGCAACCATATATACAATGTCTCAGGAGCTGAAAGGAGGAATTCTATAAATCCTAATCAAAGTTAATAATTCCATATTTGATATCCAACTCCCAGATATTTTTTCCATGTGCTTCTTGTCATACGAATGTGAACAAATGTTTTTTGCCGTTATATTTCTGAAACTATAGTAAGAGTTATTTTCCAGAAAAGCATATTTATTATTATTATTTCCTCCCTTTTCAGATTGAACCAGAATATGTAAAAGCTAAAAAAATGCTAATGTCGGAATTTTATTCTTCATGTACTCCAACATATTATTTCCCGAGTGCACAATAACTGTAATAGACATCAAAGCTGTTAACTGATATTCAAACGTTAAGCATAACATAGAGAATATTTTGCAAAACAAAAATTTAAATGGGACCATACTTGGTTTGCTTATGTAATAAGGTGATAAAAGCAAACAATTTAAAAAAAGAAAAGGGAAATCGGAAAAAAAAACTAAATTCAGGAATATTATGTTAAAATTATACTAATACGGGATTTTTGTTTTTAGTGGACAGAAACTTTTAAAACCCAGGTTTATAAACTTCAGAAAGGAGTATAATTATCTCTTGCAGTCATTCTACTTGCACATGAATTCGTTTTTTCCATGGCGTTGTTCTATGGATTTGGAAGGATAACAAGCCTCATTCCAAAACTAGAGCCTTCTTCAGCTCCTGAATGGTTCTTGAAAAGGGCAATTCACCCCTCTAATGCCTCCCGCGGATGCTGAATGGGATTAATATCTTCAAACTTTCATCGCTAGTGCATTCGTTGGTTATCATGATTTAGAAAAAAAGACCAGCTGACATGGATCATTAGGAGACACTTTATCCTTCATCAACATGATTCTACGGAAGATCCGAATGTGAGTTGTCTCTTTTTGCTTTAACATTATATCTTTTGAAGATGTAGCGATCTTTAAGCCAATTCAAATAAATTTTCCTTTAAATAACAAACCCTTCACATCAAATTGGCCTTTTTGCGTGATACTTAGGCCGTCCACGCACGGAGAGACTCAAAGGAAACTGAACTGGTTAGCGACTGAAATTGCTTATCGGTTGCAAAAACGTTAGTGATACGGCTCCGCACACGGGCCGACTCAAAAGTGATTCAAATCAATAGTTTGCGACCTGTCATGAAGGAAGAACATCATTATTCGAGGCATTATTTTTAGTTAAATTATTATCAGAAATTAATTTATTTTAAAAAATCGTCAGAATGGATTGTCTTTGATCAATCGTTTAAAAATGGACTGTATATATGGGCGCATATATTCCATACAACAAAAACGTTAGAATTTCATTTCAGCGCTAGGCAGAAGTCACGTGACTCGTGTACGTCATTTGGAAGCTTGCCAAAAGAGCGGCTGTAACATAGATTGTGCAATAACACGCACAACGCAAGAGAAACTGGCGACTGAAGTTCAAGCGACTCGACACGTTGAGTTGCCTGCGACTGATTACAAACGCGTTGCTGACGGGTTTGTAACCAGTTGCGCCGTGTGCGTGGCTCCATTCAATTACATAGGTTTCGACTCATCACGGACTGGTTTGTGATTGGAGTCGGTTATCAGTTTTTCTTTTGAGTTCCTCCGTGTGCGGACGGCCTTAAGGTGTGTTCAAGTTGTTCTCCGTGATTTTCTGATAGCTTTTCTCCTTCTAGTCTTGTTTAAAGATGACACCAGTTTTCATAAGTATTGAATACGGCATGTACTACATTGATAATTTAATCAATGGAGTTGCGGTGTGGGTATTTTGTTTCCATATACACCCTCAAATGATGTAATTTGAACGTGTGCAGAGATCGGTTTTCAAATCAAGAATATAATGCTGCACAACACCACCTGGAAGCAGTCCATGTTAATCAGGATTGACTCCTGTGTCAACTTGAGATTAATATAAGCTTTTGCATTGCCCATTGAACAATCTCTTGGCGGCAAATGCGCAATCGTCGGATTGTCTAGGAATGACCATTCAGTGTCACATTTCCACTCTATTTGGACAACTGTACGTTTTCATGGATATAACATATCAATATACATGTTATTGTTTGAACCTTTTAGTCCTTCTTGTTCGAACTTCTTCAAAGGCTAATTTCCTTATGACGTATAACCTTTTGAAAGACTCCCGCAGCATCATTCCGACCATTTTATTGAACGTGCATTAACTTGATGATGATTTTTTTTCAGATAATTTTTTGATGCCAGAATCTCTTAGATTCACTTTTGCTGTGGTATATTTCTTCAGATCTTTATTGAAGCCTACGCTGTATAAATCACAATATATCGATGGTATGTTTCTTTCGATCTTTATCAATGCACACTCGATATAGAACATAACATATTCTACAACAATACTTAAATTACCTCCTACGTTTTTGTGAAAGAACATACCTTGTTTTCAATTTTTATGCAAGACGGATTTACCATTTCAAGTGCCCTGAAATATTGGGTCATACTTGCAGAAAAATCATCCTTTGCATTTAACCAATACAGAATGAAAATAAATTTAAATCCGTGCTGTTCATCGAATTTCAATACATACATTGAATGCAACCGATGTGACGCGGCATTATTTGATACGCACTATTTGTCCAACGATGGATGTTGTGACCGCTTCTACATATGCCTGTTTAGTGCAAGAGATTACTGCGAAATTTTCGGAATGATTACAGAATGTAATAAAAAAGACGTCTATATATTTAAGATGCTAAGCCGATTCTTTAGGCAGTCCGTGGTAGAAAACTACTGCATCAGTTTACTTCATTTTGGTTTTTAACGAAAGATTTTAATCTACAGATGTGTCAAATTTGGCTTTTGAACCGTAATTTCTAATAATTAGAGACAATTTAGAATTAAAAATTGCTTTCTGCGCATGCTCAGTGACATGTTTAAATCTGGCTTTAGATACTCACTAAGCACAAGGATGCATCAGCACATTAATTTGTTTCTGCGCATGCTCAGTGACATGTTTAAATCTGGCTTTAAACACTTAGCACGATGCCGCATAAGCACGTTAATTTGTTTATTCCGAGGAATCTCTCCAGCTCTCTCTCTGCCATTTTTATATTTAATTATGGTTGTGAGATAGAGAATTAAAACTGATGGAAATTGTTTATTTCGCGCTGTCGAGTAACCATATTTCTTTTTATTGAGTTCAATAGTAATTTTTTAAAGTGTATGTCTCTGCTCTTAATATTATGATTTTCAACATTTGGCAATGACGTGTTGAGTATAATTTGTGTATTAGTACTTTTATTTAGCATCCAAACGTCATGTTTTGACGGGTACCAACTACTCTGAAATAAAAACATTTGCTTTCATTTTATTATTTAGAATAATTTCAGCGGTATATTATACGCTATAGAACTCTCATACTTTGTAACGATTTTCCAGGCCTATAATTTTTTGAAGGGTCTCCCACATTGTCTACTATTCATTCATCTGCCTTATTTTATGAAATTGAAAAAATAATAGTAGTACGCTGAATGAGAGGATTTTATATCAAAAACAAACTCAGCCGTAATATAACCATAAAGATAAAAAAAAATAAAATATAACTTTGATATCTGAAGAATTCAGATTCTTGACTCTTTGTTGTAGTTTGTTTTACTACCAATCTGTCGAAACTATTACTGATAGTAAAGCCTTACAGAGAAGCGAATCCAGAATGCACGGGAATTCCTTTTTGAAATATGATAACCATCTTTCTGAGGAATGGAATTCGTCTACGGCACAGATATTGCTTCAGATGGAGATTTAAAAAAAAATACAATAAAATGTTTTGTCGTGTAGAGAACATTGTAAAAGCAGATTTATACTAATAAGTTTGATTTATATATTTATTCAGGGTTTGAAATTTAGTACGGAAAAGAGTTGCTATACCATAATACCCTATGGAGGTGAAATCAGTAGGAAATCAACTGTTAAACTGAATAATGTAAATGTGAAGTACAGCAACGAGATATTGCACCTTCGGATATTCATAGACCAAAACCTCAAATTTGTAAGCCACGTTAGTATGGTGGGAGAACGAGCTATTAAGATCTGGTGTAAATTGATTAGGCTATCAAAGAAGACTTGGGGTGTTAAACCTGAAGAGGTGAAAAAATAATATATATATATATATATATATATATATATATATATATATATATATATATATATATATATATATGTGTGTGTGTGTGTGTGTAATAGCACTGGTGCGGGCCGACGAAGGAAGGGCTGAGTGGCATATCTTTTTGAGGTAAACATGGATGACTTGTCGCCCGGCCGTGCATCACAAATGTTCAAATCGTTTCCCGCTTTTCATCTCCACCCTCGGACACAAATCAAAACACAAGTTTCACGACTACATTTTATTGAGATCACCGACCGCTCCGTCGGTATGGATGCAGCAAGAGAAAGTACAGGAATCCGTCCTACTTCCGGACGTCACGAGTTATATAAACTTCACCCCATCACGTGATTAAAGGGTGTGTCTTAATAGTTCATTGGTTTAAAGTTGTTGTTGATGTGCAGAACTGATTTAAACTTGCACTGACCCTACGCAGCGTCTCTTTAGTTAAAAAAGACAGCCATCTTGAATGATTTTGCCTAAGGCTGTAATAATGGAATTTAACGCGAATGCCCAAAGGGAATTAAATGTTTTAAGGAATTAAAAAAGGGTTTGTAATTTGGAATTAGTAAAGTGAGGAATTAATAGTTTTTAAATGTTAAGAGTGTTGAATTAAGAAATTACTAGTTTTTAATATTATATATATATATATATATATATATATATATATATATATATATATATATATATATATATATATATATATATATATATATATATATATATATATATATATATACAAGCATACGTACAAGCATGGTACAAAGATCGAGGTGGAATAAACGGTAAATTTCAAAAAAAATCTGAGAACTTTCCTGATAAGTATTACTAAGAGTTATACTACGGTTTCGACCGAGGTACTAGCAGTAACAGTTGGTTACGTACCTTTAGATCTAAGAGCTGGATTTTAAGTTTTACAGTATCTATGTTGAGGGAAACGAAATTGAGATTGGTGGAAAGAAATTAAGTAAGGAGATTTGGGAAAATAGAAAATGTTTAATAAAGGAAGTAAGGTGGTCCCTTAGCTCACTAAATTGGACTATGAATGAAAAGGGAAAGACGAGCTTACATTACTGTACCGATGGTCAAAAATTAGTGGCAAGGTCGGGTCTGAAACTTATTTTATTTCAAGATCAAAAGAAGTTAATAGAAAAACAAGAAAGGCTGTCGGATAACGTGATGTCGTACAAGGTAGAGGTATGGATATTGTTGATGGCCTTCAAAGATGCTCGGGATAGAAATATCAAGAATTTTGGTGTGTATACGGACTCACATAGTGCATTATAGGCGTTAAAATCGCCTAGTGAAAAGGATGAGGGTGTGGATAAAATTAAGAATATAATACGAAGTTATTTTTTTCTATCCTACGTCCGTCTTCGGCATTTGTGCTATCAGTCGACGAGCAGCCCAATCTAGAGATGAAGATATATAAAAGCGAGAGATAAAATTAGCCTCCACATAGTTGTCTGTTAAAAACTTAAAAAGAATGGGGCAGTTCTTGAGTTGGTCACCATCCATATCACCCTGGCGGCACAGATGGCAACAAGCTGAATCGTTGATGCCTATCCAATGTAGAAGTTTTTGTAAATAATCATGTCCAGTTGTCATACGAAAGCAAGCAACTCCAAGAGACCGAGGCAAGGAACTACGGGTATTATGACTCTTTAACTTCTCTACTCTTCCATCAAAGAGGGGTACTTAAAGGCGATAAGTTATCAGTCGTTTAGTGAAAACAGGAGGCACCACGTGAAGGTAAAACGAAGTTATGATTTAATAGTAACTTTACACTGGGTCAGGGCCCACATGGGTCAGGAAAGGAACGAAAGGTAGATAGAGTGGTGAATGAAGCCACATTTCTTAGCTCAATAACGACTACATTTAAATATACCAGGGCTCAAATCAAAAGATTGATCACCAAGGATATTAAAGCAGCTGGTCTGAAAAATGGGGGCAAGCCTCCCCGTTCAGAAGAACATATGAGATATACAATAAAGTTAAGCTAGACAGAATTTGTGACGACTTCTTAGAAAACCAAGCGTTGACCGGCCATGGGAGCTTCGACTCCTATCAACGGAAGTTCCATGGGAAATACTTAATATGTGGTTGTGGAGAACAGACACCCGATCACTGCATTTTCGCGTGTGGGTACTTCAGTGACGTAAGGGGTGAGTTGCCCTATGGCTGACTGGACTGGAATAGACACCGTTTCTTTACAGACTTTTACTGTAAAAAGTTCATTAAAAAAATTGTGAAGATCCTAATGGATCAGTGGTATTACATCTGATCAAAGTTTGATCTTCTTTGGGGTGTTTTCTTTGTTCTTGATAAGTAATAATTTTATGAGTTGTATATTTGTTATTTTGTTAGATTGTTATAATGTTAAAATAGTTTAATTGTTTGTCGTAGATTTAATGTTTGACTCCGTTTATATGAATTTTATGTATTTTGAAATTGTACGTTGTTGTTGTTGTTGCTTATGCCCCTTGACCGACAGTAACATCAGATCAAGTCCTGAAGGCTATGGGCGCTGAAGGTGCGGCTCCTGTTTTAAATTACCACCACAAGGGTCGAAGTCCGACTTGGCTAAATGTCCGGTCTTGTAATTTTGAACCGAGTCAAGTGACGAGACCGGAACACTT
Organism: Dolomedes plantarius; assembly: GCA_907164885.2. Lineage (NCBI taxonomy): Eukaryota > Metazoa > Arthropoda > Arachnida > Araneae > Dolomedidae > Dolomedes > Dolomedes plantarius. Next base: position 139,689,138 of record OU015497.1, on the reverse strand, counting down.
GACCCCGCACCTCCAGAGGTAAATTTGAGATTTTGGGGGACATTGTAGCCACGCCCTATTTTACGAGCCCCGGCCACCATTAGTGCACACGGTGGTAGATTTGCAGCGACGAACATCGAACTAGGCTGTTCAGATAACTGGCCCGCTGCTCTTGCCAACTGGGCTACGGCTCCCTTGAAATTGTATGTACTGTGCATGAAATGAATTGAAATTGGGTGAACGATATCCCTTTACTGATTCCATGTATGTCCATATTAAAAAAAGTATGTCCTGCATGAAAGACAAAATTCAACTTTTTGGTCGGAAATCGACGTTTTAAGGGTACCTTAACAGATTTATTAAAATATAATTAAAACATAAACAATTTCAATTTAAAAGAGAACTTGCAAGTGTGGCTAACACCTTTCGCCACCAAAAAACATTATACCAAAAGACAACTGGAACGAAAGCTTAAGATAGGCCGGCAAACATGTCAACACATCTGGTCAGGAATATCAGGGCCATCGTAGGACCCAATCAATTGACAACAGCTGTAAACTGCCAGCGGCAGTTGAACTGCAACTAGAATGACTGCTGGTGGTGGAGCGACTCTGCTTGGCTGCGCGAATCCTCTCGAGGTGAAGCCTCTTATACTCTTACATCGATGATTACGCAGCTGGTATGTAGTTTGCATAATTTAGCATGCAATTTCCAACTGGCACTTCTACAGACGAGATCACATCTCGTAAGACTGGAAAATGCTCAAACACAGCTGCATTATGAAGCCATAGCGTTTGTAAGATATTTTCGAATTTTTCTCTAAGAAATAAAAATTAACAGAAAGAAGCTGGCGAGCATGTGTTTCATGCACGCCACAAGGTATTGTACTATTGTATGAATATTGTATATTAGAGGAAATGTGCTTCCTGAGAAAAATTTATATTTGTTATTTGTAACACTATTGACTTGTTCGATCGTATTTATGTATGTATTTATGCATTGTAGTTATATTAATACTGTAACCAGTTTCATGAAGTTCCAAGGATGGGTTTCAATGTGTCGCGGTATGGTGGACGCTCACGGGGTTCTTGAGGGGTTACTATAGGTAAACTTGATATTGCAGAATATGCAGGGATCCGGCTGACCTTGATAGTTGAGGGGATCGCTGTTGCGGTGATTGAGCATTAGTTAATAGCCGCATACCTTTAGGGCTGGGTCGGCGTAATCTTTATGACTTATTTATTTATTCACCCAGTTAAAGGATTATAAAAATGTAAAATATTTTGTAAAATTTCATTATCTCAGGAATATAAAATGAATATAAAATATCTAAATCATTGGCTTTCTAAATAAAAACGATCCATTAAACTTTAGCCTATGATCTAGTTCTGCAGATCACTGGGTTACCTGAGGAAACAATAAAAAATTTCGTGTTCCTGAAAGACTTGCATTTTATATAAAGATGCGTGCGTGTTAGAAAGTGCATGTCTAGACGAAATATTGAGTCTATGAATTATAATGATTCATCGACATGAGTTTTGCTTTATAAATAAATGAAAATATTTTACAGTCTCTCCGTCTCAAAAATTGCTTTTAAAGGATTTTTTGTACATTTAGAATCACGAACGCTAAAATCTTCCGCATAGATTTCCATAAATTTTGAGATTTCCAATTTATATTTATTCTGAGGCGAAAAATTGAGTTTATGTCTTTTAAGTGATAGAAGAGCATAATAATATTTAAAACGGAGTACTATTTACTATAAGCTAATACATTTTTAATATACCTTTTACTTATTTCTTATGAAAATAACATATTTTTTAAAAGAAAAAGGTAATATTTTCAGTTAATACAAATTGATTGTAAAACTGGCAATTTTTCTCCATTGAGAAAAAGTAATATAACTAATGCATTTAAATAAATAGCCATATATACATGTGATATGAATAAATTATATTTATAATTATATTGAGTCCCCCACACACGTTTTCGGAATAGAACTCATAGGATGATCCATGACTTTTCCGAGACATTAAAGGATCTGATATCATATGCTCACTTCAAATGTCATGAATGGAAAAGTCATTGCTAATAACACTTCTTCACAATGCCCGGGAAGTTCAGTAGGCAGTAAATTTCGAGTTCCTAGTTCAAACCTCTTTAATGGCATTAGACCGTTACATTGGCACTTTATTAACAGGAAAATGATTATGGACTGTTTGTCAAACATAAGACAAAGTTCAGTGTACCAAAACAAAATCAGGATCATATGTAATAAATAAACATTTATATCAAAATTGACAAATTATGTCGTTCTTTCTAAAAAAGAAACATGGAAATTTGTGAGATTATGCCAATGGAAACAAAATTTCTGGTAGACCACCACGATTGTGGTAGTATACCTGGTGGTGCCACCAGCCTCGGGGTTAGGAAATTGAATTTCAATTCTTGCTCCGGACAAATTGCCATCATAGTTTAAGGAAGACTATTCTATTACCGTAAATTCAGGAATGAATCATTTTAAGATAGAAAAATTTGATTTGCTCCTGCTAACTGAGATTTAAAATTTTTTAGTAATGCTCTCACTATAAATTAGTTTAGACAAATTTTAATTTAAAAATTTTATCCACTTTCGACAAATTTTAAAAGCATTATTTTAAATAAAATTATTTCACTCAGAAAATGGGAGAAATATTCTCAACATATGTATAGAATCCTATTTTCATAACAGAGTAGTACAAGATTTATGTATTGCTTTCTTTTTCCGGCAAAACGTAGGAATGAAAAAGAATCAACCTATTTTGATTACAAAGATGATTCATAATACAGATAAAGTCCAGAAAATGTGAGTTGTACTTTACGCCAAGAGATACGGCGATATTTTTTAAACGTAACAAAACTAACAAACAAAACTCTCAGACGTTAAAAAACTAAAAAAAACCTCTCAGACGTTAAAAAACTAAAAACAAACTCTCAGATTGTAAAGTAATGGATAAAAACCTTTACTCCGTGAAGTGTAATGTTTTATCTCTGTGCAAGGCTAGCAGTCGTCAACTAATTTCTTTTTTATCATTGTGGTTTCTTATTATGTGCAGTATAATTAAGTAAGTGATAGCCACCCGATTTCGGGACATAAGAGAAAAGCAAATGCACCAGAGATAACTAATAAAGAATGACTAAGTCACAAGTCCTTTTGGATAACTACTGATACGGGGCTGTCGGAGCGTAAAACTAACTCCTACTTATCTGAAGTAAATGCAACGACGTCTTGTCAGAGATGTCTGAAGCCACTATGTGTCTAATTAGTCAGGAGAATCAATTATATCTATCGTTGTAAATAGCCAAATAGAGTACAAGCCAAAAACTAATGTTTTTCTAATGTCTTACCAGACTACTGTTTGATAAACAGTATGATAAAATGAGCAGTCAATATATTAGTATACTGTTCAACGACGCCATTGACCGAATAAGAAATATTTTGCAATAAATGAAATTGTGCGGTCGGAGGACCCCCGTCAGGAACGAAGTTCCTTACGTTATTTTTTCAACTCTAAACGTGATTTAATATGTAGATTTCTATTGATTATATTAGTGTATTTTTATCCCGCTAAAAAGCACAGCCCTCTTTTTTTCAACCAACCAACTCTCTCTCTATCTCTCTCTCTCTCTCTCTCTCTCTATTTTATTAAAATTAAAAATTTAATACATATACACATAATATATATATATATATATATACATATACATATATACTGCGCTATTCCCAGAATGTGTGGGAATAGAAGCGGCCAGCGCTTGTGCAGGGATTTGAACCAGGGACCTCTCGCTCCGTAGCGCAATAGTCCGATACTCCGTAGTCCGTTGCGATAACCATTCAGCCACAGAGTCCTTGAGAAAAAGCTCTTATGAAGGGGGCATAAATCTTTTTCGTTACGTGTCTATTCCTGCCAGTTCACTCTACTGTAAGCCGCGTAAAAGAACTTCGTTCCAATAATAAATGAATTCGTAAATATAACTTAGCATAAATGTGAATGAAACAAATGCTCAGTAACGCTGTAGCACATATTTAGCAAGTACACTCTTTTATAATGAAGATGTTTCCTATTTGAACACAGAAACAATTTACTCTCCACATTATTAAAAGGGCTTATAATTTATTAAAGAAATGATAAATCGAAAAATTATAAGGAGATTTAGGATGACAATGCTGTATATGCTTAATCCACAGTTCAAAAGCAAAATTAGCTATTCAGTGTTAACTTGGATGGTTACGGGCTCAATTTAAATTTTATAGTTTTCAGCAAAGCAGCCGCCCGCATAGTATAGTTGTTAGCGTCGTGAGCTGCACCCAGGGAGCTTGGGTCCAAATCCCGATTAAGGATTGGTCGTTTCCGTGTCGTTCATCTCACAGGGAGCTCACCTATATGGTGCATTCATACTAATTAAGCCAGCAAAAGTTCGCGGATCTTCATGGGACAATGTCAAGAAGTACCTACAGTCAGAGACAAGTGCCTACCGCATTGAAAAAAGAAAGGCTGTACTATACAAAGAGAGCATAAATATGAAATTCATCTTTTTTCCTTATTGAGATGCGATATTCAGAAAGTTCCAAAGAATTATTAAAGTTTACAATTTTAAAAAAAATTGACCATGGTTAAATCACCTTGTGATTTCGTAAACCCCAATGTCCAGAAATTTTAAGAAATTTTACAGTTTTATTAAAATGCGTTTCACTAAAATGCAAGGGATAAAAAATAAACGAACATTTTGTAAAATACATCACGCCTATAATATAAAGATAAAATAGGTATTATTATATCAAAAATGATTTTAGAATCTTGTTAAACCCTTGATTTCACACACATTAAATGAAATTTTATATCGATGTCGTTTATCTTTCGTATTTATCCTCTTATAGCTCCACTTGTAAAAATTTGGAGACTTCCATACAAAAGCACTAACCGAAAATTTCCATGCACTTGATTCTTATTATGTTCCTCATACAGTCAAACTCTCAACAATAAATTATACTTTTTAAAGTAATATGAAAATATTCATGGGTCTTGTGAATGCGAATTAATAGGAAAATATAAAATAACTAGTATATAACCCCCGTCAAAAATGATGGAATGTTGATAAGCGTTTCAAGAGGTGATTCATGATTTTCATCGGGCATTGCTGAAAACTACTTATACAGCAGTAAACAACAAAACAAAACTAAACTAAATCAAAACTAAACCAAAACTGTTTCAAAAGTGAATGACTCACCACACAGTAGGCATTGCTGAAAACGATACTGAAACAGCAGTAAACAACAATGAAATAAAACGTGAAACACAATTTAATTAACATTAAAATAAACATTAAAAATGCAGTTATTTAAAGGGAATATAAAAACCATGAAGTTGAATGAATTCGAAATTCAAGTGAATGACTCAATTGAATAAATGATTCTTTTCAATGGATATTTTAATTTGAAGATATTTCAAAAACTAAACAGCTTTGAGCTAGGGTGTTCACTTGAAATTTTCATATTATTTAAAGGGCTTTCAAAATATGTAACTTTTGTGGTATTATTTTTCAAGAAAAATTTCAGAAAATTGTTAAGATTTTCCCGACTTGGTCCGTCCCGGAATGGTTACCTACACTTTTTCTATTCTAGGCTTTTATATAAGTAAAGATTATAATTTTTTTAATCTCTTTATCAATCCTGGGAGCATTCGATTTGATAATTAGAAATGCAAATTATTACATTTGAATTTGTACAAGGTACGAATTTTATTAAAATGTGTATTAAAAAGCTAGAAACTTAAGGGCTTTTTTTGCTGTTGTTCTCTTTCACATTCGCAACGAATACTTTTTAGAATGATTTAGCCCCCAACCCCCAATCCCGAGACTACTTCCGAGACAGTTTAACTTAACTCCTCAGGTTCTTTACTTTCCAGCAACGTACTACCACCGTTTCACTTGACGAGGCAACATAAAATCCAGCCCTCCAAGCCAATAGTCTTTGTCGGCCTATCGTGGAACGTACCGTGAAATCAGTTTTCTGAATATCTCTCAAAAACTTTCAGATTGTAGTGTACTCGTTACCAATGTGATAAGACTCATCGATACTACGGTTTGGTTAGGAAAATAACTAAATATGACTCCAAATTAGAAAACAGCAAATTTAATATTAATTCAAACTTAACAATTGCTTACAACTAAATACTTCCGAATGTTGGGAAGGTAATAAAAATATCTACAGTGTGACAATTGTTGAGCTATATGATAAAAATAAACTTCATATCTTTTGAACCATTGGCGAGATTCAGTGAAAACTTTCCGGTTGAATGCAGGACATGGTGGGATTTGTTTTAACATGCGCACTCGTATTGTTCTTGTTCATTTTTTGTTGAAAATGTCGAAATACATCGTTTCTGATCTGTATATCCATCGTCAAGGCCTACTATTCGAACAATAACAGCCCGCTTACGGCTCAAAGGAAATCATCGGTGCGATGTTCACTGCAGGCACTGTGACTGCTGAACGAAATGTCAAAATTTTAGAAAATGATCTTGTCGCTATTATCCAAAGTGACACAGATTTCGAAACGATGAGGTTCATGCAGGATGGAGCACGACCCCATTGGACCAATAGAGTGTTTGAAGCATTGGAAGAGCCTTTTGGAGAACGCATTCTGTCTTTGGGGTACCCAAAGACAGAATGTCCAGACAGACTGTCCAGGAGTCCACTGGAATGGGATTCGCTTGGCCACCATATTCTCCTGATCAACCCTAGTGATTCAACCCTAGTGATTCATTTTTGTGGGCAATATTAAAGACAAAGTTTATGCAAATAACCTCCAAACCATCGCTGAGCTCAAAGCAGCCATTCAGGAGGTCATCGAAAGCATCGATGTCTCGACACTTCAGAGAGTTTTGCCGAATTTTGCTCTCCATCTGCGTCACAACATAGCCATTGATGGCAAGAATATCGAACGTGTCATAAACTAAATCCGATTATCTGTAGTTACTTTTCAAATTGGAATAAAATTTTTGAACTGGGTAGTTTTTTAAAATTTGATTTTTTATTTCATATACCTCAATAATTGTCACACTGTATATAAAACATTCAGACGTTGTACATTGCCTGCAATCTTAAATTCATTTCAGCATTTTTTTTAAATTTGTATAGACACTGTATTATAGACACGAGTAAATTAACTACCTCTGAGTTTGGAGTGCCATAGTTTTCGCAGGATTAGATGGAGATGCATGTATAGAGATTTTACTGTCTTTTATAGGAAGCCACAGCTCTAGAGAAGAATATTTCACTAGTTTCCCTAAAAGAGCAAATGTGTCCACTTTTCTTACTGTTAATTTCGACAAGTTTTGTGCTACGCGCAGATATAATTTGTTGGAAAAGATACTTTTAGTAAACAAACAAAATACTCATTTTACATAACTCAATTTTTCACTGAATTTATCTGCAAAAACTTAAACGCTAAAAAGTTCTTAACTTTATCTCATAATCTTCAGAACTCTTCTCTGCTCGAATTATAGATACGTTTACTTAAGGTAAAGTAAATATTACGCCTACAGTCAGAGAATTGATAAAACATTTGTTTATAATGGTATAAGAAAGCAGTTTAAATAAATTGACCGAAAAAACAATTTGTCTGCGGATGAATAGTCATTAGAGATAAAAGTTTCTACATATTGAGCTCTAAGGATTTTTTTTCATCAAGGCTTAAAATGTATTTTTAGTACCAAATAAAAATTTATTTCGATTTCGATACGAATTCTGAATTTTGTTTATACTTAGTTCTTTCGTTTCACAATTTCTGAAACGTATTAAGCTCAACAAAATGATCCTATTTAGTTATGTCTTTTTGTTTAAAGTTTTTCTTCCTTTCTCCACTTTTATCCTTTTATGGTTTTTCTCTCTAATTTAATAAATTTTCTTTTTCTTAATTTTGTGCAAGTTACTGCAACCTATAACGCATGAACGGAGATATAGCAAATGCATTTTTGCGAGGATATTTGAGTAATTGAAGGTAATACGATACACACACAATACGGGTTCCAAATACTCTTCAAATCATTTCAGTGACCTAATTCAATTATTTGCAGTCATAAACCGAGAATATCCTCTTACAGATACATTTTCAGCAATCATCCGTTTTAGTAGATTACATTGTAGTGAGGGGATATATATATATATATATATATATATATATATATATATACTGCTAGCCATTAAAATTGCAACACCAAGAAGGAAAGTAAATAACAAAACTTTACTTATTGTACGTATACAGCACAGTAAGAAGAAAATATGATTAAATTTGTAGGCAATTTGGAAGTATTCAGGGTTCGAAATTAGTACACACAGATGCCGCCTCTGGCAGCTAAAACGGCTCCAACCCGGCTAGGCATTGAGTCGAATTGGGCTTGAATGACAGATACGGGACCAGTCATTCCATGCTGCTTCAAGTCTATGCTATACATCATCAATCGTAGTGGCTAGAGATCAGTGGCGGGTATATAAGATACACACACAATACAGGTCGAATCGAGGGTATTTACGATACACACACTATACAGGATCCAAATACACTTCAATTCATATCAGTGACCTAATTCAATTATTTGCAATCATAAACCGAGAATATCCTCTTACAGATACATTTTCAGCAATCATCCGGTTTAGTAGGTTACACTGTAGTGAGGGGAGATATATGTATATATATATATATATATATATATATATATATATATATATATATATATATATATATATATATGTAAGGTTAAAACGTAAGGGTAAAATATGGGGGGAAGGCTTTTGTTTAGAAAGAAATTAGAAATTAACAATTTAAATCTGTGAAATTACGAGATATCGGGATAAAAGCATCGAAAAGAAAATATATTACGGAGTGGACTTTATTCACGTAGATAGAAGAACTAGGAAGGGAATCTGTAAATAATAGCAAAATTAGAAACGCCCCAGCCTCATCGACGGTGCGACGTCACGAAGCTCTTGTGGGCATGCGCGATGGCTTTAGATAGTCAAAGACAATAGCATTTTCGTCAGACGGCGGAAAATTCTTGATAAATGCGGTCACGCGTCGCCAGGAAACGTGATGAATTCTGGATTAAATTAACAGATTGAATCGGGTAGGAAATCATTGGGAAAATAAACTATGTTTGATGTAATAATTGCAATTCTTTGCCACCGGTCTTTAACTTATTGACTACTATAACTTTAATAATTATAGAGAGATAGATTTAAGAAGGAGTAAGTTTGGATGTAAGACGACGTAATGGGAAGGGTGTAAGAAACGAGTGCGTTATATATATATATATATATATATATAAAGCTAGCCATTAAAACTGCAACACCAAGAAGGAAAGCAAATAACAAAACTTTACTTATTGTACGTATACAGCATAGTAAGAAGAAAATATGATTAAATTTGTATGCAATTTGGAAGTATTTAGGGTCCGAAATTAGTACACACAGATGCCACCTCTGGCAGCTAAAACGGCTCTAAACCGGTTAGGCATTGAGTCGAATTGGGCTTGAACGACAGATACGGGACAAGTCATTCCATGCTGCTTCAAGTCTATGCTATACATCATCAATCGTAGTGGCAGGGGCGGTGGCGGTCCAGTCTCTCAGCAATCCATAACCAGATGTTTTCAATGGGTGATAGATCTGGATAACATGCTGCCCAGTGCAACAGCCGAACACCTCTGTGCCAAGGTAGGTCAGGACAGGACGGGCAACGCTCTTGCGTTATCTTCTTGAAAGATGACGTCTCCAAGGCCTCGAGGATTGGACACAGCCACTGGCCTTAACATCTGAGAAATACAACACTGGCTGTTCAGTTTACCGACAAGAGATGTTCGTGTCGTGTACCCAATGGCTGCCCTTACTATCACACCAGGTGCAGGGCCCATCTGACGATATCGAATGCAAGCAGACCACGAGCGTTCTTCTTGGTGCCTCCTGACACGGATACGTCCATCATGATGCTGCAAGCAGAACCGGGAGTCGTCAGAAAAGATGACCTGATTCCTCTCCTGTATCTAGTTTTGTCGTTGGTCGCACCACTGTCGTCGCGCTTCTCCATGCTGCAGTGTCAAAGGAAGCCGCATTAATAGTCGCCATGCAGATAGTCCGTACTGCTCCAGACGTCGACGCACTGTCCGTGCAGATACTTGTCGTGCTTCAAACAAGCTCATTTTTTGACTCATGGTGTATCATGAGTGTCACAGGGATATAACAATAAAGTCGATACCAGGTGCAAGAAGGTTGGAGAGTTAGAGGGCGAGTAATTGCACAATATAGGAAATAAAGAGGGTAAACGAACACGAATACTAGCAATAAAAAGAGGGGATGTGTGGAAAAACGACAATGAACCGAAATCACAGTAGACAGGGAAGATTGGGCCCAGAGTAAATAAGAGTATAGATAAAAAGTTAAGATAAGAAGAGCAAAGAAAGTGGTGAAGTAAAGAATAAGATTTACGACGGAGGGGGAGGACAGAAGTTAATTTATGCTGGCTAATAAAAAGGATGTTCAGCGCGAAGAAGGAACGTGAGCTAAGCGTGTGAAAATCAAGGAAGAAGGGGATTTTTTATAACTCACACCCACGATGTGCATTGATGAGAAAGGATAGAGAAGAGGCGACCACCAACCAATAGATGAGATGTGATGAGGAGAATTTTGCCAATGAGAGATTTGAAGAGGTGTGCCTGAAAAGTAAGAATAAAGACAAAGTAGTAAGGATAAAAATATGAGTGGAGAATTAAGTTGAAACGGCCAGTTGAAAAAAGAATTTTGGTAAGTAAGTACTCTCAATAAGGAGCAATAAAGCAAGCAAGTCTGTAGGCTCTAGCTTGTTTGCGATGTCAAAGTTGACTCAATAGAAGAACCCCTACGTAATATTATGGTTGCTTAACGGAGCTGCAAAAAACTGACTTCAAGCGAGAGGAAAGCGGAAACGCTACTGATGTCCATTATCAATCTATCTATCTATCTATCTATCTATATATCTATCTATAAATCTATATCTATCTATCTATCTATATATCTATCTATCTATCTATCTATCTATCTATCTATCTATATATATATATATATATATATATATATATATATATATATATATAACAGTTCCGTGACTGACTGACTGACAGATAACGCACAGACGAAACCACTGAGCCAACAGGGCTAAAATTTTGCATGGTGATTCTTCTTATAGTGTACGGTGCACTTAGAGAGATTTTTGAGAAATTCTTCTTAGATATTTTAATTTAAATTTTTAAGCTGCTTTCGTAATATTTTTTTAAGTTTTCATTTAAAATAATAATCTGACGGTTAATAATATTAGAGAGGATTTCAGACACTCTAGAGGATTCCACGTTACTTTATAGTACCGATGAGGAAGGTGTGGTTCCACTATCTGCAAATACCAATTCTAGAGGGCCTCCATCTAACCAATACACTCAGAAATCATTTTCTTAAAAATGATGACAATGTAGAACAAGCTGTGCCATTCCAACGGGATTTAAAAATGATTAAAGCACTTAAGAGAGATTCATATATAGAACTAACAAAAAAAATTATGGCGTTATAAAATCGAATTCGTATTCAAAACCGGTAAAAAAAGGAACACAAGATGTTAATTTCATCCCCGATACAGTTGTTGATATATCGCCAGTGAATATTTACAGTGACGTGAGGGATTTTTCATCACCGAAAGACAATAGTAAATGGGCACGTTTACTGCTGCATTAATTAACTCTTTTTTTTTTTTTTTAAACTGCTGCATTAATTAACATTTTTTTACTCAGTATATTTGGATGAAACCCATCTCCAATTTTTATATGTTCCCTGTATCTTTTTTTACATGGTTTAATTTTTTTTTTGCACGGTATTCTCTGGGATGTATGCCCCGTGCAAATTGAGAATCGGTATATATATATATATATATATATATATATATATATATATATATATATATATATATATATATATATATATATATATATACATATATATATATATATATATATATATATATATATATATATATATATATATATATATATATATACACATATCTATATATATATAAAACAGTTCCGTATCTGACTCACTGACTCACTGACATACAACGCACAGACCAAACCGCTGGATCTAAAGGGCTTAAATTTTGCATGGCGATTCTTCTTATAGTGTAGGGGTGCACTAAGAAAGATTTTTGAAAAATTCTTCTTAGATTTTTTAAAATTAAATTTTTAAGCTGTTTTAGTAACTTTTTTTAAGTTTTCATTTAAAATAATAATTTGAGGGTCATTAAATTTATATCATGAGAAGGATAAAATAAATTCCTTTAAAAGGAAATCTTTTTCGAATCTTTACCTACATTTTCTGATTTTTGGTGAATTTTTAAAGATTAAATTTTAGAATTTAATTTATTAAATGCTGATCACGTGATTATTTTTCTGGTACTTTAAATAAATTTATCGTCACGTCCATAACAATGAAATAGACAAAAAAATATTTTTCCCTTGCTAATGCGGCAGATGATTGGACATTATCCAAAAAAATATTAAAATACAGTAAAAAATATGTTCCTCAAACTGTACTATATTAACTGTACTATATTCTTTAGTATGTCCTATTAGATTCTTCTACATTATTTTGTGTATAAAAATATGTCTTACGATTTTTGTACATGTGCATAACAACTAAATTGACAAAAAAAAACTATTTTTTTTCTTTCTAATGCAGCAGACGATCGGATATTATCCAAAAAAAATAAATATCCCTTACGATTTTTTTATAAATATATATACAGTAGACCCTCTTTAAATCGAACTCGGTTAATTCGAACTACTCCAAAGGCCCCAAAAAACTAGTATTGGAGTCAATGTTAAAAATATCTCATTAATTCGAACAAACTTTTATCAATTCGGTCAATTAATACTAAAATTTTGACAAAAAAATTTTCTTTTTCCTCAATTAAAGGAGAAAATACACGCTGTATTTATTATTTTGTGTGTTAAAATCACCTGCTTTTTTTTTCTATGTAAAGAGGCACACTCCCGCATTCCTAGACTAATGCATTTCCGCTAAACGTCAGTGGATATTGTCCTTATCATTGCTTAACGGACAAAGCGATTTTCCGTTATTTGTATCGATTTTCTTAGAATTTCAGAAAAACCAGTCTTTACTACAGATTCTAGGGATCTGCGTCAGTTATGCCTGCAGTGCAGACAAGTTAATGTGATCTAGTTTTTCGTCCTCAGTGTGTGATGTGAAAGTGTAAAAATTCAGGATGTCTACGCGTGGAAACTACAAAACCCTAGTTTTGGAGACAAAGGTAGAAATTTTAAAGAGAGTAGAGAATGGCGAATGTAAAACAAAGTTAGCAGCTGACTATGGAATTTTAAAAAATATCTTGTCAACTTATTTGAAAAACAAGGAGTCAATGTTAGATTCATGGGAAAAATCAAAATTTGCTAGAGGAAGGAAACGCATGAGAAATGCATCCCAAGAATATCTAGAAAAAGGTCTACTGTTATGGTTCCAGGATGTTAGATCTCGATAATTTTCCGATAAATGGACTCCTAGTGCTGACGAAGACTGATGAATTGGCAAGTCAAATGGGTATTGAAGATTTTAAATGCAGTGATGGATGGCTTTCTCAATTTAAGTCAAGGCACAATATTTCTTATCAAACTGTATGTGGCCAAAGATCTCATATAAACGAAGACGTATGCACTAATTTCGGTAGGAAACTGCCAGGGATTTTGTCTACTTACCTGCCGAAAAATATTTTTAATGGGGCCATAATGGACAAAGCCATAATGTACTCTATTAAAACTATGAAAGCATTTATTCAGATGGAACCTTCCTCTGAAAATGAATTGAAATGTTCACTTCAAATCGAGAAGTTGGCTGAACAATGTAGGCATCTTAAACAAAACCAAACATCCACTTTTGGTTTTTCCCCCAACGTGTAATTCGTATTTTTAATTAAAGTTTACTTTCTACTGCATATATTCTGCTTCATTTTATGATTAAGGCAAGTCTGTATTGCTTTTTAAGATATTAATTTTAGATAACATAGTATAATATATTTTCTAGGGTTATACATACTAGAAGATTTTTCTTCTTCAGTGATACACTTTTAAAGTTATACATTTTCTCTTAACATCGGATAATCCGAACTTTGGATAATTCGAACATTTTTCCGATAACCTTTGAGTTCGAATTAACGAGCGTCCACTGTATATATATATATATATATATATATATATATATATATATATATATATATATATATATATATATATATATATATATATATATATATATATATATATATATATATATATATATATATATATATATATATATATATATATATATATATATAATATATATATATATATATATATATATATATATATTTATATATATATATAAACAGTCCCGTAACTGACTGACTCACTGACTCACTGACATACAACGCACAGACTAAACCGCTGGACCTAAAGGGCTGAAATTTTTCATGGCGATTCTACTTATAGTGTAAGGGTGCACAAAGAATATTTTTTAAAAATTCTTCTTAGATTTGTTTAAATTAAATTTCTAATCTGATTTAGTAACAATTTTTAAGTTTGTATTTAACATAATAATTTCAGGGTTATGAAATTTATATCACAAGAAAGATCATAAAAATTCATTTAAAATGAGATCTTTTTCGAATCTTTACCTCCATTTTCTGATTTTTGGTTAATTTTTAAAGATTAATTTTAAGAATTTAATTTATTCAATGCTGATCACATAATTTCTTTTCCTGGTACTTTAAATAAATTTATCGTCACGTGCATAACAACTAAATAGACAAAAACATTTTTTTTACTAATGTGGCAGACGATTGGACATTGTAAAAAAAATATTAAAATACAATAAAATATATTATGTTCCTCAAACTATACTATATTAACTGTACTATATTCTTTAGTATGTCCTATTACATTTAATTTGAATATTTTCTTCTATATTATTTTGTCTATAAAAATATCCCTTACGATTTTTTTTTATAAATATATTTTTTTGTTTTTTTTTACATCAATTGTATACATTGATCGTCGTATTTATTATAAATATATATGTATATATTTATTTAATTTTTTTTGGCATTAATTGCATGTATTGTCCGTTGTATTTAAGGGGACTCACTACCCTTAAATCTTTAAAACATTTGATTTTTTGGAAAAAATATATGTTAAAGCCTGACAATTTCTGAACAAAATGAAGCAAACCGCATGAAAATATTCCGCTTAGTTCCGGAGATATTGATATTCTAAATATTTAATTACTGATCAAGTTTATTGTAAGAAAAATTTTAAATTCATTTTTCTCAAAATGTAATTTTGCATCATTCTGCAACTGATATCTCAAAAACTACGAAACATAATTCCATAAAATTTTTATCACTGCATAATAATGTCATTTTATTGCGTCTGAACTAAAATTATTGCAATCGCTACACATTTTGTTATTTTTTCGGGGGTAAATGAATGCAAAAATTTAAGGAAATTTTAAGTACATTTTGAGCAGTTTTAAAAAATTGAAAAAAATATTTTAATGTTGAATGTTTTATATTCAATTGTATTTTGAATTATTTATTTTAAATATAAAGCAGGAATTAGACATTGAAGTGTAAAATTAATTTCATAGTTCTGCGCGCAAGCCAGTATACAATAAAAATACTTAAAAAACAAGGTATATCTAAAGCATTTTTAAAGAAATATTTAAAATTATTTTGAGAGTTGAAAATTTGTTTATTAAAATAAATATATCAATTTATCATATACATAAAATTTGGAAAAATTGGGAATAAATTTAAATAGTTACAAAGAGTCAAAAAGTATGAAAATATGCCTTATTTCCTCGACTTAAGGGTCGTGAGTCCCCTTAATTTGAATGTACTCCGTAGCGAAGTGCGGGTTTTCAGCTAGTATACATACATACATATATATATATATATATATATATATATATATATATATATATACTAGCTTTATATACCCGGCGTTGCACGGGTGAACCCTTAATACGAAAGAATATGTAAAAAACACGTTTTGCCCCCCTCCCCCCCTTGGGGGGCGATTTTTGAAAAATCGCTTCTTAAATGACGCCTTCAGCACAAAAGTAATAAGCTCTTAAAATTTCATATCTGTATCTCCAATAGTTTTTGCTGGGTGTTGATTCCTTTATATATATAGATAAAACACGTAAGAACACGTTTAGCCCCCCTCTCCCCCTTGGGAGACGAATTTTGAAAAATCCTGAAATTGGTTTTTAGGTATTCATGTTTCTTACATTTTAAAGCAAGAATCTTATGGATATCGATTTTCTTCTTTGAGATATAAAGGAATATGTAAAAAACACGTTTTGCACCCCTCTCCCCCTTGGGGGGCGAATTTTGAAAAATCGCTTCTTAAATGACGCCTTCATCACAAAAGTAATAAGCTCCTAAAATTTGATATCTGTATCTCCAATAGTTTTTGCTGGGCGTTGATACGTGTATGTATATATATATATATATATATATATAAGTCAGGACTTCTTCCTTTATAGATATAGATTAATAAATTAAACTGTTTTAGAATTTCTTCTATATTACTTTGTACTCGATATGATTACTCGATCTTATATATTAGTTTGTAATCGATATGACTATTCGGATTAATGCTCTAGATAGCCGCTACCATCTATCGCGCCAAATGCCAACTATTTACTCTTCAGTTAATTGTTTAGTATGCCGGAAAGTAATGATGGCAGCATATCATAGCTTAGTGATTCTTCATGTTAATGTTCGTCATCACATTAAAACAGTTTTTAAACATTTTATTTTATGGTTTTCATTATATGTATACATATGTGCATATGATTTCTTTTATTTTTTTACATGTTTATTTTTTGAATTGTTACATTGTTTTGTACTTTTATTTTTATGTAAGCATTTTTCTAGGAAATAAAAAGAATAAAATGCTTTCTGAGCTAAAAACTATATTATTTATAAAAAATTGGAACAGATCCAATTAAATTTGTATGGGTTTGTATCAAAATAATTGATTCGTTATACGGCCAACTTTTCCGGAACGTATCTAGGCCGTAAAGCTAGGTATGGGTGTATTATTTAACCCGGTTTTTTACATATGAAGGAATATGTGAAAAACACGTTTTGCCCCCCTTCACCCTTGGGGGGCGAATTTTGAAAAGTCCTGAAACTGATTTTAGGTAATCAAGTTCCTTACATTTTAAAGCAAGAATCTTAAGGATATCTGTTTTTTTTTCTTTCAGATATGAGGGAATATGGGAAAAATACGTTTTGCCCCCTCCCCCCCTTTTGGGCCAAATTTTGAAAAATCCTGAAATTGGTTTTTAGGTATTCATGTTCCTTACATTTTAAAGCAAGAATCTTTAACATATCAATTTCCTTCTTTGAGATATGAAGGAAAACACGTCTTGCCCCCCCTCCCCCCTTGGGGGGGGCGAATTTTGAAAAATCCTGGAACTGATTTTTAGGTATTCGGCTTCCTTTTATTTTAAGGTAAGAATCTTATGGATATCCGTTTCATGTGAAAAACACGTAAAATCACGTTTAGCCCCCCCTCCCCCCCTTGGGGCCGAATTTTGAAAAGAATCCTGAAACTGATTTTAGGTAATCAAGTTCCTTACATTTTAAAGCAAGAATCTTTTGGATATCAATTTCCTTCTTTGAGATATGAGGGAATATGGGAAAATACGTTTTGCCCCCTCCCCCCCATGGGGGCCGAATTTCGAAAAATTCTGAAATTGGTTTTTAGGTATTTATGTTCCTTACATTTTAAAGCAAGATTCTTATGGATATCTGTTTTCTTCTTCGAGATATGAAGGAAAATGTGATAAAACACGTAAAAACACGTTTTTCCTCCCTCCCCCCCTTGGGGGCCTAATTTAGAAAAATCCTGAAATTGGTTTTTAGGTATTCATGTTACTTACATTTTAAAGCAAGAATGTTATGGATATCAATATCCTTCTTTGAGATATGAAGGAATATGTAAAAAACACGTTTTGCCCCCCCTCCCCCCGTCGGGGGGTGAATTTTGAAAAATCGCTTCTTAAATGACGTCTTCAGCACAAAAGTAATAAGCTCCTAAAATTTGATATCTGTATCTCCAATAGTTTTTGCTGCGCGTTGATACGTGTATGTATATATGTTGTCACATCGTGGACATCGGCACTCCTTATTTCGACTCAGCCGGTGGAATTGATGAGTTTTCCACATGTGTTGCAGGCACATCAAAAGGAACGCTAATGTGCAAAAGTCGCCAAATAACTTTTCTTTTCTTCTTCCCGCAGTCAGCACGTATGTTGCCGATCAGCGGCGGCATCCATTAAACTAACAATGAAGTATGTCCCGGGCCCGAATGGATTTCAGGTTTCCTTGAAAGGGTCGGCACGAGCGGAAGTGACCTCCATCGGCCCGGAAGTCCAGGTTGTTCCAGCAATTTGTGGAGTCTTCTGGAATCTTCTAGAAAATTGGAAAAAAAGGATAAAAGGACTCCCCTTCTTTGTCTGGGGGATCCCAGCGCTAAGCCTCGCGCTAGCGCACGTGCTTTCCCTTGCCTTCCCTCTCGGTCCTATCTCCGTGCTCGTGACCTTCCGGGGAGTTTATACTCTTGCGGATGAGTAACGGGCCTGAAATAGTGACATTTACAGCTATTAATCCCCCTCGATCGGCCATTAATACGCCCTTTGCTGCAATCAGTGGATATACCGAAAAGAACCTGGACTGTGAAATGGATCAGAACTCGACTTCAGCTATGGATTACCAACCAGACACGACTGCCCAGCGACCGCCATCGCCGCTAGCTGCTTCAATTACGAAATTCCCGATGACGAAACTGGAAACGTACATCTTAGAAAAAGTGCTGAACCCGACAACAAATGAAGAAATTCGCCAGGAACTGATGTCAACCTATCCGAACGTGGAAGCTGCGTATACAAGACTAGGAGGTAAGCCGGATTATTATTTGTCAGCAGAAATTAACACTACTAACAATTTCTCTAACACGAACACACCAGATAACTCTAATCCTAAGCCCCCCAAGAGGGCAAACATAGCTCTTAATCAACTAACTAACGATCAAAACACACCTAATAACCCCACTCAGAATAACGGATTTATTTTTCCCAACGCTCGGCATACTGCTAGACAGTATAAACCACTTCTAGCAACTCCAAATTCAATCCAAACTAACAATAAATTCAGTGGTTTAACTGAACAAACTCTAAATGACACCACTCTTCAAAATTCGACCGAAAACAATAAAGTAAAGCCTATCTGCATCCTTAAACTAAGGGAAGATAAGATCATTTACAAAACAGTACTAAAAAAGATCGGAGAGGCAATAGGAAACTGCTTTTACGCCAGGCCCGCTAACGACATTGTCAGGATTCATCCTGACAGTGTCGAGTCCCATGCAAAAATCGAAAAATTCCTAAAATAAAATAAAATCCAAGGATACATCCTCCCAATGGGTGTTATCAAACCCATCAGAGTAGTCATCAGGGGATTAGATATTGATACCACCCCAGAAGAAATTAAACATGAACTTGACCTACTAAACATCCAAACTACTAAAATTGTGCAAATGACCTCCAGAAAAACTAAAAATCCCATCCCCTTATTCCAAATTACCCTCCCTAATATACCAGAATCCAAGAAAATATATGAAGTTAAATCCATAAATTATATAGGCATCAAAATTGAAAATTACATCCCCCCTAAACGCATAATGCAATGCTTTAAGTGCCAACTCTTTCACCACCACCAAATTAACTGCTTCGCTGAACCAAGATGTGTCAAGTGCAGCGGTGAACATCTTTCCCCCTCCGGAAAAACTATTGAGTCCCCAACCTGCTGTAACTGCAGTGGTAATCACCCTGCCAGTTACAGAGGCTGTGAAAAATTCCCCAAACTTAAAATCAAAAAAGATATTAGACAACCCCAACCCCCAATCCCATAAACAACACTGTCAGGCCAAATTTCTCCTTCGCCAATGCCCTCACTAGCTCCACAAACACCCAAAATCCCCCACAAACCCAATCCCAGCCACCCCTTGCTAATATTCAACAATCCCAAGCCCCCAGCGTTGATCAAAACTCCCCCCAAAACCAAGTCTCTGCACTAATAAATGAAATCAACCAAGAAATTAACAGCATCGACTACAATGCCATAATCCCCCAACTAAAGCACATCCTCGCAGAAATTAAACAACAGACCAACCACGTAAATAAGCTGGAGATATACCTTCGTTATCTCCCTAACCTGATCTCCATCCCCAATCATGGCTAATTGCCAAAGGTTTTGCCTCTCCGTTCTTTCTTGGAATGCAAATGGTCTTAGATCCAAACTCCTCGAATTTCGGGATCACATAGATGAGCACTCTCCTGATATCATCCTCGTTCAAGAAACACATCTACACCCAGGTGTCAGAGCAAATGTCACAAACTACCACACTTACAGAAACGACACACCACCTAACCCTGTCCCCTACAGGGGCACTGCCATATACATTAAGAAAAACATCCCACACTATGAAATCCCACTTCCCAACCTCACTGCCATCTACGTCACTGCTCTTAAAGTCAATCTCAATAATAAAACCCCCTTCTTAATTATCTCCACTTATATTCCCCCCCAACAAAACCACACTGACGTACATAATGACTTAATTAAAATAGCCCAACTTGATAATAACACCATAATTTTTGGAGATTTCAACGCCACACACACCTACTGGAACTGCAACACTAACAACACACATGGAAACACAATCTACAACTTAATAAACAATTATGACATTGACATACTAGCATCTGAAACACCTACACATTACAGCCACCAAGGTAATGGCTCCATTATTGACTTTGCCCTCATTAAGGGAGTCCCTTACCCCATGAACATACAAACACTCAACACACTTAACTCAGATCACCTTCCAGTCCAACTTACCATTAACTTCAACACAAATCTCAACCACAACACCCATAATACTATTACTGACTGGAATCACTATAACCACATACTTAAGAATACACCATATAACTTTAACATCCCAAACACTCCTGATGAAATTGACAAATACACCAAATACATAACCGACACCATCACTACTGCCTATAACACTGCTACACAAACAATTCACAACAATATTAACAGAAAATCTACTGACAAAACTCTCAACCATCTTAAAAATCTCAGGAACAGCACCAGGAAAACATGGCAGCTATCCAGACTCCCTCATCACAAAACACTCATGAATCAAGCACAAGATAACTTAAAAACATACATCAAACACAAGTCAAACACCAGTTGGAATTACTATGTTACTAACTTAACCACACAAAACAACTCCATCTGGAAAGCCACACGTCAACTTAAAACTAGGAAATTCAACATGCCACCACTTTACAATAACACTACAGGTACACAAGCCCTTACCCAGGAAGACAAAGCAGCATTAATTGCTCATAAGCTAGCTAAGCAGTTCACCCCCCATAATTTATCTCACCCCCCCACTGAGAGAGAAGTAATTTCTAACCTAGAAAACCTACTTGACTCCCCCATCCCTCCTATTGATACTCATATCCCCCCCTCTGAAGTTATTAACCACATTAGAAAGCTTAAAAATAATAAAGCCCCTGGTGCGGATAAAATCACTAGTATAATGCTCAAAAATCTCCCCCCTAAGCTCTTAATTAATATCACCACCCTCATTAATGCCATTATTCGCACCAGCTACTTCCCCTCTCCCTGGAAAAACTCTATTATTATCCCCATCCATAAACCTGGTAAAGCTCCCACTGACCCCTCTAATTACAGACCCATTAGCCTTCTCTCAACTATTAGTAAACTTGCTGAAAAATTCATTCTTAACTTAATTAACACCCACCTAGAAAATAATAACATCCTCTCCCCTTACCAATTTGGTTTCAGGCGTGCTCTCTCAGCCCCCCATCAATTATACAGAGTAGTTAGTGATCTCGCCAAAGCTAAAACTTACAGCAAATCTACTGCTGCTGTCTTTCTGGATATCAGCAGGGCTTTCGACTCTGTCTGGGTTCAGGGACTCATCCACAAGCTCATTAATTACAATTTCTCACCTAGCATTACACACTTAATTTACAGCTACATTACAAACAGAACTTTCCAAGTCAAACTTCATAATACACTCTCACAGAAACACATTATCTGCGGTCTGCCACAAGGCAGCTTGCTGGGTCCAGTTCTGTACTTAATCTACGTAAACGACTTTCCAACACACTTCAGAACACACACTGCTGTTTACGCAGATGACACAGCCATATACATGTCCTACAACAAAATTAACTTTGCAGTCAACCAGCTTAACATCCACCTACACCACATTCAAAAATGGACACACAAATGGAAAATGAAACTCAATACAGACAAATGTGTTGCTGTCATGTTTTCCAGAAAATCACCTACCTCTTACAAAGACATTAACATCATTATAAACAACACTGCTCTGCCCTGGAACCACTCCTGTAAATATCTTGGAATTACTCTTGACAAGAACCTCACTTGGCGTCCCCACATAAAACACATTATTGATAAATTTCGAGCTGCTAAAAGATCACTCTTCCCCCTAATTGCTCGAAATAATTATTTGAACTTAGATATGAAGTTGCTCATCTATAGTGCATTCCTTAGACCTATCTTAACCTATGCTTGCCAGGCCTGGTCTTACTGTCCAGAGTATCAAATTAAAAAAATCTGTGCTGCTCAAAATAGTACTATTAGAACTATTGTAAATGCCCCCTACTACTTTAGAAATTACAAAATTTACGAAGAAATTAACTTCCCCCCCCTCACTAAATTCATCCATTCCCTTAACATTAAATTTTATGATAGCATTGAAGCAAATGAGCTTACTCTACTAACTGATCTCTCTGATTATGACCACAGAAAACCCTTTAATAGAAAGAGGCCAAGAGCCTCTTTGGCTCTTAACTGGTAATTCCCCTCCTCTAGGTATGTCCCAGTAGCACAGACGGTAGAGCGCGGAGCTCATAACCTATAGGTTGAGAGTTCGAATCCCCACGAATACACTTTTTCCAAAACTTCCCCCCCCCTCCCAGTTAGCTGGGTTCTGGCTTGCAAACTCCTTTCTAGTGTCTATCCTTAATTTATTTTATTTTATTATAAAGAGAAAAAAAAAATTATAAAATTTTCAAAAATCAATACGTAGACCCCGGTCTACGGTAAAAAACATGTAAAAAATTTTGTAAAAATAATACTTGAGTTTGTATTCAAACCCAAGGTAAAAAATATTTATTTTTAAACATTAACCCTCCTTATTAGTTATTTTCCTTTTCTCTATCCACTAAACTTTCTCTGGTCGCAGAAATTCGAGGAAACAAACACACTTCTCTCCTATCTCTTTTAACTAACATCTGTCGACAATTTAATTCCGGTAAACTCCAGCAAAAGAAATGCTATTTCTAGAAGTTGGGGGTAAATCTCTACCCAGGCACTTCTCCACAACCAGTCGCAGTCGCAGTCGCAGCAGTGTCTGGGGGACTTTTTTTAGCTGATCGACTTGTGAGACCGACAGCGCTGGAGTGCGCCGGGTCTGTGGCGGCGGAAAGCCGATTAATTTTTTGAGAGATTGCACGGGTTTGCTCTGAACAGAGACCGTGGATAAGGATATTTGGCTTGTGTTAGCCAGGGAAATTCTTGTAATAAATTATGTTTTGTAAATATATTAAGGTTTAATAAAACCTTTTGTACATTTGTAAACGAGTTTCCTTCTCGAATTATTCCGTTTCGTGCTTTAACTTGTTTCACGAAGTTGGTTATTGATCGCTATGGGCCACATTACCATAGCTGGTGGCAGTCCGGTGTGATTATTCCAGAGTAAATTGGAATTCGAGTCCACGTAGGACGGTGCGTCTGCAGTTCCAGAGGATCGAGAAGTGGAGTCTTCACTGATCGGGGAGCAGCACGGAGACTAGGATAGAAGCAAGACCGAGCAGCCTAAAAAGAGGACACCTTGGAGAGAAAGTCAATCAGCGGGTCGAGCTGGATGCAACGAATAAGAAGGTGAGTCCATTCGAAAATCTTTTTAGAGAGGTCTGAGTTTAAGTCGCCAGGCGCGTGAAATAAAAATTAGTTTGGGAAAACTAAAAATCCCTTAGGGGAAGATAGAATTTTGATTAGTGGTAATCAAGGTATGTGTGAGTAATCCATACGGAATCTCACAGCATGTTTGTGCAGAAAGAGAAAAACGGTACTCAGTTTGGGAGACGTTGTTTGAATTGTGCTATAAAAATATTTATAGGTGTATATGGTGATATATGTTATAAATATTTTAAAACGTTTGATATAATAATATACGTTCTAGAGGGATACATGTTCTAGTGTAATATATGTTCTAGTGTGATATATGTTCTAGAGGGATACATGTTCTAGTGTAATATATGTTCTAGTGTGATATATGTTCTAGAGGGATACATGTTCTAGTGTAATATATGTTCTAGTGTGATATATGTTCTAGAGGGATACATGTTCTAGTGTAATATATGTTCTAGTGTGATATATGTTCTAGAGGGATACATGTTCTAGTGTGATATATGTTCTAGTGTGATATACGTTCTAGTGTGATACATGTTCTAGTGTGACATACGTTCTAGAGTGATATATGTTCTAGTGTGATTTTGGTTCTATATTTTAGACGTATTGGTAGAAGGTGATATATGCCTAAATTTTTTAAAGTGCTAGGATATTGTATATGTGTAGCTAGTGTATTCTAGACCGGGAAAATTGTGTTACGGTACTAGGGGTGACCGGTTAGGTTAATACAAAAAAAATGGGGAATATTATAATACAAGGTGTATTATTATATTAATATCTGTTTTAAATTTGAGCAGTTGGCTCAGGGTACTTGAGATTTTAACTTAAAATTTAATATTTTGCTGTTTGTTTTGTACATTAATATTAAGTTTGGTTTAAAGTTAATACGGAGTGTATTTTCTTTGTATGTTAATATCTTTTTGGAAATGTGATAGAATACAAAGTGTACTCTTTGTGTGCTGATATCATTGTATCTGTTTAGAAATTGTGTTTTCTGTGAAAAGAGTGTTTAATATTTTAGTTTAAAAAAATGGAAGCTTATCTGGGTAGACAAACCAAAGATATCCTGCTGACATTGGCAGATGATCTCGCCCTAAATGTATCAGAATCAGAGGGAAAGTGGCAGATTATTAAGAGCATTGTGGAAGCGCCAAATTGCGCCGAGGGCACAGTTAGAGCGTGTTTAGAATGCATTTTGGAAGAGGCTAAATTAGAACAGGAGGATAAACTGGAAAAGGCTAGAAGGGAAGAGGAGTTTAAGCAGATGGATAGGGCTCAGGAATTAGGATGGATAAGATGGAGATATCGTCTAGACGCTAGTCAGAAAGCCTTAATTGATAATATTTTCGAGGTTTTCGAGTCGAATAAAGAATTCTTTGTGAGACACGATAAAGGAATGCTTGAGAAGTTAGAATATGACCTCAATTGCGAAGCGAATTATAGTTTATATCCATCAATTAGAATTATCAAAGCTAAGGAATTGGAGTACCTGAGAGAAAAATTACAGGCTGTAAATTCCTACAGAGAAAGTAGAGAATTGACAAGGGAAGCTGGGGATTTCGAAAGGGCGAACTTTTCCGTTTGCGACAACAAAGGGGACCTTGCAGTTAGTTTGCCTGAGAGTAACTCCGAAACCGGAAACCTTAATAGTTCAGGATCCACTTTGCCCCAGAGCATAGAAAGATTTTCGCTCGCTCATTTGCAAGAGGGGAAAACTGGATGGTTGTGTCCAGAGAAGGGGGAAAACGAGGTTCAGATAATGACCACGGGCTATTATGCGGAGACAGGGGACGCGAGTGAGGTAAATATCAACGACCATTATGTTGAGTCTAGAGATAAGACTTTCTTATCTGTAGGAGGCGTTCCGTGCAAATTTCGCGGGAAAATTGAAAGCAGTAAAGAGAAGGGTTTCCCGATTCGTGCCTTAAAGAATAGGTACTCTGGAAAAAAGGGATTTCTACTGAGGAGTCCGAAACGACTCACGGGTACACCGGGAAAGTTACGGAGCCGAATGGTGAGCTCTTGTAGTGGGAGAAATTTAAAGTTTGCGGAGAATAGCTGCGGAAGGGATAAACTGCGAAATTATCCTATTGTTTTACGGAGGTACCTATTGGATTACGGAGAATGGGGAATTTGGATGAGGAGACGGACGCGACGTAGGGTCCTAGGAAAGAAATGGGTTGAGCCTCCGGGAAAATTGCGAAACCGATTAATGGTCCCTGGTAGTAAGAGAAATTTAAATTTTGGTCAGTTTTCGCTAACTCCTATAAAATGGAAAAAAATCTGGCAGTTTGGTCTTGTTAAAATGAATGGAATTTCGGATTATCAGGCACCAAAAGGGAAAAAATTTAAGAGGAAATTTAGGGGAAGAAAGTATCCCGGTAAATTCAAAATAAAAATGGGTAAGAAATACTCAGGAAGGCAACCTAGAAATTTCGGAAGACTGAGACAAAACCGAAAATTGAAAATTTTCGCGAGGGCGAAGATTATTAGGCAGGTTGATTTTAGGAGGCCGAATGAAAGGGTTTCCATGAAAATACAGCGTAAGCGAGATGCTTCGAGGAGGATTGATTCCAAAATTAAAGGAATAAAATTGTGGGAAAATGTAAATTCTCTGATGAGATTTTTTTGAGGATATTTACTTAACTTAAGGAATGTATTTTAATAACCTGTTGATGAAATGTATTAAATTTGGTCTTGTTGTAATTGCATACTTTAGAAAATTAAGGTTATTAAATTATGTTGATGAAATGTATTAAATTTGTTATGGTTGTAATTGCATAACTTAGAAAATTAAGGTTATTAAATTATAGTGATGAAATGTATCAAATTGGTTGTGAGTGTGAATACCTAGTTAAGAAAATGAATGTATTAATCTATTGTAATGAAGTGTATTACGTTAGGTATGATGGTAAATTCGTAACCTAAGAATGGAGGAAATTAATCCATTGTGATGAAATCTTAGTAATTAATTTTTAATTTGTTTGTGCATCCATAAGTAAGTGGACCAATTAGTTTTGATTATTTGATTATGGAAATTATTTTAAGATTTATATTGCGTTTCACAGTGAAAATTAGTTAAGGTTTTTTTTTTATTTGTTAGTATTTTAGGTCTAATAGTATGATTGTTCTGAACAGAGCTCTGAACAGAGACCGTGGATAAGGATATTTGGCTTGTGTTAGCCAGGGAAATTCTTGTAATAAATTATGTTTTGTAAATATATTAAGGTTTAATAAAACCTTTTGTACATTTGTAAACGAGTTTCCTTCTCGAATTATTCCGTTTCGTGCTTTAACTTGTTTCACGAAGTTGGTTATTGATCGCTATGGGCCACATTACCATAATGTATATATAAGTCAGGACTTCTTCCTTTATAGATATAGATATATATATATATATATATATATATATATATATATATATATATATATATATATATATATATATATATATATATATATATATATATATAGATAGATAGATAGATAGATAGATAGATAGATAGATACACACACACACAATTAAACAAAACGAAGAATGAATATCTTTTCTTGTGTCTCAATTCAAATAGGTAGGTGTAGAAACCCCAAGAGGTCTGAACTAAGGTGTCTGAAAATCGCGGTTAATTTATTTGCAATTATTTTTCACGCCAAAGGTTTTCCGCTCCAATTTATTTTAAATGTCTCTACTATGGTATTTTTAAGACCTTCCTTCATGAAAGAAGATTCCCTGAGGTTCAAGATTCAAGAAATATTAATAGCTCGTTATGTTCATGCTCATTTCGTGATTAGTTATATGCTATTATCATGTGTTTTTTTATGTCTGTTCAAATTTCTGCTCCGTTGAACTTTAATTAACTTTATTTTTAAAATATTAAAATTTATCCTCAAAATCTATTTTTAAAGACTTTCTTTACATTATTACAAATCCTTTCAATGAAAAAAGAAGGAAGGCTACTCAAGCAAAAATAAGGCCTTAGGGGATTTAGCGGTGTCACGAGTGTTTGTTTCCTCTTTAAGAGATATGTTCCAGAAAAATGTCCATGTCATAGCATAGGTGCTAGGAAAAAATGTCTATTATATAACATACATAAAATAAAAGGCTGATTTTAAGCTCTGAGTTTCATTTTTTTACAACTTGACGATGTATTTGAAGTTTATTTAAGTTAATTGTCAGCTTTACTCCCTTGTTAGCAATATATCAATCAATATATATATATATATTATATATTTGGATGGGAGGGAGGGGATGTCAGAGAATGAGGTAGACGTTTTTTGGAACTAACGGACGTATAAAACTGTAACAAGCGGAAAAACATATCATGGAAATTTTAACTTCGTTTAAAAAAGTTTTCTTTAGTGGTCTTCATTTCTAAAATATATTCATAGAGGAAAATTTTTATTTTTTTATTTACTTGCATTTAGTATTAATTCAAATAAATTTTTATTTCAAATAAATTATAGTAATAATTAAGTAATAATTATTTTATATAAAAGTCATTATGGGCATGAAAAATGCTCTCTATATATTCGGATTTTAAGAATTTTAATTCAAAATTTAAGACCTCTTTAGGTTTTGGTATATCTACTGAATAAATAGCCTATTTTACAGGATTTTTTGAAACAAAATTCTTTCATTTTCGAGACAAAAAAGTCCTCAAAATCATTGTATTTAGAATTCATATAAGGTTTATGTATAAAATGTTTCGCAACATCAAAGGCACAAAATCAATTTTTCTCAGGTAGATTTGCCGCTACATTTTTACCTTAAATCAAAAAATCTATAAAATAGAGGAAATGAAACAGAATGCAGGAACGCAGTGCAAAATTTTATGCACATTTATATACATTTTCTGTTTATATATATGTATAAGCTTAAGTTCAAGGAATTTTGGATAAATCTTTTAAAAATGCAAACAAGAAAAAATTCTCTTTCCAGATGAAAGGACTTAAAATTTTAGATGTACATCTCAGTACTCATAAAGAGTAAAAATTTTATATCTAGCAGTATAACCATAACACAGAAACATGCGGTTCATGTTATTTTATTTTAAAACTCCATAACATGTTTTAGCAAAAAAAAAGGAGTTTTTTTGCGAGTGTCGGATCTCAAATCCCCTTAAATATATCTTGTTGAGAAAAGTATGTTGAAATAAGTTACAGGGACTACAAAAAGAGTAATGTATGCGCCATTAGTGAAGCCAGGTTGGTGCCGCATTTGGGAATTTCCTATAGAAACAACCACACCGAATGCTTCCCCGACTGGTGAAAAAGTGTGTATTTCATTTCGTCGCTGTTTGCAATTTTTAATTTCACAGGGGATTTTATGAAGCTGCATCATGTTTCAATTTTGCAAAATCATATAGTTAAAGCATTATGTCGCCGATTCTGTTAAATGTTTCAGTTTTTTCTATATGTATAAAACAGTTCCGTAACTGACTGACTCATTGACTGACTGTTTGACTGACTGACATACAACGCACAGACCAAACCGCTGGATCTAAAGGGCTTAAATTTTGCATAGCGATTCTTCTTATAGTGTAGGGGTGCACTAAGAAAGATTTTTGAAAAATTCTTCTTAGATTTTTTTAAATTAAATTTTTAAGCTGTTTTAGTAACTTTTTTTAAGTTTTCATTTAAAATAATAATTTGAGGGTTATTAAATTTATATCATGAGAAGGATAAAATAAATTCCTGTAAAAGGAAATCTTTTTCGAATCTTTACCTCCATTTTCTGATTTTTGGTGAATTTTTAAAGATTAAATTTTAGAATTTAATTTATTAAATGCTGATCACGTGATTACTTTTCCTGGTACTTTAAATAAATTTATCGTCACGTCCATAACAATGAAATAGACAAAAAAAATATTTTTCCCTTGCTAATGCGGCAGATGATTGGACATTATCCAAAAAATTATTAAAATACAGTAAAAAATATGTTCCTCAAACTGTACTATATTAACTGTACTATATTCTTTAGTATGTCCTATTAGATTCTTCTACATTATTTTGTGTATAAAAATATGTCTTACGATTTTTTTATAAATATATAAATATTTTTACATCAATTGTATACATTGATCATCGTATAAGTTACATATATATATATTTATTTTTTTTGGCGTTAATTGCATACATTGACCGCTGTATTTAATTTCAATGTACTCCGTAGCGAAGTGCGGGTTTTCAGCTAGTATTACATATTTTTTATTACCTAGCCTACGGAATCAGAAGAGTATGCTGCGTGGTACCTAATAGATCTTCTTTTAAAAATTAAGAAAAGGGAACTAAAGGGGAAACTTACTAACGCCAAAGACGATACATAAATAAGCGACTGGCAAAATCTTGCATTTCCATCCCACAAGATTGTTTGGGAGCACCATGGTCATATTTTACTAAATAAGTATCACATTATTATATCACTTTTTATTTACGACGGGATTCCTTTTTCCCGGGATCTCTAGATAGTTTTGCTTTTTTCATTCAGTGAATAGAAGCCAGAAATGCAGTCTCGTTTTCTTTTACCTGCTTGACAGTCACTTGTCATGAGAACATACAGTTGGCATATTTATTATGTCAGCACGGTATAGATGAACCAATTTTGCTCCCAACGAAGGGACTACACAGGAACGTCAATCCTTAAT
Organism: Dolomedes plantarius; assembly: GCA_907164885.2. Taxonomy (NCBI): domain Eukaryota; kingdom Metazoa; phylum Arthropoda; class Arachnida; order Araneae; family Dolomedidae; genus Dolomedes; species Dolomedes plantarius. The sequence continues at coordinate 139,658,289 of OU015497.1, read as the reverse complement.
GTGAAGTTTTAACCCGAGCCCACACACGATCGATGAATGACCGCCGATAAATGAATTTACTTTCCGCCGGATACGGACCTGTTGAGACAGACCTGTGACTTACCTTTAGTTTTCCCGTAGTGACTTACCTTTAGCTTTCCCGTAGTTTGGTATTGCACTCACGCTATTTTTTTTTATTTTGGCAATTGCTAAATACGCTATTTCAATATCCAAGTGATCGGGTAATCAATCTTGGGAACCTAGTATATTCGTGTGAACCTAGTAAATGATGTCATTACCTCATGTTCTGTTGTATGACTTCATTTGCATTCATCAAATGTTAGTGGAGTTTTTCATTTCTTTTTTCCCGTTGTTTACTGAATACGAGTTGGAATCAACTCAGTGTGTGCTTTCATACTTTATGAAAATATTGTGTATATATATAGATAGATAGATAGATAGATAGATAGATATACAGTTGGTTCTCTGTTTAACCACTTTCAAGGGACCGTGAAAAATCGTCCTTAAGTAGAGATCGTCCTTAAACAGAATTTGTGAAAAAATAACATTTCCCTTCACACTTTACATGTTTAGGACTGTCAATATATTTCTTAATATATTGGCGTGTTTAAAAATGTTATTTTTATTATCATCATTATTTTATTCACAAAAAGTTATTTTAAATTGCATTGAAAAAAAAAAGAGTACAAACAATACAATAAATTACATTTTAAAAAATTCGAATGTTTTAATTGCTTCATTCGCCTTGTTTTCGTTATTCTCTTTTCCAGATTTTCTAAAATGTTAAATGAGTCACCTTCCATTTTCGATGTAATATAGCATTGGAGAACATCTAGAGCAGAAATTGCATCTGTGTAAGACGGTGGCAGTGTTCAGTTTTCCGTGTCTTCAACTTCACCTTCTTCGTCTGACACTGTGTTTTCGTTTACAATATATTCATAAATTTGTTCTACATTTCTGAAATATGTTGTTAAAACATATTTATCACAATTGTAGAAATCTTGAATTGAAACATCCTCATCTTCAACAAGACTCCTCCATTCTTCAGGGGTAATGTCATCTTCGTTGATTTCTACATCCGTACTTTGCAGTTACACTACAAGTTATTTGTGAATTCCAGCAAAGCGAAAGCAGTTTTTTATTGTGGATGAAGAAACTTCTTTACATGCTGATGTTATCATGTGCATTGCTTCCAAGATTGTAAATTTTCTAATTTTTATACTGTCAGCCGAATTGTTTATTAATTTCCTAATTAAAGACTTTCTGTAGTATGCTTTCACACTGCGAATGATTCCCAGGTATAATGGCTACAACTTGCTAGTGCAATTAGCTGGTAAGAAATGGATTGTGAAATTTGTAAGTCCAGGGATATTTGGAGTATGTGCAGTGCATCGGTTGATTAAAAGTAAAACTTTTCACTATTCTCGATGCATTTTTGCATCAAATTTTCTAATCCAGTCAATAAAAATGTGTGATGTCATCCACGCTTTATTGTTATTGCGGTACTCACAAGGTTTCCTGGTGATATTCTTAAAACACCTTGGTTGCTTTGATTTGCCTATAACTAGTGGTGGAAATTTCTCAGATCCATCCGAATTAGTGCACAGTAAAACAGTCAATCGTTCCTTACTGTGTTTTCCACCGAAACACTTTTCGCCCATATACGTTAAGGTTTTATTAGGCACCATATTGTAGAATAGGCCCGACTCATCTGCATTGAATATGTTCTTCTCATCATATACATCTAATTTCCCCTTCAGCACTATTTTCCATTCATCCACTATTTTTTCATCTACGGCCACATTGAATTTTCTGCCGTTTGGATTTGGATCCCAAACCAAATTTTTGTGCTGCTTCAAAAATTTTCTCTTTGCTTGCTAAAATGTCTTTGAGAGTAGACTCGGGTAGCTGAAATTGTCTTGCGAATTGGACTTTTGTTATTCCAACACTTTCTTCCCAGTTTTCAATAATTTTCACTTTTTCGTGTAGCGTAAGATGCTTTCGCTTTGATGCCATTTTGCTCTGCTCACCTCGTATTCGTACTGGAATGAGCTCCTACACCCAACCATGAATTCTCTAAACATGAACACGTGCTTCCCAGAAGAAGTGAGAGAGGGGTGCTTTTGGACAGTTCGTAAATCACATGACAACATGGTAGGTACAATAGAGTGATTCCACACCCGCACTAATAAATTCGATCCACCAGGGAAGAATGTTCGATCTTCCGAGAAACAGTAATCCCCTCCCCCCTCCCCCGGTTTTATCCACTGCAACAAGTCTATGATTGCAACAAACATAAAGGAAATTCCGGGTCTGTTTTTGAAACCAAACTCCCCCACAGAAAGTAACCCTCCAGTAGATAAAATGTTGAAGAAAAAGTTTATCATGTAAGAAAAAATCGTCGTTAAATAGAAACAAAATCGTCTTAAAATAGAATTTTTTTACGTCGGAGGGACCGGGGACGGGAAATATCGTCTTTAAATAGAGATCGTCGTTAAGTAGAGCGTCGTTAAACAGAGAACCAACTGTATATATATATATATATATATATATATATATATATATATATATATATATATATATATATATATATATATATATATATATATATATGTATATATATATATATATATATATATATATATATATGTATATATATATATATATATACTGTGTAGCGAGTTCGGTTGCTCTCGCTCTCTTTCTCTGTTTTTCCGGCTGATGTAGAGCCTGTTTTGAGTGAGATATCTCGTGGACTGCGTGCCTGAGACAGCTTTATTTTATTATGTTTAAGTGTAAATAGTTATTTCAGTTTATCTATAACTTCAAATAAAGAAGTTTTATTTTTGTATCTGCTTTTGTCTTTATATACTGCCAGCTACACTCTACTAGATGTCACTATGTCTGACAAGACCACTACAAAGGATAAAAATTTTGTCTATGATTGTGACCTTAATATGTGTCAGGGATGGATGTCTATCTCTCTTAACAACCTCTTCAATTTCCCGAATAACACAAATTTCACTGCTGACCACAGCATATAGCGTCGTGAGATTCCTCTCAGTGGGTATGGGTTTGAATCCCGCATGAGGGCCTGTTCACATTGCAGTCCGATAGCGTAAGCGTTAAATTTTAGCCAATCATGTAGCTGAGCACTATGACATCATCCATTGACACACGTATCATCATCCGTAAACATTCCGTTGTCCTTTAACGCTTAAGCTAACGGACTGCTATGTGAACAGGCCTTAAGGCTTGGTTGTTACATGTTGTCCCCTCAAAGGGAGCAATGCTGGTTCATCTAAATGGTGCGCCAGCAAGTATCCATATAGACTGCGGTGAATAACAAAAAGTGAATGTCTCACAACAAGTGCATCCACATTAGAAAGAAAGATAAAATAAAATAATTTCAATAATTATAAGCCATCATGTATGACGTTTCATAATATGCCCTAATTGGTTTGTCATAAGTGTGTGCATTCGATCATAAGAGATCTTTTTAATTGGGGTTTAATGAATTGCTCTTTTTCTTGTATTTCAGTTTTGAGGAGCTTAGTGGTAAAAAAACCATATGCTAAGAGTTGAATTAAAATCTGATTAGTTGGTCATAAATAATAGACTTTTCAGGGTTTTATTATGGAAATGTTCTAACATCTATACAATTTACTTTAGTGCAGCACCACAATTATGAAATTTAAAATTTTGAAACTTAATCCATGAATACTTCTTCGAATAGTCGTAAAATTATATAAAGAGGGTTTGTAATGTAGCGTCCTCTATGTTTCCTCTTCATTTTTATTTTCGGTATGTTTTAATTTTCCTAAGATGGCAACATTGTATTGTTGCCCAGCAACAACTGTTAGATTATTGTATTGATGAAAATTAAATGAGTTGTGTTCTTTTCTTAAATCATCTTGTCATTTAATTTCATTCGTTTAAAGAGTTAAGAGTTTACTATGGGTAAAAGATTAACATAAAATAACCTCTTCATTGGTGACCCGGAAGGGATACAGGGATTAGAAGCACAAGAAAATTAATCACGAAAAGATTCATATGGACAAATATCAATAAAGATTGTCAGCTGTGGTGTGAGGAATGCATAGATTGTCAACAATATAAGGTGAAAATACATAGAAAGTCAGCTCTTATGGACTTCAAGGTTCCACCTGAACGTTTTCAACACGTACACATTGATATTGACACTTACCTATATGTCAAGGTTTCAGATACTTAAGAACGATGATTGATCATTTTTCAAGATGGGTTGAAGCCCTACCTATGACGGATCAATCAACAGAAACAGTTGCAAAGGGCATGATCTCAACGTTGTTTTCTCGTTTTGGAATACCACAGCGTATTATGTCTGATCAAGGACATCAATTTGAAAGTCAACTCTTCTCATATTTGGGCAAATACTTCGGTTTTCAAAAATCCAGAACGACAGCATATCATCCATAATCGAACGGATTGATTGAGCGACAGCACAGGATTATAAAGGTAAGCTTGAAATGTCATTTACAGCAAAGCAAATATTGGGTAGACGCTTTACCTTTGGTTCTTCTCCGATTACGCTCTGCACTGAAAGAAGATATAGGATACTCTTCAGCCGATCTGCTTTGCGGAAATCCCCCTGTTTACCCGGAGAATTCATCACCACGATTCCTAATGTCACACACTCAGAGTTCGTGCAAAGGCTACAAAGTATTGTCCGTTACATGAAAACTTCTGCAACGACTACCCATGGAAATACAACCGTATTCGTTTCAAAACAGCTTTTGAATTACTCACATGTTTTTATTTACAATAGCGCAGCCACTTCATCTCTGCAACCAGTTTATCTTGGGCCTGATTTTGTCAAACACCGAGCACCAAAGTATTTTCACATTGTAATTAATGGAACTGTCAAAAGAATTTCAATTGATAGACTGAAACCATGTTCTACCAATGATGAGCAGCAGGGCCCGATTTAGAAAATTCTTGACTATAGGCACAACTCGGAATGGGGGGCCCCTAACACTGATGTGGGCGTAAAATTTCCAAAATTGACACACAAAAAAAAATAATCATGAATCACTGTAAAGGTACCATTTTACCAAGAATTGGCTATTTGAAGCGTAGAAGCCTAGAACATTATCAAATAACAAAAAGCAATACAACATATTAATTTCATCATTAAAACACCAATAAAATACAACCAGAAAAACTTATTAATCCCTTATATACACTATAACTATACATATGATGAACCTATCAATCAAATTTGAAAGGATATATCAAAAATTGCTATTAAAAAAGGTAAAATTAAAAAAAAATTTGAATTGGGTATTTTTCTTTTAAAATAAACATTTTTTGGGGCCCCCAACATTCGGGGGCCCCTAGGCCCGGGCCTACTGGGCCTAATGGAAAATCAGGGCCTGATGAGCAGGGCCTCCTAATCGTTTTCACTGGGAAGGGAGTGTGTAGCGTCCTCTATGTTTCCTCTTCATTTTTATTTTCTGTATGTTTTAATTTTCGTAAGATGGCAACATAGGATTGTTGCCCAGCAACAACTGTTAGATTATTATATTGATGAAAATTAAATGAGTTGTGTTCTTTTTCTTAAATCATCTTGTCATTTAATTTTATTCGTTTAAAGAGTTAAGAGTTTACTATGGGTAAAAGATTAACATAAAATAACCACTTCAGTAAAAAGGGAAATTTACCTTTAAAAAAGTATACACAGGCTATGCATTACCTAATGAATTATTTAAGAAAAGAAATTATTTTTACGTTCAATAATATTCGTGTTAAAATCCATTTACTCTAAAATCAATCTTACTAAATCTGTTTTGATGATTTTTCCAAACTGTAACTGAGATGGTTAACATATACCTGTAAAAAATCTGTATATCGAAACATGTTTCCACAAATACGACCGTAATTTCTAATCAATATTATGCATCGTCGCTGTTCAGTCTTCATAAAAGACTTACTATTTTTATTTTTATTTTTAAATAATTCATTATAATAATTGTTTCATTTTATTCATCATATTGTTTGTAATTTGTATTACAATTAAGTTTCTGGTTAACAGATGGCATCACTATGTAACTGATTTTTATTCTGTTGATGCACATTTGATTCTGAGTAATGGAAAGAAAATGACGTAAAAAATTTTTATTCTGTTGTGGTGTATATTTTATTCTAAACAATGTCATGTAAGAATTCAAAATCGCTATGTTGGATGCGATTCCGTTTGCTCTTTTTTGTTAAAGATTCTGTGCAGATTATTGTTCAAGCTGTTGACATTTTGAAGTCAATTATTTATTTCGTAAAACCTAATTCCGAAGGTTTATTAAGTGTGTGAGGAATTCAAGAGTTATGTGTTAAAATGATGTCAATTATTAAATGCATTTTAAGGATACATGCATGGAACTAAATTTTTTAGTGTTGACTTATTATTCAAGTATTATTCAGATGATGTTAAAGGTAAGCCATTCCAGTATTACCTTTATTAAAAGAAGTAAAAAGATTGATTTGTTGCACTTAAACAAGAACATTAAATATTTTTGTTAATGGATTCTTATACAGTCCACTAAGATACAAAATTATATTAATAAAATAATTGACCCCCCACAGTCCGAAAATAAAGGGTTGAGGCCAAAACTCAGTAAAAAGGCGAATCTATAAAAAACACATTTATTCACTTCACTAGACGCACCACATACTACACAGACAGAGGCAAGATTAAAAACTCTACATAAAACTTCTACATTAAACACTTACCAAAAACATAGATAAAACATTCTGGAGACTTTTGCCGACAGGCTAAAAGGAAATAAAACCATGTGCAATCAGAGCTTCATCTCTGATACAACTGCTCCTTAAATTCTACTCGACACGTGCGGAAGGCGGAGCCTTACTGACATTACCTGGCTCCTTCAAAGTACAAACATCTGCATGTGCCGGAGAAATCTGCAAATACTGTGGTCCGCCGTACAATCATATTTTTGACATGTGTATAACAAAAAATGTTACATTTCAAGACGGTGCTTTTGCCCTCAAAATTTTAGGGAGCGTACGAGATTAAAATATATTCTCGTTCAATAAAATTGTCATGCAGAGAATACTTATTTTGAATCATCTTAAAGGAATGTCAGATGAATTGGCTTATAAAGTCCGTATCGAATAAGTTTGATGACGTTTTATTACAAATTTTGAGAAATACTAAAAAAAATGGTTTTCCTGCTATATAATTAATATATAATTCAGTTTTAAAGGTCAAATTATCTAAAAGCTTAATAATTTTGAAAATGCTGAAGAATATGCATTTTGGATGATTATACTTTGAATTCAGCAAGAAAATAAAAATACAGACTTTAAATAGAATTCGCAACTAACTATTTAATGATTTAGTTGCGAATTCTATTTAAACTCTATATTTTTACTTTCTATCTGAATTCAAAGTATAATCACATGCATTTTAAAAAAGCATCCGAAAATATTTAGAATTCTACCTCAGAAATTTAGATGGAAATGGAAGTTTCATTCAAAGATCCTTTGCATGGGGTCACATTTACTATAAATATCGTATGTTTCCATGGTAAAGGTTGCTAGGTTTTTGCGAAGCTTTGGTGGTGCGTGGAATGCAAGCATATTAAACAATGAAAAAGAACATAAGGATGGTTGAGTTATGTGCAAAATCTGGGAAACATTCCACGGAAATTCTTACGTTAAAAAGATGTAACAGAAGCATCTGATATGAGTAGTATAGCGTTGATATATAGTATTATTTAGTTTGCAGTTTTCCTAAATATAAAAGCAATGATGTGGAGAAGGGTACAGAAATTTTCATTATGTATTCCCTCTGTCAAAAATTATATACCCAACATTTTATCGGTTTTCTTACCTTTGCTCTTTTATAGTATAAAGCCTTTTTCTATGCTACATATAAAACTGGTGTAAAATTACGCTTTAATTAGATGTAATTCTCTCAGTTTTGAATATTTATGATGTACATTTTCTTTCACAGTAAAGGTTTTATTTCGAAAAAAAATTAAATTCGAATATATTATACAGTCGAACCCCGTTATAACGAACTTCAAGGGACCAAAGGTTTTGTTCGCTATATCCGGTGGTTTGCTATATCCGAACCATTAAGAAAAATGTTAGAATTCACAAAATGTATAACTCATTAGTTGTTATGTATATTCAATGATTATGTATTGAAAGAATGAGAAAATCTATTCAAAATGATCATTAATGAATTAAATTGACTAAAATCGGTTGCATTAAACTGACGCAATACTAATTAAATTAACTAAAAATGAAGACAAATGGAAATAAATTCATTTTATCTTTAATTGTTGCTCACTGTTTTGATACAGAAATAATCGGTAATCTTCTGCTGACGTGATGCTGATTTCAAGAACATTTTATGAATTTCTTTGTCCAATACATGAAATGACTCCAACACTTTTTCTTCCACTGTTTGTTTAGACAAAAACGTATTAATTACACTCATCTCTGCTGTAGCATCTGAAATGGTGGAGATTTCGCCCTTTATGTGCTCCCCTTCATCAGCAACAGAAGCAGAATCTTCGATTTCAGAATGGTTCATTTTAATTTCTTCCACAAAATCTTCATCAGTCGGATTTTCACATGTAATGACTTCATCATCACGTTTCGAACAATTGCACGCCACAATCTGAGAATGATGAAATTTTGTGCTTTTCTATCCACATCGCGATAGGTGAATCTTGATATTTTCTTCTTCAACATTCTTTGCTTCTTCAACCTTCGTTGTATCTTCAACATTCTTAAAAAGTTTAAAAATTTTAAAAATTCAGTTGTCGACTGAAAAAAAATGTTTCTTTATAGTCTATTCTTAAGATTAGGAAGGTTCGCTATGGGGAGGCTAAACAAAACAGTAATAACAGTGGACTGTACTAATATTTAAAGATTACTTTATTGATGATAGGACCGAAGGTCCGCTTGAATCGCAGCCTAATACACAACTGAGGTTTCTCGCCATATCTTGGCTCTGAAAACAAACGGCGGAAGCCTTGGCGATCGCCAGTAGGATAAATAAGGACGTATAGACGAAGGTGGCCTTAACACGCTGTAAAAGGATAAATTAGAATTAAATACAATCGGAAAACGGAGGGACCAAAATTTTTGTTCGTTATATACCGGGTTTGCTATAACGGGGTCGACTGTGATTCATTTCTTTTAGTAAATGATCCATTTTCTTTATTTCAGCAACTAATATGACCGGTATAGAATATTTTTGAAAAGTCCTAGGGCCTAGACTATGTTCCTGCGTAAATAGGTACCGTAGTTTTCATTCATTTTTAAATTATAGCACACATTTTCAGATATATTAAATGGACAAAAAACATAGAATAAAAAAATTTAATTTTACTGAGATTGAATATTTTGTATTTTTACATTTTAGCTATATGCGAGTACTTTAGATTTTTATAAAAGTCCATTGCAATTTAACCCAGTAATTAATTTTTCACTAAGAAGTGCGTGACACGAAATTTTCACATATTGATTACGGTTTTCTTCTTCTTCAAATAAGTGCTTGTATATTGGTTACTGAGCATACAAAAAATACTTGAAGAGTTTGAAATTTCGTTCAAAATTTTAACCATGCTTAGTTTTTTACATATCTGTCGAATCAGTGGATCTACTTTCATTTTTTTTCTCTTTTATACGTGAGAAAGGTTTTAAAATAATTTGTGCCAAAATTTAGTAAAGTCGCATTTACTAAAAGTTTTAGTCCCTTTAAATGTAAAACTTTATTTTTAACAGAAACTTTTCTTTCGGGGATATGTTTTTAGATTTTCAACTCTTTAAAAAAAGTTTAACGTAGATTGAATCATAGGCCTGAAGCATAAAATTTCCCAGAGATAAATTGCAAGGAATTTCATATATATCCTTGCAAGTAAGGCAAATCAAAGATAAACTTTTTTTTATCTCGGAAAGTAAATTAAGTACCAATATACAGTTTGTACACAACGACGGTACAGTATAAAAATGTTATATCTGGCAATGTCATCATCATATAAGCCCGCTGTCTATGTTATTTCATTTTGAATGCTTTGCGTTGTAGTAAGCGGCCGGAAAAAAATAAATGCTTTTGTTGAATAATTTTGTGTACTAGATCTTCTTAAAATGAAATTTTTAATGTTATACAGTATTTACATTAGATTATAATACATTGTAATGTTTAATTGTAACAAGAGCATCGATACTGAAATTTTTAATATTAATTTCAAATGAAACATTAATATAAAATCAGTTTGGAAACAAAACTATTTGTTTTAGTAATATTTTATAGTATTGACATACTGGAACAGATTAAACAATCATTTTGAAGAATTTTGGTATTTTTCAAACAATATTTTTTTAATTAAATTGCTATGCACATGAAAAATTTTCGAGTAGTTCGAAATATTTTCTTTTAATATTTATAATTCAAAATTAAAGGTATACTTAGACTTTGATACATCTGCTGAATAAATTGCTCATTTTGTATAATTTTTCACTTTTGTGCAACAAAACTTTGCATTTATATACGGTTATTTATAAAATGTTTCATGACTTCTAAACTATAAAATTAATTTTTTTTATTAGTTTTGGCGTACAGGAAAATACTTTCAAAATTTTTACTCTAAACAAAAAAAACCTTGAAAGCTTTATAAAAATAAAGTGCAGAAACACAGTTCAAAAACGTTATACACGTTATGAGTATTATATATATATATATATATATATATATATATATATATATATATATATATATATATCTTATATATATATTTCTTCTGTCCGTGTGTATGTAACTGAACTCCTCCTAAACGACTGGACTGATTTTTCTGAAATTTTGTGTGTGCGATTAAGTTGATTCGAGAATGGTTTAGATTCACAATTTGATCCGATAGAAAATGTTTAAATATTTTTAATTAATTAATAAAAATCCAACAATTTATAAGGGGGTGCGTCCGGTAAATTGAAACTGTTACAGTTTGTGGAATCACCCCTCTGGATAATGGCGTCCACGTTAGGTTTAGTTAGTAAACAGCGAGCGAAAAGATAAAAATAAAGAAAATCAAAAAAATTCAAGTCAGATATATTAAACCAGAATAATAAATGAAAATAATAATCTTTGAAGTCAGATTTTATACTCTAAAATAGATCAGATCCAACGGCATATTGATATTCTCGACACGCGATGGAAAATTCGAATCAACCAAGCTAAGTCACACGAGATCTTTTTTAATCGCTACTGCAGTCCCCCTCGCCTATATCTTTGTGCCTATTGAAGAGCTAAAGACTAAGATTCTATCTTGCTAACTTATTTCTGAGTAAAAACTCCTCTGACATTTATAATCACCAGCCCACAACAATTTTCCAATAGCGAATATGTTTCACTTTACTCAGTCGAACGTCGTCTAATCGTGGCGTATTCGGAAGGTCGCCCATTAGAAAAGTACCGTGCTTTCGACCCGTGTTCGAATCCAGAGTTGTGTACCTTTTGCTAGACCTGTTATTTGAGCTTTTTATTTTAAGGATTTTTTATTTCAGCTTTTATTTTATTATTTTTTAATTATTATTTTATTTTATTTTATTATTTTTTATTTTAATTTATTATTTTTTAATTTTAATTTTAATTTTATTTTATGATTTTTAAAAATTATTATTTTTATTTATTTTTATTTTTTTCAGCTTTATTTATGATGAAATACCGAATATACCTGAAATCTGAGGAGTTTATTATGCATTTATACATTTTTAATTGGGTTTTCATATTATTAATATGTATAACATTTCGTATGCTTTTTTTTCTATGTTATTTATACTGCGTTTAGTTTTTTAATGGATTTTTATAGGTTTATTATAAGTTTATATATTTTATGTTTTACTTTTCAGAATTTTTTGCTCCAATGATAAAGGGTAAATCTTTTCTATGTTACTTATACTGTGTTTAGTTTTTAAATTGATTTTCGTTAACAAATATTCTTAAAATTCCGGGCATCGCCGGGTACTTCAGCTAGAATTACAACGTTTGAACAGGACAACGTCTGTCGGGTCCTCTAGTATATATATATATATATATATATATATATATATATATATATATATATATATATATATATATATATATATATATGTGTGTGTGTGTGTGTGTGTGTGTGTGTGTGTGTGTGTAACATACCGACCCCGTGGGAATAATGACCGGAGCCGGCATGTGACACCGGGGATAAACGCAGTCGTAGCCATAATAGCCCAGTCAAAATAGGTTTTATGGCTAAAAAAATATGAAAGTTTTGAAAATTGGTGGAGATGTTTGTTTAGACATGCTAATGAACATACTAAAAGTCCCCACCGATCAGACTTGAGCTTTCGCCGCCATCTTGGAAAATGTGTACACTTTTTTGGTTTTTTGGAAATATCTTTAAAAATATTGATTTTATAAAAAATAATTAAATACAAAATTAAAGAGCATTAAATTGTGAACAAAAATCATTCATAACAATTTTTTATATGTCTAACAGGAACAAAGATAATTGACTTTGAAAAGAGTGCACTATCACACCTGGGACGCGCAAGCGTGGTTTCCCATCGCGGTGGGAGGGGGAATACCCGCGCATGTGCATACCATAATTAGCCAAATTAGTTTTACACTAAATGGGAAGGTTTTTTGTATTTTTTCAAATAACTAGGGAAATATTAACTTTACGTAAAAAAAGTTTATTTTAAAAATTAAAAATCATTAAATTATGTACAAAAACGATTTTATACATTTTTGACGTAAACCTAACAGGAACGAAGATATTGACTATAAAATGCGCGTTGATAATGGAGGTAGCATCAAAGTCTTGTTGCAGGCGCTCTTCTTTGAATTTCTAACCTCTCCCACATTTCGGTATTCTTTAAACACAAGAAAACAAAATTTAATGTTTTTGGCTATGTAGATAATTAATCATTATTAATTTTATACATGAATGTAGTAAACTTGGGGGTATTCACTATCAGATTTCCATTGCGAATAATTGTTCAAGCTTACCTACTTTAGGATTTACGTGCTTTTTTTGGTACGGGATTCTCCCCTTCGTCAGGCATGTATAGATCGTCTATGGATCCGCTAGCAACGGCCCATTCATCAACTTCTTTCATTCGATCGTCATCATCATCAACAGGGCTGATTCCATTCTTACATACCCCATTGTAATTATTGCAGGCCGTTGTGCAGTTGATGCCTGCTTTCCGACATCCGCATCTTACTCCACAGTGAGTCTTACAGTTGCAAAACACCATGTTTAAAACTGAATCGGGAGCTACTGCATCTATAGTTGTGATGGGCACAAGAAATTTCTCGTGACGCATCCAGCCCCACAGACAGTTGGGCCTTTCTTTTCCAGGTGCTCCAAAGTCTTCCTCATTTTAATTTCGATGGCTCGTATTTGAGTGAGTGCATTAAATGGTTTCTTACGATAGTGGTTCAGTAGCAAAATCTCGAAACAACTCACGGAGATTTTTACATTCCAAATCCGATATGTCCATGCCGTCAAAAATTATTTTTGCTAAAGCTGTTTGGGTCAATAAATGAGCTCGGGCGGCCAGGGCCGCCCAGAGGGGGGGGGGGGCAACTGGGGCATTTTGCCCCAGGCCCCCAACTGCCTGAGGGGCCCCAAAGAAATTTTTAAAAAAAATTATTTATTAGATTTCCTCCGAAAGAAAATTCGGAAACTTGTACCGTACTTCAAAATTTAAAATAATATCCTGAAAAAAGGGCCCCCCCAAAAAATATAAAAAAAAGTTTATTCGATTAATCAGATTTCTCTTACTACAAAATAGTCTTCTGAAAAATAGTCTTGGGGCCCCCAACAAAAGTTTGCCCCAGGCCCCTTAAAATCTCTGGGCGACCCTGCGGGCGTCCCTAGCCTATGCATGGCCAGGCAACATGTTTTCTACTGACGTAGGTGCAGAAATCAAAGTGAGTATCTCTTTTTACCCACTTCCATTATGTACCCAAGGCAGCCTAAGAATGACTTTAAAAGATGGAATCCACCAAGCCTCACAATACAACTTGATAATAAGGGATTGGATGTTGTTGCGATTATCTCTCGAGCTTTAATATACAGTGGTTGGTCAAACGTGAGTATGCAAGACTTTTGGTGCATTTTAACACACTGCTGAGCAGCATATTTCAGCACAGTGAAAATGGTGTCATACTTGCTTGGTGGTGAATTAACAAAAGGAAGGGGTATTACTTTGGTCTTTTCACAAGGCTAGTTTCTGGTTATACAATGGAAAAATCCTTTCCATTCAGGTATCTGTGGAAGACCTAACCACTTAGCACACATCCAGGAAATATCAGATGGCTTACGCAGTGGTAAATCTTCCGCTAAAGGATTTAAGACATTCAAATCTTCGATAGTAATTGTTTTTAACACAGGCCCTCGAAAATTTTCAAACGTTTCCAGGGGAATGATTCCCATTTTGCCTACGGTCGATGCGGATGTAAGTTCGGTTAATTTTTTTATCTTCGTCCCAGGTTCCACTGCTGACGCTGGAGTAAAATAAGCAATGCCCCCATGCTATGAAACGTATTCAGGCCATCGATTGTCGACACATTGAAATCTGCATTGTCAAATACGAATTGGCAGAATGATCCCTCACGCATTTGGGGTTGCGGATGATTTATGGCTGACATCTCAAGTGTTTGGGCTTCATAGTAAGAAAAACAAAATCCCAAATTCGAGAGCATTGTTATTAAATTCTTGGAACAGAACTTTTTGTACAAAAATAAAGCAAGACCATTGAGCAGAGGAGACATAAATGATCGTGGCCTCAGCGCTGATATAATGACGTGAGCTATTGAAGTGACTTTTTTTCCGCCTTAGCAGTCTTTTTTTTAATAATCAAGTGCTCAAAAAAGATTTTAGGCTTTCTGGAATGCCCCTGTTCACATCTCTGAAAAAGTTATCACTTGGAGGGTAGCAATGGGTGTCATAAACTGGTGTCTAGATATCTTCTTTTATTATGGCTGCAGCAGTTTGTACTATTCGTAGACGCTCCTCATGATCATTTCGTATCCTTTTGTAGTACCAAGAGTCTGATAAGACTTTCATTCCAGTATTACGTAAACATATGACAGTAACTTTTTTGGAGTTTGAAGCAAAAATAATGCCATCCTCGTATTTTTGTTTCAACTTATTTCTCAAAGTGATGTCGTCTGGAACTAGCCCTGTAATTTGAGATTTGAGTTCGGGTAGTGAGAATTGACAGTCGTCATTATTATCAAGGAAGAAGGATATTTCGTCTACAGCTGCTGAGACGTAATCCGACTCAGGCCGCCCTCTCTTTCTGATTGGTGCAGTGTGTAGAAAAAAAGTCATGAAGCAATCTTGGTGATAAATAGCATCAGCTACAACTAAATCAGCAGCGGTTATTATACGACACTGAACTTCCTCTCCCAACTGGTCATGTCTATTCTCTGCAGCTTCAAAAACTTTGTTTTTCATTTCGAGACTCCTAACTTCGTATATAGTTCTTCGCCTGTCAGTTGGTTTTTTCTTTTGTCTTGCTTTGAATTCTCCTTCCATCACTGCCGTACAAAAGAAACATTTTGTTCGAAAATCGAACTAAGGTAAAAAATATTGTAAACTTACCGCGCGCTCTTCACTTTGGGATATTGACGCGATTTCTGCATTTCTTTTTAAATCAACTTTTATACTTCCTGGTCTGGTGTAATTTCTCCGACACAACGAATGAACCGAAACAGATTTTAAATGTTCCAACTGTTCATGCTTATTGTCTTTTCTTTGGACACTAGCTCTCTTTAAAGCGTCGATCCCCTTTTCTCCTACATTCACGAAATCATCATTTGACATTAATTTTTTACATATAAAACATAGTTCAGTATCAGCCATTGTTCACAGACGCACACGGAACGGTGACTAACTATTAACTGGCTAGAAAAATACTATGGTAAGACCGATTTGGCTCCTTACGGTATGCACATGCGTGTGTCTTCCAGCGATCGCGATGGGCACCCACGCATGCGCGTCCCTGGTGTGATAGTGCGCTCTTTCCAAAGCCAATTATCTTTGTTCATGTTAGACTTATAAAAAAATATATGTTTTTTGTGCATTGTTTGTTGTAGAAGATACCTCCATTATCAACGCGCATTTTATAGTTAATATCTTCGTCCCTGTTAGGTTTACGACAAAAATGTATAAAATCGTTTTTGTACATAATTTAATGTTTTTTAATTTTTGAAATAAACTTTTTTTACGTAAAGTTAATATTTCCCTAGTTATTTGAAAAAATACAAAAAACTTTCCCATTTAGTATAAAACTAATTTGGCTAATTATGGTATGCACATGCCCGGGTATTTCCCCCCACCGCGATGGGGAACCGCGCTTGCGCGTCCCAGGTGTGATAGTGCGCTCTTTTCAAAGTCAATTATCTTTGTTCCTGTTAGACATATAAAAAAATGTTATGAATGATTTTTGTTCACAATTTAATGCTCTTTAATTTTGTATTTAATTATTTTTTATAAAATCAATATTTTTAAAGATATTTCCAAAAAACCAAAAAAGTGTACACATTTTCCAAGATGGCGGCGAAAGCTCAAGTCTGATTGGTGGGGACTTTTAGTATGTTCATTAGCATGCCTAAACAAACATCTCCACCAATTTTCAAAACTTTCATATTTTTTTAGCCATTCGTCAAAATCGGGTCTATTTTGACTGGGGTATAAACACAATTCTCTTTCACGTCTGCAAATACTCTTTTTTTTTCATTTTTTAACATCGATGACGGCGGTTTACTAGGCAACAGAGCTACGTCAAAATCTTTCTCCTGGAGGCATGCTTGTGCTTTTATAAAATTCACGAGCGTCTTGCCATGTGATCAAAATGTCAGTAGCCATTGGCTGAACCGATGACTCTGATGTCAAATGTCATGTGATATGTTATGTAAGGTTGCGCGAGAAATTGGAATTTTGGGGGGGAAGCTACGCAGCTGTCTTTCTTCTTTAAATCGGAAACGAAATTAATCTACGCCCAAGGAAATTTAGAAGAATTTAGAATCTTGAAAGGGATTTAGGGTTTTTTTATATTATATATATATATATATATATATATATATATATATATATATATATATATATATATATATATACAGGGGGATTTTTTTTTAATCTGACACTACTCAGACCCATCTGTAGCGCAATCTATCATCCGGAATTCCACCAAAATTGATAGAGAAACTAATGACGACATGGGAAACAGTTTCCGTGAAAAAAAATTAAATAAATAAATAAATAAAATAAAAGTTTCCAAAAGTTGCCGATAGGGGATAATGGGGCGCTGTTGTTATCAGTCGCTTTTTTCCACTGACATGGCCACCTCGCCTCCCGGACCTAATCTATGTGACATCTTCCTATTCGGTTATTTAAAGCCTAAGGTGTATCCTGGTGGAGTCTCAGACTTGGCGGCCCTAAAGGACAACATATCCCGGACTTTAATGAACATTCCTGTTGACATGTTACGCTTGGCCGTTGAGAACGTAGTATTCAGGATGCAATGTGTCATCCACCAGGACTGTGGTCACATTGAAGGAGGAAAAAGTAAATTTGCTGCATAAAGTGGTGTTGCAGTGAAATTTCTTTGTTTTTCTTTTGTCTGCTTACAATACTTTCGATATTCATCCCTTTTCTTTATAGCCCGAAATACTGGCGCTGCTGTCGACTACATAGTCGTAAATTCGTATTTTGGTGTTTTACTTGCCTTTTATGCAAATTCTCGGGTTCGTCGACATCAAAAGCGCCATATCTTCCCCTATCGCTGACTTTTGGAACTACTTTTATTTTTCACGGAAACTCTTTCCCATGTCGTCCTTAGCCCCCCCCCCCTAACAATTTTGGGGAAATTCCAGCTGATCGCGCTACAGATACCTCTGAGTAGTGTCAGTTTTTAAACAAATCACCCTGTATACATACCGGGTGGCCATAATTAAACTGACAGTGCTCACAGTGTTCTGTAGCGCGATCTATTTGCGAGAATGACGCCACATTTTGTAGGAAGATTAAACAAGACTGGGGACGAAGGATTCCGCGAAAAAATAAATTAGTTCCAAAAGTCACCACTAGGGGAATATATATATATATATATATATATATATATATATATATATATATATATATATATATATATATATATATTCCCCTAGGCTCGGGCTTCGCCTAGCTACGCTCAAGCCATCCGTCCACCAGATGAAGTTTCAATAAAGTGTGAAAATTTTTCATATTGGAACACAAAATTGCGTGTATTATTTTTGCATTTTAAAATTTTCTCTTAGATTTTAGGTCATTTTGAAGATAACTGTCATATGTATCATGTGTGAGAGGGAAATTAAAATATCATGTGTGAGGGATTTTGTGCAGAGTGATAGGTGTTTTAGGTAAATTTCATTAAAAATTAATTCAAATTGACCAATTTATAAAAAAGTATGTTATTTACAGGTAAGTTTTTGTCTCTTTTTTAATTTTTAAGTGCTATTTTCCCATAAAAGATGAAAAAAACCTTAATTTTTTTTTTAATTGACTCCGAACGTAGACAGTCACCTTAATTCCTACTTGAGAATGATAATGAAAAATGAGGAAAGAATAATTTTCTCTTAGATTGTAGGTAATTTAGAAGATAACTGTCATATGTATCATGTGTGAGAGGGTAATTAAAATATCATGTGTGAGAGCTTTAAGATTTTGTGCAGAGTGATAGGTGTTTTAGGTAAATTTCATTAAAAATTACTTCAAGTTGACCAATTTATAAAAAAGTATGCTATTTACAGGTAAGTTTTTGTCTCTTTTTTTTAATTTTTAAGTGCTACTTTACCATAAAAGATGAAAAAAGGTTTAATTTTTTTTTTTTAATTGACTCCGAACGTAGACAGTCACCTTAATTCCTACTTGAGAATGATAATAAAAAATGATGAAAGAATAAACTGTACCCCCACACCCATTGAAATATTTAAAGTAATAAATTCTGTTTGAACAATTAATTTGTGAACAACTGTTTTTATAAGGAAAGGAATGACGAATCGGGGAAAATGTTCATATTGAAACATAATTCTGTTTTAACAATTAATTTCTGAACAATTAAAAAAATAAGTAAATCGAAAAGTAAAGAACATAATTATATTTCACTGGCTTTGAAAAATATCCAATAATAAAACAATTTCCTTGGCAAATACAAAATAAACAAATATTTCACTGGTGTTCAAAAATATCTAATAACAACACAATTTCCTTAGCAAATACAAAATAAACAAAAAGTGAACAATAATTGGTGTATAATAAATAGTTTTTTATTTAGAACTAATTTTATAAGGAAAGGAATCACAAATCGGGGAAAATTTTCATATTGAAATAAAAAATTGCATGTATTATTTTTGCATTTTAAAATTTTCTCTTAGATTGTAGGTAATTTAGAAGATAACTGTCATATGTATCATGTGTGAGAGGGAAATTAAAATATCATGCATGAGGGCTTTAAGATTTTGTGCAGAGAGATAGGTGTTTTAGGTAAATTTCATTAAAAATTACTTCAAATTGACCAATTTATAAAAAAGAATGCTATTTACAGGTAAGTTTTTGTCTCTTTTTTTTAATTTTTAAGTGTTATTTTACCATAACAGATGAAAAAAACCTTTAAATTTTTTTTTTTTAATTGACTCCGAACGTAGACAGTCACCATAATTCCTACTTCAGAATGATAATAAAAAATGGTGAAGGAATAAACTGTAACCCCTCTCCCCCCATTGAAATATTTAAAGTAATAAATTCTATTTGAATAATTAATTTCTGAACAATTGGAAAATTATCTCAACGCAAAATAGAAAAGTAAATAAAACATAATTATATTTCACTGGCCTTCAAAAATATCCAATAATAACACAATTTGCTTAGCAAATACAAAATAAACAAAAAAAGAACAATAATTGGTGTATAATAAATAGTTTTTTATTTGCGGCTGTTTTTATAAGGAAAGGAATGACGAATCGTGGAAAATTTTCATATTAGAACATAAAATTGCGTGTATTATTTTAGCATTTTAAAATTTTCTCTTAGATTGTAGGCCATTTTGAAGATAACTGTCATATGTATCATGTGTGAGAAGGAAATTAAAATATTAGCATTAGGATTTTGTGGAGAGTGATAGGCATTTTAGCAAAATTTCAGATTAATATTCTATGTTCGGAGTCAATTTAAAAAAAAAAAAATTAAGAATTTTTTTGTCTTTTATGGTAAAATAGTACTTAAAAATGGAAAAAGAAAAAAAAACTTACCTGTAAATAGCATACTTTTTTTATAAATTGGTCAATTTGAAGTAATTTTTATTGAAATTTAGCTAAAATGGCTATACCTCTGCACGAAATTATATTGCTACTATTTTAATTTCCTTCTCACACATGATACATATGACAGTTATCATTGCCTGCGGCTTGTCCACTTATTATAGTAGATTCTATAAAGTTATTTATCTACGGTTATCATGATATCTCACATAATAATGTATATAATTTGATAAAATTTTCAAGAAATGTTTTAGAAGATGAATGTTTTTCAGGAAATGCTATTGTTAATGAAATGAGGCACAATAATTGGTGTATAATAAATAGTTTTTTTATTTGGGGCTGATTTTATAAGGAAAGGAATGACGAATCAGGGAAAATTTTCATATTGGAACATAAAATGACGAATCAGGGAATATTTTCATTAGAACATAAAATTGCGTGTATTATTTTTTCAGTTTAAAATTTTCTCGTAGATTGTAGGCCATTTTGAAGATAACTGTCATATGTATCATGTGTGAGAAGGAAATTAAAATAGTAGCATTAAGATTTTTATGGAGAGTTATAGGCATTTTAGCTAAATTTCAATAAAAATTACTTCAAATTGACCAATTTATAAAAAAAGACCAATTTATAAAAAATTGACCAATTTATAAACAGTAATACATACAGACAGTGATGTAATCAACACTATATTTTAAAATTTCCCCCAACAATTTCTTTTTGTTGTAATGATAAAGTGTAGATATCTTAATTTTGAAAAATTGCTGAACTTTTGCTCCATTTTATAAGTGAAGAAATTTTCCCAACAATTTATTATTTAATGTGATTAAGTGTAGATATCTGAATTGTAAAAAGTAATACATACAGAGAGTGATGTAATCAACACTATATTTTAAAATTTTCCCCAACAATTTCTTATTTGTTGTAATGATAAAGTGTAGATATTTCAATTTTGAAAAATTGCTGAATTTTTGCTCTATTTTATATGTGAAGAAATTTTACCAACAATTTATTATTTAATATGATTAAGTGTAGATATCTGAATTGTAAACAGTAATACATACAGAGAGTGATGTAATCAACACTATATTTTAAAATTTTCCCCAACAATTTCTTATTTGTTGTAATGATAAAGTATAGATATCTTAATTTTGAAAAATAGTACATACAAAGAGGGATGTAATTTTTAAAATCATTGATGTTGGGTTTCTCAGTCTTATCTTTAACTCTTTTCTGAGGTAATGGAAATTCACACTTTTTGATCACGATGTTCTAGAATCTGCCTTATAGAGAATAACTCTTAACAACATATATTTGTAATCACAGGTAATGGTAACATTCCTTACATATGTTACTTTCAGTTGCGTTGTTTTGCAAAAAAAATATAAAACTAAAAGCGACCATGCTGTTATCGCAGCGGCTAGTTACTTTGTAAAATACCTAATAACGACATTTCAAAAAGTAAATAATCGCAAGAGGGGTTTCAACGGTAAAGAGTTTCAACGATTATTCGTATACTGAAAATTAACCAAGTAAAAAAGGATTAATGAAAAGTATACAAAAGTAGCAATATAAGAAAATTAACTTTAAATAAGACCAAACAACTACTAATTAACATTATTCCATGCGTTTATTTACGTTGTAACATTTAGGTGCGCATGCGCAGTTCTTATGAATGATGGATTCCAACGCCTTCAGATGAAATATTATTTAAAAACTGTATTTATATATAAGCATTTTAAAGCTTCCAAACTTATATTAGAATTATCTCCAGGCTTCAAAACATAAGTATACGAAGTTTCAACCAGATTTGTCAAGAAATATAGAAACGAAGAAAATACCAAATGTAATCATTTCACACCTAAATCAGTAAATCCACCAAAAATCAGTATATATCTATTTAGTTTCAATAAAGTATTTTTTATTATTAAACAATTTGAATATTTAGTTTTTCAAATAAAAAGACACGGCGACACATTTCATTTCAGTGATTCATTTTTTAGTGAGAATCACGTTGTGAACGAATCACCCTTTGTTTACATCGTCAAAGAGCGATGACGGTTCATTAGAATCCAAATATCTCTAAAACTATTGAATTAACAGAATAAGTGTACGCAGAAAAAATTATCAGTTTCCGAAGCTCTTTCCAAATATGTAACATTTATGTACTTTCATGAGAAAAAAAATACACCGATTTTCCTGTATATTTGTCGGCCATTTTTTTTTCGAGGAGTGGCCCGCCCGGATGAGTTACGGTCACGTGATCCGACTTCTCCCTGTCCTTTTATTAGTATAGATTTTAGTCATAGTTTTTGCCTACATTCTAGTATTATATTTATTTCGATTTCTTTTTCATTTATCACTCAAATTTCACAGTTTCGGACTTTGGCCCTTTTTGCTCCAAGGTACATGTATACAGGTGGTTATCAAAATAATGGAAACACTAAGAAACATCACGAAAACCTTTATTAATACGGAACAGAATCACCTGTGTCATGTAATACCACCTGATTCATCCTGTAATCGGATTAAACAAATCATGGATAGTGGTTAAGAATATATTATACCATTATTCAGGGGAAAAATCATGAAAGTTCCTGTAGAGGTGCTGTGAAGGATATCGATACCTGGCTTAATCCGCTTATACAGATCACAGTGGTTGGATGATATGTAGTCGGTGGGTGGGTACAGGGCAAAATAAGATATTAGACTTATTTTTCATGTTCTTCAAACCAATAACTTGATAGATTTAGCTGTATGTATAGGATGATTATTCTCCTGGAATTCGCCATCTCCTGCAAGAACCAATGCTTGCACCATAGGATGGAGTAGTGAGCTAAAATTTCGAAATAGTCCTTCCCATTCAATCTCCCTTTTAGGGTTACAATAGGGCCAGAAGAAAACCATGATATGCCATTCTAAACTTTAATAAATCTATCTCCATGATTGACAGTTGAGATGAGACAGCCAGAATCTTACGCTTGTGTAGGTGTTCTCCAGACATACGCACATCTTGTTGCGAGGAACAATGTAAACAATGATTCGTCAGACCAAATGCCGTTTTTCGGCATGTTACACGAACAGAATTTGCGATCGTGGCAACAGTGTGGATGATATTTTATATTGCCATCTATTACGAGTGGTTTGGAAATAGCTACTTTTCCGTAAAACTTTTTTTGTTAAGTTCCCTTCTACCTCTGAGGGTTGACACCGGAACATGCAGATGCATATTGAGCTCTTCGGTCATTTTAATTGCAGTTGTTTTCTTTCTTCATGCCACAATCCGCTTCAATAGCTCGTCCGTCTCTTTCACTCAGCTCTCCCTTTCGCCCATTATTCTTTTGCCAAAGGATGTTTTTCCGTGCACTGTGTAGGCTATCATGACTTTTGACACCATAGCTCGAAAAAACCCCATTATCCTGGGGGTTGCAGTGACAGATACTCCAATTTAAACGCGCTCCAACAATTTGCCCTTTTCACAAGGTCTGCAAGGTTTGACATTTTACTCTGTTCCCCCAAACGCACGATGCCCTTAGCTTCATTACTGCTACCTGACAGTAGAATAATACATACACAATATTATATAAAAAATACCGGTGGCCAGACATGATTTTTAAGGAACTAGGGGCTTCGCCCCTAGACTCACTTCGTTCGCTTTTCGTACGGAGCCTTCGGCCCCTAATAAAGCTTACTAGTAAAAAGGCTTAATAAGGCTTAAAAAGGTATTTTTTACTCGTAAAAGGCTCCTAATAAGCCTTAGTCGTAAAAAAATATTTGTTATTGCAATGTGATATTAACGTAACCGACTTCGTTGAAAACATCTATTTTCGACAGTTGGTCGAGTTATTTTTTTTTGTTTTGTGCTTCTTATACTTTGGACCTTCCCCTTTTAAAAAGTTTTTTTTTTTTTTCTCTTCGTGATTTAGAAGAAATTTCTTAGCCATTATAAAACATATCGTTTGATTCAAAATAAAACCTGAAGTAGAACATCGTAACTGGAAGTTGTCCTAAAATTGCACGGGGATTTATCTCTACCAGGACCTAATGTGTCACTTTGTTCACTTAATTGGAGCACTTTTTCGTTTTTTCGAATCTCTGTAATAGGCCTGGTTATTTTTTCGTTTTAATTGTAATTTGGATGGCATTTTTCTATTCTAGTCAATCTTTATAAACACAATGAGTAATATCGTACTAAACACTATTTCTACATCTTTAATCATTTGCTTTATGTATATTTGTATACGTATATGTATATTTCTCTATTTTGCAAACCCACCTGGTTGTAGCAAAAAGTAAAATATGCATAATAATTAATCCTTATTATTTGAATTCAGTCCTTAGTACTCTCTATGGACGTATAAAACAAACAAACAAATACGGACATACATACACGATATAATTAAAAATTCTATACACTTACTTAAATTTTCACTTCCTTAAGAAACCAACATGTACACCGATTCCTTCTATAAATGATAATGAGTAAACGGTTGGTACAATACCGTTGGGCGATACTACACCAAAATGGTTGCCATTTTGCCATTTCCGCGTACTATCGCCCTGAGATGCTAATTTTACAGTTTTATGCTAATTAAAGATAGAAATATTTATTTTTTTAACTGAAACATAAACATAAAAGATTTTAAGTTAGGACAAATAGATGCAGAGTATATAAGCAGTAAGCGGTCTGAGGAATTTTTTTACTTGGCGCGTTTATTCATTTGGCGTCTATTTTGTTTTTTTTTCAGCTTGGCGTTGCAGGTCGACCGCCCTGCTTGATAACATTTTAACTGAATACACGCAACTGAAGTATCAACTATAAAATTCAATTAAAAATCGAAAATTTTAAGATAGAGACTCCAAATGAGGTTTATATGAATAAGAAAGTTTTCAGCTTCCAGATGATGTAAATATTTTCTTTGTAAGATAAAAACTCGAGGAGCATCGATATTACATCCCCATTTGTGACTATATTTCTTGAAAAACTGTGTTTCATTTTTTGATGGAAATATTAGTCTGTTTTAAAATATTTTTAAACAAATGAGGTCTAGTTTGAAAGAAAAATGTCTGTTGTCTTAGACTGTGACAGAGCACCTGTTCGTATCCACCTTCTTTTGAAATTTAATTTCTTCGAAAATGAAATAAAAGAAATACATTTTCTTGTAAGTACTTAATCAATTTTGTATATAAATATACTTATTAAATTTCCTTTTTGTTTTGGGTTAGCAATAATTTTGCTTCCACGATATATGAAATTATTCAGGATTTCTTTGAAGCATCGTTTACCTAATGTTGAATATTTTTTGAGCTGTTGAAAATTTATAGAAACTTTATATTATTTTCTATTATTTAGCATCATAAGTATGGCTCAAAAGAACATCGTATTCCTAAAGAAATTCAGTATAATAAGTCACATAATATCAAATCAATTTTGCTTCTGTTAAATTTATGGTTGCAGACACCATAAATTCGGCAACAATAAAAAATTCTGAGTCTCTAGAAAACATAATGAAATTAACAAAAATTTAATTAACCCTTTCAGGAGCAAAAACCTCCACCGTTTGCACGGTGCACATTTTTTTCTTTAAACTGATAAAAGGTGGCAGCTGGAGCCATTTTCCGCTTATTTAACTTCAATACATTGAATCAAGTGAAAGAAGGACGAGAAAAATGGCTGTCCAAAAATGGACCACCGTACATGAAAGGGTTTTCATGGGAATTAGTTTAAAACTATTCCGGAGGGAAAACTAAAAAATATTTCCATTTAAGCAACTCTAGCAGCCAAAGAAAAAATATTTTAAAATTTCTGTTTAAAACGCATCTCCCAGATTTACTACATTGTCTTATTGGCTACCAGTAGGCCTCTGTGGTTGAAGGCAGAAAGTAAGAGGTATTGAAGACGTACCTAACGACTAAACATCCCTCATTACATGAGTTGTGTGCACTCATGGGGTAGCAGAGGGGGGGGGCAGTCCAAGTAAGCTGAATGACCAGTGCCGCCTATTGCTACGGTAGTTTCCGATCAGTCATTCCCCCTCCCCCAGCTGCCTACAAATGACAAAAATTTCGACGAAATTTCACATTTAAAATCAATTTTTTTCCCACTCTTTATAGTTATAGAAATATTGATATTCAAATAAATAAAAAATATTACATTTTTAGAGAGCTTTAACTTTTTCTGCTCATTAATATATTTTTCTTTTTCGAAGTTACCTTTCCATAGGAAATTATTTTCGTTTAAATTATTTTTACTGAAAAATTTGTATTTAAAAATTTCGTTCTTTTATTTTTTAAAAAAATGCAAATTATACATGCGTAAAGAATTTCTTTTCTTATTACGAGTTGAAAATTGTTAAAGAACACTTTAAATGCATGTTGACAATTAGTAAGACACTTTTTTTCATAAAATGACACCGCAGTGTTCGCAGTGAATTGAATATGGCCGCTACTCAGCTCTCTTTAAAGTCCATCTTAGGAAATGTTATTTAAATACTGACAACGAAATGTATAAACACAACGTAGTATATCAGTATCTAAGATGTGCGAGATTACTATGATACTTGTAGCGTGGATTTTATCGCTACAGTTAATGTGTAGTAATTTTATCTTAATTCAAACTTAAAATTAATTAACAACTTGTTAAATTCTAACTCTGTCTGGGTAGGTATTTTATCTTAGCAGTAGCAGGTGTTTTCTTTAGTCCAGATCTTTTGAATTCAAGGTGGTCTTCATTTTAACGATGTCTCGCTCTTTCATGCACACCTGTGTGTAAGTTGAATCGGCATGACATTGTTGAAATAAACCATTACGGTTCTTTCCCAGGGCTACTTTTAAATTTACAGTTTCCTATGTCGTGCTAACATTCAGCATACGATATGGGAACCTCCTTTCCTGCACTGTGTTATTCTTGTACGTAACGCCCATAGTGACGTTCGTCTGTTCTTTTTCTATGCGTATTGAGTTTCACCTAAGTGTGGCAATATCGTGTGTATTCGTGCAGCTTTTGAGAAACAACCGCGTTGGCGCGAAATCTCCAGATGTCATAAGTCGCCAGGTCTCACCTGCACAGCCAATGAGCGTGTCTTATGTTCCCGCGTCTTCACGTCATTGGTACACGCCTACCAGTTTTCGCCGTTACTCGCCCTTTTACTTAATGCGCTGCTTCTTTTCTACCTTTCGTAGGCTTCAGCGTTTGGCGAGGTTTGGTTCACGTTTTCTCTGGCAGCCCTCGCTCCCTCTTTTGCTCGGCTCGAAAGAAATTTATCAGATATACTCTCTGACTTGACTTAGACTTACAAACTTATCCAGCCTAGCCATGTTTTTGCCAGTTTTATACTTTGTGGAGGAGTACTTGCTTGTAATGTTGATGAAAGATTCATCTATGATATTTATGTATTAATTGTAAGCATTATGACTACGTAGCAACCTGTTTTTAAAATAAAAGAGAGTCGACTCAAACATGTGTCAGTAGAAATTATTTGAAGTACAATCATCCAGGATAGTTAGTTGCCAGGAGTCGCAACGAACTGAGTTTTTTTTTCAGCGCAAATGTAATATCACCACTATTTCCGGCTAAAACTTCTGAGAACATCTTTCCTCTTTGGAGACACCGCTCGTATCATCCGTCGCTATGAACTTTGTTATTCGCCGCTACGACTAATAGAATCAACCGATTTCCCTTCGACCGAGTGTTCTTCAAAAGGTACTGCAGATAAAGTGATGTCGTCCAATCCTGTTTCCGATCCCTCGTCCAGCAATATGATGTCTATTTTCCAGTAGTTTCTTCAGTACAACAACAGTGCCTCTACTTCCGAATTCTCCATTATAGACATTATACCACCCCAGTCTCTCTCTCCAGTACAGATTTAGTACAGTGCCAATTCCCCTTCATAATACTTACATTATACTGTCTGAGTATCAGAGCTCTCCGGTCTAAGATATTCATGTGGTTCAGTTCTCGCACTTGAATCCCAATATTATCCAAAGGAACGCGGGTATCATCGAGCTAGTACGCTTCAACGACGGCTTCCGGAAAATATATTGCTCCTAAAAAATACATAATTGGGAATAAGAAAATTGTGAATCCATTTCACAGCACTTTTATGTCGTAAGAATATATGAAAAAATGAAACTGTATTACTTATAACTCTCTTTTGTTCTAGTTTCTCGCTACTGTCAAGCTTGATAAAGTCAGAAGGTGACTTGTGCGTCCTTTTCCCAAGTCAGTAATTGGACCCGTAACAATTCCGAGTCCAAACCCAGACTATGGATTTTCCTGCCTTTACTGGACAGTCAGATGATCGAGCGTTGCTCTATACCAGTGTTTCCTAAACTTTTTCGAGTCATCCCTTTCAATGGTTTCCACGCATCCTACGCCACTCATGGGATGAAAGGCTGAGTCGACCTTGCCCTGTCGCAGTATCGAAACCTGGACCTGTGGTGTGGCAGCTTGAAGCTTTTAACCACTACGCCACCGGGCGTAATTGTGAATTTTACATGACTTATTCCAACTGAACTTAACAAAATTTAAACAACTCAAAAACTGAACAACTCATTTAAACTGAAACAACTCATTTAAACTGAACTCAATTAAACAAAAATGAGATTTGTAAAAAATGGAGAATATTAAGAAACATTCATCCCTTAGTCAAAGGTGTGTAAAAGTAACAACAAAACAGAACAGAACCTCGATAAAAGTAATGCACCTACTGTACGGATTCACAAATATATAACAAGAAGAATAGAAAAAACTCTTACTTAAACAAAATTGTTTCTTTTCCGTTGAGGAAACTGTAGTAGTTAAGCCAAAAGCGACAGTACAGACTGATGAAAGACAAACTGGCATTTAGAATGTATATGCTGTCTGTAGAAAGTAACGTCGATTTTTATTGACCATCTAATAAAGCCAGAAGATTTCTAACGAACTGTGTTTGCTCTCTAAATGAGACTTTTCCCCCCTTTAAAAAATATTGCCTCATGGTAGCTTCATGGTAAATAAAATGGCATTTTTTTTCAATGAAATTTGCTAAAAAGTTATGAGTTGAATAAAACCGTTGTAACCAACCCCCCCCCCAGAAAACACCTCGCGACTACCCTGGGTGTTGCGATCCACAGGTTGGGAATCACTGCATAAATATTTTATGCGGCATGCATCGACACTACAATACACAAGTGTTGTTTCTAGCAATGTTACCTTGTATATGCATGAGGCATGTCATTTGGATCTTAACACATTGCAGTAAATTGTAAACGAATGGAAGAAAATATGCTTTTTTATATAATTTTGGGAGCTAGACTCCCTTTTCCCCTCCCTGCAATCTTCAATGTTATACAATACTCATAATACACTGCTGGCCACCCAAATTGCAACACCAAGAAAGACAAGAGATATCACAACAAAATTTATTTTGTAGATAGCATGTTGACCAAGTATCAAACGATTAAATTTATAGACTTCTGTGAAGTGTGGTTCATGCCAAAATCAGTAGCCAGAGTAGCCGCCATTGTTGGAGATCACCGCTGCCACACGCCTCGACATTGATTCAAAGAGACTTTGGATGAGCTCTTGGGGTACAGCAGACCAAGCAGCTTTCAGACGTTGCCAAAGTTGATCTGCTGTGGCAGCTGGGAATGGAATCTGGGTCAATCGTAGAGCAACCATGGACCACATGCTTTCTATAGGCGAAAGATCCGGAGAGCGAGGCGGCCAGGGAAGCAATTCAATCTGGCGATTGACGAAGAACCGTTGGACAATGCGTGCCACGTGTGGTCGCTCATTATCCTGTTGAAATATGGCTGTGGGCAAGCCCTGAAGGTAAGGAAGGACAACTGGCTCCAACACCTCGGAGATGTAGCGCTGGCTGTTTAAAGTACCGGCAATGCGTACTAGAGGTGTGCGAGAGTGATATGCAATACCGCCCCATACCATAATACCCGGTGCAGGACCAGTGTGGCGGTGCATACCGCAGCTGTTCAGCATCCTCTCTTCACGGTGTCTCCAGACTCGAATGCGACCATCGTGGTGTTGCAGACAGAAGCGTGACACGTCAGTAAAGACAATTTCATTCCATTCAGCCACCCACATCCTTCTGTCATCGCACCATTGGCGGCGGAGACGTCTGTGGTTCTGCGTCAAGGGTAGACAAAGCAATGGACTTCTTGCGGACAGACCATTCTGCTGTAAACGGCGTCGAATGGTACGCGCAGACACTGGATGATGCATTACAGACTGCATGTGCTGTGCTATGGTTCGTGATGTGACTGAGCGATCCGTCACCGCCATGCGCACAATTTGCCTGTCATCACGTGAAGTGGTGCGCTGAGGTGGATGCGATCGAACACGCCGGTCCGTCGTACCCTCCTTCATCCAACGATTACATATCCGCATTACAGTTGTTTGGTTTCGTCCAACACGACTACCGATTTCCCTGAAAGATAATCCATAATCTCGGTAGGCCACTATCCTTCCTCTGTCGAACTCGGATACTTGAACAAAAGATGATCGCTGTTTTCGACGAGGCATAATTGATCGTTTTTTTGAAAAAACCACAAGAAAAACACAATTGCCGAACTTGAAATCGTCGAAATCTCCAAGCCTTAAATAGCGCTTTGAAGTGGCGCCACAGGCGCGCGTGATGTGCGTCTGCGCTGAAATTCTAATCATTTTCATATCTCACCTCCGCTAATGCATGTTGTAAATTTCATGTTATTTGCATGTTTCCTTCAGGGTGTTGCATTTACAGTGGCCAGCAGTGTAGATTAGAAAAGATTACATATTCAGCTATGAAATGGAGCACAGAGGCTGACATTTTTATTAATAATGTTAAATGACACTGTAATTTAAAATTAGTTTAGAAATATTATTACCATCTGTTGTAACAAAATTCGTGGTAATTACCATATAAGCACAGGTAAAAGAATCACAATGAAGAATTTTTTTTCTCCCTGTTTACGAGACAGGTATACTTGTGTAAAAGCATGTCACACTATTATAAGATGTTGAAAAAAGGCTGCTTCTGTAATCACTGTAAAAATATTCGTCGACTAATGTCAATAACGGTGTATTGTGCAGAAGACTAGGATGGTAAAATTATGACTGAAAAAAGGTTATATCGTGTGTTATATTCAGTTAGCAAGATGTGATGTAAAAAATTATTTTGCTTATGTAATCACTGTAAATATATCCCTCAGCAAATTAGAACAACGGTTATATTGTAGAAAACTTGGATGTAAATTCCCAACTGAAAAAAGGGCCCTTTCGTAGGTTTATAATCAGTTACTAAGATATGGTGTAAAAAGAAATTTTGTGTCTCTAATCGCAGTAAATATATTCGTCAGCTATTTAAAATAATGGTGTATTTTGCAGAAGACTATGATGTAAAGGTATGACTATAAAAAGGGTATTTTTTGTTTATAATCAGTTATTAAGATATGATGTAAAACAAATTGCATATGTAATAGCTGTAAATATATCCGTCAAGTGATTACATTAATGGTGTATTTTGTAGAAGACTAGGATGTAAAGGCATGACTTAAAAGAGTGTTCTTACAAATGAATATAATCAGTCACTAAGATATGATGTAAAAGATTTTTGGTTCTATAAACACTATAAATATATTCGTTAACTTTTTACAATAATGTATTTTGTAGAAGACTAGGATTTTAAAGCATGGCTGAAAAAGTGTTCTTTTATTTTTTCATAATTAGTTACAAAAATGAGATGTAATTATTTTCTTTTCATCTATAATCGCTGTAAATCTTTCATTAATAACAATAACGATTATTTTGCAGAAAATTTGAATGTAAATAAACGACTGAAAAAAAATATCTTTCGAATGTTTATAATCAGGTAACTGTCAAAAACAAGATTGAATTAAAGCTTTAAGCTAACAATATTAAGAACACAAAGGCTATCTACCTTTGCAAAGATCTTCAATTTTGTTATTTCGCTTGTGTTTCCTAATAATCAAAACAACCCCCACTTCGTTTCTTTTTTTTATGCGCAATTTCTGTTCAGATACAAACAAAAGCTTGTTTACTGTTGGGATTTTTTTATTTTTTAGATAATCGTTCTTAATTCCTTTGTGATCATAAATATTTGTTTTGGATTTTATATTTTTTTCTTCTTTGCTGTTACGTCTAGTATCATTATTATTTAAATATCTTCCGAATGATATTTCTTCAAGCAATCAATGAAATGCATAAATTTGTTTCGAAATCTTTTCATGCAGCAAACACGGATTTAAATGGCATTTCCTAATTCTTAAAACATAAGTGTTTTTAACTTCATATTTTTTTACATAAAAGAATAAGGAGAGACTGAGCGAAAAATAATTACTTTGAAGTTATACTTATCATTCAAAACCTGCAGAATCAGATCGCGTGGATCTATTTACAAAAATAGAAATTATTTGTGAATAAGTTTTTTTTTCGCTAATGTTTTTTAAAACTATTTTCAAATTAAAGATCGTTTGAATAGTTTCAACATACATTCTATAATGTATTGGAATTTAAATAAAGAACTTAAATAATTACCATATAAATTAAGCCTTTTTTAAAGAATATAAAGGTATTCTGAACCTAATTCAGTTTTATTTAATTAGATTTCCACTAAAATGCGAAAAACGCTTATGAAAAAGAAAATATTTTCCGGTCAGATTAAATTAACGAAAAATATAACTTTTTTCTGCTTTTTCTTTCAAAGTTCAACGGTTCCAAATATCTAAAAATTTTAAAGTATGTATCGCCACAAAAGCCGTTTTCAAAGAAAGTTCATTTAAAAATAGTTCATTAAAAAAGACGTTCACTGAACATCATCTAACTTAGTGTGCGAGAATAGGAAAAAAAAAGCAAATTTTTGAAGTATAATAGCACACCACAAGTTTAAATTTCAGTGTTTTTTTAATTTAAAATAAATTCTGCATAAAATTCTAAATTAAACATTTACCCTCAGAAATCTTCAAATAAAATTTTTTAATGTTGCTAATTCTCGTCGTAAAGTATTATTTTATTTATTTTCCAAGCTATAATCTTCAGTTTATTAAACCAAAGAAAAAACATATATCTATTATACATGAAAATCTGCAGTTTGCAGTTGAAAAAAAAAGATCGCAAGAGAATTTTCTGCTCACAACATTCTGGTGTAAATCCAATTTCATGCCAAGCATCTATTTCCTTCAAAGAAAAAATCTGAAAATGCAAGAACGCTTTTTTCCGATCCTCGACAATGGATTTGACTGCAGAAGTTAAATTTTACATATCTTTATATTCAGTACCTTGAAAAATTCAATCTTAGTATGTGGTACATATGACCGGCAATCACATGGTGGATATTTTAAAATGCTTTAGTACGACAATAATTACTCTTGGATGAACACTATATTGGTTTATTCATGTCACGGTACATATTTTATACACATAATATTAATCAAATATTCATACAGTGGACACTCGTTTATTCGAATTCAAAGGTTCTCAGAAAAAAGTTCGAATTATCCGATGTTAAGAGAAAATATATAACTTTAAAAGTGTATCACTGAAGAAGAAAAATCTCCTTGTATGTATATCCCCAGAAAATATATTATACTATGTTATCTAAAATTAAATATATTAAAAATCAATACAAACTTACCTTAATCATTAAATGAAGCAGAAGATATGCAGTAGCAAGTAAATTTTAATTAAAAATATAAATTACACTTTTGGGAATAAATGTAAAATGAATGTTTGGTTTTGTTTATGATGCCCACATTGTTCAGCCAGCTTCTCGATTTTAAGTAAACATTTCAATTCATTTTCAGAGGAAGGTTCCTCCGGGCGATAGCCGAATGGCTAGGGCGCTGGCCTTCGGTACCAGAGTCTGAGGGTTCGAGTCCCACAATTGGCATGAATGTTTGTAGCCACTCGGAATCGGCTTTAACCATTAGGTCCCAGTCTAATTAGCCCTCGTGTAGCAAAAAATGACCGTAGCGCTCCCAAGCGAAACCAGACGAAGGTTCCATCAGAATAAATGCTTTCATAGTTTTAATATAGTCCATTATAGCTTGATCATTAGGACGCTTAACAGTCTCTGCATTCACTTCGGATTTCGATAAGGTCTGTTCTATTTCAACTTCTTGGATAGCATTTATTATGTCATCGTCGCTCAGTTTTCCACAGACTTCCACGTCTTCATCTACCCTTACATAATCAGAAAATGTATCGTTATCACAGTTAAATTTTTTGAATTCAGGAAATTCTGTATCAATATCGTCACATTCTTCGATATGATTGTTCTCTCCGGCGTAAATGAATTTAGTATGACGAAAGCAATTACTGATTGTGCTTAATTTAACATCATCAAATGCGGCGTATAGATCATTTATAGCTGTCAGCAGAGTAATATCTTAATTTTCACCACAATCTAAAGAAAAAATGATTTGTTTTATGTGTCTCTTACGATAATTTGTTTTAAGATTCTGGATGATTCCTTGGTCCATTGGTTGTAGCTTCGCAGTTGTGTTTGGCGGCAAATATTCAACCTGTATGGAACTCAGTTCTGGAAGGTTATTGTGGTAGGTTGCGTTATCCACAAATAAGAGAATTTTACGCTTTTGCCTCTTAAACTGCTATAGATTTTTAACCAGTTACTGAAAATGTCTTGTGTCATCCATTCTTTTATATTGGATACATAATCAACCGGCAGTGTTTTAATTCCTTTAAGATTCTGTGGATTCTTGGACTTTCCAATCACTAACAATTTAAGCTTTTAGCTCCCATCCATATTAGCACAAACTAAAGTTGTAATCTTCTCTTTACTGCTTTTAGCTCCTACGCAAGGATCCCCTTTAGAATGTAATGTCTTGTTTGGCAAGAGTTTATAATAAAATGCAGTTTCGTCCGCATTAAAAAATATCTTTAGGCAGGTAAGTAGAGAAAAGCTCTGGCAGTTTCGTAACGAAATTAGTGCATACGTCTTCGTTTACATCAGAGCTTTGGCCACATACAGTTTGAAAAGAAATATTGTGCCTTGACTAAATTCGAGAAAGCCATACATCACTGTATTTAAAATTTTCAATACCTATTCGACTTCCCAATTCATCACCTTCGTCTGCACTAGAGGTCCATTTATAGGAAAATTTCGAGATCTAACATCCTGGAACCATAGCAGTAGAGCGTTTTCTAGATCTTCTTGGGACGCATTTCTCACGCGTTTCCTTCCTCTAGAAAATTTTGATTTTCCCCATGAATCTAAAATTGACTCCTTGTTTTTCAAATAAGTTGAAAAGGCCTTTTTTTAATTCCATAGTCAGCTGTTAACTTTGTTTTACATTCACCATTTTCAACTTTCTTTAAAATTTCTACCTTTGTCTCAAAAGTTAGGGTTTTGTACTTTCTACTTGAAGACATCCTAAATTTGTACACGTTCACACCACACACTGAGAGAGAAAAAATTTGCCAGGGATGGCCAAATGGCTAGGGAGCTGGCATTCGATTCAATGTTCCCTGTGGGTTCGAGTCCCACTGTTGGCATGGATGCTTGTAGCCGTTCGGAATTGGCTTTAAACTGTAGTTCCCGCTCTAATTAGCCTTCGTGTAGCAAAAAGTTGACCGTAGCGCTCCAAACCAAACTGGGAAGAAAAACTAGATCACAGTAACTTGTCTGCACTGCAGGCATAACTGATGCAGCTCCCTAGAATCTGAAGTAAAGACTGGTTTTTCTCAAATTCTAAGAAAATCGACGGGAAATCGCTTTGTCCGTTAAGCCCTGACGTCCCTAACTTTTAGCGTAAATGCAATGGTCTAGGAATGCAGGCACGTCCCTCTTTACACAGAAAAGAAGTACAGATGATTTTGACACATAAAATAATAAATACCACATGTATTTTCTCTGTTAAACGAGGAAAAAGAAATATTTTTGTCAAAATTTTAGTTCGAATTAACCGAGGTGATAAAAATTTAGTTCGATTTAATGGGATATTTTTAATATTAATTCCAATACAAGTTTTCGGGGGGCATTGGATTAGTTCGATTTAACCGAGTTCGAATTAACGAGCGTCCACTGTATACATAAATGACACACACACACAGACATATTATGTATTTAATTCAATACAGTTAACTCATCATTCCCTTATCCAATTCAATAGATCAATAACTCAATACTTCACTAAATTATTAATTCTGTAACTTGATTATACGATAATTCATTAATTCATGGACCCTCGTTATATTTAATTGACTAAATAATTTGTAACTTATCTCATATTCGGCAAAAAGAGCATTTTGTAACTGACAGGTTAGGAAATACAGAGTGACAGTAATTTCCTTTGATGTAGACATTAGGCACTGCTGAAAACTTGGAATCTGGAAGCGCTGGGAGTACGGTAGGGCGTAAGCTGATTCTGGAGCAGTGGCTCGGGTTGATGCAATCTTCTATATTGTCCGGCGTTCATTACACTCGGCTATTTCCATCGGTCATTATCGCTCATCTACTTCAGCGGCATCATCACTCGACTACTTTAGCGGCATTAATGCTTGTCTCGTTCAGCAATGCCGCTAAAGTAGCCTTATTGCTCGTCTACTTCAGTGGCATTAATGCTTGTCTCCTTCAGCGGCCTTATTGCTCGTCTACTTCAGTGGCCTTAATATTTCACCAACTTTATTGTTTAACATATTAGCTATATTATGACTCGGCGACTGTCACCTTATATCATCTGATTTATACAGCCATCTTTGGCTAAGCTGATCTCGGAGGCGAACGTTAATTCTAAAGTCTCGAACCCATTCTGGAGCAAATCTGAGTAATCAGGTAAGTCAATAATCATCAGCCTCAGCATTATCATTAATAATCGTCGAATCTCATCTTTTTCTCTCTTATATAGCTTTCTTCCATTTTCTTAATTCCCTCCCTCTGGGAATCTCATTGGTAGATTTTTCTAATTTTCGAAACTCCCTCATTTCACTATTTGTTCGGGACTTTAATTATATATTCCTCTTTGTCCTCTCCTTACAACGGGGCGTATCCTACATCTCTGCCATCACTTTTACTTTTTCCACGCACTCCGAGTTATATGACTTGTGACCCGGTGCCATAATTGCTCCAATTTCTTTTTTTTTCATTATTATTATCGTTGTGACCTATCACTTCGTATCTCCTATTTTTCTTTCTAAATTGCCTCCGATTTTCGATGCTTATTTTACACCATGTTCTTCTTACCAATTTTTCATTATTCAATGTCACTACCTAGTGACAGTGCACATTAACAGTCCAGAAACAGACACACACTCATAAATGTACATTGAAACTTCTCTATGACGGCTAGACATGGTGCAGAAGAAAAGTGGCCGCCGAATACGGATAGCTGGCTGTACAGGTTTTCATATATATATATATATATATATATATATATATATATATATATATATATATTTATATATATATATATATATATATATATATATATATATATATATATATATATATATATATATATGTAGTTGGCAACACCACTGAACTACTACTTCAACTTCCACTCCTCACTACTCCGGCGCGAAGGACTTCAAACGCAAGCAAACATCATTGTTGACTGAGAAAGAACACTGAGCGGATGTGTTCCGCAAGCTTCCGATATTGAGCAGAATAGCTCTGTTGATGCTTTTCGCGTGTTTTTCATTTCATCCAAACGTTCTTAAGTGTTAGTCCTGTTCTGTAAATATTGTCTCGTCTCATTAAATATTTAAAATGATTTAACGTTTAAGTATTCCCTTCTAATGGATGGAGTTAGCACTCCATCCCGCATGAGGGCTCTTGCCGGTCTTGGACTCTAAAAACCACCCCTAGCATGCTGAACTAAAAAAAAACTATTTTCGTTTGATGATTACTGGATTACTGTTGTCTGTCATTTCGGTTTTGGATACCGAAAGCGAAAGCGAAAGTGCTGTGCCACGGACTCCGATAATATTCTGATGGGATGTTACAGAACCAAAACCAGACATGTAAGTACACTTTTATCATATTAAAATTATTTGATGCATACGTTGACGCTTGTTCAAGAAAATTTTGATGATGAATGGAATTCTCAACTTATTGATGATATAAGAAAACTGGAGAATATTACAACGTTCTTTTGATGCAGGATTTTAATTGATGCTAAATTCACATTTGATGAGCTTTGGCGTTGAATTTATCACTTCTGTTTTCTTCAAGAGAATTCTATTTCAATGAATTTATTTGATGATTTTATGAATATTTCGATATTTAATTTGTTTAATAATCTTGTTTCCTTGAACAACCACAACAGATCATTTATTTCGTATATATTTTGAATGATTGCGAATTGAATAGAGTTTTGAAGAATATTATACTATTATTTTGATGCATATGGTTGAGAACAAATTATATAATTTTGAATTGAATAGAGTTTTAAAGAATAATGTATTATTACTTTGATGCATATGGTTGAGAACAAAATATATAATTTTGAATTGAATAGAGTTTTAAAGAATAATATATTATTATTTTGATGCATATGGTTGAGAACAAATTATATAATTTTGAATTGAATAGAGTTTTAAAGAATAATGTATTATTACTTTGATGCATATGGTTGAGAACAAAATATATAATTTTGAATTGAATAGAGTTTTAAAGAATAATATATTATTATTTTGATGCATATGGTTGAGAACAAAATATATTCTTTTATTGAGAACTGTATATTTTTATGTGAAGAAAATTTTTGAAACCCAAATCTAATGGTATTTTGATGTGGAATTTCATTATTTGTTCTTGATCTTAAACACAATTTTAGAGAGAGAATCAAGTTATTGATTTTGGTTTTGAATATTTGTATATTTGTGTAATATAATTTTTTGAATCTATATAATTATGTCTATTCTCAACAATTAGCCCAATATTGCAAAATCGTTAAAAATTGGTAGTACGAATCAAATAAAGGTTTTACATCATTTAATTTTTGTTACAGACGGCGACAGACAAAATCGCGCCAGATTACGCAAATTTGCAGGTTTCAAACAGCCATTCGTGTTGGAAGAAACGAAACAGAAAATACTTAAAGAGTTTTCACTTAAGGACTTGATTTCTGTTTGTAATCTACTTCATTTAGAATTTTCAACTGACCCAGATAAATGTGCCAATACCATTCTTATGAGTCTTAGTGATTTATCGTTATTAAAAGCGGAATTTTCTGATCTTTCGGAATGCGAAGTAAATGATGATCCACTTCCAATTGAAAGTTCAACCGAAACTAACAACGTTGTAGCGGAAAATAAAACTCCCTCCCCTCTCACCACTTACGCAGAAGAATCTTCGAATAAGAAAATACGCACATTTCCTTTGGAGTTTCATTTCAAAGTTTATTGCCTTCAGTTGAAACTGCAAGTCTCTCTTTCCAGTTGTTTAGTCTAAAAAGACGTTGTTGATTTAATTAAACCTTTCTCGTCTCGTGATAATTACAATGTTGAGAATTTTATATCTGACGTTGAAGAAATTTTTTTGTTTATATCAGATAAACAATCCAATTCACCAAATTACTTTTGTTAGAAAATGTTTGACTGGTCCTGCTCAAACTTTAATTAGGTCTATTCATGCAATTACAAATTGGGAACAATTGAAGCACCATTTGTTAGATGAATTTTCGGACAAAATTAACAGCATTCAGTTACATAAATTAATGGAATCTCGACGTATGAAACCGTTTGAAACCCTACAAAAATATTTCTTAGCTATGAGAGATTTGGCACA
Source organism: Dolomedes plantarius (assembly GCA_907164885.2). Lineage (NCBI taxonomy): Eukaryota > Metazoa > Arthropoda > Arachnida > Araneae > Dolomedidae > Dolomedes > Dolomedes plantarius. The sequence goes on along the minus strand of OU015497.1, from coordinate 139,618,185 downwards.
CAAAGGTTCTCTCGATGATTTATCTCTGTTTGAGTATGTAATAAACGGAATTCCTGAGTCAACAAACAATAAAATTATTCTTTACGGTTGTAAATCCATCCCTGAATTTAAGGAAAATTTGAAAATTTATGAAAAAATCTTTAACAGTTCCCAACATTTCAGACTAAATAATCAGAAAAAATTTGATGCTTCTAACTTCAATGTGAAAGTCGATAATACACGTAGCCCAAGCACACAACTAGTATGTTATTCCTGTGGCTTGAGAGGTCACAAAAGCAACCAATGTTTGAATAAGTCACATAGTAAGCAATGCTACGGATGTAAAAGTTTTGGTCATGTTCATGCTAATTGCCCCAAAAGTTATCGAAATTCTAAACCAAAACCTGATTCTCAAAAACCTATTCCTGATAAAACTGTAAACGAGCTTTCTCCTGAAACTTCATCGAAAAATCCCATGCATGTTGACATTCAACTTGTAGGATTTCAATTGACAGCACTCTGTGACACTGGGTCACAGGCAACCCTCATCAATGAGAAAACCTATCGAAGAATTGGTTCGCCACCATTGCAACCCACCAATATTCCCTTTTCAGGAATTGACCGAAACCAAGTTCACAGCATCGGTTTCTTTCAGGATTCCATCGAAATTCAAAACATTACTTTACCTGCTAAAATACATGTTCTAAAAGATGACTTGATTCCTTTTGATGGGATTATCGGAATCGACTTTTTACAGCAAACCCAATTTACATTTGATGAAGACGGTATTCGTTTTACTCCTGATAACAACATCTTCGTTATTATTGCTAATGTTCCTGATGATAAAGCTTTTCCATTTGATCTTTCACACATTTTGAATTCTGAAATTCATGAGGAAGTTCAAAATATCGTTACTTCCTACAAACCCCATAAAGTTCAAGACACTGAAATTAAGATGACTATTTTATTGCAAGATGAAATCCCCGTAGCCCAACGGTCTCAACGACTCCCTTTTGCAGAACAGAAAATTGTCGAAAAACAAACTCAAGATCAAGGCCAATTAGGCATGTCTGAAAAATCTCTCACATCTACTCAAGATAAGATTTCTAGGGTAGAGAAAATGGATATTCCAATTGATTTTGAATGTGATGTTGCTGTTGATGGAAAAGATTTAGATGATGCTGATGCCAATGATTTAAATTTGCTTCATGATAACAATGATGATAATGCTTTTGATATTGGAGCTATCAAGGCAACTCTTGAACCAAAAATATTCGACGCCGATGATGATGCCCTTGAGAATGAATCTGTCAAAGGTGAAAAGGTTGAACCAAATTTTCAAGTTATTGAAGCTCCCAACCCCCCACCCCCACCCCCGAACAAATAGCAGCTTTTCAACAACTGAAAAACATTCTTTCACAAGTCCCAGTTCTTCATGTTTTTCAACAGGGATACCCATTAGAACTCCACACTGCTCCTTGGGTTTTGGCACTGTGCTCTTGCAACATTCAGATGATGGACAGTTTCATCCTATTCATTATTTTAGCCGTAAAACTACAATTCAACAAGAAAAATATCATAGTTATGAACTGGAAGTTCTTGCCGTCATTGAAGCGCTTAAGAAATATCGAAACTACTTGTTAGGAACAAAATTTAAAATTATCACCGATTGTGAGGCTTTCCAAAAAACGATGCAGAAAAAAGACCTACCAGCTAAAATTGCTCGATGGGCATTGATGTTAGAAGACTTTGATTATGAAGTTTGTCATCGACCCGGTAGACAGATGAAACATGTTGACGCTTTAAGTCGTAACCCCATTCTTGCAATTACCTCAAATGATATCACTCAAAAGGTGAAAATTGCCCAAGATAAGGATGGATTTATATCTCAAATTAAATCTATGCTTGAATCTACACCTTCCGATGAATTTTTTGTTAAAAACGGAATTCTTTATAAACTTCAACAGGATGTCAAACTTTTAGTAGTCCCACAAATGATGCAGAAAGAAATAGTGCTAAACGCCCATTCACAAGGTCATTTTGCTTCACAAAAACCGAATTAACTGTTTCTCGTGAATTTTTCATCCCTCAACTTAAGAAATTAGTTCAAGAAATTATTTCGAATTGTATTCCTTGCATTTTGTCGTTGCGAAAATCTGGAAAACAGAAAGATAACATACGACAATATAACAAAAGACGTAAACCAGCTTGTAAATACAAGATAGGTGACACAATGGCAATACAACGAACTCAATTTGGATCTGGATTAAAGCTCCGACCAAATTTCTTCGGAGCATACGAGATCACGAACATCAACCCTAACGATCGTTACGAAGTTCGAAAGTTAGGACATCACGAAGGTCCAACCATAACGTCAACTGCAGCAGATAAAATGAAACAGTTGTGCAGAAACTAAACACCCATACCAATGTGATGAACATTGCTTGATTTTTTTTATTTTTTTTATTTTTTCTGCTTGTTTTTTCTTTATCTTTCCAGCCTTATTGTTTACTCCAACCCAGGCGCGGACGCCTGGAACTTCAGGACGGCCGTGTAGTTGGCAACACCACTGAACTACTAGTTCAACTTCCACTCCTCACTACTCCGGCGCGAAGGACTTCGCGCGCAAACATCATTGTTGACTGAGAAAGAACACTGAGTGGATGTGTTCCGCAAGCTTCCGATATTGCGCAGAATGGCTTTGTTGATGCTTTTCGTGTGTTTTTTATTTCATCCAAATGTTCTTAAGTGATACTCCTGTTCTGTAAATATTGTCTCGTTTCATTAAATATTTAAAATGATTTAACGTTTAATTCCCTTCTAATGGATGGAGTTAGCACGCCATCCCATATATATATATATATATATATATATATATATATATATATATATATATATACACTGAAGTGCCTCTGAATTAGGGATAGCAAATCCTATGCAAATTGTGTAGCGCTGCGCATCATGTATGCGCAAGTGAGGGCGCTGGGGTAACTGCATATATAGCGCGTACTGTGGTTGTTCTGAATTAGTTGTTGGAATTGCCAGTATGGGTAAACTGCCTGATTTAGACGCCTTCGATCGCGGACAAATCGTAGGTGCGCGACACATGGGCCATTCAATTTCCGAAATCGTCAGACAGCTAGGATTTTCAAGGTCGACAGTGTCAAGAGTATACCAAGAATACATGGATGGTGGAAAAAAACTAGCAATCGGGCAAACTGCAAAAGACAATTAGCCTTGACATTGCGTGGTGAGAGACGGCTCAGGCGTATTGTACGTAGCCAGCGAAGCCAAACATTAGCTCAAATTACCACCCAGTTTAGTGACGGTGCTAGTCGTACAGTCAGTAAACGGACTGTGCAACGCTCGCTTCACCGTATGGGTTTCAGGAGCCGTCGACCTACGAGAGTACCATTGCTCTATACTCGCCATCGGGCTGCACGTCTTGCCTGGGCAAGAGAGCACAGAGACTGGAGTGTAGAGGACTGGAAACGAGTAGCATGAAGTGATGAGTCTCGATTCCGACTACTTAACGCCAACGGGAGGCTGAGAATATGGCGTCAGGCTCATGAAGCCATGGATCCTGCATGCCTGGCTGGAAATGTACAAGGGCATGGTGGCTCAATCATGGTCTGGGATGTTTTTCGTGGCAGAGTTCGGGATCTTTGGTGCGTGTACCAACCTCCCTCAATGCAATTCGGTAAGTAGAGTTGCTGGGTGATCACCTCCATCCGTTTATGCTGTTCTGTTATCCGCACGGTAATGGATTTTTCCAGCAAGACAACTGTACCTCTCACAAGTCCTGGTTGGCAACTGGCTGGTTGGATGAGCATTCCTCTGACTTTTTTGTCATGAATTGGCCACCTAGAATCCCAGACTTAAATCCTATTGAGCATCTTTGGGATATTTTGTAACAAGGCGTGAAAGGCCATCACACAGCACCAAAGAACCTTACTGAATTATGGACAGCTTTAGCCAATATTTGGCAAGTCATTCCCGTGGAACTTTTCCAGAAACTTGTTGAATCTGTGCCTCGTCGTGTGGCAGCCGTTATCAAGGCCAGAGGAGGCCCAACTCGTTACTAGGTAGGTATCCCTAATTCATTGGCACTTCAGTTATATATATATATATATATATATATATATATATATATATATATATATATATATATATATATATATATATATATACTCTGTCACAAAAAATATATGCACCCAGAAGAATTCGAGCTACAATCGACAATGCCTATGATGTGGGGTAAGTTGTAGGCGTCCTAATGGACGTCGGATCCTTATACCTGCGCCTGCCAGTCGTCTCTGAATGGTTTCCCTTGATACCACCGGATGTCTGGATGGTGGTAAATGGCGTCGAACCGATTCTAGCGTCGTTGTTGGTGAGGACATAGCCGCTCTTATGATTGCGCGATCCTCGCGAGCATTTGTGTTCCTGGGACGCCCTGACCCTCCGCAACGGTAGACTATCCCTTCCATGATCCATTGTTGTCAACACTGAGCAACTACCATATCGGTACGACCGAGGTGGCGGCCGATACGTCTGTTCGACCAAAACTGCTTTTCTGAGGCCTACTATATGCCCCCTCTCAAAGTCCGACAATTGTACTTACTGTCGCCGCTTACGTCTGAGAGACATCTCTAGTCACAATACCGTCCATCCATGTGGACAGATTTGTTTTGATAACCCTATGGCGTGAGCAATCATTCTTTCAAACTCTCCCAGCTGCGCAACTGATATGCGCATAGCGCTGTTATCCTTGTCTCATTGGCATCGAAATTTCAATCATTTGCATATCTCTTACCATACTACATTCCTGACGAGTTTCGTGATAGTAGCTCGATTTCTTCTGGGTGCATATATTTTTGTGACAGAGTGTATATATATACACACACATATATACATATCTATATATATAAAACAGTTCCGTAACTGACTGACTGGCATACAACGCACAAACCAAACCGCTCGACCCAAAGACCTGAAATTTTGCATGGCGATTTTTCTTATAGTGTAGGGGTGCACTAAGAAAGATTTTTGAAAAATTCTTAGATTTTTTTTAATTGAATTTTTAAGCTGTTTAATAACTTTTTTTAAGTTTGCATTTAAAATTATAAATTGAGGGTTATAAAATTTATACCACGAGAAAGATCATAAAAATTCCTTTACAATGAAATCTTTTTCGAATCTTTACCTTCATTTTCTGATTTTTGGTGAATTTTTAAAGATTAATTTTTAGAATTTAATTTATTAAACGCTGATCACGTGAATTCTTTTTCTGATACTTTAAATTAATTTATCGTCACGTGCATGATAACGAAATAGATAAAAAAAATTATTTTATTCCTTTCTAATGCGGCAGACGATTGGACATTATTAAAAAAAATATTAAAATACAGTAGAAGATTCCGTACAGTTAATGTAGTTCCTCAAACTGTACTACATTATCTGTACTATATTCTTTAGTATGTTCTATTAGATTTAATTTGAATATTTTCATGTACATTCTTTTGTCTATTAAAATATCCCTTACGACTACTTTCTAAAAATATTTTTTGTTATTTTTTAACATCAATTGAATACATTGAACGTTGTATTTATTATAAATATATATATATATATATATATATATAGATATATATATATTGGCATTAATTGCATACATTGAACGTTGTATTTATTATAAATATATATATATATATTGGCATTAATTGCATACATTGACCGTTGTATTTCATTTGAATGTACTCTGTAGCGAAGTGCGGGTTTTCAGCTAGTATATAAATATATATATATATATATATATATATATATATATATATATATATATATATATATATATATATATATATATATATATACGTATGTGTGTGTGTGTTTCTGTGTCTATTTAGCATTCCCTTTGTAAATTTACAGTTTTATTTAGTTTTCTTTGATGGCAGTGCAAACTCTTCAACTACTTAGCACGCAAAATACTTTATTTTGCTTTGTGAAGCTGTTATTATCATCCATTTCATGATTACAGCAGAAAAATCTTAGTCTCAGGAATCCGAAAACGTGGGAGATAAAATTTTGGAGGACGAGTCATTGGGAGATTAGGTTTTTGTTTGTTATTTTACGAGTTCCCTGAAAGGGATGTTTACTTTAAGTTTTCGTAGAATTGCAGCCAGCGCCTAGTGGGGAATCACAACTTAAGAGAAAAAATAGCAATCTTTAGAGTTTACTTTTGGAAAAGAGTTCACGTTACTATTAAAAAAAAACTCCAAAATTGGGAACCAAATATGTATATCATGAGCTCAAAAGATAAGTATAAAAGTTTTGTGTTAGTGGAAAAGAATTAATAAGCGTAGATTACTCTTTTTATTACACTATCCATCTACACATACACACGCATATATATATATATATATATATATATATATATATATATATATATATATTCTCACGGACTGCATACGGGCTATTATTTAAAGAGGTACTTTTAGCTCAGTAATCACCTGAGGGTAGATATAAAAATTGTAAAAAGTCTAAAAGAGGTTACTAAAATTGGGTATTTATGGGACAAAATAAGATAGGTAATGAGAAATACTTTTTTCGCATAACATATATATTTATATATATATATATTGTTCCGTTATACTGGACTCGTTAGGATTGAATAAAATCTCTTCAGAAACTGCAAGCAAAATAAAATTTATTATTCTGTAAAGTCTTCAAGCGCATACACATCACGTGCATTCAAACAGAAAACACGTAACAAATGTCTTCTATACAGCAGAAAACTCTAAAAACACACCAGAGTCTTCAATACAATACACGTCTAACGCACTTTCAACACATTTAATTATCAGTAGAAATTGAACTGAGTTCCAATGCCAATGACTGGTATATTTATGGACTTCTAGAGCGCCCCCTAATGGTCAGCCTGCTAGATATCTCTAAAAGCTTCTAGAAAGGTCCAGACAGTAAGTTGGCGACCATTTGGTGCCATATCGCCAAATTTGGCGGCCAAAATAAATCACCAAATCCATCGCCAATTTGACGATAACTCTCATATTTGGCTAGATTACCATAGATTCGTAAAATTCGTAACATTGCTCCGTCCTCAAGGACTGAACGTCCCGGGCAGTGCAGCTCTTGGGCAGGAAGCCTTACTTACATTATATAATAGAAAACTAAACTATAAAATCACAACTAAAATTAATGCAAAATCAGCACGCATACGCACAAATACTTACTTCATATAAATAATAAGTACATACTAGTAACATCTAATTACTTTAAACAACATTAATAAACCAAAAAATACTTACTTAAGTGGATAACAAAACTTACTTAAGGATTATTTACACTAAATAAAATGTTATATGCAAAAAGAGAAAGAGCATTGTCTGTAGATTTCTTTAAACTATAAACTATGGCCATAGTAAGGAACTAGCCTATCATAATGCCCTATTCTTGGATTAGAATTTAGCGATTTTTTAATACTAACCATGACGTCATTCAGTCTTTTTAGGACTTTATAGGGACCATCATAAGAAGACTGTAACTTTGGAGAAAGTCCTTTACGTCGAATCGTGTTCCAGAACCATACCTTGTCACCTTCCAGGAACTCATGTCTTGTTGCTTTCGTGTAGTACCGGGTCTTCATCTTCTCCGTCGCAATGTTGATCTGCTCACGAAGTTATGGACGTTCTCAAAACGGGCCTCGAGTTCACTGATGTACTCTTCAGGCGAAGAATGCGTCTGGAGGGTGTCCGTACAGGAGATCACATGGAAGACGGAGGTTACGACCAAAATTCATCTGGGATGGTATATAGCCAGTAGTTTCATGGACAGCACTGCGTTAAGCAAGTAGGAACAGACATAACTCTCGGGCCCAGTTATAGAGAATCTATGCTCACTTCTACCCAGACTTGGGTGTATATAATTTGAAGTGGCACTCTATTTGAATTATATACAAACACAATTTATACATGAAACAATGTTTATTGGATTCATTGCACATATAATTGGCTTTTACAGCAATAAGCATGCGTACTACTTGTACGGAATGTAAATACAGCTTTTAAGGACAATATATTTTTATACTCACGAACAGTAAGTCAAACCAACAGTACTGCCACGTAAACTTCTGGCCCGTAAAACACTAGCGCAGGATAACACCTTTTTCGACCTTAACAACCTCCCCCTTTTCATTAATGACGCTGCGTGGTATTTATACTAAGCGCGTATGCCAAAATTAGCATATCTGAAGCAGCTTCTTTAATTCACTCAAAAGTTCGATTCTTGTGAATCGAATCTTGTGTATACCTTACACTGGCCTCCCTCGAAAAAAAAAATTAGGTAACTGAGGTCTGAACGGCTTCAGTTAACTAATTGAAAACGCGTGCTGGTCTGACTTTTTACATAACGGGTGGCAAAGCCAAAAAACCTTCCACACGTTGTGTGGGGGAAAAATGCCACTACCATTTTACAAAACTAACCCCGAAGGGTCCAGGTGACACCATTACACAGTGGATTTGCAGAGTTGCGGATACTGGGCTGGCCAACTGCGCCCTAAAATATCTATTTTAATTAAAAGTGACAACACAATTGCACAGCATGACATTTCTTGACTGTATCTGCTCTCCCCCAATTTATAATGTACATGTGTTATGATTTGCGAAGTTAGTATGTTAGTTGTTTGTTATCTGTAGTTAGTATGTATTTTTTTTCACTACATGTCCCCTTCAAAAATTTATAAAACAGTATGCCGTTTTTTTTTTTCAGTGGCTCACTCCTTCCCCTCAAAATGTTTACACAGTATATACAATGGGGAACTTCAAACCAATTTGGTTCGATTTTATTAAAGGGTGGGAGTTAGAATAAGAGAATTGATACAAGACTTGTTCCTCATGAATGCAGCAACTTCACTGCACCAGTTTGTCCAATCCGCTGAACCTCTCTTGATGGTCGCAGTCCTAGTAAAGGGGTTCTTTGACCGTGTGGGCATCCTTCGTGCAGCAGGTCGTTGGTCCTGAGGCGCTGGTCCGGCTTGACGATGGACAGGAGGTCTCTTGGGAGGAGGCCAACCTTGCTGGGCGGCTGATATCTTGCGTTCCCTGTACTTATGCAAAGGAGCTTTAAAATTGTCATTCTTCCTTTTGATAACCTTGTGTACCTTATCAGCGACGCATTCCTCCTTTGATGGAGTTTTTGTAGTGCACACTTTACCTTTCTTCGTACTTTTGCTTGTATCGGTATTAAATTTTAATGCAGATTCTATTTTTTCAACAACCTGACTCTGCTTTTCGTATTTGTGCTTATACGACTTCTTTTTTACCTCCTTAATTACTTCAGTATTAGCAATTTTAATGCTGGAACCTGAAGGCGCTTTTTCACGTTTTTTATCCCCCTTAACTTTAGTTTTATCCTCTTTTGACGAAAAAGTTTCTTTGAAACTTGCGACATCAGAATCGTTATCATTTAAATTCTTTAACACTGCTTCAGTTTTAGGAAGATTAAGCTTTTCGTACTCGTGCGTTTTATTGCAAACTTTCTCTATAACTTCCGAAGCATCAGCTAAACTACCTATAGTATAACTCTGTGTCAACTTTTCATCCTGATTCTCAGTCTGGTTTTCATGTACTTTATTTAAAACCATATTATCAACCTGGCCTACACAATCCCCATTCGGCTGGAAACTTGAAATAATATCATCACCTAGCAAGTTCCTACTATCGTTTAAAGAATTTTTATTGTCGTCAACTAATAAGTATTCACTAACTTCCGTAACGCATACTTCGTCATCTACTAAATTTCCTTCATTAACAGATGTGTGAATATCATCTAAAATATCAGGTATAGCATCAATAATATCAGGTATAGCATTAATAGAAGTGTCCGATGATTTATTTTCTAAACCACTAGCATTAGTATCGGCCCTATTGTCAGAAATTTGTACTGGAATTACCTCATCATTCCAGCTAGACTCACTTTCTTTATAAGCCAAAAAAATACCCTGACTTTCACTATTCTCAAAATAATGATTACTACTCGGACAAAATAATACATTTGACCAAACAGTTTCAACAGGTTGAACCATATCATGTGAATCAACTTGCCAGTGCAAGTAAGGTGCTTCCCTATTATTTTCTTTAAGTGCACTAATTTCATTATAACGCCGTGCGCTTCTATTATTTTGCCTGCGGTACTGCTTACGCTGCTGGTTTGAAACTCGCGAAAAATTTTGGCGCGGCTGTATAAAACTTCTCGTACCTGAATGACGGTGAGGGGTAGCGTAGAAATGTCTATTGTCATATTTAGCTAAAGCTTGAAGGAGGGTAACCTTGCTTGTAATTGTTTGATTATCTAAAAAATCTTGAACACTTGGCTTCAAACGTTGGATAACTATTTTTAAGATTATCGCTTCCGTCATTCCCTCTAAATATTCCTCACACTTGGAAATCTTTTCCATAGCAAAATCTAATGCAGACTGACCTTCACGTTGCCTTAGCGAATAAATTTCCGCTTCAATTTCACTTTGATTAAAGGTCTTTGGAAAAACGCTAAGAAACTGTTGCTTGAATGACGAATAGTCAAAAATCAGATTACTGCTTTTCATACACGTGTACCACTGATATGCACTACCTCTTAAAGCGGCTAGAGCAATTTTAAGTTTATCCCCCTCTGGGGTGCATTGTTGCTGAAAGTAATGCTCAATTTTCTTTAGGAATTGGCTTGAGGGGCCGCCATTGAAGGTGGCTTCGAATGGCGCAATTTGCTGAACCATAATTACCCGAGGAAAATTTCCAGCAGGATTTTGTTCTACAACACTCATTTTTTAAATAGTATATAAGTACTTGCAACAATTTTATCAATATACGTACACAGTACACAGTTTTTAATTTCAATTATGTTCTTCGTTACAAATTTAACGCTAACTACCAGGGTATATATATTTTTCGGGCGCCAGTATAGAGAATCTATGCTCACTTCTACCCAGACTTGGGTGTATATAATTTGAAGTGGCACTCTATTTGAATTATATACAAACACAATTTATACATGAAACAATGTTTATTGGATTCATTGCACATATAATTGGCTTTTACAGCAATAAGCATGCGTACTACTTGTACGGAATGTAAATACAGCTTTTAAGGACAATATATTTTTATACTCACGAACAGTAAGTCAAACCAGCAGTACTGCCACGTAAACTTCTGGCCCGTAAAACACTAGCGCAGGATAACACCTTTTTCGACCTTAACAACCTCCCCCTTTTCATTAATGACGTTGCGTGGTATTTATACTAAGCGCCTATGCCAAAATTAGCATATCTGAAGCAGCTTCTTTAATTCACTCAAAAGTTCGATTCTTGTGAATCGAATCTTGTGTATACCTTACACAGTGTTCTTGATCGGCGATTGGATAAGCCTCAGGCCACTTCGTGAAGTAGTTCATGACAACAAGGATGTATTTTTGCCATCAGTAGTCCATGGAAGAGGACCTAGAATTTCGAGTGCGATTCGTTTAAAGGGTGCTCCTACATTATAACGATGAAGCTCTCCTCGACTGCGTGTCTTCGGTCCTTTACGGGCCACACAGGCGTCACAGGATTGACACCACTTCTTGGCGTCATTTCTCGCTTTGTTCCAAACAAAGCGTTCCCGAATCTTCTGCAAGTTTTTAGTCACTCCGAAATGGTCTCCCGTTCGACTACACTGACGTTCTTTAAGAACGTTGAGTATCCTTGTTCTTGGGAGTAGAATATGCCACCCAGATGTTTTACCGTCATCAGATTCCCATTTTCTGTACAAAACGCCATTCCGAAAGTGAAATGAGTCCCACAGAGACTAATAATGCTTTTTTGCTAGACATAAGTTGGATATATCTTGCCAGATAGGTCTTGTGCTGGATGACTCCATAAATTCTAAAATGGGCTTTAGTTCATGATCTTCCAGTTGATCTTTACGAACCTCGTCATCCCTCCATGGATCTGACTCTGATGATGTAGAAGCAGTAGTTTGTCTTGCTGCGGAATTTATAACATCGAATTTATTTTCCACTCGGGAACAATAATAGCAGCTTCCGGAACAGGGTTTTCGTGATAAGGCGTCTGCATTCCCGTGCAAAGATCCTTTACGATGACGAATTTCAATGTCGTATTCCTGGAGTCTTTGTATCCATCTGGCTATCTTTCCTTCTGGGTTCTTGAAATTTAATAACCAGGTGAAAGACGCATGGTCAGTTCGGAGCAGTAACTTTCAGCCATACAGGTAGTGATGGAAGTGTTCCACGACTTTTACAATTGCGAGCAACACTTTTCTGGTGATGCAATAATTTCTTTCCGGTTTCGAAAGGCATTTGCACCAATATGCGATGACATGTTCTTGACCGCCAATTTCTTTGGATAGTACGGTGCCAACACTCTCGTTGCTCGCATCTGTATCTAGGATGAATTGTTTCTCTCTTTGAGGTTACGACAGGATAGGTGCATATGTTAATGCCTCCTTTAGTTTCTTAAATGCATCCTCACATTCTTCCGACCACACGAACTTTTGTTTACTCTCTCTGAGTCTATGAAGGGGTCGTGCGATGTTAGAAAATCCCTTCATGAATCTTCTATAGTACGTGCAGATTCCCAGAAAACTTCTTAATTGATGGACATCTTCAGGACGACTCCAATTCTTTACTACTGACACTTTTTTCTGGATCGGTTCTGACACCTTCAGCAGAGATGATATGACCGAGATAAGTTACTTACCGATGAAACATGTGACATTTGGAGGGGCTTAACTTTAAGTTAGCGTCTCTAAGTTTCTCCAGCACCTTTCGGATGTTTCTTAGATGTTCTTTCAAACTGTGCCCCGCAATGATAATGTCATCCAAGTAAACTAGACAACCTTCATAAGAGAGTCCCCTTAACACTGTCTCCATGAGGCGCTCGAAAGTAGCAGGTGCGTTACACAGGCCAAACGGCATGACCTTAAACTGACAAAAACCTTGTTCCGTAGTAAAAGCAGTCTTTTCTCGCCCGTCAGGATGTATCTCTACCTGCCAGTAACCAATCTTTAGGTCTAATGTAGAGAACCACTGTGCATAGAGAGTGTATCGTCGATTTGAGGAAGAGGGTAGCTGTCTTTCTTTGTGACGTCGTTCATCCGGTGATAATCTACACAAAACCTTGTAGAGCCATCCTTCTTTCGGACCAATACGATGGGGGAGGCCCAAGGACTTGAAGACGGCTCGATGACGTCATTCCGTTGCATTTCTTTTATAAGTTTCTCCACCTCTTCCTGCTTAGCAAATGTAAGTCTTCTCGGATTCTGTTTGATAGATGAATAATTCCCTGTATCAATCCTGTGCTGAATTAAATTAGTTCTTCCGACATCATGAGATGTTCGAGAAAATATGTCTAAATTCTTCAATTAGTTCTTCTACAGTATTTCTCTGTTCATCTCTTAACTGTATGCACTCTGGAGTAATTCCGTTGTTAATATTTCAGAAAACTCGGCCAAAGCTGTGTTTTAGTTCCGGTTGATGCAAGTAACTGGAGTACAAGTTGCTAACACTTCACATTTCCGTATAATTTTCGCCTTTCCGGTAACATTAGCAATCCTCACAGGCACACTACTTCTCGAAAGTTCGACAAGTGTGGAAGCTATTAATATTCCTCTCGGGTTATTTTCAACATTGGGGTTTTCGATGATGCCAAATCGGAAACTATTCTCATCAGCTATTGTTCCAGGAAATATTTCTGTTCTTGAAGGTAAAGTGATGTCATCTTTGGCTATTATTTGATGAACAAATTTAATTCCTTCATTTTTCATATCAAAAAATGCAATGTCTTCTGATGAAGAGTGAAGTTCATTGTTATTAAAGTCAAATGTAAACTTATATTGTCTTTAAATGTCCAGGCCTATAATAAAAGCGTCCGTAATATCTGCCACATATGCCGTATGACTGTAAACGGCATTCCTGAATGCGATGTTAATATTCGTCTTACCGTGAATCGAAATTTTGTCACCGGTCACAGTTTGCAGGATAACGCATGGTGGAGTCCAGAGAAGATCGACCCCCAAAAGCTTAGCCAAATCTTCTTGAATGATCGTCCGATTGGCTCCTGTGTCGATGATCATGCGGCAGGGGACTTGTCGTAAGACATAAAGACCGTGATGGCTGCCGATCATGGAAGAAATTTGTAGTACTTTGAACTGGGGCTTTTTAATCTCTAGCAACCACGGCCCCTCGAGTTGGCCAGATTTTAGTTTCCCTGCTCTTGTTCCTTGGGAGTGTTCTTTGCTCCCGAGTCTTAGCGCACTTGGCAGTTTCTTCGGGTGCGGCCTTCACCGCGGCAACTCCAGCATTTTATGACTTGTCTTCTGCAGGTTTAACTGATCTTACAGCACTGACCTGTTTTGACAACTTGTCCATTATCTCTATCAAATGTTCCATTCCACGTTCGGGGTATTCTGTAACGTTCGCAACCCTAATAGAATGGTGAGCTTTTTGTGAAGCTTGTTGGGCTGCTTCAAACTTCATGGCATAGACTAAGGCGGACTTCAGACCTTTAACGTTCACCATTCGAAGTTCCGTCTGTATTTCAGAGTCGTGAACTCCGTTGTTAAATTAATCTAAAGTGAGATTTTCCTGTACTTCCGCACAGCAGTCTGACCAGGCGATATGAGAAAGCCTTTCGATGACTGATTCAAGTTCTTTTAGAGATTCATTTGGCTTCTGTTGGCGAGATTTGAGCAGGAGCAGGCCATAGTCCTTCAAACACTTCTCGCCAAAGCCTAACTCCAAAGTACTTGAAAGTGCGCCAAAGTCTAACCTCTGCTCTTTTGGGATCATCTGCAAAATATCCGCCACTTCAGCTCGCCGAGATGCAGCCAATTGACACGCTTTTATAACAAAGTCCCATCCGTTGGCCTCCACAACAATCAAGAATTGAGTTTTGTAAAATTGCCAAGAAGATTTTCCATAATAGGTTGACAGCTTAATGGGTGACCCGGAGGTGACAGATATACAGTTAGAATCTTCAGTAATGTAAATATTTCACAATTTCTGTTCTAAAATCTGTACTTTTCTTGAAACGTCGGTAAATTTTCCCTTAAATTTTCTTTTATATCGCCAAATCTTTCTTTTATATCACCAAATTTTTCCTCCATAGTTTCAAATTTGTTGTCAACTTTATGAAATTTTTCTTCAAATTTTTCTTCTATTTCTGTCACTTTTTCGTTCATGGTAGTTATAATTTCACACTCTAATTCTTCCTGACCAGCCGATATTTCTTTCTTTATCTCAGCTTGACCTGCAGATACGTTAGTTATCGCAGCAATAATTTGTTGGAATTTTTCTACCAAAGCTTGAACTGTAACAGCTGATCGGCCATCGATCTAATAATAGGCATTCAATTCCCACTTCTGTTCCAAAATGTTCCGTTTCCCTGGGTTCGTTAGGAACGAATAAAATCTCTTCAGAAACTGTACACAAAATAAAGAGTTTGGGAGCAGTAGCGCGTGTGCAGTTTCTCGACAGACCGGCTATTCTTACAGCACCGTCAGAAAAGTACTCAGAAACATAATGCACTACTTTCCATACAAGATCCGCCATACCCAGGAGTTGCTTGATTGCGACAAGCCACAACGTCTCTCATTCGCAGTCAGTTTTCTCAACAGAATGACTGTTGATCTGTCGTGGCCTTCAAATATTCTGTGGAGCGACGAGGCTCATTTCTACCTCAATAGAACAGTCATCACACATAATTGCCGCATTTGGGCTAGTGAAAATCCCCGGATCCAGAAAGAATTTCCCCTACAGTCTCCAGAGGTCACTGTCTGGTGTGAACTCACGGCAACATTCATCCTTGGGTCATTCTTCTTTGAGGAAATCGGTGAACGTGGGCCTGTCACATGTTCCGTTACGGGCATTCGATACCATGACATGATGCAGACGTTTGTTGTGCCGCAACTACAGCAAAGACGGTTCCTTATATCGACCATTTTCATACAGGATGGTGCGCCCCCACATATCCATGGGTCCGTGAAGGCGTTATTGCTCCAAAAATTCACAGAGAATGTGTTATTAGTCGCTGCTTTCCTAATCCATGGCCTCCACGTTCGCCGGATCTAACTCTATGCGATTCTGGTTATGGGGCTATTTAAAAAGTCTGGTGTATCGTGGAGGAGTTGCGACGTTGAATGACTTAAAGAACTCCGTGACACTTCATGTGCGAAGCCTCACAGCTGATCAGTTACGATCTGCTGTTGAACACACTGTCCATTGAATTGAAATTTAGCAGGTGAATGAAGGTGGTCACGTGGAGCAGCTTTCCCTACATCGTCTTGGACACGATTAACAACTGCTCCTCTTGTGCAATTTCGTCCTAATCTGTTCTTGTTTCTGCAAACTGGACTGTTTTTGTGTCTCCCTTACCTTTACTTAATGTAGTCCGATGACAAGGTGATCAGAAACTAGTCAATAAATGTTAATATTGTTTCTGTATTCTGTTTTGGTCGTTTATTGTGTTAAATTTCATGTTTTTCCCGAGAAGGCGCCCTCTGGTGGATATTTTGGAACTAATTTTTTTTTTCGAAATTCCGTGAGCGCATCTCGTGTATAGCCCATACACAAAATTTCGTTGCATTCCGTTCACCCGTTTGCGCTGTAGGATGCCGTTAATAGGGAAAGTTTAATTATAACCACCCGGTATATATATATATATATATATATATATATATATATATATATATATATATATATATATATATATAATATATATATATATATATATATATATATATATATATATATATATATATATATATAATATATATATATAAATTTATATATCTATATATCTATATATATATATATATATATATATATATATATATAAATATATATACACTGCTGGCCACTGTAAATGCAACACCCTGAAGGAAACATGCAAATAACATGAAATTTACAACATGCATTAGCGGAGGTGAGATATGCAAATGATTAGAATTTCAGCGCAGACGCACATCACGCGCACCTGTGGCGCCACTTCAAAGCGCTATTTAAGACTTGAAGATTTCGACGATTTCAAGTTCGGCAATTGTGTTTTTCTTGTGGTTTTTTCAAAAAAACGATCAATTATGCCTCGTCGAAAACAGCGATCATCTTTTGATCAAGTATCCGAGGTCGACAGAAGAAGGATAGTGGCCTACCGAGATTGTGGATTATCTTTCAGGGAAATCGGTAGTCGTGTTGGACGAAACCAAACAACTGTAATGCGGATATGTGATCGTTGGATGCAGAGGGTACGACGGACCGGCGTGTTCGATCGCATCCACCTCAGCGCACCACTTCACGTGATGACAGGCAAATTGTGCGCATGGCAGTGACGGATCGCTCAATCACATCACGAAACATAGCACACCACACGCAGTCTGCAACGCATCATCCAGTGTCTGCGCGTACCATTCGACGCATTTTACAGCAGAGTGGTCTGTCCACAAGACATCCATTGCTTTGTCTATCCTTGACGCAGAACCACAGACGTCTCCGCCGCCAATGGTGCGATGACAGAAGGATGTGGATGGCAGAATGGAATGAAATTGTCTTTACTGACGAGTCTGTCTGCAACACCACGATGGTCGCATTCGAGTCTGGAGACACCGTGAAGAGAGGATGCTGAACAGCTGCGTTATGCACCGCCACACTGGTCCTGCACCGGGTATAATGGTATGGGGCGGTATTGGATATCACTCTCGCACACCTCTAGTACGCATTGCCGGTACTTTAAACAGCCAGCGCTACATCTCCGAGGTGTTGGAGCCAGTTGTCCTTCCTTACCTTCAGGGCTTGCCCACAGTCATATTTCAACAGGATAATGCGAGACCACACGTGGCACGCATTGTCCAACGGTTCTTCGTCAATCGCCAGATTGAATTGCTTCCCTGGCCGCCTCGCTCTCCGGATCTTTCCCCGATAGAAAACATGTGGTCCATGGTTGCTCTACGATTGACCCAGATTCCATCCCCAGCTGCCACAGCAGATCAACTTTGGCAACGTGTGGAAGCTGCTTGGTCTGCTGTACCCCAAGAACTCATCCAAAGTCTCTTTGAATCAATGCCGAGGCGTGTGTCAACGCCGAGGCGTGCTCCAATAATGGCGGCTACTCTGGCTAGTGATTTTGGCAGGAACCACACTTCACAGATGTCTATAAATTTAATCATTTGATACTTGGTCAACATTTTATCTACAAAATAAATTTTGTTGTGATATCTCTTGTCTTTCTTGGTGTTGCAATTTGGGTGGCCAGCAGTGTATATATTTTATGATATTTATACTGTTATTAAACCTATGTTATTTATACTGTGTTTAGTTTTTAAATTACTTTTTGTTAACAAACATTAGACAATTTGACATTTTTAATTTAAACTTGAAAAATGAAAGGCTGAATCTACTAAAATTCTGAGATGTGTATAACATTTCACACGTGTTTTTTTTTAAATGTTATTTATGCTGTGTTTACTTTTTTAATCAATTTTGTTTAACAAACATTCGACAAAATGACATTATTACTTTTCAGCTTTTTAAAACTCTTAACTTTCCAAGAGACAATTTTTTTCCTTTTCAGCTTTTAATGGTTTATTATAAATGTATACATTTTATGTTTTACTTTTCAGTTTCTTTTGCTCCAAAGATGAAAGGTTAAATCTAGATGAATTCTGAGGAGTTAATTATAAATTTATATATTTTTATATTGGATTTTTTAAAAATTATTTGGGTGTATAACATTTCACATGCTTATTTTTCTATGTTATTTATACTGTGTTTAGTCTTTAAATTGATTTTGGTTAACAAACATTCGACAAATTGATATTTTTACTTTTCAGCTTTACTTTCCAAAAGACAATTTGACATTTTTCCTTTTCAGCTTTTAGTGGTTTATTATAAATGTATGTATATTTTATGTTTTACTTATCAGCTTCTTTTGCTCCAAACATAGAAGGTTAAATCTTGCTAAATTGTTTAGATTTTAAATTGATTTTGGATAACAAACATTCCACAATTTGACATTTTTACTTTACAGCTTTTAGTGGTACAATGATGGAAGACTGCATCTACCAAGATACTGAGATATGTATAACATTTCACATGCTTTTTTTTGGGCTAATTTATACTGTGTTAATTTTTTAAATTGATTTTGGTTAACAAACCTTCTTAAAATTCCGGGCAACGCCAGGTACTTCAGCTAGTATATAAATATATATATATATATATATATATATATATATATATATATATATATATATATATATATATATATATATATATATATATAAATATATATATATATATAAATATATATATATATATATATATATAAATATATATATATATATATATATATATATATATATATATATATATATATATATATATATATATATATATATATATATATATATATAAATATATATATATATAAATATATATATATATATATATATATATATATATATATATATATATATATATATATATATATATATATATATATATATAAATATATACATATATATATACATATATATATATACATATATATATATATATATATATATATATATATATATATATATATATATATATATATATATATATATATATATAGATATATATACACTCAAGAGCCAAAACATTATGACCACCACTACATTTTGCAATGAATTCGCCTGGATGACGTGGAAGGCGCGTGATCTGATGGAAGTGGTATTTAACTGCTGCTTGTCGTGGAGACACGACACGTGTTCAGAAAAAGGGGCGATAGAGAATATAATTGAAGGAGGCAGAAAAAGAAGTGCCTTGACCAGCGGGATAATATGCTGCGTAGGCGAAACGAAAGAGGAGATATGACAAGTTGAGAGGGGGCAATTGAGAGCAGAAAACAAGAAAACGGTCAACAACTGCGCTTAACGAAAGGGTGGAGTTAAGATGGATAATGCTGAGGTCAGAGGGAAGAGAAGTTGGACAGTAAAAGGGGCCCAGCTGGTTATAATGAACTAAGGGAAGTTTGAAAACGGAGTCGTAGGTAGGAGAAGAAAAGGGGTGAGGCAGTTTACGATGTTGGACTGCGTTAAAAACACCACAAGAAGAGCGTGAGAAGTTGGGAGTGTAAGAAACCGCAGACGGGTGCAAGGGCGGACGCCCCCTTCAATGTTGATTGGAGTAAACATTAATATAAAATAGGTGGTCGGCCAATGAAGTTGCCCCTGATCGACCTATAGGGCAGAAGATGGCCACCAATGAAGGCCTGAATAGATAATGATAAAAGTTGAGGTCGGTAGGAAAGGTTTTAGAAAAGAACCAGAATAGTTTGAGAATTCACAAGAGGCACACATAAGCCCCCGTAGCCGACGAAGGAGGAGAGAATGAGATGACGGGCTACTGACTTAACACGGGAGAAATAGACGCAAAGCCCCGATATCCGAATAGCTGACCGATGACAGTTACGCTGGAGAAGTAGACGCAAGTCCCCGGTACCCAAATAGATGACCGCTGACAGTTAGGCTGGAGAATTAGATGCAAAGCACCTGTACCGGAGTGGCCGACCGACAAACCTGCCGTCCATCAAGAGAGGACGTGACCTACCGATTCATCAACAATCCCCCGAAGCGATTATGTATCTACGGAGACGTGCGCCCTGAGTCCGCCGCCAGCAGATAGTTACAGCCGTTTCCCTGGACCAGAAAGTCCGATAACCCCCCCAGCCAGACTTGTGATGACGAAGTGTCTTCAGATAAGGTAGGAGAGTATCTTGGCTTATCCTAACAATGCCCAATACGTACTAGAGATCACAGATAATTAGATGGGGTCAGATTAATGTGAAATGTTACTTTATATACATAGATATCTATCATAGAATATTGATTGTTTATGCCCGTAATAATTGGATTAGTATGTTTTAGAAATGAATACTTGAAGGATGGTATTGATGATAATGAATAATGTATTAATGAGAATAATTAATATATTGATATGATATAGGAAGAAGGATAATTTGAAATGCATATATATTGTGTTTATGAGATAGAGGATTCGGAAGTCTGCAATGAATAGTATTGTTTGTATATGTATTATAATTAGGTTTAATAAATTGATTTGTATCTATACATATGAGCATCACTCTATAATTAATCATACTAACCATTATTAATGATATTTACGGTGACACTGCTGGAGAGTCTGAAGAATCATTCTTTCACTTACTTCTGTGTGTGATGGGAAAGGCTGCGGATCTAAGAGACTTTGATAGAGGGCAGATTGTAATGGCTCGAAGGCTCGGAACAAGTATTTCCGAAACTGCACGACTCGTGGGTTGTTCGCGACCTACAGTTGTTAGTACTTATGCAAAGTGGATGAATGACGGTGAAACCAGCAGTAGAAGACATGGTGTTGGACGTCCACATGGTATCAAAGAAAAAGGTCGTCGGAGACTGTCTCGCATGGTGAAGCAAAACCGGAGCCAGACAGTGGCTCAGCTGACTGCCTAATACAATGTAGGGCCAAGTAGAATAGTATCACAGCACACTGTTCAGCGGACACTGTTGGATATGGGGCTACGCAGCAAACGTCCCACTCGTGTGCCTTTGCTGACCAAGCGTCATCGCCAATTGCGCCTGCGCTGGGCCCGGGAACATCGCGACTGGTCCGTGGATCAGTGGGAGAGAGTTGCCTGGTCAGATGAATCGCGGTTTGTCATTCATCACGCCGACAGCTTGTAACTTATTTTAGTCTGTCTCCCAAGTAATTACTTGAACGCCCACCTAGATGACGTTGCGGTGAAGATTCCTGCGGTATTGGGACAACGCTTGTCTTATTCTACGCTATACTAGTTCGGCCAAACTGAGATAATTCTTCTAGATTCTACGTCATGGATTGATATCCTTCTTGTCAGATTTCCGTATGTCAGATTGATGGTTCCACTGCTCACCTAAGCATCACATCCATACAGATTGGTGCCGGTTCCACATCCACGTTCATCAAAGTTATTCCTTGCTTCATTAAGCCACAGAACTAAAATATCTCTACAGAACTGTTAAATAGAACTATTCCATGCAAATAGAAATTATTCCCTACGACGGATGATGCCACACCCATTATATACAATACATCAGATGTCATCTCTATAGGTGTGAGCATTCACATTTCCACGGGGAAAGACATGGAGGTCTGTGCATCAACCGAAAGAGATATCACCCCAAACACAGACACTGCCTGATCCGTATCCATCTCTTTCACGGATATGTGATGGATGAAAACGAGTTCCTGATTCTCTCCAAATCAAAATACACCTACTGTCGCTTTGGAGGCTAAACCTGGACTCATCCGTAAAGAGAACAGCCTTCCATTGATCACACGTCCAGTGGACATGTTGACGTGCCCACTGAAAACGTTCCCGCCTATGGCTTGACGTGAGCGGGACGCAAATGGATGGTGCTTTCGAAAACATACCACCTTCGTGAAGCCTTCTACGCACGGTTTACGTTGATTCCAACCTTCCAGAGCTTGCAGCGAGGTAAGATCCGCAGATGGAGTTGCGGTTCTATTCCTTCGTGCGCATAATGACAAATATCGGTCATCGGCACTCGCAGTAGCGTATGGCCGTACTTGATTGAACCTCTGGGATGCCCGAACTATCTGGCCACTTCTATATGACTTTGTCTTCCCTCTAGTCTCCGAATAGCTCTCCATCGCAATTCTTTGGATAAATGATGCCTGGAGGTCATTGTTACAATTTGGCTATGCCAGATGTCTAATCTCAGCCTCGCAGCGACAATTACCATCTTGCTCTGAGATATGCACTTTTATGCTCCTCGCAAATGACGTATTCCGACTGCAGCGCCACTATTTTGCATAATGTAGTATTGTTCAGCACCTTTTACTTAACAACACATTCAAATTTTAAACAGATTGGCCTAGTTTGGAACGTGTTTTCTCTCTTTTGAGATTTTTCCCTTTATTTTTGATAACTAGTGTATATATATATATGAAAGGTATAAAATTTATGTTTATCCCCTGTAAATTTTCTTTCCCTGCCATGCTTAGGATGGCATTACGAAATTCTGTTTTCACGAACCCAGGGATATTATTTCATCTTTGCTCAGCAATTCAGAACCGCAGATCACCTCTATACTCTAGCCCAGGACACTCGGGTGCTGGCTGTCTATAAGAAAAGATGTACGTTTAATTACTCGGAAATAAATTGCTTATTCTTGAAAGATTCTGTAATCTGTTCAATTCATTACACACACACACACACACATATATATATATATATATATATATATATATATATATATATATATTGTAGACAGATATGTGTGTGTATAGATGCAACAGGAAACTCCAGTATTACACAGATTAGATAACTTTGAACTTTTTTCCCTTTTCAGATTTCCCTTTTTAAAAAAGACTTCAAAAAGGGAAATAATATAATTTTATAAAAGGAAAGGATTCGTGTAGGTATTTTTAACCATTTTTATTTCTTACGTGAGAGATTTATCTAGATATTTCTCACAAAATAGTTTATTTGAGCGGAAAACAAATGTCACTACGCATTTACATCGTAAAATTTGTTTATTCAACAGCTAATGAAGTTAGAAAAATGTGTTTTGAGTTAATTGACGAAATAAACATATGATTAGAAAACAAGCGATACTCTCCTATATTTGCTGGGTTTCCCATTTCGTTAAAGCTATTTATCTGGTAAAATAGTCAAGACCTTTTTTTAAATATTTACATAATGAAGTCTAGTGTATCTTAAGCCAGATTAGAAGTATAATCCAGCATATAATTACGATCGGTGATTGCATGTAATAAATTGTTTTTGCTTGGAGTGGCTGCAAAGTGGTTTGGAACTGTTCAAACAAGAGAATTTAGGAAGCGGGTTGCAATTACCTGAAACGTGCTCCCTAATTAAGATTTCTTGACATTTAACGAGTTTATATATTATGAATGCATACATGCAAATCTCTGTAAACGCTTGTGATTTCTGATCTGCAAGGTTCGAGGAGCTTTTATTCATGCAGAAGGAATTACCCATAGTTGCAAGGTTTTTTGTTCTACAACAAAAAACAAAAAACGTAAAAACCAAATCAGTAAATAATAAAGTTAGATTCTAGATTTATTTTTTTTTCTTAGGTTAACCTATTTGAAAGTTCCTAGGTTTCTTTGTATTAGAAAATTTATCTTTTAACCCAGATAAGTTCTTTCTACAGTGCGCGAATTAAGTGACGTTATATAGGGAGTTGCCAAAATAAGGACCACGTCGGTTAAAATCGGCGAAAGTTGTTGATACGGCGTTATCATCGAGTAGAGTAAATAATACGGTGAAGCATGAGTATCAGCTGTCACGAAATATTAGTTCAGTCCATGTAGAATCAACTTTGGGGAATTAATGTGAAAAGTGTCGGATCTAAATGAAATGCAGAAAAGTACGGTTATTTCCTTGGGGTTCCTGTAACTAAAACGAAGACGTTGTCGGCAGGAAGCACAATATCAAAGATTATGACACGTAACAGAAATGAAAATGGCGTTACCTCTAGACGGCAAAACTGTAGACACTACAAGAAGATGTTAGCAAGAGAAAGGCGGAAAGTGGTATAGACAGTAGACGAAAACCGTATCAGTAATAACCGTAACGAAAACTGTAATAATCTCGTATTAGTAATAACAGTTCGTAGGAAACTGCTTTGCAGCAGGATGTTATCTCTTTGTATTCCCTAGGACCTTTAATTGTTCTTTACCTTTCTGGGATACTGGATGTCTACAAAACCATTATGGAGAACCACATTAATTCTGTGGTGCAGGCGTTACTTCCCAATGACCGTCCGTGTATCTAAGATGAAAACGCTCTAGTGGATCGTTACAGATATGTCAGTATGTGGTTTGGAGAGGTGCAACATCCATCATGACCACCATAATTGACAGCTTTAACGTTATTGAAACAATGTGGGGACGTTTGGCGACAAAGACACGATCCTCTTCCAACATTATTGGAACAATCAGGCCATATGTTGTGGGAAGAATGGTACCAAATTTCCAGACCTTATGTATAGAACATACATCAGTCTATACCACGTCATATTCCTGCTGTTTTGAAAGCCAAAGGTAGGCTTACAGTTTTTTTAATAAAATGTTCAAATATTCTACAGAAATGGTCAGTGTTTCCATTATTTTGATGACTGTTTTGTACTCTATCGTAGTCAAAATAATATATATCCAAAACTTGGAACTGAACGAAATCCAAATAAAGGTATTATATCCAGCCGACCATACATTTTAAGAACAAACGGGATGAAATAATCAGATGTAGATCATAATGCTTTAAATATTAGTTGATTGATTTCAAGCTCTAGATAACTTTACTGTGAACTTCGACTGTTAATTTTCAGGAAGAATTGTATGAAATATGGTTAGAAATGTATTGAGCATCTTGCAAAATTTATGTAGAATGTCTGAGAGGTCTGTTTTAGAATGAAAGACTGGATCTACTGCGCACTATAACTCTGAGTATTTTGTTTTCAAAAAGAAACTTGAGAAAGTGTATATTTTTCAATACATTCGCTGTTTGTAAGCATGGATATATTATGTACAGATGGAACATTATCACAAAAGAGTTTTTCTCGGAATCAGTTCAGTTTTGTTTCTCAAAACAATTGTAAATTCTCAGAAGCATATGTAAGTCTGACATAGAAATTTAGTTCAAAAATTTATTGAAATTTGCGATGAAATAGTAAAATTCTCCATGGGCTGAAAACCGTTTGTTACGAAATATCTATCACCATCTTCTGTCGTAGAAGCAGAAAAGAAACCAAAATACAATTTAGGTCTAAATCCTTCACTGCGGCTTTCAAACAAAATCCCTCATATTTTATCTGGCCTGAAAAACTCAGTACATTTCAGTGTACATTATTTAACATCTTACAATGTTACATGTTAGAAAATGTATAAAGTTAAGTCTGTCAAAGTGTGATTGTCTTTCATTGGATATTTCAAGTTTGCTGTTTTAATGGATGTTTGATTAAAGGGACAAGGGATCTTCTTCCTCAAATTTTTTAATTTTAAATTTTTAACTCTATATACAGAATGAGAATAATTAATATTCTTTTTTGCTAAAATTAAGACCCTTAGAATTCAAAATAAGGATTTTTGGAAGAATAATGCAGTTTTTCAAAAAAAAAAATTCCAAAAAGCTAACATTTCTCAAAATACTCCATGCGCATCCCATATTACTTAAGAACCTTCAATTTTTTAATATATATTTGCCTATTTCTATAAACATAATTATGAATTGATTTGCTTTTGTGTAAATAAAAAGTCAAAAATAATTTTTCTTTTAAATCTGCCTGTTATTTTTTTATATTTTTGTTCGTTTCTAGTTTATTTCATGGTCTATAAATTTGGAAAATATTTGCGGTTTCAAAGAACAATGCACAACTTTGTGACAAACATTGTAATTAACAATCCTTGGAAATTTGGTAGAAATCGGAAGAAATTTAAGGAGCATGGAGCAATTTGAAAAATTCTAGCAGTTTTGAAGGATCTTTTGAAAAACAGGTATTTTACTTCCATAAAAATACTTATTTGTGAATACTAAGTGCCTCCAATGTAGCAAAAAACAATACAAATTATTTCCATTTTGCATGTAAAGTAAAATATTGAAAATTTTAAAAAAAAGCGAGGTTGAAAGTCCC
Organism: Dolomedes plantarius; assembly: GCA_907164885.2. Taxonomy (NCBI): domain Eukaryota; kingdom Metazoa; phylum Arthropoda; class Arachnida; order Araneae; family Dolomedidae; genus Dolomedes; species Dolomedes plantarius. The sequence continues at coordinate 139,591,453 of OU015497.1, read as the reverse complement.
TTGTCGCTTTAAACGCAAAATCTAATTTCATGAATATTTAAAATTTTATTCTCCTATTTTCTAATAATAATATAAATAAAGTATGTAATATTTTTTTTCTTTACTCCTTTACCTAACAATATGGTTAGTGTAGAAAACTTATGTTCAAACAATATAAACTTTAAACAAATAAATAAACTATATATTCTTTTGCTTTACATATTAATGCAATTTTCTTGTACATATATGATTTTGATATCAGTAATCTTAATTTGCTTTTATTCCAAATCACATCAAGCAGTAACTATAATTTACAATGTTCTACAAAAAAGTTTTATTAAAGAATAGAAAATTTTCATTAAGTAAATCATAAAATTAAGACCGCAATTAGAGAAGTAACGATAGATATTAACAGCTTTTAACTTTTGTTCAGTGTGAATAAAGAAAATGGGACCTTGGAATGAGTACCGAGAAATAGCTTAAAGCGTTATTGGGACATTTTGTTACTTTAACGAAACGACAATTTTCAAGGAACAACATCGATTTGAGTATTTTCAAATAGTAATTTTAAACACAATGAACAATAATGCAATAAATGCGAAACGTTTTAAAAAGATATTTGTTTCAACAGCTTGCATTTTCCAATAAGCAGTCCGTGAATTTTGCAGTAAATAAATATCTTAGATATTCTGTTGCACATGAGACAGTGAACTCCACGAATGACGTCACGAACGAGCTCTGAGGCAAGTTTCTACCAGGTGTTTGTACAGGGCGAGAATTCTTTCTCAGACTGTTCAAGCGCGTAATGAAAAGGGGTGATATATTTATTACTTGAACGAATTAATTAACAAACAGTAGAAAATGTAGAAGTTAAACAGAATGTTTCCTTTTCAAACAGACATCCCCCATTCTGAAGAACATATCGCCTGGTTTATATGTCTCTCGAGACTTTTGGGGAAAGAATACACCAAGTTCATTACAATAGCAGATAAGTCCATAAGTCACACCGTTAGTGTCTAATAAGGTGTGGTTATCAATATATAATTTACCACTTTATTAATTTTATAAAAAAATATATTAAAAGGTAAGTATTGTCATCGAAAAGAAATGTGTTTAAAAATTGAAAATGAATATTTAATACCAAACTTTCTCAGAGAAATTACACTTTCCTACCTGAAAAATAGATATTCGGATTAGAATCTAAATAGCCTAGCATTTCTATGTACAGGTATTCCGTATCTCAAACTTTTTGATGTCATGGATTCAGATCTGGTTTTCATAATTTAATCAATGGACCGTAAGAAACTATCATGAAAATACGGAAAATTTATCTCTCTATGCCGCAGGCAGGAAACATTTCAGAAGGCATATTTAATGTTTCCTGCAAATAAACTATTGGACTTTTATTCCGCGATTTACTATAAATTTTGAATTGCAGAAACGATTTCCAGGAAGAATTGAGAGACTAAATTATTAATATAATTCACCGTTACTCTCTATCCCACACATACACAAACATCTATATGTATGTAAGTAGTGTATATATAACTATATGAAACCAGAGAAAAATAAATCAGTTCTTAAGTTTGCCTTCACATGTTGGATTTGAATTTCAACTTTTTCAGATATCCTCTTTTTTACATACGAAAGAGAATACTACAATATGTACTTTCCTATGCAATTATTTACATAAAATTTGCTCTCTTTAAATGTTTTTATTGTTATTTTAATATATAAATATATTCTTTTTTTTCAAAAATTGTCCCCAGTGTCATATATATATATATATATATATATATATATATATATATATATATATATATGACAGGCATAGGATTTACACCTTTTTACCGAATTAGTATTTGCAGTCTTCTTAGTTTACAGTTCGTGGCACCGAAGTAAGACAGACGCAAGTAATGACGACATATTACTATCGAATATTATTATCGTTATATTATTATCGAATATTATTATCGTTCGAATATTATTATCGACATATTATTATCGTTAGTCCGGTTTAAAGTTAGTTCCTTTGGGTAGATTCCTACCCAAAGGAACTAACTTTAAACCGGACTAACGATAACATATTAGGGTACATACATATTAGGGTGCGCCGAAAAAACTTTTTTTTCAATTTTCGATGATGGCTAGTGTGAAAAAGTTGCCAATGGTGACAATAAGTTCACACAAAAAATTTGAGATCCTTTGAGAACTCCTTTATTTGCCGCTAATGTCTTGAAGGTTTTCTAAATCGCTGAGTTTGGAACTTTTCCAGCAAAATTTTTCAAGAAGTTAAATTTAATTTGTTTTGGTTGTATTTACTTGTATAGTCATGTTTAGTGTGCTAAATGCCTAAATACTTTCTGATTACGTATTATTTATGTGTTATGTGCTTTGAAAATGTACAGCTTTGGTAATGCGAAAGCAACCGTATGACCAAGCCTTTTGGGACCACTGCTAAACATCCCAGAACTCACCACGAAGAGGTAGCTGTACGGCGAGTTCCGCTACTCTCCCGATCCACTGAATGTTGTATTCAGAATGTGTACCTTTTTAATCTACGAAATCCTTCTTCGAACTGAATTTTGGCATAATTTTTCCTGATTGGAACTTTGTTCTGATGAAGGCATCTCTTCCTTAGTTCCCACATATCATTGATGCAGCTTCTGTCCCAATTTTAACGATTCTTTCCACAGCCTGAGATTGACAAGGAAAGCCGACTAGTGATTCTTCTGACATGGATCCTGAATTTATATTATCTTGAATTTCTTCTGATGAAAGACTTTTGCTGATTGGAGGCTCTCTGACATCAGTGGAGACCCAGTCGAAGCAGTTATAGTAATCTGTTGCCTTAAAGTTCAGTTTTGGAACAGGGAACTCTCGCCCTTTGTTGGTCTTTTTCTTATTTGATTTTCGGCATTTTTTCATTATTATTTTCCATGCTAATCTTCTAATATCTTACTTATCGTCCGTTGCCACTGCTACCAATTAATTCTCGGGGCGGGCATACTATCCATTTGTTGAAATCACTGAGTGCATTGTCTTCTTTAGCTTATCAGGGAAAAAAGTTGAGAATTGAACAATCTGCCACAGATGTGTACCGTCTACGCAACCTGGCCTGGTCCTAACTCCAAACCCCACTGGCGCATAAACTCCGTATCACGCGTATCCCGTACTGCGCGAGGAATTTCAGAGCTCAGGCAGGATTCGAAGTACTAACGTACAAGCGTAAATTTCTGTGGCAGTGATCCATCACGATTGCACAAATAACCTTGGCTTTCTGTTTTGAAATCCTCGAGAGCACTGTCCAGTTCAAACCATTACACAAATATCAAATAAATACTTTTGAATAAATACTACAAATATATTCAGTGTTTTGCATTTCTGATGTCCTTGCTACAGGAATAGGCTCGAGCGAAACGACACATAGATTTTCTCATTCCCATTAGTCTAATTCCGATGGATGTGTAAAAAGTCCTATGCCCAGTGGTTCCTCTGTCTAGTTTAGATAGTAGATGTCGGAGTAGGAGATCGTTCGTATGGAGAATACATACCAAATGTTGCAGTTCCCATCTTAATATTTTTTCAAGAAAGCCAATGACACCGTTTCTACCGACGGTGCCGCTTGTTCATTTTTTTTCCTATGAAGATTGTGTCTTCTTTTCTACAATCAAAGAATATTCTTTTAATTTTTCTTCGAGATCTTCATCCGTCTGTATTTTCTTTCCAAGTTTATTTTTCTTTTTCCCGACCTTCTTCTTATCAATGACGGGATCCTTATCTTCTACTGCTTCAATTCCTGCATCTTGCAGCATAACTTGCAGCATTAATTGCATCTTGAAGTAATTAATGCAACTTCCTTCTCTGATACACCAGTTCTAAATGCGGTGGATGCTGTGTGAAAAAGCGATATGCGTTTGGAAGTGTCTGCTTTTGAAGAACCTGATTCAAATTCTGATTCTGTCGAACTGTCTGCTTCAAAACTACAACTACTTGAATCTTCTGACAATATCTGTAACTTAGGTCTAGATCGAACTTCACTGGTTAAGGTCCCTGGCGCAGAGCTACTATCCCTCGTTAAACTTTCATCCCTTTTCATTTTCCGCGCCTACCTCTTTGCAAGGTTTTTGCCTTTATAAGTCAATATTTCCGATAACCATTCTTCGAACAGTTCTTTGATCCTGCAGAAACTTCACCTGTCCGTGTGAAACTTTACGCCTGATATCGAAAATTGTCCAAGTCTCTACACTTACAAGCTGCAATGTCGAAGAGAGAGGTTTCCGCATTTCGTACAAATTCTTCGCGGGTCGACTTCGCGGGTTTTTCACTGGGCATAGAACTTTTCCGACGCGGTTTTACGTTCGTATGATTAAATCATTTCTCCATTGATCGACACTTGTTGTAGTAGAGCGTGATCTTTCTAATAAAGGCCCGTTTGGAAACTACTAGCCTATATACAGATTTTAATAACGTTTTAATCGACCATCTTAATAAGATCATCCACTGGCTGAAGATAAGTATCACAATTTTCCCCTTGTCTCTTCGCAACCAGTAGTAGAGTCGCATAATGTCAGCTTAACTTACAATTGACAGGCGTTCAATTCTCACGGTGCCCCGTAAAAGGCTACTTTTCCCACTATCGTATATCTTTACACGGTCGGGGCCCTTTTCAGTAGCCATTGCTAAAATCGCCTTAAGAAAACGCACAAAACACAGTAATACAATCCACGTGTTATACAATCCACGTGCTATACAATCCACAAGAGCACTGTATCTCACGAGACAAAGGTTTCGCCTTCACACTTAAAAATGTCGCAGCCAAACTGAGTGCACAAAAATGTACACCCTGCCTCACACCTTCTCCCTATTTCATCCCTGGTCCCCACGATGACGCATTGGTTTCATCCAGAATCTGTAAACAAACATCACCCCTAACCCGGTCTGCTCTCTGCTCCCTCCGTGCATTCCGTACATTCCGTCAAGGCGTTCCGTCACCCAAAAATATCGCACATTGACATATCGAAAAAGAACAAAAAAGTAAGAGCAAGGAACATAAAAAGACAAAAGAGTGAAACCGTCGGCAGATTCAAATAAAATTTACAACTTTTGCCCCACTTATACGCGAAAAAGATAAAAAAATGACTAATTTAGATGACAAATAGCACCTAAATAATACGTAATCAGAGTTTATTTAGGCATTTGGCCCACTAAACATGAGTATAAAAGTAAATACAACTAAAATAAATTAAATTTAGCATCTTGAAAATTTTTGCTTGAAAAAGTTCCAAAATCGGCGTTTTGGCAAAACTTCAAAATATTTGAGCAAATCAAAGAGTTGTCCTAAAAATTTCAAATTTTGTGTGAATTCAGTTCCCCCAATGGCAACTTTTCCGCCTAGCCATCATCGAAAATCGACGCCCACCCTAATTAATATATATATATATATATATATATATATATATATATATATATATATATATATATATATATATATATATATATATGTCAGTTGTTTAGTGGTTTATTGGCGATGAAATCTGGCTTTAAAATATAAATCCCTGAGTGCTTGCCTCTTCCGTAACAAAACCTGACTTGAAAACTCAACTTACTAGCTGTCAAAATAACCATTACGTAACTTTTACTTGAATTCCAGACGTAATTGAAGTATAGAAGTGGAATTCTTTGGCCTTGACGACATTATCTCCTGTAGAAAGGTATATATTTCAAGGTACATGTGCTCAGAAAATAAAAAATTTAAGTTAAGATAAAAGTAAAAAAGAATTAAAAATTTAAAGATCATTTAAATGTAATAACAGGTAGTAATCTTTGACTTAAATTTCAATGCTTTTCCCTCTAATAGTTTTGTGATAACAAAAATTTCTGAAATTTATCATTATCTTTTCTTATTTTAAATTGATCTTTTCTTTTTTCTAGCTGACTATTTTGTTCGAGGAAATTTTTTGTCTTTCGTAGCATTATTAGATCGTTAAACTTATTTAATAGATGGAAATTTAAGCGCTTTCTTTTTAAGTACACTTACTGAAAGATGTATTAGTACACGAGATCAGAGGCAAAAATGCTGAATGATGAATTTCATAAGATCATTAAAGTCATGTTTTGTCATATAATTTTTTAAGTATTACGGGAGTTCTAACAATAATTAAATTCAATAATTTATAAACATATTAAAATATGAAATATGAAATATAAAATGCAAATGATGGATCTTTCTCTCAATAAAATTGCTTTACAATAAAATTTCAGTTTCTTTCTGTGAATTATTATGCTTGTATTAATATAAATTGAATTTCGAAACTCAGATTTGATTCAATAAAGATAAACCCTTTTTTACTGGTGTTTTTAAACATTAATACAAATACGATATTAAGTTTTGAAAGACAAATAATTACTGCACAAAATCATCTTTACTTAACTATATTTATCGGCAAATAGATTTGATACTATAAGTAGTTTGATTAAGGACCGTAATATGCTTATCAATTTTTCTATTATTCATAGATCTTAGTAGAATTACAACAGATTGTCCAAAAATCCCTTTACTTAAACAAAAAAAGTAATTATTCCCAGAAAGTAGTGAGGCGTAAAGAAATCATTTTTATATAAATATTAGCAGATTCTTTCATTATCTTCATTATTTTAAGAGCTTCTCTGAAAATTATTACAAATAATCTCCGTTTACATGATAAGTTCTCTTATGCTTTAAACAAAAAATTAAAACTCTAGAAATCTAATCAGACGATTTTTCCCAGGACTTCAATTCAGGCTTCATCAAATAAATACAAGAAAAGCGAATTTGTTTATTCCTTTGAAATTCGGTAAATATTTTAAAAATTTGAGTTTCGGGGCAAATACAGAGCGATAACAGAATTGCATAACTTTTTCCCCATTTTTAAAACCACATTTTTAAACGCATATGTTTAGAATAAATATAAAATTTCTTAACGATGAATAATTCAACTCCTATAAAGATCTTTCAACTTCACTTTCATTATTCACTCATTCGAAATTACTAAATGACATATTTGTTCTTTATAAGGTGGATTTTTTCAGCGGTGTTATGGAGTTCCTTTTCATTAACAAGATATGTAATGGCATCATTTAATAATTTAAATCAATATAGGAAACTAATATTTCGCTGTTTCTATTCACTTTCTCTTTTTTATTTTTTGGAGGGGGGGGGGGATTTGGGTGCAGTTGTAAAAATGTAGTGTGTAACCCATTTAATTTTAAAATTTAAATTTCTACAAAACTTTTAACATTTAATTCTAAAACAAAACAAATTTTTCAAACAAAATACACTAAATGTAAAAGATTTTGCTTTCTTATGTATTTAAAAAAAGAACCATAATTCACTACAAAAAATGTCCAATATTTTTTTTCAATGCGGAGACACTTGTCGTCAAACATTCGCCTGTACTACGCCGCAGTTTTACTGCCCATTTTATTATGGGGGCACCATATAGGCGGACAGTATTACCCCCTGTGAAAGAACGACACAAACAGAGGCATTTTTCGTGGCGCGACGCCGGGATTCGATCCGAGCACCCTCAGCACCGAAAACCAGCCCACTGTATCACAGGGCTGTCACAAGTCAAACGTCCAATATTGAATTTTATCATGTGAAATATTTTCAAGCCAATAATCGATTCAAACAGAAGACTCATAGAAGCATGTCTTATCTTTGAAACTTGCCCTTGAAAAAGATCATACGAGACTGGAATCGATAAGACGAACAATTTTGTTGTTGTTGTTGTTTCTACTGCCCCCCCCCCCTAGCGGAAAGTGTTCCAAACCAGGTCCATAAAGACAAGCGGGCTGAGGGATGAGGCTCCGGATTATAATGGCACCAAAAATGTTGGAGTTCGATTTAGTCAAGTGTTACCTCAATTTTGATCGAGCACCCCCTGAGGGGTGACATGTGGGGGGATCGTACACTCTGCTACCCTCTCTGACATCATAAAGGGACTTTCCGGTCTACGGATTTAAAGTGAACATATCCGGCCTAGACTCGGAGGTATTTAACTGCGCTTGTCGGGATTCGATCTGAGCACTTTCAGCACCGAAAGCCGACGCGCTACCATCAGGCTATCTCGAACCCCGCATAATTTTAAACAAATCTATCCTTATAGAAATATATTCAGAGGATATATACCTTATTGCAAAAAATTAAATGGATTGAGATGTGCATTTAATGCTCTCAAGACCACTGCACTGAAGCGATGCCTAAAATTCAATGTAAATAAAACAAAATTCATGATAATCGCTAAGAAAACTTCGCTCTCATCGCTACTTTAAGTTGGTGACTAGAGGCTTAAAAGAATGCAGAAATTAATGTACCTAGGGTCAGAAATAAATTATGAAAGTGTACCTCAATATTGAAATTCAAAAAAACGAATTTTGGCAACCAAATCGGAGTTTTTTTTTTTTTTTTTTTTTTTTTTTATTAAAAAATACACATAAAATTCCCGTGTACCACAAAGTATCACACGGGACTTACAGAGGTAAGTATAAAACACTAAGAAAACATAAGAAACAGACAAAATAAAACAAATAAAAGAAACTAAGAAGAATTACAAATATTTACAATAAATTTACAAAATAAGCCGAAAGCACACTTCCCAGAAACGAGCAGAGAGAAATTGGAGGCCAGTTAATATTTAAGTCCTTAAGAGCCAATTTAAAAATATTTCTCTCCCTGCGGTACTTCGAACACAAAAACAGAACATGTTCAGCATTTTCCTCGCCACCAACGCTGCAATCACAGGGGGTCGCCGAACACAATTTGAATCTACTCAAATAGCTCTTAAAATTTCCATGTCCTGTGAGGAACTGAGTCAATTTGTAGTTAGCAAAGAAGTGATGGCAAGAGAGTCTCATTCTAAATCGGAGTTTTAAAGGCGTTCTAACCTTCCTTATTTCCTCGAGGCATGTTAAAAGAAAAAATAAAATATTGCTTTACAAATCTACAATACGACCGGTCCTGAATTATGCATCAGAAACTTGGACCTCAAACAATAAGAATGAAATATCTTTAGCTGTATTTGAAAAGCGTGTCCCGACAAAAACCGTTAAAATAGGTAACACTTCAGTAACGAATTATACAGAACTAGCCGCTGCGCGACCAGCATGGTCGCTTTTAGTTTTATATTTTCTTTTGCAAAACAACTCAACTGAAAGTAACATATGTAAGGAATGTTACCATTACCTGTCATCATAAATATACGTTGTTAAGGGGTATTCTATATAAGGCTGATTCTAAAACATCATGATTAAAAAATGGGAATTTTCATAACTTCCGAACAGAGTCAAGACTGAGAAACCCAACACCCATGATTTTATAGATTACATCCCTCTCTGTATGTACTATTTTTCAAAATTAAGATATCTACACTTTATCATTACATAAAATAAGAAATTGTCGGGGAAAATTTTTTTCACTTAAAAAATGGTGTAAAAATTCAGCAAGTACTAAAATTTAGCGCGGATTACACCACACTCTGTATGTACTATTGTTAACAATTCAGATATCTGCACTTAATCATATCTAATAATAAATTGTTGGGAAAATTTCTCCACTTATAAAATGGAATAAAAATTCAGCACGTACTGAAAAAAAGTGTAGAAAATTAACTATTACTGGCTGTTGGTTGCTATGCCGGCTACGGTTAAGCCTAACCTCGCGATTATTTATGCTCTCTCTTTCACGCCTCTTTCTTAATGAATTATTTCTTCTTCGCATTCTTTCTTGAGACTGTTCCAGATTTTCACTTAATCGTACAGCTTGCTTTCGAGCATTCCTGATTTCAGTGCGTAAATCAATGTTGACACGCGATTGCAAATTGCGGACGGCCGCTAATGTTTACATCTGGTAGTTGCAGCCGTTGCCATTCGGAGTGTAGAAATATCGTCGATTTTTGTGCCCCATACCTACGCGTTTTATATATATAGACTAGCTGAAAACCCGCACTTCGCTACGGAGTACATTAAAATTAAATAAAACTGTTAATGTATGCAATTAATGCCAAAAAAATAAATAAATATATATATATATATATATATATATATATATATATGTATAATAAATAATAAATACGACTATCAATGTATACAACTGATGTAAAATATATATATATATATATATATATATATATATATATATATATATAAATCGTAAGAGATATTTTTATAGACAAAATAATGTAGAAGAAAATATTCAAATTAAATCTAATACGACATACTAAAGAATATAGAACAGTTTGAGGAACATATCTTTTACTGTATTTACATTTTTTTTTTGGATAATGTCCGATCGTCTGCCGCATTAGCAAGGGAAAAAATATTTTTTTGTCTATTTCATTGTTATGGATGTGACGAAAAATTTATATAAGTACCAGAAAAAGAAATCACGTGATCAGCATTTAATAAATTAAATTCTAAAATTTAATCTTTAAAAATTCACAAAAAATCAGAAAATGGATGTAAATATTCGAAAATGATTTCATTTTAAAGGAATATTTATGATCTTTCTCGTGACATAAATTTCTTAACCCTCAATTTATTATTTTAAATGCAAACTTAAAAAAAGTTACTAAAACAGCTTAAAAATTTAATTTTAAAAAATCTAAGAAGAATTTTTCCAAAATCTTTCTTAGTGCACACCTACACTATAAGAAGAATCGCCATGTAACGTCGTATTTATGATGATAAATACGACTATCAATGTATACAACTGATGTAAAATATATACAACTGATGTAAATGGGCCCCCCCCCCCCAGCCTGCTCACGTTGTTGATATAAACGCATCTACGTAAATTTTTCAATTTCGAAATAACATACGCAAAGAACGTATATAGAAATCGGCTTACTGATTCTTACCTCGGTCACGTACTGAGAGTAGCATTAGCAAGTATAAATCTGATTTGTCTAAAACACTCGAAAGTTTGTCTAAACATAAAAAAATCACAATCATTTTTAAATAAACATAGGAATACATTTGGGTTTGGAGTTTTAATTTTTAGATTACTAAGTCGAACCCTGTTATAGCGAACCCGGTATATAACGAACTCCCGGATATAACGAAAGAAAATTTGGTCCCGCCGTTTTCCTGTTGTATTTAATGCTAATTTTTCCTTTTATAGCAAACCTCCAAAATCTTAAGAATCGGCTATAACGAATCTTTTTTTTTCAGTCATAAATTGAATTTTTTTAATTTTTAAACTTTTCAAGAATGTTGAAGAAGCAAAGAATGAAGAAGAAGATGATGAAAATTTACCTATTGCGATGTGGGTAGAAAAACACAAAATTTCATTACTGTCAGATTGTGGCGCGCAATTGTTCGAAATATGTGATGAGGAAGTCATTACAAGTGAAAATCCTACTGATGAAGATATTGTGGATGAAATTAAAATGAATCTTTTTGAAATCAAAGATTCTGCTTCTGATGCAGATAAAGAGGCGCACATAAATGACGAAATCTCCACCATCTCGGATGCTACAGCAGCGATGAGTGTCATTTATAAGTTTTTGTCAACACAAACAGTGAAAGAAAGTGTGTTGGAGTCATTGGATGTATTGGACAAGGAAAGTTTTTGAAATCGGCATCACGTCAGCAGAAGATTACCGATTATTTCTCTATCGAAACAGTGGGCAACTGTTAAAGATAAAGTCAATTTATTTCCATTTGTCTTCATTTTTAATTAATTTATTTAGTATTGTGTCAGTTTAATGTAATCGATTTTAGTCAATTTTTTTCATTAATGATTATTTTTAATAGATTTTATCATTCATTCGGTACATCATTATTGAATATACATAGCAACTAATGAGTTATTCATTTTGTGAACTCTAACATTTTTCTTAACGGTTCGGATATAGCGAACCACCGGATAAGTAATATCGCCGCCGTCCACATCCGAAGGTTATACGGCCCTTCAATAATAAAACTAATCATGCCGACGGCAATCCAGCCCAACCAGGTCCCGAAGTTTTTCTTTTTGCAATTCGCTTACCTGTCTTTTTTTTAAATCTGAGGGGCTATCCACCTTCCCCTTGTAGGGGGAAGTGTATATTCATAAGTTCCTGCATAATATTCTTGATGTACCTTCTACAATAATAATCCGTAAATAATTTACTAGGGGCCCAATCTTGAAAGCCCAAAGGTAGGTTTTTTCGTGCTTCAGCCCATTTGCTACAATTGTATATACAGTGCTTTATAGTTTGTATATTGCCACACTCACAAAGATCTGTTTTAGCAAAAAATCTGTTTTGATAGACTCCTATACAGCCATGTTCAGTTATTGCTTGATTAACAAGGAAATCTGCCGACAGTCTTTTCGTAGAAACTCTAGGGAATGCCTCAAATACTTTCCTTCCTACACTGCTTCTCTCCCAATTTTCTTGCCATATATTTATGTAATAATTCTTAATTTTATTCTTAATCTGTTCTTTAGTTAATTTATAATTTCCTGTGATTTCATTCAGTGTTGTTGCTTGTTTAGCTGCTGCGTCTACCATCTCATTTTCATTAATGCCACAGTGGGCTTTAACCCTGTGTAAGTTACTGCTATCTCATGACTTTCTATTAGGTTTTTTATATTTTCAAGCCTATCTCCCTTAAAATAATATGCGCATATAGCTTGCAGTGTACTTCTAGAATCACTGTATATGTCGATTTCCTAAATTCCTTTACTTATAGCATCAGTGATGGCCATGTCAATGGCTTCAACTTCGGCGCTATAGCGAACAAAACATTTGATGAATTGGAGTTCGTTATAACGGGTTCGACTGTATTATGAGATATAGTGTACTATGTTGCGGCCCGCGTAACGTAGCAAATATATACATGTGGCCCGAGAAAAAAAAAAGGTTGACTATGACTGTACTAAAGTAACGTGGACGATAATAGAGCACCATGCGATGGATCATAGAGCATCATAAAGGATCATGAGAGGATCAAAGGGGATTATAGAGCATAATTAGTTGATCATAGAGAATCATAGATAATCATTAGAGGATCATAGAGCATAATTAGTTGATCAGAGAATCATAGATAATCATTAGAGGATCATAGAGGATAATGAGATGGGTGCATAGCCTTGAGGACGTTTATAAAAGATCATCAGAATAAAAAATTAGAGAAGCCCGGCGAAGAGGAAGGCGGAATGGGGAAATGATCTAAGGAACGCCATGGCCCACGCCCTTATGTCGTGCCGGTCTTCATGATGATGAGGATGATATGAAATAGAATGACAAAATAATTGGATAATACTAATGATTGTGACATAAAATATTTTCCAGAGAAAGGAAGTTTTTGTGAAAAGAGGAAACGAAGAGAAGATCATATTTGATATTCCTACGCTTGTAATTTTAAATTTATAAACGCTCGGATGATTCATTAGTCTCATTAAATTTAAACTCTTAAGAAAATTTAATAAAAAATTTTAGCTGTCTCTTAAACAAACATTGAATTCTGAATATTACGTAAATATTTGCAAATCTTTAAAGATATTACTATAGTTAAACAAATGTAAGTAGACGGCCAAGGTTTGCTTTACGTTGATATTAGTACTATACAAATATATAATACCTAAGAAGGACGTTCAGAAGTTGAATTAGAAAAAAAATGTATTTAATATCAGTTACCACTATCACGTCCCTTCATTTCCTTTAAAAACAAAAGCTGTGTTTTCCTTGCTCCATAATTTGTTGCAGTACAAAGGAATTGTCTGAAATTCTAAGATTACTGTGTCAATAGAGATGTTTTTCTATGACAGCGAAAAGCAGAGTTTCAATTAAAAATGCCTTTACATTATATTCCCTAAATTTACTCTAAATTTGGTTTCAATATGCTTTCACCTTCCAACGATTGTGTAAGACTGCCAAAACACCAACTTGCACGCCCTATGCTGTCTATAGTAAATGATTCTAAAATATACTCTAAATTTGTTTTCAATACCCTTTCACCTTCCAACGATTGTGTAAGAATGCAAAAACAACAACTTGCACTTTACAGTGTAGGCACAGTCTGTATTTTACAATTTGCAGTCGCAGTTGCTTGACTACATCAACCACAGACAGTCGCTGATACAGGAGTTCTAAAGCGCCAGTGTCTCGCGAAATCACAGATTTTATAAAACTGACAAAACTTAATTCAAATTTATTCCCAAACGTCTACTCAAGGGTTTAATCCGAGACTGCCCTTATGTTAACTTTCGCATTTTCATTCCTCTAAAAATAACTAGACAAACTCTGAAAATTAAACCATATTTTCTTGGAGTTCACAAAAGTTCTCTTCCTTAACAAACATCAGAAAAGGTATTTGGAAAAGTTATTAGGTTTAATTTACAACAGAATGAAATAAAAATGCACTCAGTTGAGTACATCAAATAATGACTAAATTAAGGAGGGAATTAGATGTACTAGAGAAAGAAAATTATCCATTCTTTCCCTGATTTTTAAACTCGAATATATCTTTATCTATCTGCGATACTTATCGAAATTGTTTCTCATTTAACAATCGATCGTCTAATTAGCTAAATTAAAGATCATTGTTGAATAATAATACTCTCTTTTAGTGGTTAAAAGACCAGAGGTGTATCGACGAAGAGGAGACGGGGTACATTCCTCCGGGCTTGAGTTCAAGGGAGACCCATTAATAAAAACATACATCAATAAAAACCGACATAGATAAAAATATTAAAAGAGGTTAATAGATTTTTCATAACTGGTTTAAAAGGCTGCAATGTCTAGTCACCTTTTAATCGGTGGATGCCGCAACTTAGAGCATGCCTGTTTGTTAGTCTCGCAATGAAAGAGATTCTTTTGATGGAAAGGTGAATGGACTTCTAGTGTTATGCGCGCGCGACTGGCTTTTAATGGTTAATAATTTCTTTGACGTTTTTAGCCACTGAAAATATCTGAGGTCATATTCTCTTTCTTAATTACTTTGCCTGGGATCTGGGAATCTAAAAACCAAAGGGGAATGTACGCTTAGTGAGCATCAAATGATAAATCCTCGTCTTGACACGGTGTAGATATACTAAAATGTTTTGACCCCGATAACTGCAATAATTACATTTTTATATCGATTACTATATCGCAAAGTATTTAAAAATAATTGTCTAGGCAATGAATTTCGTAAGAGAGCTCAATGGACCGGTTGGCTAGAAGGATGCGTTTTGCTAGGGAGAGGTCCAATTTTGAGCATTTTAAAAGAACCATATATTTCTGCCGTGTGGGTATATATATTTTTTATTGTTATTACTTTTACATACTTTTTCGCGTATTTTATTATTATTACTATACTCCCTTACAGAAATAAATGTTGTATATTAAAGTACATAAGTAGGGTTTTATATCTTTGAGTGACTTTATTAAAAGTTGGGTTAAGCAAAGCCTATGAATTTTTATTTGCTTTGTACTTGTATGTTTCACAATACCAATAACTTTTATTGATTCCAAGGAGAAAAATAAATCTTAATAATGTAATATATCTCAGTTCTCGTATTATCCTTATTGAATTAATAATTTAATAGGTAAGAATTCTCGTTTAGATAAAAAAGACATCGAAATTTTCAGTCTATATAAGTTTTTAAAACCACTATGCTCCTTGTGAAAACATCTTAAGGTTCAGATTATCTCTTTAAGCAAAAAGTTTTCGATATATTGACGCAGTGACAACTTTTCAAAATTATCAAATCATAAAACTTTTGCCCCTTAGTGTCACTAATATCCATAAGCTTGAAATTGAGTTTTAAAGGGTCATGGTATACTAACACTTAAAACTCAACTTTTAAATTTTTTTTTAACTTTCCTATATTCTCTCTTACTGATGTCGACTTCAGCTCTTCAAGTCGTCAGAAAACGAGATGTTATATTTCGTCGTAATGTCTTCAAAATATTGATATTCTAAAAATCCTAAGGGAGGGTTTCCTTTACTCTTTGCAAATCAGGTTAGATGTGTAAAGGAAATATGTTTAAGCGTCGAAGTGCTATGTGTGTTCTCGCAAAGCGTTAGTTCGCCGTTGTAGTTTCGTAACTTTGTTAACCAGAAAGGAATTCCTATCAGAAATCAGATTGCAAGGAATACTGTTCAATAATGTTTCATAAGATATTTAGAAAAGGAGAAGGCAAGTTACAGCGGATAAAAGGGTAGTTTAAAAAATAAAATAAAATAGAATCCATGTAATTCTGAAATTTCCTGAGTAAGTCACATTAGAGTTAGAATTAGTGATTAAACACCCTAAGTTAAGTTTTTTTGAATTTACAATGTGGGACTCTTCGTTTGGGCTAACTTTTTTGAGTGCCCACAAACTATTTGTTATTTTTAAAATCATGTGTTTTTAATTTCTATTTTATCATGGCTGCAAAATATTCCAAGCTACGGGAATCTTACAGTTAATTTTTCTTGTTTACGAATTTTCAAAGGTGGGTTGGTTTAAAGTAGATAGAGGCTTCCTCTGTGACCTCCTTTTGTATCCGTTATGTAATTTATTCAGATATAGACTATGATGAGGCAGATACTGAGTCTGTTCAGTTAGAAGTTCCTAGCCATGAGCTTCACGAAGGTAATTATTTGATTTAACGCTAAAGCTTGCCAGTGAGGCCTTGTTAACATTGCTTCCGAAGCGGAGGGTGGCTTCAGCGTTACTAGTATCGAAATATTTTTAACTAATCACAGATTTCCACGAAACTGTTAAGGCTGCTGTGTACTAACCATGCAGGATTCGCTCACCTCTATGTTAAACTATAAAGAATATTTATCTACTATATTCTCCTTGCAACAGGATTCTTTTTAGAAATGTCGTCCACCAAAGGAATTTACGAGCGTTTAAAACACACTATACCAGATTTGTTTGCTCAAATAAATTTTAAAATATTATTTGCATTTTTTTAGTACGAAAAATGCCCCAAGGTGTAAAATATTTTTCTCTATTACGGGGTACAATTTTTAAAAAAAATCTTTAAATCCAAGTTGGTAATCCTTGGACACATTTTCTCCATAGGTTAATATGGAGGTGTGTGAATCCAATAGGGTTAGTACATAGCAGCCATATGGCCTATGATTGGATAGAAATATTTCAATGCGGGAAACGCTGTAAGCTTCGCTCCGAAAGCAATGTAAACAAGTCCTAACAGATTGATGAACATAGATCTTTTATTGTACTCATTAGATTATCGACAGATTGACGGTAGCTCCTTGAAATCATCAAGATCTACCGATTAATTTTCTTTTAAAAAAACTCTATTTTAGATCTTTTAATAGGTGTGAATAATAAATTGCATAATTTAAACATAAATATATCGCACCACAGCTAGAAGAGTGTTACATCTCAAAATAGCCATATTTTCAGGAAGAGCTAAAGAAGAGTGGGATATATGACGAAATTTCATTTCTTGTTTTATGAATACCTATGATAATTTTTGGAAAACTTATTGTTCGAATCACTTCAAAAGGCAAAACTATATACTATTAAAGTTGTTTTCAATTTTTAAAGCATCATTTTGAATTTTAATTACAAGATATAACCCTCTTCTAGTAACCTCATTTTGTTAGCATGGACTGAAAAGCTTGAGGGAATACTGTCATATCTCTCTGCTAATGCACAATCTATCTAAACTTTTCCCAATACAAAGAAAACACCTTGCTAGCATGAACAGCAGGTTAGAGAAAAATACAAATTTATTTTCTAAATAAAAACATTTATTTTCCAAATAAAATTTAATGAAATTTTTTATTACTGAAACATTTTAATACATCAACATTAGGCACTGACAAAAATCTTATTTTCATTCTTCTCGCATGAGCAAGTTCCCCCTCCTCGTTGTGGAAGATGGCAATAAACGCCATCTAGGAGATTGTGTTGGTACTAGGTTTATAACATTATTCGAGTATGAGAAGCACTTCTTATAGAGCATTGTGGTGCAATTATCTCAAAATCGAGAATTTCGGAGATGTAAGACTCTTCTAGCAGATTTACGGTATATGGGAAACATCTATAAGCATCCCCATCTCTCCTTATCTTAAAACCCATAAAGTAATGAAAATTTAAGTAAATCTTTAGAACAGAACTATTGAAAGGCTTCTCTGAAAGATAATACACCGAATGCAAAGCGAGCGCAATTTCGGAGATTTTGAATCTTTCCGCAGATGCGATATTTCATTTCATCAATTGGTACGATTACCTTGCCTAGTATTTATTGCTATTCGATATTATTTAGGGCAAGCTTTTCAAATATAAAGGGGAAATGCATTTACTCTAAGTTTCTCATTACTCGATGTTCAATCAACCGAACTTTAGTGGGTGGTGAAAATGTTTAAGTTCAAACACCCTTATTCCTTTTTCTCTATTTTTCTATGTTTTACTCTAAAAAAGAGGATTATTTTCTCAACGTTCTTAATTACCGGAGTGAGCATCGAGGTGAAACAAGTAATTAAACCTTAGTTTCCACTCACTTCACCAGCAAAACTATTATGTTATTTCAGTTGTTTTCCTGAATTCGATATTGAAATGCTCAGGAAATTTTAAATTGATTTGAATTGTATCTCCGTGAAGAAAAATTTCAAAATAGATTTCCTGTAGTTTTTTTATATATAATGGGGCAAGTTCAAGTCACATCGGTTGCAAAATTGCTTTCTTAAGTAAAAGCACCCGCGCTGTCCCTTCCATTAAACATCTTAAGGGAACAAGGGATCTTCAATATCGTTCTTCTTTAATTTTCAATATTTTACTCTATACACCACATGAGTATAATTAATATTCTTTTCTACTACATTGAAAATACGCAGGATTCGAAAATAAGTATTTTGTGGAGAAATTAGACCTGTTTATCAAAAAATTCTTCAAAAATTCTAGAATTTTTCAAAAGGCCCCATGCGTATTCATTTTCTTCCGATATCTTGCAAATTTCCCAGAATTGTTAATTGAAGTGTTTGTCCCAAAACCGTGCATAATTCTTTGAAATTACAAATATTTTTCAAATTTATAGACCAAACAATAAAGTAAAAACATAAAAAAAATAACAGACAGAATAGAAAAAAAAATTTAAGACTTTAGATTTCTATAAAAAAAATGTAAATGCACATTTGTATTTATATACATATAGTAAACTCATAATAAAAAATTTAAAGACTTTAATTAATATAGAATGCGTACAGAGCATTTTGAATAACGTTAGCATTTTTGAAAAATTTTGAAAAACAGTCATTATTCTGATAAAAAATCCTTATTTTGAATTCTAAGGGTTTTCAATGCAGTAAAAAAGAAAATTAATTATTCTCATTTTTTATATAGAGTTCAAAAATTCAAAATTAAGAAATTCGAGTTTGAAGGCCCCTTGTCCCCTTAAACACTGAATCATCATTAAATATAATGGTTTTGAAATGAACGGGGGTTAAAACATTTTCCCGTTGGAAAATATTTCGGTGACAGAACTATTGTATCTAAATTTGTTCTTTCAGTTTTTTTACTGTTGTTGTTGTTGTTGTTGTTGTTGTTGTTGTTTCTAATGCCCCCTGGACGGAATTTATTCCAGACCAGGTCCATAGAGGCAAACGGGCTGAGGGGTGCGGCTCCGGTTTATAACGACACCACAAGTTTCGAAGTCCGATTTAGCCAGATGCAACCACAATTTTGATCGAGCACCCCCACCTGCGGCATCCGGGGAGATCGTACCCTCTCCCGCCTTTTCTGACCTCCTAGAAAGACATTCCGCCCTACGGATTTAACGTGCTCGTATCGGGCTTAGACACCGTCTTTCAGTTTATTAAAGTTCATTGTGTACTGTTTGACACGGTCCCTAAGTCCTAAATTATCATAGAACAGGCGGACGCTCGGCTGTGTGTTCCGAATGCACTCAACGGTTAGTCTGTTAATCTCTGCCACTGTTGGCTACTCTGTTTATATACGCCGTATGCTTAGCGGTCGGGTCGGTTTATTGATTGTGATTGATTATGTTCGATTCTGTCTTTGTCAACAGCAATTTTAAATCATTAAGATTAGCTATTTCTAGTCATTTCTTGTTTATATTAAGCAGATCGTGACTACACTGAACCCATGTTCCACTAAATAGGATGAAGAAAATGCAATTAAAAACCTTTGTACTATAGTGTATCATCCATGATAAACTATCGAAACTTGTTTTTGCAGTCAGAATTGTTGATATCTGAGAGTAAATTTAAATTTATCGCCTTCCCCCGTATCATTCCAGTCCCCCCCTGGGGACTATATCGTCCACTTTGGGAAGCTCTGACCTATATGGTCCTCCCATAGTAAAGTTGTTGTTGTTCTTTCCAATCCCCTCGGTGTACGAGGGAGCACCGAGCCTGCACCAAGTCCAAAGGACCTAGGTCTTCAAATCCTACCGGTTCTGTCCAGAAAGTAATGAGATTGACACTTAATAGACACTTTTACAGACACTTAATAGACTTAAAAATAGCCCCCCCCCCCCTGAATTAATAAATCGTTGCCAATGACTCTGCCACCCATTGATGCCCGCCTGGAAGTCTTTAGCTGGAATACTGTTCAGAACGCGCGTTACGTTTTTCTGCAAGTTCTCCAGATTGTCAAGCAGCGATACGCCATAAAGTTTTGTGCAAAACTAAACAAATCAGTTACTGAGACGCATGCTATGTTGCAAGAAGTCTACGGGAAAGATCTTTGTTTAAGGCTCAAGTGTTTAGGTGGCACAATGCCTTCAAAGACGGAAGAGAGGACGTCGATGATGAATAACGTGCTGGTCTTCCTTCAAGTTCTCAAACTTCTGACAATGTAGCTAAAATTAAAATGGACTCTGATCTTTTGGACTCTGATCATCGGATGAGTGTCCAAATGATGTCCTCCGGACACACAGTTAATGCAGATTTTTACAAGGAAGTGCTTCAAAGGTTGAGGAATCGAATTGCGCGCTTCCGCCCGGAGTTCACAAACAATTGGATTCCGCACCCCGATAATGCGCCGGTCCACCAATACAGCCTGATCTGTAACCACCGGTCACTTTTCGATTCCCTCGGTTAAAATCAAGCTTAAAAGGTCATCGTTTTGACAATCTGGAGAACTTGCAGAAAAACGTAACGTGCGTTCTGAACAGCATTCCATTTAAAGACTTCCAGAGGTGCATCAATGAGTGGCAGAGTCGTTGGCAACGGTGTATTAATGCAGGAGGAGGCTATTTTGAAGACTATTAAGTGTCTGTAAAATTATCTACAAATAAACGAATTTTATGGAATCAGTCTGATTACTTTCTGGAAAGACCCTGTAGGTACTTGGCGAAGGGTAGTAAGTAGCTTCACTTTAAGGCGAGGTACCACTAGGGCTGAAGTTTGACTTGACCTCGAAGAACATCGGTCCCGTAATATTGAACCGAGTCAAGTGACAAGATCGGAACACTTGACCCCGCACCTCTAGAGGTAAATTTGAGAACATGGAGGACATTGTAGCTACTACCTATTTTACGTGCCCCGGCCACCATTAGTGAACACGACGGTAGATTTGCAGCGACGAGCATCGAGCCAGGGACGTTCAGATCACTGGCCTGCTACTCTTGCCAATTGGGCCACCGCGCCCTCCTATAGTTAAGTAGCCCTCAAAATCGTGTGTGGGAGTGGACATATTCCCTCATGAAAATTACCTGCCCCGTCAGACAAAAAAGAATATTTAAACTGTATTTTACTCAAAAAGAAAATGCTTTATGCTTTCCCTTCAGCTTCTCTTTTATTTTTGGATGAAAAGATAAAAACATTAATGCCACAAGGAAAATCCGTTGTTGTTTGGTTTACAGAACTTAATCGCAAAGTTTAATTTCTTTCGAAGTTATGATCATATCCTCCCAGAGAGAAGTTTTAAATCAAAATGTGTGTCTTGATTAAAAGTTGCTAAGCTACGGGCGTTCTATGAGTTCTACGAAAATTAGTTTCTAGATTTAATGCTGTATTCTTGTGTTTCGATTAAAGTTCGTTTTTAAAATTATATATAAAGTCTTTTAAAAAAATAATGTAGAGATTAAAAGTTTCTTTTTTTCTGTGTTTAATATTTCAGAGGTTCCCGGGACACAAATTTCTATTTTCTTCATTAACATGCATTTTGGAATGATTATTTTTCCTTGAATGTGTCTGTCTATAAATATCATTATAAATGTATAGAATACTTGAATAGAATGAAATATTTATAAAAAATTTAAAACTTAAAATTTTGATCATGTATGTTTTAAATATTATATCTACCAAAGCAATTGCCCCTTCTTCATTCATGTTTCACTTTTGTGATGAGGAAAGTTTTCAAAATAATTTCTCATTAAGGTTTTAAATTTTTTAAACACTTTGTCGTTAAAATATTTGGGTTTTTTTTTTAGTTTATAAAAATTTCAATAATGTCAGAGGTCAAATTTGTAATCCAGTGAAACTTCTCAACGGCGGCCAGTAATGGTTCCGTGTTAATAATTACACAGGCCTGCGAAATTGAAGTTTTTGAAAACTACAAGAGAAGTTTTCACTGAGTTTTATGTTATTTGGAGTGCTGATTTTGAAAATAACCTCCATTCTTTTCCATCACGTCAGAATTTTTTGTAAAATCGAATCGATATTTTTGCTAAAATCCTATTTGAAAAGGAATTCTCTCGAACAATTTTGCATGTACTATCTGGCAACAGTGGATTTTATCCATTTAAATACGTGTAAAATAACCAATTCTTGGTGAGGCAATTTGATTTTTCAGCAATCCATTATTTTTTATAGGTTTAAATGGATGAAAACCACTGTCGCCAGATCGCAAGAGCCGCCTCTGATCGAGAGAAAAACAAAAAGTTCCCTTGATTTTAAACTTTTTTCATAAAATTATGGTGAAAATTCTAGCAGAACATCACCAACATACTTTTTTAATATGTTTTTGTTAAGGTAACTTAGATAAAATAGACGATGGACCAAGAGGAGCAAATATTATGTATGTGTACATGAAAGTTTGAAACAAATTTTAAACTGAGCAAAAAAAAAAGGTTCTATTTATGTACGTACTCTTTTTCCTTTGAAACTTCTTTTTGACGTTCTTTTGTGTTAAATCTCAGGCCTATCTCGTATTAACACCCAACAGTAGTCGCCGAGCATGTTCTTGTCCCATCTTCCTTGATATTTGCGCTCCATATCTTTGATGTCTTGCAGGAACCTTTCACCCTGTCCTTCGCTAACTGATCCTAACTTTTCGGGAGAAAAAGTCCCTATGTGAGGGAAGGAAATCTATTTTGACACTCATGGAGCAACCCAACGCTTGAAATTTGTCCAGCATATTCATAACAATTGCTTTATAGTCAGAATCCTTGTAATTACCCAGAAATTTACTGACGACATCTTTGAAGGCAACCCAAGCTTATTTTTCCCTTGTTGTCATGCTAGTCTCAAATTCTTTATTCTTCATAAGCTTGCGGATATCTGGACCAACAAAGATTCCCTCTTTCAATTGGCTTCGGATAAACCTAGAAACTTTTTGCACGGGTATTTGAAACAATCGCCATCTTTTGGAATAGCCTTGACAAACTGCTTCATTACACCTAATTTTATATGCAGAGGGGTTAACAATACTTTTTCTGGATCAACTAAGCTGTTCAGAATCCCATTATTGGTGCCTGGCTCAAGATTTTGTCTTTTCGGCCATTCTTTTTTCACTCAATGTTGAGTCATATCACGGCTGTCCCACTCACAAATGAAACATGGGAATTTTGTATATCCGTCTTGTTGACCAAGGAGCATGGAGATAACTTTCAAATCACCGCAAATGGTCCAACCGTGGTCGGCATATTTTATTTTGTTGAGGACGAGAGCCAGGTTTTCATAGCGTTCTTTTAAATGCACCGAGTGTGCAACTGGTACAGATGCATACTGGCTTCCGTGATGAAGGACAGCTTTAAGGCTCCTTTTCGATGAATCTATAAACATCCCTCATTCATCTTTATCGTAGGTGATATTAAATTTGCTCATCAATCCGGGAACATCAGAACAATAGACCAGCTTCTCCTCTTCCTGAAAGTACTTCCTCAAAGAACAAACTCCTTTTCTCGATTCCTGTACCAATAAAAAGAGGTTCCTTTGACCAATAACTTTCTTCTTTCACCCTGGAGCCCAACAATACAGCTGCCTCTTTCGAACGGCCTAGATCTCTAGTCAGATCATTAAGTTCAACCTGAGAGATGGGCTGAGGTGAGTCGCCTCCAGAGAGCTTATATTCGGTAGAGGAGCCTTGAACTTCTGGATGTTCCGAGTCTGAAGACTGATGAGATGACTGGCAATTCAGTTGGAGACAAAGGCACTGGTACATCAGATCCATGAGGAACGGGGAATATGGCCGAGAGAATATTATCAGATAAGAGATTAGCTTTTGATTTTTGGCGTTATACCAACGGACATGGCAGGAACAAAAGTAACAATAATCAGAGGGGTTTTTCGGCTCCCTCTATGTCATAGGAATTCCAAATCGTAAAGAAGCTTTCTAGTCATTTGAGCCATAAGCGTAGATCATTGAGACACTGCACACAAACTTTAAGAGGAGCCCAGGATTTGTCCTGATTTCCGAGTTTCATGCCAGAATACGGAAGATAAAGTTGTCTTACATAGTCTGTATAGCTAGGGGAGGTGTCACAGAGATAGGGTTCACCACGGTAGAATGATGGTCAGGCAGGGAGGGAAGAAATTCAACGCCGAAAAAAAGAAATTATGGTAAATGTTCATAAAAATCCAAGTAAAATCGAATTTTTCAAGAAAACGTGACGTGATGGAAATTTTTCATTATTTTTTTTTGAAATCAGCACCAAAAAATACATAAAGTTCAGCTATCAATTCCCTTGTATTTTTTTCATCGCAGGCCTGTGTTATTGTTATGGCCGTGATTCTAGAATATTAGTACATTGTGTTAAACATAAAAGAATAAAACAAGAATTCACTTACCACACTTTCTGAATAAATGACACTTTATTAATACATGAACTAAGAGAGCACATAATGATTTACACAGGGCCGTGCTTAGGGGTGGGAAAACTGGGCAACCGCCCAGGGCCGCTAAAAATTTAGGGCCTCAATTTTTATTTCTCTTCGCAACACATTTTTAAATGTTACGGGTTTTTTAAGAAATCCCTCATTTTTTGCGGTTTCTATAATTCAACTTATAAAAAAATATATGTTTCGATTTTTTTAAAAGAATCGTAGTAAGAATCTTAATTGACAAACTACAACTTTGGTTCGAAAAATTTCTCGGTTAGAAAAACATGATTTATCTTAAATTCAGTCATAGTAAAACCTTTATTATCAATCCTTTTTTTCAATATCAGTTTCTGCTATCTGTCAGTCACCACATACAGTCATTTGAAGAATTATAAATCGTTTTGTTGGAATCTTTCCTTTTTCACTGAATAGTTGCAAACTGAGAAAAACGTGAACATATCTTTGTGAACGAATACTAATATCATTTGGTCAAATGTTTGGTGTGTTCAAAGCAAACAATAGACAGGACATTTCTCCAGGGAGTGTAAGACAAGTAAATGCGCTCCAAACCTGTTGGTAAGAAAGGGGTCTGAAGGCTGAAGGAGTGAGGTAAACAAAAAAATCGCTTTTACTTGTTCCCTCTATCATTATAATGGATTTTATTTCTCACTTCTCGAAGAATTGAAAATATTCCAAAGCAGGTACAATCAGTATGCTTTGAATACGGATTGTGCACCTGTCCTCCTTGGCACTTATATCTAATGAAAATGATCTCTCATCTTTCGACTTTTCACATATAATAGACAATTTTGCTGCTCTGAAAGAAAGAAAAATTGCTTTATAACCAACAAATTCATAGATGTAAGTATTTGTTTTTAACAATTTACATTTTCTAAAACGTGTAAATATTTTTTCCATTGTTTCCTTATTCATACAAATTGATTAATTTTATACTTTTGTGGACCAATTGAATTTCATGTATAATTTTCATTTACGTAGCTAGAATGTAGGTTTTTTAGTATCGAAACGTAATGCAATAAAAGTAATAATTAGTAAAATCAGTAGAGGATGCAGTTTTTTTTCGGGGGGGGGGGGTTCGGGGTTGTCTTACAAGATCCACACGCGCGAAGAAAATTTGCTCACAGAATATCGATTTATTTCTTCATCAGTATTTTGAAGATCAATTATATTTTTTCTGCGACACGTGCAGCCACGTGGTTCAGAACCACTTCCCTACAAGTAGATCCGACTAGTTTTAAGTCGATGTTCCGGAACTAGTTTTAAGTCGATGTTTTCATAACATTCCAAAAAAAGTGGCAATTTTGACACCTGGCAGTCTAAAAGAGTCTTCTTCTATAATGTTGGCTCTGTGGCGATTTTAATCGGTTCAGAACAAATATTTCTGAACTACTAAAAATTTTCTACTACTTCAGAAGTCATATTTCTAATAGAGCCAAAGTTGTATTTTCAGAGCCTTTTTTCCTCAGAGAAAATACTTTTCGAATTTTAACTCTCAATCAAAAATTCTTCACACAGCTTAAGGGGAAAATATAACGGTATTAAGGCTCAAAATTTCATAGAGATACTCCGCGAGGAATTTTCGATATATCCCTTTCATGATGTCGAATCATGTAAAAAATTCCAATCCGAGATAAGAAGGCTTGAAGTACAGATGTGCTTGAAGTACAGATGAAGGCTTGAAGTACAGATGTGCAGTAGGATATACAGGGGAAATAATAGCAAAGAAATATTTACCTGGCTATTTAATCCTCATAGAATCACAAAATTTTAATTATTTAATTCAGAAAGCTTTATTGTATGTTTTAAGGCAAGAAAGTAAAGCTATGCCCTTTTTTTCTGACAATTTTGAATCCCGAAATTAATTGATTATTTTACGCAGACTACTAATTTAAATTTGAAGTCGATATTTGTGCAGCTGTGTTTCATAATTAAATTAATAGTTCAAACGTCTTGTTTTTATTAATTGGATCTGAAAACGAAGTATTTAATTAATTTTTTATACCTGTTAATAGTAAAATTATTCATATTGCTTCCTCTTCTTATATAAATCAGTTTTCCGGTGAAGTTATTCCTTTTACAATTGCCGTACTTATTTAAAACCGATTATTCTAATTGGGATAAAAGAATTCATTCGCAAATATGCACAGTCAACTGTGTATAAGTACTATTTCCTTCCGCTTTAAGCTATAATTAAATATACATTTTAACTCTTCTCCCACTCATTTCAAAGTTAAGATATTAAAAATTCAGGAATAAATATATATTTAGTTTAATAGTTATAGTTTTGTATAATATTAACTGCTGTTAATTTCACATACTGTGGTACACTGAGAAACGACTTCTAATAGAAGAGTGATTATTTTAAATTATCTTTTGACAATCTATTATTAGGGTAATGGCTTGAATAGACCTTCAATCATTCCTTAAGAAAGTTGGTTTTTTGCATCATACTTTACTAGTTGGATCTGAAAACAAAGTTTCTAATTAGTTTTTTTTTATATCTGTTAATAGT
Organism: Dolomedes plantarius; assembly: GCA_907164885.2. Classification (NCBI taxonomy): domain Eukaryota; kingdom Metazoa; phylum Arthropoda; class Arachnida; order Araneae; family Dolomedidae; genus Dolomedes; species Dolomedes plantarius. Next base: position 139,563,960 of record OU015497.1, on the reverse strand, counting down.
AAAATTATTCAGATTACTTCTTCTTCTTACATACATTAGTTTTCTGGTAAAGTATTTCCTTTTCGAATTCGCATACTTATTTAAAACTCATTATTCAAATTGGGATAAAGGAATTCATTCGTAGATATCCATAGTCAACTGTGTATATATTTCTTTCCCCTTTAAGGCAGCTATGTACGAACCCTATTGGATTCGCTCACCTCAATGTTAAGCTTTGGAGAAAATTTGCCTACTATTTACAGCTACAGAAATGCTAATAATCAAACAAAAGAGGTATTTTCAGATAGCCTGAACTTTTATGCACCCTGCAACACGATATATTTTATACATTCCGTCCACCAATGGAATTTATGAGCGTTTAAAATACCAGAATTTCCCCCGAATAATTTGAATTTTAAAGTATTATTTGCCTCTTTTGTAAAATTGCCCCAAGGTGTTAAATTTCTTTCTCTATTACGGAATACAATTTTAAAAAAATTCTGGTAGTCTCTTCTAACGAAACTACCGTGGGTTATTAACGTAGGATTACTTATCGTTGCTTACCTCTTTTGTATGTATATATGTATGTACGTATGTATGTGTGTATATATATATATATATATATATGTCAACATTTTGACGCATCTTTGTACTTTTCTGTTTAACTATTTACTGATTGTCCAAGCGATACAGACTGGGTTTGGCGCTCTGCCAAAATTATAACTCGCGAGGTACGGGGGGACGGTTTTAGCGTCTGAAATTTTCCTTTCTGGAGGACCCTTATGGAGGAACGTAATCCTACGTTAAAAAAATCTGTCAATCCAAGTCTTCTTGGACAAATTGTCTCCATAGGTAAACATTGAGGTGAGAGAATCCAGTAGGTTTAGTACACAGCAGCCTTAGGCTATAATTAAATACATTTTAACTCGTCTACCACTCTTCAAATTTAAAAGATCAGAAATTCAGGAATAAATAAATATTTAGTGTAATAGTCACAGTTTTGTGTTAAAGTATGAACTGCTGTTACTTTTCCCTCCTGTGGTACACTGAACGTCGACTGCTAACAGAAAAATTATTATTTTAAATTATCTACTGACTATCTAATATTAGGGAAAGGGCATAAATAGCACTTCAATCATTCCTTAAGAAAGTTGAGTTTTGCACCATATGTTTGAGACAAGTACCTGAGCTAAAATGATAGAGAGTGTTTGAAGTTGATTCGGGGAATGGAAGGTAAACTTATGCATGGCGTAACTTGGCGAGGAAAAAATATTGTTAAGGGAGAAGTTTCATAAAGAGAAGTATAAACGTTTTGATATTAAAATCATTTTGATGCACCGAAACTTGATAGCAAGACTTAGATATAACGTCTAAAATTAATCTTTTCAAAAACGTTTTATACGTAAGTTTCGAAAGAGATATACATAAAATTATAAGGAAAATCTATAGTTAATTGATTTGTAGTTTGTTATTATTGTGCACTTAAGACTACTGGGTTATAGCCATAGTGGATTCGCTCATCCTAATGTTAACCTATGGAAAACACTTTTCTAATAATTGGACTAGTATTTAAAGATTTTTTTTAATTGTACCTCGTATAACTGAAAGATATTGATATCTCAAGTTTTCCTTCTTTAAAAGAAATGCTAATACTATTTTTCAATTTGTATTATTCGGGCAAAAGTATGTGGTTTACTGTATTTTAAATACAAATAAATTCCTTTGGTGGACGAAATTTCTAAAATTAGAGGATAGTAAAGTAAAAAATTTCTTTCTCTCTTACGGAGTACAGTTAAAAAAAAACTTGAAATCCAAGTCGGCATACAATCAGTAGAAACATTTCTTCACAGGTTAGCACTAAGCTGAGTGAATCCAATATTGCCTTAGGAAAACACACCACTGAAAATATATTACACAATTTGCGTTATGACGAAGAATTTGTTTTTATAAAATTCATAAACAATTCAGAAACATTTTTATTTATTAAAGACATTTATTTTTGTACGTGAGATGGTTTAGTTCATGTCATGTAATCTATCACAAAAGTGTAGCATATATAGGTATCCATCTCACATCCAAATCATTTCATGAATTTAAAACAACCAAATAATAAATACTTCATTGACCCTTAATTTTGGTCATAAATTGCTAACCTCTGTATATAGTCTTACCGTACATCTGCAGGACGTTTAGCATAGTGTGCAACAGTCATTAGTCTTCAAAGAATACAAACACAACGAAATAAACAAATGACGGTTTTTATTTTCTGACATGAACGTCAAATCATCCCAAAAACAGCTGTAACAAGGCTACCGAATACACTGGTTTGTCTCCAGTTCAAAGCAACAGATATTACATTTAAAACACACGGCTCAAAGCTTTTCGCTTGGCTAGGCTCACTATTCTGATAAAGAGTATGAGATAAATGCTCTCATTGAATGTGACGGCAATAGCTCATGGATGAGGGGAAATCAAAAGTTCAGTCAAATATCAACATAAATCAACTGTGCGGTAAAAATCACACGGACAATATACACTTACTGTAGAAAAATCACAGGAGAAAAAATATTTTGACTCTAAAAGATATTTATATATCTCTTCTTTATATACTTCTTTATAACGGGTATTTCTTAGTTTTTCTCAACTTACTTTGATGAACTCTATAACTTAACTGAGTATCATACGTATATATATATATATATATATATATATATATATATATATATATATATATATATATATATATATATATATATATATATATATATATATATATATATATATATATATATATATATATTATATATATATGTATATATATATATATGTATATATATATATATATATATATATATATATATATATATATATATATATATATATATATTATATATATATTATATATATATATGTATATATATATATATATATATATATATATATATATATATAAATATCTGTGATAGGAAAATAAAACAAAATTTATCCATATTCAATAGTTGGTAGAGCATCCACGAAAGGCAATTACAGCCCCAATCCTCCGGGACATACTTTCACAAGGCCTTGTATGATGGCTAGGGGTATTTTCTTCTACTCGGCTTGGAGAAGATATGTAAGTTCCTTCATCGATTTTGGACAGTTGTTGTACCCCTTAATTCGGCGATCCAACTCATCCAAGAAGTTCTCGATAAGGTTCACGTCTGGACTCTGGGCAGGCCAGTCGATTCGGTTAACCCCCATTGTCACCATACCTATCCATTTGGAAATCGCAACATGACAGTTTAGCATGGTAGTCAGCAGTATGCCATTTAGTTGGCATTGTCGTCCTGGAAGTAACATAAGTCCAACCCGTAAAACTGCTACAACGTAGGAATCACAATGTCGTCCAAAATAGTGTAGTAGGCGTCGGCGTTGAGCTTACCATGAATTGGGACCAAAGGTCCCAGTCCATACCAGGAGGAACACCCCCAGACCATAATTCCACTTTTGCCTCAACTCCAGTGTCGGCACAATGCATTCTAGTAGGATGCGTTCTCCAGGCAGACGCGAAACCCAGACCCTGCCATCCGAACGGTAGAAGGTGAACCTTGATTCGTAGCTCCAGAGAACCTGTTTTCACTGGTCTACGGTCTACTTTCGACATGCTTTGTACCACATTAATCGAGTAGAGCGGTTGGACTTTGTGATAAAAGCCGTATGGCCGGCAGCACGACCATGAAAACCAATCAGATGTGCTTCCTTACGGATGGCATTCATCTAAACAACACTCCCGGATGCCTGTTGAAACTCCTGGAGTATATGGTCCATCAGTTGGATACGGTTCTACCGGATTTCTCTGGACAGCGCCCATCGGTCTCTATCTCCCAGTTTCATGGGTCTGCCGGCTCAGGGAATATTCCGACAATCACTGCTCACCTTCCACTTCTTAATTACATAGGCCACTCTCGATTTTGGGTAATTTAGCTTGCTAGATATGTCCCTTAAGGATCGGCCATTTCTGTGATACCCGACGATTACTGAAACTAAATCTTTGATTTTGTTACGGTCTGGATATTAAAAACAGACAATTTTGACATGGATTTATCAAGATTAACAGGTATAAGTATCCAAACCCAATTACTTAGAAAACGAGGATCATATACCAAACAAAAAAATTTCTTAATACACTATCATAGAAAGATTTGTGATGTTATTATTTCTGATTTTTTTTTCTCCGCTCTTACTCCTACATGCTCAACGATTCTAGAAGCTAGGTTAAAAAAACCTTAAAATATTTTGTATAATAAGCAATAACAAAAAACCCTATGAATGAATTTCAAAAGCCTAAATCTTTCTCATCTATCTCATCATCTCCTTTCTCATCACTGAGCAAGAGTCCGCATTTGAAAGAATAGTTATATTTCATTTAAGTCTATCCCTCGATATCATTTCAGTGGTTTAAAATTTGTTTTTTTTTTAAGAAATGTGTACAGTTTTTACAGCACAATATTAAATATTATATTTCATGAGCTTACATAACACAACTCTTGATTAAATTTTGTAAGGAAAAATGCAAATTGTACGTCTCTCTGAACACTTAAACCCAGGTGCAAACCTTGCACTGTACATCTCATTTTCAAATGCAGCCATGAAACTGAGACTCGTCGCGTTAATGAGCTTTTCAACCTGACTTAGTATTCGAATACGTGAGGGACAACGAAATGCTATTTCTGGATTCCTCCACGTCCCCACTAGTCGCGATTAATTAACTCTATATTTAAAATAGTTTCTATCATTAATATTTCCATTCAATTCAGTAAATTATATTACAATAATTTTATTATATAAGTAATATTTTAATGAAAACTACAGTTTCACAGGTTATTAATGCTTCAAATACTCGCAGTTTAAAATATAGAGTTAATTTAATAAAAATTTTAATTAGCAAATTATAAGAGAAATTTTTAGCTATTCACTATTTTATTTTAAATAAAATCTATTTCGTATATAATTTATTTTATGATAATAAATTAAACTATAGGTTACTATTATATATATATATATATATATATATATAAATTCAAACTATAAATTTTATTTTCCAGAGTTTATAATGCTGTATGTCTTATATTTTGGTTTTTAGCTAAAGCAAACTAATTTTTATAATGCTGCTTGTCTAAGATATGTTGCTGAAATATTTGAAGTATACTCCATGTTTGATAACATTAGCTTGTTTTCAAATGTTGCTTCGCATATTGTTCCACTAGTTCAGGTGGCAAGCATATTTGTAACGTGATTCGTCTGTCTTTATTCTGTTATTTCTCTCCGTTGTTTTGTAAAGATTGTCCATTAGGGTGAGCAGAAAAAAAATTTCAATTTTCGATGTTGGTTAGTGCGGAAAAGTTGCCATTGGTGGCACTAGGTTGACATAAAAAATTTGAAAATTTTTAGGACCACTCCTTGATTTGCCGCAAATGTCTTAAAATTTTGCCTGATTTTGGAACTTTTTCAGCAAAATTTTTCAGGATGTGAAATTTAATTTATTTTGGTTGCATTTACTTGCATAGTCATGTTTAGTGCGTCAAATGTCTAAATAAGATCTGATTTCATATTATTTAGGTGCTATGTGCTTTGAAAATGTACAGATTTTAGCTTGTTTGCGTTCGGAACCAACGCGAAACAACCCAGAACTCATTACGAGGAGGTTGCTCTAGGGCGAGTTCCGCCCATCCTTCCCACACACTGAATATTGTAGTCAGAATGTGTACCTTTTTAAGCTACAAAGTCTTCTTCGATCAGAATTTTGGCATTTTTTTCTTGATTGCAGATTTGATCTGATGAAGACATCTCTTCCTTCATTCCCACATATCTTTGATACAGCTTCTGTCACAATTTTAAAAATTCTTTCCACAGCCTCAGATTAACTTGGATAGATGAGTAGTGATTCTACTATAAAGGATCCTTGATTTATGGTATCTTGAATTTCTTCTGATGAACGACTTTCGGTGATTGGAGGCTCCCTGATTTCCGTGGAAAACCAGTCGAGGCAGTTGTAGTACAGTAAAGTCCCGATAATCCGAAATTCGGTAATCCGAAAGTCCGCATAATTCGAAAGTCAAAAAGAACTCAGTTTTCAATAAAACCACAGTGATACTAAGTAATATAAAGTATATTTCTGAAAATTACAAGAAAATTCAAAGTTAGACAATGCACTGAATTAATTATTACTGAACTTCGTAGGTTTGAAAATTTTTTTACTTTTTTTTTTCGAAAAGAATACCTCTTCCTTGAAGCTAAATTACGCTAGCGCGTCAGAAAAATGGTGTCCGTTGGGTCGAGGTGGAGTGTTGCTCCATGTAGTGTATCTCTACATCAAATGCAGCCGCGGCGTCTGAGTGGGATATCCTCTGCTCGCTGTCACCGGCTGATTAACTTTCACTCTCGTCTGAGACATTGTTGAAAGGCTCTTTCAAAACCATTTCAACAATCTGATGATCGTAAAAATCCAATTGTCAAGCACTGTGACGTATTGTTAGAACAACTTACACTCTACTCTACTGTATTAGGCAGCGGTCCGCTCTTTTATCACCCATTTGGTACCGAGATTTCGTTATGTTTAGACAGACCTTATAAAATAAACTATGTAATCACACGTAATATGTAATATTTATGAAATCACACGTTATTATGTAGTTTTATTTTATTTTTAGAAAGATTTCTCTTAATCCGAAAAATTCGTTAATCCGAAAAGGGTCTGGTCCCAGTCATTTTGGATTATCGGGACTCTACTGTACTCTGTTTCCTTAAAGTTAAGCTTTGGAACTTGGAACTCTCGCACTTTGTTGTTTTTTTTTCTTATTTGATTTTCGGCATTTTTTAATTCTTTTCCAAGCTAATCTTTCAATATCTTGCTTATCCTCTGTTGCCATTGCTACCGATTGATTCTTGGGATGGGCATAGTATCCAATTTTTTGAACCACTGAGTGCATTGTGAGCTTTAGCTGATCCGGGAGAAAAGTTGAGAGTTGAACAATCTGCCACAGATGTATAGGTCTTTCTGCGCAACATGGCCGTTTCCTTACGCCAAACCACATTGGCCCATAAACTCGTATCACGTACTGCGCGAGATATTTCAGAGAATTGTCAGGATTCGAAGTACTAATGCACAAGTATAAAATTCTGCGTGCAGTTGTGATCTATCTCGTTTCCTCAATTTGCCCTGGCTTTCTGCTTGGAAGTCCTCGAGAGCACTGTCGAGTTGAAACCGCTACACAAATATCAAATAAATACTTTTGATCTGTGCTCAGATCTTCAGTCTTTTGCATTTCTGATGTCCATACGACAGGAATAGGCTCGAACGAAACGACACCTAGATTTTTGCCCCCCATTAGTCTAACTCCGATTCGGCCGTAAAGGGTCTTAGGTCTCGTGGTTCCACCGTCTAGTTTAGATAGTAAATGTCGGAGTGGAAGCCCGTTCGTATGAAGAGTGCATGCAAAATGTTGCAGTTATCTTCTTAATTTTTCTGTAAAACAGGCAATGACATCATTGTTTTCCTGTATTAACAGCAGTGCCGTCCCACCCAACTGTGATCAGTTCAGAAATAACCACTTTGTTCTGGCTTAAAGAATTATGTAATGCTTTCGATATTTCTTCACCGTAACTGGAACGAGGTGTCAAGTACCCCAAATATTCCGAACCAGGTTCCGACAACACAGTGAAATGTTCTTCGTCTTTCTCTCAGTGCTGCTTGTTCCCTTTTTTCTATGAAGATCATTTTATCTTCGTCTTCCTACCATCAAAGAATATGCTTGTAATTTTTCTTCCTTCAAGATCTTCCTCCATGTATAACTTTTTCCCAAGTTTATTTTTCTCTCTCATGATCTTGTTCTTATCGATGACTCAATCCTTATCTTCTGCTGTCACAATTTCTGCATCTTGTAGCATTGATGAAGCGATTAACGCAACTTTCCTCTTTTATACACCAGTTCTAATGACAGCAGACGCTGTGTGAGAAAGGGATATGCGTTTGGAAGTGTCTGTTTTTGAAGATCCTGATTCAAATTTTGATTCTGTCACACTGTCTGCTTCAAAACTCCAACTACTTGAATCTTCTGACAATATTTTTAACTTAGGTCTAGATCCAACGTCTCTCGTTGAGGTCCCTGGCACAGTCCCTCGTTTAACTTGCATCCCTTTTCATTTTCCTCGCCGCCCTCTTTGCATGGATTTACTTTTATTTAAATCAATATTTCCAATAACGATTCTCGAAACAATTCTTTGATCCTGCAGGAATTTCACCTCCTCTTCTGGAACTTTACGCCTGGTGTCCCAGCAAAAATTATCCAATTGTCTACACTTACAATGTGCAATGTCAAAGAGAGAGGTTTCGGCATTTCGTGCGAATTCTTCGCGGATCGACTTCTCTTTTACGTTCGTACTATTAAGTGATTTCTACAATGATCGACACTTCTTGTAGTAGTCCTTAATCTTTCTAATAATGGCCCGTTTGGAAACTACTGTCCTATATCCAGATTTTACCAACCTTTTCACCGACCATCTTAATAAGATCATCCACTGGGAGATAAATATCACGATTTTCATCAATGTCACTTCGTAACCAGTAATAGTAACGCATGATGTCAGCATAACTTGGCAATAGCCAGTCTTTCAATCCGCACGGTGTTCCAAAAAGGCTATTTTTCCTACTCTCGCATGTCTTTACACGGCTGGAGCCCTTCGCACTAGCCATTGCTAAAAGCGCCTTAATAAAACGCACAAAACACAGCAGTACGTCCATAAGAGCACTGTATCTCACAGGACAAAGGTTTCGCCTTCACACTTAAAAATGTCGCAGCCAAACTGACTGCACAAAAATGTACACCCCGCCTCACACCTTCTCACCTTTCTTATTTCTTCCCTGATCCCCACGATGACGCATGGGTTTCATCCACAAACTGTAAACAAACACCACCCCACCCCGGTCTGCTCTCTGCTCTCCTACCGTTTATTCCGTACTTACTGTCAAGGCTTGCTGCGGTCCGTCACCCAAAAATATCGCACACCGACACATCGAAAAGAACAAAAGAAGTAAGTGCAAGGAACATAAAAAGACTTAAGAGAGAAACCGACGAGAGATTCCAATACAATTTACAACTTTTGACCACATACGCGAAAAGTCTATAAAAATTGGCTAATTTAGAAGGCACATAGCACCTAAATAATACGCAATCAGAGTTTATTTACGCATTTGGAACACTAAACATGACTTTATCAGTAAATACAACCGAAGTAAATGAAATTTAACATCTTTTAAAGGTTCCAAAATCAGCGTTTTAGCAGAACTTCAAGACATTTGCGGCAAATCAAGGAATTATCCTAAAAATCTTAAATTTTTTTTGTGTGAACTTAGTGGCAACTTTTCCGCACTAGCCAATATCAAAAATAAAATTAAAAAATTTTTTCAGCCCACGCTATTGTTCATGGTCAAGTTTTGTATGTATTGAAGATCATAACTTTCATAAACAATTCTCCGTTTAAGGATAGTGTAGGCACAGCTGACAAACAGGTATTATAATTTAATAGTTTCTGGTTATTTTGTCTCGGTATACCTTCATGTTTTGGCTTACTGTTTCCACTTCCTTTATATATATATTGCATGTATGTATGTATGTATGTATGTATATACCGTATGCCCACTAAAGTCCCTTGCCAACCTCTTTACTTCGGAACGGCTGCTGCTATATTCATAAAAGCGGTGTGTAGGTATAGTAAAGTATCCAACGCTACTGAATGAAACCGCCTACTGCGACACCTGGTGGAAAACTGCGAAGAGCATTCCTATCTCGAAAACAGAACAAAAGTGATATACAAAGTTTTAGATAATCATCGATTTAGTACGAAAAGATACCTTGTGGACATTAATGAGAAGAATACAGCGGATAAAACTCGCATTTGTGTGTTTTCGTGATTTCCTATACTGTGACGTGACAAAACGATCTGAGAAAGAAAAAACAACTAGTTATAACAATATACATTTATTTCAGATGTTCAAACTTCTCACCGTCAGCTGCAATGCACATTTGGATCCTCGTTTGAATATCCCGTTGCACACGTTGGTGCATAGAGCGTGACACGTTGGCACAAGCATCCGCAATGCTTCGTTTAAGGTCGTGCAATGTTTGTGGAGGATTCGCATACATCTTCTGTTTCAGGTATCCCGACAGAAAAAAAGTCCAGTGGAGTCAAATCAGGCGAACGTGGAGGCCACTCTTCAAAACCGCCATACCCAATTATTTGTTTCCCGAATTTTTTTTCGAGGTACTGCTTCACTAGAGATGTCTTATGAGCAGGCACGCCGTCATGTTGAAACCATACATTCCTAATGCCCGTATCACACTAAAGATTTAGCACAAGCTTTTAGCGCAACTGTTTCACTAAACCTGTTTTACCTGCAACTGTTGCACTAAAATACTGTGTGATAGAGTGTTTTTCTATGAATCTTTAACTGCAACTTTTCCCATTCTACATGGGAAAAGTTTCACGAAAAGCTTGTGTTGCACATAATTGTCCAATAGCAGGGCAGGTTTTTGGCTCACGTGACTCGCGATCGAGCAAGGAATAAAATATGGCCGCCAACACGGATCCGTGGACTAAAGAAGAAATTTTAAATTATTTCATCGACGAAGTTACAATTCGTGAAATCTGTGGAACCACAGTCATTACTATTACAAGAAAAGGAAGTTAAAGCGGTTGACTTGTAAAGAGATAGGGGAGATAATGAGTGAGAAATGGCCTCATTACCAATCTTCTTTTACTAGCGGTAAGTAAGATTTTGCATGTCTTTTATACATTTCTTATCCGTAACAACTTAATAATTATTTATAGTATTGCCACGTTTGATATAATTTCAAAATAATTCTATTTAATTGTGGATCTTTCGGAACTTTTCGGATCATTGATATGGATTCATATCAATTGTCATTTTTATCGCCAAACTTCGCCAATGTTTGTCAACAGAAATAATCTTCGTGCATAGGATATTGCACTGAAACAAGTTACAATTTTTTTTTCTGTATTCGGAAAACAATCAATCAGAATTTTTAATCATGTAGTAATAACTTCTTATTTAACAAAGTTAATTGTATTGAAAGCCATTAATAGTCTACCCTGCTTTATCATTATTGTTCAATAATGCAAGAGATATTTTTAATGCTAAGATTTTAAGTATTGTGGTTGCATTGATTTACTGTACTGACACTAGTATTTATGGTAAGCTAAATTTACGAACTTATGGATCACTTATGATAGTAAACATTCAGTTTACATGCAACTGAATAACAACAATAATAACACTTACATTTTTGTTTAAATTTTTGAACAAAAATAAATAAATTTCATTTTGTGTTTAAAGTTTTGTTAAAGAAATAAAACATTCTTAAAATTTGAGAGTTTTATAATTTGTGTTTTGAAAGAGAAAAATGTTTAACTTAAAATTTTGTTACGAGTGCTTTAAAAAAAAGAAAAAAAATATTTTATTTATAATTATATATATAAAATTAAGTACTATTTTATATTAGAATAATGTTTTATATTAGTTTATATATAATGTGTAATATGTATTGGTGTTTAAGTTGTATTAAATCTGTAAATATTTATCATCAGCAATAAGTTGACAATTTTGAAAATATTGGATATATATCAAAATATCGGATATTTTCGATATTTTGGAACCCTGATCACAGCTCTCATTTTTTAATTTATTATTACATTTCAATATTCCATTTTAATGTCTATTTTTTACAGGATACAGAAAGTGAATTTGGGGAATTTACCCAAGAATCGGTTACTGCAGTCAATGAAAATGCAGTAATGAATAGCCCCCAGACCAATAAAAGGAAAGTGATGGAAACTTCATTAATTCCCCCTAAAAAAAAGGGGGGAAAGTGTGGATAAGCAAATATCCAGCACGTTGGAGCAAGTCAAGAAATTAATGGCATCTATAAATGAGGATAAAGACAATGTCGATGATGCCTTTTTAATTATCTGAGATGTACATTTAAAAGTTTAAAAGATGTAAACTTAAAAGAAAAGGCAAGAGTTGAAATCCAAGGTGTTATCAATAAATATTGCATGGCAGACTTGAATAATAAATAATTTTTTAATAATAATAAATAACTTTTTAAATAAATTTTTTACTTCATGTTTCATTTCATTGATTTCATTGACCATAATTTAATTTTACAAATAGCTGGTATGTTACATATAACTGGTATTTATAGGTATTTTGGCATTTGAAAAATATATAGCAGTAGCATACAGCTCAGATTCAAAAAATTATAATAACTGAGAAAAAGTAATAAGAAATTATTTTCCATTTATTTATTTATGATACTATTCCAAAATTTATTGATATATCTGAGAGTTAACCTTTTCGTAGATGTCCATTTTTTTAATATTGTGTTAGTATTTTATGTAATGTAATTATTCTAATATTTTGAATATGAGCTGTACTAAAATCTGAATGTAATTTATCTGAATTTTTTTTTATTTCACACTTTTTTGTGCTAAGAATGTTGCTAGAAACTAATCTTTCCATTTGTACCACAAAAGATCAGATCCATATGGGTAACCCAATTTATATGGGTACAGAAAAAAGAAATCAAATTATTTTGGTACTTGGCAAAGTTATGTTCTAACATAAAATAATAATGGTCTTTCTAACCCCTCTTTTGAGACTAAGTTTTCGTATGCTGTTTTCATAATTGAAACCAGTGTAGTTATTATTTACAAGTTATACAGAACAAAAAAATTTTCAATCTTAACTTTGAACAAGGTACATTTATTAAAAATTAAATTCAATGTAAATTGCACATTTGCTCTTGCCATGGAACAGGTTCCACATTCTATTGAAGTCAGCCTTGCATTCAATGAAAATTGCCTTGCATACTAGTGGCAAGATTCCAGAAATGGTGTTTTGAGCAATGCGAAAGTGAAAACTTAATGATTGCCACGTTTCACCTGAAAAATAAAGATAAATACTGTCAGTAAAGAATCAGACACAGGTAATGCTTAAAAGAAAAACATTTTAGCAATTCTCTTTTAATGATCCATAGGTGTATTTTTTCATCTAAAGATCTGTCATAGTAATTTTGTTCAAAACAGAATAGTACAGAAAACATAAACAATAAAACATCAGTTTCTAATGTGCCTAACATGCCAAATCTAACATCTAATTACAGTAGGCTCTCTGTAATCGACACAGCTTGGGACCAATGCTAGTGTGGATTATAGATCATTCTATTGTTTATGTTTTGAAAATTGTAAGTAAAACCAATCAACAGTGTTTTTTTTCAATTAATGACAAATTAAAATAACAGAAATATAATAAATATTGTACAATGATTTTATTTGAATTTATTTAAATATACAATTAATGATTTTTAAAAAAATGTCACAATATATATTTTTACATGCTAGCTATTGAATTGTCAATGATTGGCATTGAAACTTAACATCAAATTTCAATGTTTACATCTGTTATGATGGTGGATTATAGGTGCTTGCGAATTAAAGAGAGTCTACTATATTATATTAATTAACTATCAAATATAATATTTTCAATTTTTGCACAGTAAGCACCCACATAATAAAATGTTTATTTTAATGCAAATACATTTGTCAATTTCATGATTATAGATTTTGTGTGACCAACTTGGTCACTTCTGGGGTAATTATCGATCAGCAACAAATTTGATTAAAATAGATTGCCATAATATATATTATATAAATCAAAGTATTAAAACCGAAATACACTAGAATATGTAAAAGTACATGTGTATGTTAGTATCGACCATATTTATACTACCTAAAATAATTAATCCTACTTATACTTTATTGTATGCGACTGTGTTTATATTCTACAGTCCTGCCCATCATATTCATTAAATCATGATAATGATAATCTTGTACTAGTCTTTAATATCAATATTAAGATTTTTAAAAAAAGCAATGTTTATAAAAAGTCTATATCTTTACCTGTAGCTAAATATCTGAGAGTGAGTGCCAAACGTTCACCAGGAGGAATACTGTGTCTCATTTGTGTATTTCTTTTTTGTATCAAAGGTAATACTTTTTCAAGCAAATACTCAAAAGATGCTGTATCCATCCTAATCCACCTTCTATAGCCTTCAGTATCCTAGTATTAAAAAAATAAGATGTGTTTAATTTTTCATAATTGTATTTCATGTATAGAAAATTTCTATGAGCAAGATATTACAGCAACCTTTTCAAACATTTCACTAAAACCAAACAGTTGGGGGAAAACGAAATAATCCTCTTTTAGGGGACTTAAAGAAGGGTCAAATATTCTGCATAATAATTCTATAAATATTATTTCTATAATAATTTATTAATTCTAGCAAAATTTGAAAGAAAATATCTTACCTGAAGTGCCAGTTCCCTCATCAAATTCTCATAACATCCTAGTTTATTTCTTTTTTTTTAACCATTCCCTTGTCCAAATTTTTCTTTCAGATTTTTTTCTTCTTGCAATTAATGCTGCTGTAAGGCAAATTATTTTAGCACATATCGTTTTTTTTAGATGATATGCTCATAAAATTGGATGTAGCCATGATTTGAATAGGTTATGTCCGAGTGAGCAATCGATTCGTAATACATGCGCTAAAAAATTTGTATGCTATGCCTAATGGTCGATAACAGGATTGGTACGGTAACCCGTCCGCTTCGGTTTGCGAATCCGTTTGTCAAACTCCAGCAACCCTTCACAGACACTCCGCGAGGAGAAATGCTTGACGAAAAGCTTAAAGTTTCACCAAATTCTTCAGTGTGATACGGGTTTAAGATTAAGCGGCAGGTTCTCCACAAAATCGGGTATTATGTTCTGTAGCAATTGTAAATATCGTGCACCCGTTACCGTGCCATTAAAAATATTGGGCCGATCAGCTTGTTATTGTAAATTGCACCGTCCACTAAAACCTTTTGAGGCGTGGGTCGGTATGGATGAGCGACTAATTCGCTTAAGATTTTCCAAAACTGACCTTAGGAGAGGCCACAGTGTTGACTGATCTCTCTTGTGCTGCATTTCAGATATGCAAGGGCGTATGCTAATACCTCATCCGATTGAACTTGCCATCCTACCTTAGTTTGTCTGCCAGATCGAGGATGACTAGTAACGCAGCCTGTCTCCATTAAAAGTTTTACAACAGTTCGGATGGTTTGATGAGAAGGATGAGGGCCTACAGGGAAACGTTGCCGGAACAACCTTGCTGCTGATCGTGCCTTGCGTCCGCATTCACCGTACAGTAAAACCATCTCACAATAGTCAGCTTTGGAATACCCAGTCATGAACATGAGCATCAACATATTACAACAACAAGAAGATGTCTCTTTTATAGCTGTCAGGTGAACAGGCGTAACGTCTCTTACGTATTTACATACTGCAAAAATTTCGAACACCAAGCGCAAGATCCGTTGAGTTGATGCGACACTATTTTACACGATCTATGTATTGTCTACTCTGTTTATAAAGACAATCAGTACAAAGATGCAACCCTCGGGGTTTCAACCGCGGTCCTTTTGATTGAAGATCACAAGCGATATACCACTGTGCACGTTGCGGTGTCGTGTTTCGCTCGAAAGATAATCATTTCTCTTTCGTTCAAGTTTCGTGACGTCGCACTGTAGGAAATCAGGAAAAAACAAATGCGTGTTTTAACAGTTCTATTCTTCAAATTAATGTCCACAAGGTGTCTTTTCTTACTAAATCGGTGGTGTTCTTCACCTTTGAAAGTCACTTTTTTTCCCTATCTCGTTCCATTTTCGAGATAGGAATGTTAACTTCGCAGTTTTAGACCAGGTGGCGCGGTAAGTGGTTCTATTCCGTAGCGCATGGCTACTTTACTATACCTAGACATCACTTTTATGAATATAGCAGCAGCCGTTCCGAAGTTAAGAGGGTGACAAGGGACTTTAGCGACCATACTGTGTATATACACTACTGGCCACTGTAAATGCAGCACCCTGAAGGAAACATGCAAATAACATGAAATTTACAACATGCATTAGCGGAGGTGAGATATGCAAATGATTAGAATTTCAGCGCAGACGCACATCACACGCGCCTGTGACGCCACTTCAAAGCGCTATTTAAGGCTTGGAGATTTCGACGATTTCAAGTTCTGCAATTGTGTTTTTCTTCTGTTTTTAAAAAAAACCGATCAATTATGCCTCGTCGAAATCAGCGATCATCTTTTGATCAAGTATCCGAGTTCGACAGAGGAAGGATAGTGGCCTACCTTCCCCAAGAGATTGTGGATTATCTTTCAGAGAAATCGGTAGTCGTGTTGGACGAAACCAAACAACTGTAATGCGGATATGAGATCGTTGGATGCAGGAGGGTACGACGGACCGGCGTGTTCGATCGCATTCACCTCAGCGCAACACTTCACGTCATGACAGGCAAATTGTGCGCATGGCAGTGACGGATCGCTCAGTCACACCACGAACCATAGCACAGCACATGCAGTCTGTAACGCATCATCCAGTATCTGCGCGTACTATTCGACGCCGTTTACAGCAGAGTGGTCTGTCCGCAAGACGTCCATTGCTTTGTCTACCCTTGACGCAGAACCACAGACGTCTCCGCCGCCAATGGTGTGATGACAGAAGGATGTGGACGGCAGAATGGAATGAAATTGTCTTTACTGACGAGTAACGCTTCTGTCTGCAACACCACGATTGTCGCATTCGAGTCTGGAGACACCGTGAAGAGAGGATGCTGAACAGCTGCGTTATGCACCGCCACACTGGCCCTGCACCGGGTATTATGGTATGGGGCGGTATTGGATATCACTCTCACACACCTCTAGTACGCATTGCCGGTACTTTAAACAGCCAGCGCTACATCTCCGAGGTGTTGGAGCCAGTTGTCCTTCCTTAAGTTCAGGGCTTGCCCACAGCCATATTTCAACAGGATAATGCGCGACCACAGGTGGCACGCATTGTCCAACGGTTCTTCGTCAATCGCCAGATTGAATTGCTTCCCTGGCCGCCTCGCTCTCCGGATCTTTCGCCGATAGAAAACATGTGGTCCATGGTTGCTCTCCGATTGACCCAGATTCCATCCCCAGTTGCCACAGCGGATCAACTTTGGCAACGTGTGGAAACTGCTTGGTCTGCTGTACCCCAAGAACTCATCCAAAGTCTCTTTCAATCAATGCCGAGGCGTGTGGCAGCGGTGATCTGCAACAATGGCGGCTACTCTGGCTACTGATTTTGGCAGGAACCACACTTCACAGAAGTCTATAAATTAAATCATTTGATACTTGGTCAACATGTTATCTACAAAATAAATTTTGTTGTGATATCTCTTGTCTTTCTTGGTGTTGCAATTTGGGTGGCCAGCAGCTTATATATATATATATATATATCGCTAATCTGTCTTCTCGGTTGTTGTGGTCCTAGTTCGAACGCTGCCGTCCTGACGCTGAAATCTGCCGTTGCTGATTCACTCTTGCCAGCATCGTCCAATTGCTGCATCGCTTCGACCCAGATGTCGAGCGCTGTCTTCGATTAGCTCAACCAGCTTCTCTCAATCCGATGACACGACCTCTTTCAAACTCTGAAATATGCTCGTCATGAACACGAATCCTTCGGCGAGGCATTGCTGTAGTAGACGTAAGATATCCGCAGTCGAAATTCAACAGAAATTTTGAGCATCAGATCGTGAACCGCACCTAATATATGCCTTCTGGATGCGCAGTTCTCATGCGTTGGATCTTTCGATATTCATTCGTTGGACACCAGATTTTAATCAATTGCATTTTCGGTCGAAACATCTTTGCATGCGAAATTTCATTACAATCGGACAAATCCTTCTCAGTGCAGCAATATTTTTTGTTCAGAGTATATATATATATATATATATATATATATAAGAGCTCGTCTGTTTGTTTGTTTGTCCGCTATAGAATCATAGACTGTTTCACCCACCGGGACCAAATTTAGCACAGTTAATGTTTAGGACCCTAGAAAGTTAACGCAGCAAAAACGAAATTTGGGGCTCAATTAGTTCTTTTAAAATTAATTTTTTAATGATTTTTTGTGCCCCTAAGACATGCGCGTACCACTTAAATGTGGATACAGTCCCTTCTCCTCAACACTTTATTCACCAAGAAGAGTATTTCTGCATGTTAAAAGCTGGGCTCTGCATTATCAGTCAAATTCGAATACGCGGGGAAGAAGAGGGTTGGTACAATAAACTTTGGCCTTGCCTCCCCAGATACACACTCCTCGCCTTCCCAGGTTTTGCCATGTCTATTAATAAATCACAAGGACAAACATTTCAAGTCGTTGGTTTACAATTACAGGAGGACTGTTTTGCTCATGGTCAATTGCAGGTATGTAGGATGTTCAAGAAGAGGAGCAGCTAACAATCTTTAAGTTTACTCTCCTTCTGGAAAAACAAGAAGTGTTGTGTATAAAGAAGTACTGTAGACTCAATTTCCTTCATTATATGGCATAATTTCTACGGACTCTCAATCCATTCAGAGCAACACGAGCCGAAAATTTTTACATCTTAACTCCGAATGGAAGGACATCGAATATAGTGCATTTTGATTGAATCTCTTTAAACAAGAATTTGAATCAAGGAACAATATTACAATTTAACCAAATTACAATTTGCTTTTTCAACGGTTTTTGGCCTTGGGAAAATTAAAACCCGATTTACAATTTGCTTTTCATACGGTTTTTGGCCTGTCGACAATAAAAAACCGAATCACCAGAGTAAGGAAATTAGGCTTCATGGGAAATCCTGCCTTACCTTGATTAAATAAAGGGGAAAATGCATCTTGCAATTTACCTCTTGGGTGATGTGGAAAAAAGTGCGTTTTTAAGGGAAAAATAAATAATAAAGGCAAATTTAAATTATAAAACTTATTTCTAATTAAACAGTGGATCAAACAAATTTTATTAAATCTCATTAAACAGTATCTAACAAATATAATTAAACAGTAAACTTATTCAATCCACACGGGCGAATCACGCAACATGGTTTTATTAACTCTCAATAAAATCAGACATATAATCAGATGAAGGTCCGCAGGCTCAAAGTTTCTTTCTTTCTTATTGTTTGTATATCATTTCAGTAGAAACGCGCTAATCCTATTCTGTCTGGCCAGATAAACATGAAGATCGGGGGATGCAGCCCAGTTTTTTTTTTTTTTTGATAGAATGCATGAAAAATTTTATATCTATATATCTACCCGGGCAACGCCGGGCAATAATGCTAGTATATACACTGAAGTGCCACTGAATTAGAGATAGCAAAGCCTATGCAAATTGTGTAGCGCTGCGCATCATGTATGCGCAAGTGAGGGCACTGTGGTAACTGCATATATAGCGCGTACTGTGGTTGTTCTGAATTAGTTTTTGGAATTGCCAGTATGGGTAAACTGCCTGATTTAGACGCCTTCGATCGCGGACAAATCGTAGGTGCGCGACGCATGGGCCATTCAATTTCCGAAATCGTCAGACAGCTAGCATTTTCAAGGTCGACAGTGTCAAGAGTATACCAAGAATACATAAATGGTGGAAAAAAAACTAGCGATCGGGCAAACTGCAAAGGACAATTAGCCTTGACAGTGCGTGGTGAGAGACGGCTCAGGCGTATTGTACGTAGCCAGCGAAGCCAAACATTAGCTCAAATTACCACCCAGTTTAATGACAGTGGCAGTCGTACAGTCAGTAACCGGACTGTGCAACGCTCGCTTCACCGTATAGGTTTCGGGAGCCGTCGACCTACGAGAGTACCATTGCTCTATACTCGCCATCGGGCTGCACGTCTTGCCCTGGGCAAGAGAGCACAGAGACTGGAGTGTAGAGGACTGGAAACGAGTAGCATGGAGTGATGAGTCTCGATTCTGACTACTTAACGCCGACGGGAGGCTGAGAATATGGCGTCAGGCTCATGAAGCCATGGATCCTGCATGCCTGGCTGGAACTGTACAAGGGCATGGTGGCTCAATCATGGTCTGGGGTGTTTTTTTCGTGGCACAGTTTGGGATCTTTGGTGCGTGTACCAACCTCCCTCGATGCAATTCGGTACGTAGAGTTGCTGGGTGATCACCTCCATCCGTTTATGCTGTTCTGTTATCCGCACGGTAATGGAGTTTTCCAGCAAGCCAACTGTACCTCTCACAAGTCCCGGTTGGCTACTGGCTGGTTGGATGAGCATTCCTCTGACTTCTCTGTCATTAATTGGCCACCTAGAAGCCCAGACTTAAATCCTATTGAGCATCTTTGGGATGTTTTGGAACAAGGGGTGAAAGGCCATCACACAGCACCAAAGAACCTTACTGAATTATGGACAGCTTTAGCCAATATTTGGCAAGCTATTCCCGTGGAACGTTTCCAGAAACTTGTTGAATCTATGCCTCGTCGTGTGGCAGCCGTTATCAAGGCCAGAGGAGGCCCAACTCGTTACTAGGTAGGTACCCCTAATTCAGTGGCACTTCAGTGTATATATATATATATATATATATATATATATATATATATATATATCTGTGTGTGTGTGTGTATATGCTTTGGAGTGGTCCAATTTAGAAGTATTTTTGCTACTTAAAGTGAAGATAAGCTCTTAAAAATCTTCTATGTATTTATATTTTAGCTACTGCTTGCTGCATGTTGTTTCGTTTACAACCCAGTCTTTGTTTGAAATGTATACTTGATGCTTATAAAGTTTTATATTTACGGACATAATTCATAAATTTATTACTTATATATTAACAGATGTAACAGAGTATACATTTTCCTCCGTAGACAACGCCGATTTGCTATTCATGATTACCATTGCTAAAATTATTGTTGCTCTCTGCTAACGAAGAGTTATATGTTGAGAAAAATTGCCTCACAAGAAATGTCTAGCTGTCGATAGATATCTTTTAGAGTCAGACGGGAATATAAGAGTCAGTATGAGTCTTTAATGTTTTTAACCAATGCGGAGGCACTGGTGTACACATTCGCCTATAATACACCGCAGTTTTGCTGGCCATTTTATTTCGGGGGTAACATATAGGCGGACCAGCATTACCCCCTATGAAGGGACGACACAAACGGAGGCATTTTAGAGGCGTGACTCCAGTATTCGATCCAAACACCCAAAGCCAGCGCGCTGTACCACAAGGCCGCCACAGGTCCTGAGTCTAAAATCTTAGCCGATGCTGTTCGTAAACCTCTCCACACATCAGAACACAAAAGAGCCACACATGTATATATAGGAACTGTCTGACACAAAAGTTTCTGTCTACAAAGTTTTTTCTAGATTAGGACAATATATGGTATATGGGTTCATGAGCAAGTATTTGTGAGCATTTTTACTTGTTTCATTGTAGAACATTAAAATTCTTATCATGTTTCACCATTTCCCATCGAAGCTTCTTTCTAATAGCTTTAAATTTTCCCTTTACACTTTCAAATCCCCTTTCACCTGAGCCAATAAACTGCAAAGAACTTATGCGCTGAGCCTGGTACAATTTCAGATCATTTCTAAAGACTGCAGAGCTTTTGCCAGAAATGCAATCAACACGCTGACCAGCTCAGACCGCCGTAAATTCCTTCTAGCTATTCATAACGGTATAGTTATTCATATTTGTGTCTTCTTATTTAAAATTTCATTCCCTGTTCTAAAACTTGTTACAAAGGGAATATCATGTTAATTGTAGTATATTAAATTATTGAAAAATTGTTTTCCTTCGTAGGATTTATTGCCTGCCAGCTAAAAAAATCCGTCGAGACTATATATTTTTGTACATATGTATGTATGAATTAAAAAATTAATTTTTTTATTTATGTAAATAAAAATCCTGCTTTGTTAAAACTACACGAAAGATGTCTGTCATTTATTGCTTTATTTATTGCTTTAAAATCTAGAAAATTTTCACCTCTTATCATACATCAAAACAAAGTGCATATTTCAGCAGTTTACCCTTTAAGATTGAAACATTAAGCAAAAATTCAGTTCACTAACAGAAAAAAGGTCTACGGCATTTTAAAATTAAGTTTGCTAATATCAGATAGTGGTTTTATTATTTTCGACAATTTTCATTTATTCACTGTTCTTCCCAGTTGCTTTTGGAGATAACTCATGATACTTAGCTTATTATCTCAGACGCTGGTGCGTACAATCGAGCTATTCGGAAGGGAGATTTTCTTTCGTAATCTATTAAGGGGACTGCCTACGTTAGAATGCCGATTTTTGGTCAAAATGTCGAAATTTTTATTATTATTTTATGTTATAGGGCATTCTTTTGGGAATCCAAAACCGTCTTAATTTTGTTTTTATGATAATTAGAACAGAAGTTATAGCCAATTTAGTAAACCGGAAGTGATAGTTTCAAAACCGGAAGTAGCATTTAAAGGGCCAGCAGATATGTAAACAACACCGTTTTTTAGCGTTTTTGTACTCTGTTTATATTCAATTATCAATAAATCTTATAATTTTAAAATCTGGATTCATTTATTTGCACCTGGCAACAGTTTTTTCTCACTTTGTTTTTCATAAAATGGCAACAACGGCGATTTAGCAATGCTTGTTTACATTCTTTCATGCTTGTTCGACGTTTTATTCTACGCTTCAGTTTTGATTATATTTTACATTGATCTTCACTGCTTTTGTATTTAAATTCTTTTTAAACTTGTTTATTTCGATTACTTTATTTCAAAATGCCTAAAGTAAGATCGAAAAAATCTAAAAAAAGATCTTTTCATGGTAATCGTTATACGAATTCGAAGCGAGTTGATGGTGATGAAGTGATAACTGCCAGCTCATCTAAATTAAAAATTCCTTCAGGTATGGAACAGTTGACTGTTTATGAAGATAATGGTCTGAAAGGAAACAGACTATTCGATATCGCTACGCTAGTTTCTGTGTTTTCCATGCTCTGTTGCCCACTGTGTTTTGAAACTGGCTTGCAGCTGATAGAAGAAACAAAATTTGGACTTTGCTCAAACTTTTGCTTGGTTTGCAAGTGTGGATATAGAAACGGTTTTTCTTCATCTCCCAAGAACAACAAAAAAAACACTATAAATTCTTTCTTAGTGCTTGGTTTAAGACTTATTGGAAAGGGTTATACAGCTGGAAAAAAACTGTTGTTCACTCTAAACTTGCCCTTTATTTCTAAAGCAGCATTTAGAAGACATGAAGTTCAACTGCTGGAAGCTGTATGTGCTGCATCTGAAAATAACATGAATGAAGCTTCGAGAGAAGTTCTGGATCTGAAGAAAAGTATTTCTTGTGGTGTGTCCGTAGACGGTACCTGGCAGCG
This sequence comes from Dolomedes plantarius, assembly GCA_907164885.2. Classification (NCBI taxonomy): domain Eukaryota; kingdom Metazoa; phylum Arthropoda; class Arachnida; order Araneae; family Dolomedidae; genus Dolomedes; species Dolomedes plantarius. Next base: position 139,540,654 of record OU015497.1, on the reverse strand, counting down.
GCGTGGCCACACATCCCTAAATGGTTCTTTGTCAGCCATATCTATTATAACAGGAAAAGTTTTAGACTTGGAGGTCATGTCTCAGTATTGTCGAGTTTGTGACCAAAATAATGAAGTGATTGAAACAAATAAAAATCACATATGCTCGAATCACAAAGGATCAGCAGCAAGTATGGAGGTAGTGGGTGCATATCGCATATTTGAAAGATCTGTGAAAAATCGAGGACTGCAGTACACCGAATACTATGGCGACGGGGATTCTAAAGCTTATATGAGCGTGAAAGACATTTATGGTAAGAATACCGTTACAAAATTGGAGTGCATTGGTCACGTTCAAAAAAGAGTTGGCAGTCGTTTACGAAAATTAAAGAAGAACAAGAAAGGGCTGGGAGGTAAAGGAAAATTAACTGATAAGTTTATAGATAAACTCCAGAATTATTATGGTATAGCGATTCGTAGCAATACAGGAGATCTACAAAATATGCAGTCTGCTGTCATAGCAGCATTTTTCCACTGTTGCTCGAACAATAAAAATAAAATGCATGGACAGTGCCCAGTAGGGCCAAATAGTTGGTGCAAGTATCAGAGAGCAATGCATGCTGGTCAACAGATTTCTGATAAATCACCTGGCCTTCCAGACTCCATCATAAACACTATAAAAGCAACTTACATGAGTCTATGTGATCAAGCACTCCTCTCAAAATGCTTACATGGTATGACTCAAAATAACAATGAGAGTTTCAACAACATGATATGGACAATTTTGCCAAAAGAAACTTTTGTTGGACTGCAGACTATGTTGTTAGGAGCTCATATTGCAGTTTTGTTGTTCAATTCTGGCTATTTAGGACTACTACCTGTTTTTGAAAATTTAGGATTATCCATAGAAAAGGAGATGGTCTATAATTACTTGGGTATCGACAATGAGCGAATCATAAACTCAAAACGTTGCTTATTACCAAGTGTAAAAATAGCCAGAAAAAAAAGAAAAGCTGCTAAAAAAGCAAAATTGTCAAATCATGAAATGAAGGAGGGCTTGACTTATAAATGTGGAGAATTTTAAGTTTGACAAATAAATATAACATAGTTTTTTTTTTTAAGTAAAAAGTTTAAATGCGTTTTGTGAAAAATTGATTTTTCAGTGATTTGCTTCTACAATAAAGTTCATATCTCAAAAAGTGTTAAAAATATTTTAATGCAATTTTTCTGCAATGTTTTTCACATTTAGTACTATGCTTAAAAATATGTTCTAGGCTCTATGTGTAGATTTGATCATTTTACAGGTATTTGTACTCAAAAAACAAGATTTTTTTGGAATATTCTGCATTGTTATACACATTTTGGCATATTTCAGTGAATTTCAGTAATATCACAAAATTTTTTTTTCCTTTCACAGGTAAGTGTAATAGTAGCATACAGTATCAAGGAAATTGAAATATATTCATTTGAACTGAGTCCAGAGCTTCTAGCATAAGTGTTAAATTTAGCTTGATTTTTATACAAATTTGCCTCAAAACGTTGCTTATTACCAAGTGTAAAAATAGCCAGAAAAAAAAGAAAAGCTGCTAAAAAAGCAAAATTGTCAAATAATGAAATGAAGGAGGGCTTGACTTATAAATGTGGAGAATTTTAACTTTGACAAATAAATATAACATAGTTTTTTTTTTTTTTTAAGTAAAAAGTTTAAATGCGTTTTGTGAAAAATTGATTTTTCAGTGTTTTGCTTCTACGATAAAGTTCATATCTCAAAAAGTGTTAAAAATATTTTAATGCAATTTTTCTGCATTGTTTTTCACATTTAGTACTATGCTTAAAAATATGTTCTAGGCTCTATGTGTAGATTTGATCATTTTACAGGTATTTGTACTCAAAAAACAAGATTTTTTTGGAATATTCTGCATTGTTATACAAATTTTGGCATATTTCAGTGAATTTCAGTAATATCACAAAACTTTTTTTTCCTTTCACAGGTAAGTGTAATAGTAGCATACAGTATCAAGGAAATTGAAATATATTCATTTGAACTGAGTGCAGAGCTTCTAGCATAAGTGTTAAATTTAGCTTGATTTTTATACAAATTTGCCTCAAAACGTCGCTTATTACCAAGTGTAAAAATAGCCAGAAAAAAAAGAAAAGCTGCTAAAAAAGCAAAATTGTCAAATCATGAAATAAAGGAGGGCTCGACTTATAAATGTGGAGAATTTTAACTTTGACAAATCAATATAACATAGTTTTTTTTAAAAGTATAAACTTTAAATGCATTTTGTGAAAAACTGATTTTTCAGTGTTTTGCTTCTACGATAAATTTCATAACTCAAAAAGTGTTAAAGATATTTTAATGAAATTTTTCTGCAATGTTTTTTACATTTAGTACTATGCTTAGAACTACATTCGAAGCTGTATGTATAGATTTGATCATTTTACAGGTATTTGTACTAAAAAAACAAGATTTTTTTGGGAATAATTCTGAATTGTTATACGAAATTTGGCATATTTCAGTGAATTTCAGTAATATCACAAAACTTTTAGTTTCTTTCACAGATAAGTGTAATAGTAGCATACAGTATCAAGGAAATTGAAATATATTCATTTGAACTGAGTGTAGAGCTTCTAGCATAAGTGTTAAATTTAGCTTAATTTTTATACAAATTTGCCTATTTCTTGAAACTGTATGCAAATTTAGGAAAAATTATATATATTTCCATCATTTCATATTACATTTTAAATAAAAATGCATGTATTTAATCAATAAGATATTTTTTTTTAAAAAAGTGCTCCGAACGTAGGCAGTCCCCTTAAATGAGTCAAACAACCAGGAAAACTCATTTATTGCCCCCATCTGGGTAATATGTTAGAGGCTGTTTAGGGTAATTGGATGCTGTGTGAAGCTGCGAGAATTTATTTCTTTAATCTCATTTTAAGATGCATGAAGCAGAGATACTATGGATCTTATATATTCATTTAACCCTCTGTACAAGCGTATTTCCAGTACTTCTATCAAAGATGTATAGTATATTTCTTTGTTGTAGTGAAATATATTTCTAAAAGGTCTTTTAACGTGTTTTAAAAGATTTATTACTATATAGCTGGTTGGCAGTTGGAACAGTCCCAAGATATATAAAAAATATTCTCGTTTTCATATGTTAATGAACTAGCTGAAAACCCGTACTTCGCTACGGAGTACATTCAAATTAAATACAAAGGTCAATGTATGCAATTAAAGCTAAAAATATGTATAAATATATTTATAAAAAATACAACGATCAATGTATGCAATTGATGTAAGAAAAAAGAAAAAAAATATTTTTAAAAAGTCGTAACGGATATTCTTGTAGACAACATAATACAGAATAAAATATTCAAATTAAATCTAATAGAACATACTAAAGAATATAGTACAGTTAATATAGTACAGTTTGAGGAACAAATCTGTTACTGTATTTTAATATTCTTTTGGAAAATGTCCAATCGTCTGCCGCATTAGCAAGAAAAAAAAATTTTTTTTATCTATTTCGTTATCATGCACGTGACGATAAATTAATTTAAAGTACCAGAAAAAAGAAATCACGTGATCAGCATTTAATAAATTAAATTCTAAAAATTAATCGTTAAAAATTCACCAAAAATCAGAAAATAGAGGCAAAGATTCGAAAACGATTTCATTTGAAAGGAATTTTTATGATCTTTAACATGATATAAATTTTATAACCCTCAGATTATTATTTTAAATGCAAACTTTAAAAAGTTACTAAAACAGCGTTAAAATTTAATTTTAAACAAATCTAAGAAGAATTTTTCAAAAATCTTTCTTATTGCATCCCTACACTATAAGAAGAATTGCCATGCAAAATTTCAGCCCTTTAGTTCCAGCGTTTTGGTCTGTGCGTTGTCTGTCAGTCAGTCAGTTACGGAACTGTTTTATATATATATAGATAATGTGCTAATTGATATCAGTACCTTTTTCCTAACGACATTACCCTAAGTAATACAAGTCTATTTAAATTATCTCTCTCGTTTATTTTAAGCAAATATCCTTGTCTGAAAAAAGAACCGAACGAAGGCCGAATGGCTAGGACGCTGGTATCCGGTAGTGGAGGCATCTGGAGTCCGTGGGTTCGCCTCCCACTCTTGACATGGACGTTTGTAGCCATTCGGAATCGGTTTTAAGTAGTAGGTCCCGGTCTAATTAGCTCTCGAATAGCAAAAATTGGCCGTAGCGCTCCAAACCAATCTTGTTTGAAAAGTTTATGATCGTTTTTTCTCTACCAGTGTACATCAGACGAGTGTACAAACTGATGGTCCTGGTAAAACGAGCAGTCATCCCCCCCACCAGACACACACATACACACACTTCATAAACACCCAAACAAACAATCCGTAAGCTGAGTTGAGTTGTTCCTCCATGAAGTGATAAAAACATTATCAGTTACCTCGACCGTAAAAAAGAGTTGTGATTACCTATTTTTCTGTTACGCATGGAGCATGGAATAATACGCGTGTGTAGCTAGGGTGGATGAGAACTGTGGACTGCTCGGTTTACCTGGAGCATCAGCTTCTACACGCCTGTGATGTGTTGTTGTTGTTTCTAAAGCCCCCTGGCCGGAATCTATTCCAGACCATACCCATATAGGCAATCGGACAGAGGGGTGTGGTTACGGTTTTTATAATGGCATCACAAGGGTCGAAGTCCGGATTTCCCAGGTACCACCTCAATTTTTACCGAGCACCCCCAGGAGTGATATCTGAGGGGATCGTACACTCTCCCACCCTCTCTGATGTCATACAGCGACTTTCCGGCCTACTGATTTAACGTACCCATATCCGGCCTAGACACGGAGAAATGTAATGGCGCTTATCGGGATTCATTCCGAGCACTCTCAGCACCGAAAGACGATGCGCTACCACTACGCTGCCTCAAGCCCGAGTTGAGTTGTTCTGCTGTGAAATGGTAAAACCATTATCAGTTACCTCGACAGAATAAAAAGGTTGTGATTACTTTTTTCTGTTAAGCATGGAGCACCGAATATTATGTGTGTGTGTTTGTAGGAAAGGGGGAGGGGGGGGGGGGGGCTCTGGACTGCTCGATTTACCTGGAGCATCAGTTCTGCAAACTTCTGGTGTAAACTGGTATAGAAAGGGGAACACAAACTCTTCCATCAGGAATATTCTTTATTTATAAACGAGAGTAAAAAAAAGAATTAAAGAACCAAAAATTAATACATTACTTAGAATATGGATGTCCGTAATGCCTTTATGTTTTTAAGAAAAATGTTACTTATACCACTCTATTCTGTATCCATTAATACATGGAAATGAAAATATTTTATGCTGCGATTGCTTTACACTCCTTCGGAAATCTTGCAATGGAGTAATTAATGCACAAAAGCAATTGTGTTTAGAGCCATCTTATCCAGTCGACACTCCTGTTGAACTGTGGGGAATATACAGCCCAGGGATCGATACAGAACTACTTTCAAAAGCTAAATATGTAATAATCATAATGTATTTGTGGAGTTTTTAAACATTACATTATAATTTTTCATATATCTTGACGTGTATAATTTTTTTACCAACGCACATCAATATTTATAAGGGACATATTCGTAAGGGAGTTTTAAAGGGGACAGGGAAATATAGTGGAAAGTTTAATTGACCAAATATAATTATACATCGCTACTAATGGAAAGATATTAGAAATTTAGATATGTGCTCTTTTCTTTTTTTTAACATTCGAACCTTTTGTCAGAGATGCTATAAAACCTAGGCTAAGTCGGCTGGAAAATGTTCAGGTTCATGCATAACAGAATCTGTAATATTAACTTAAGAGTCTCTAAACAAATAATGCATAGTTCTGAAACATAAATTTAACTTTAAAGCATTAATTTTAATCTCAAATTAAAACAATGAAAAAAAATTTAATGTAAACTGAGCTATTCTAGATTATGGATTTTTTAATACACTGTTGGGACTATTTTGATCTCAGCCTTAAATTTTGTAAGAAAATCTTCAGTATACTCAAATGAGAAAAGATTACAGGAGGAAAAAATTGGACTTTATAGTTATGGTCTCCGCAAGTAATTAGAGCAGGTACTTATTTTCCCCATAAAAACGATCAACTCTGAAATTTTATAGGCAACAAAGAAGGCTGATGCGTATCATTGAAAGCATTGTTTTGAGTTTTTGAAGTGATTTTTTTTACTGTATCACATTAACCCATTTTGTAGCTTTGAGTATTAGTGCCATAAATTAGAAAAAATATTGTTTAAAATTGTACAGATGATTTTTTTCTAACCACTGAAGAAAGAACTGAACATTACGGACTTATGAGCTACGGAGTGTGATTAAAAAAGCCAGATCATCTTGATGAAGGAAAACACAAATGGGTTAAGGAATCAAAGTTGTATTTCTCTGATGGTACAGTCTCTACAAGTCTGGACAAAATGTCTGCAAGATAAATGAGCTTTTAATTTTACTTTATTCAAGCTTAAGAAAGACTAGTTAATTGCTACATATAAAAAGAAGAGTGGCAGAGTATTTCGGCAATACATAAACAAATCACCTTATATCAAATATTAAACGATTCCGTTAAAGAGAGTGAAACATTTCTCTCTCTTATAGATATATACATGCACATATATATATATATATATATATATGTACATATATATATATATATATATGCACATATATATATATATATATGCACATATATATATATATATATATATATATATATATATATATATATAAGAGCTTGTCTGTTTGTTTGTCCGCTATAGAATCATAGACTGTTTCACCCACCGGGACCAAATTCGGCACAGTTAATGTTTAGGATTAGAAAAGCTTAAATCAGGAAAAAATGAAATTTGGGGTTCAATTAGTTTTTTTTAATAAATTTTTTAATGATTTTTGTGCTCCTACGCGCACCTCTTAAATGTGGATACAGCTCCTTCACCACAACCAGTCAAATTCGATACGCAGGGGAAAGGAGGTTTGTTCTGGGTTATCTAGGGGTGGTTTGAGAGTTGGTCTGGGGGTGACGGGGGGGGGGGAGGGCGAAGTGTTTATTTTATTTTCCTTGCGTTTAGTGGACTCGTGAGTCTAAAAATGTTGAGAACCGCTGCTTTAGACAATTTTAGACAATGGCGTTCAGACTAATAGAACTTAATAAAATTTGGAAAAAAAAGGGAGAAAAAAAAATTAAGTTTGTCCCATGGCCAGTTTTTGGAAACCTTCTGTTGATCTAAATATATTAATTGTTTGAGGATCATAAAATGGGACGAAGTTTAAGAGTTCTACAGGTTTTTTCCCCTAAGTTCGCTAAACAGAGTTAACATACGATAAGTATTTGAATTACTTATTCCGTGAAATCATATAAGATAAATCTTTTAGAGTTTTGGGGTTTTTTAAGCAGTGGGAGGAAATGCTCTTTAAACAGAGAAACATAAAGACACATAACTTTCATTCCGCACTATTAGTCCATTAGTTATATTAAGGCATAAGAAAATTAATGAAATTATTTTTTAAAGATTGATTGCCCGGGTAGATATATAGATATAAAATTCTTCATGCTTTCCATCAAAAAAATACTGGGTATATCATTTCAGTAGAAACGGGCTAAGCGTATTCTGTCTGACCAGATGAACATGAAGAGCGGGGGGTGCAGCCCAGTATTTTGTTGATGGAATGCATGAAAAATTTTATATCTATATATCTACACGCCGGGCAATAATGCTAATATATATATATATATATATATATATATATATATATATATATATATATATATATATATATATATATATATATCTGTGTGTGTGTCTGTGTGTAAGAGAGAGAAATGTTTCACTCTCTTTAATGGAATCGTTTAATATTTTATAAGATGATTATATATATATATATATATATATATATATATATATATATATATATATTTCTATATACAGTCAAACCTTGCTAACTCGAACCTCTATTTCACGAATTTTTCGATATCTCGAAGGAAAAGAAATTCCCTTCAAATTTCCTTTTCATTCCTTTCATTCCTTTCAATGTTTCAATCATCCTTTCAATGTTAAAAAAAACCTTGTTTTGACGAATTTTTTTGGTTCCTCCCTCGATAACTTGAGGGATTTTTTCATATTTGTATTTTTTCCGTAAATGTAGAAGAAAAAACTTTCTAAAAACAAAAAAAATATATAAAAAAAATAGAAATTTCTAAAAAATATAAAAGTTATTCAAGCATTACAGTGGTAAAACCCTGCAGAAACTTTAAAAAGAAGGGATAGAAAGACGGAAGATAACACAATGTAATCTCAACTTCTCTTGACCCCAAGATGGGATTTGAAATTCTTGTTGATTGTTTCCTTATCTCGTTTCAATTAGTTACCATGCACATGCAATGACCATCCATCCTTTCTTTTATTATTTGTTCTTCTATTCTCCAATGTTATTTTCTAGAGGGGTTGAGGTGGTTTTAACAAAACGGGAAATGAAATCGTGCACAAAAATCAAGAGGTGGGAGGCTTCCAAGAAGATTGTAGAATTTTTAACCATTGCAACAAGGAGTGAAAGAAAAATCAAGTGTGAATGCATGTCTGTGCTGTCTTACATTTAAGCTAGTGCCTCGATGCTCAACCACCTTGATAACAGGGAATCCAATGACTTTGTCGTCGTAGATGATACAGTAATAGTGTGTGGTCAGTGGGAGGGCAATGAGATCATCAGTCAGACGATAGCCTCTTGTGTATTATCAGGAGAAGAGGAGGACGGAATCCGCCATTTGCCACCAAATTTGACAAACAAAGAAGGACTATTTGCAGTGGATGCCTTAATGAGATATGTTGAAAATCAGCCAAATATGTAAGAGGACACATTTAAAGCCATTGTCCACTTAGAAAGTGTTATAGATGAAATTTCATACTCTTGTCTGAAGTAAACAACAATTGAATCTTTTTTCAAAGAATTTTGCAGATACTGTATATTAAAATAAAAAAAGGGATTGCTTTTTTAAAAGGTATATAAAAAAGCTTTATTTTCTCTATTACTATTGATAATATACGATTTTCGATAATTCGAATTTTCGATATTTCGAATTTTTTTTTGTCTCTCCCTTCAAGTTCGAGATATCGAGGTTTGACTGTATATATATATATATATATATATATATATATATATATATATATATATATATACATATGCACTGCTGGCCATTAAAATTGCATGGAGGGGATGATACAAAGGTCAATTTCGCATGAAAGGAAAGGAAGACAATGCTGGGATATGCAAATGACTAGCCTTTAAGCGCAATCGAACGACGCAGGAGGGAGAAATGGCATCTCAAACACTGTATAAAAGGAAAGTTACACAGAGGGTTTCTCATTCGGAAATCTCACTTGAGTATTGGTTGTTTGGGATATGATCGTGTTATGCCTTGTAAAAGAAGGAGGATCGGCTACAGCACGCATTGGAATTCGATAGAGGTACGATCGTGGTCTATCGAGAGTGCGGTTTATCGTTCCACGATATTGCTACTCGCATTGGTCGGAATCCAACGACTGTCATGCGAAATGGAATCGATGGGTTCAGGAGGATCATACTGAACGTCATGCTGGATCTCAACGGCCTCTCCCCTCCATTAACGCCCGAGAGGACAGACAAATTACCAGGTCGGCCTTGCAGGATCGTACAGCCACATCAAGGAACTTGAGTCAGCACGACAAGTATCCACATGGACAGTGCGACGAAGTCTGGAGCAAGCAGCACGGACTGTCTGCACAGCGACCATTACTGTGACTTCCCTTACACTGCAGCATAGAGACACGCGCCGACAGTGGTGCGCCCAACGATAAAACTGGATACCGGAGTGGCACCACGTCGTCTTTTCAGATGAGTCCCAGTTCTGCGTGCATCATCAACAGCAGCAAAAACAGTTTATACACCTAATCCTTTTTTATACGACTTTTATTACACGATTTTGAAACAACACGGTCGAAAAAAATAGTCTAATCCTGTTTTTACACGATCAAGTTTGCTTGTTTTTGGAGGGGGCCGTAATAAAGAAAATGTAAATTTTAAATTATTTTTTTCACTGCGCATAATTTTTTTCGGAACACCTGCACCAAAAATTCTACTTTCCAGTGGTCTAGCGCAGCGTGAAAGTAAACTGCAATTTTTCATGCTTTTTTAAGATTGTTAAGCATATGATTTTCTTCACGTTTAATGCATACAATATGGACGATTATCGAAATAAATAAATAATTTTGAATTAAGTCAGAAACTTAATTCAAAACATATTTTAACTCCAACTCTGTTAAAACAGAAGAGTATAGAGCTACACAAATGAAGCGTTAAAATGATGACCAAGCAGATAAAAAAAATTAACAAAGAAATTCCACATTATATTTTTTTTCTAGATTTTGATTCTAAAAAAAGTATTTGTCACTGAATAGACAATTCACTTAACTCCATTATCAGACACTGCATTAATGACTTACTTATAAAAGAGAAGAAAAAAACAAATTTTTACGCCGCGCGCAATCCCAACTAACTTTGGTCAATGCCTACATTAACAGTAATTCTTCAACAAAACAGAACTTCAAAGAAACTTCATTAACGGATGGAGAAAAGCAAGGAGATAGAAATTGAATACACGACATTACATAAAAGCATTCAGATGCTAACTAAGTATTTATCGTCAAAACGAATCAGAAAAAAAACATATACTATCTATAATTGTTTGCTAGTTGTTTACCGAAATAAAAACTTTTTCTCTCAAGAAATGATCGATTGCTGCTGACATTTCTAAATCAGAAAATCCAACAGTAAACTTAAAAGAATCATAATTAGGAGCAGTATTCAGAGTTCTTTGAAGATTTAAAGCGGGGAAAGTTTTAAAGAGAGAAACAGTATCCTACAGTTGATACAGTTTCATGTATGACTGTTAGATTATATTTAGTCTCACAAATCAGTCGTTCAACTGTAATTAGACTGGTGATGTGGAACGTGGAACAAAAAACGTACAGCGTCAAGAGAAGAATATGAACATCTAAATCTTCACAGCAAGAATAAAATTAATTGGTACTCTTTGAATTCGGTACTCTTTTTGAGACACGAGGGTAACAAAGGTGTTAATCTCATTTTCCTTTTTAGATAAGTAATTAAAGAGAGTAATTCTGTTTCGAAGAAATTATATAAAATTCAAACGCATTGAGCACTAATATGATATGTTTCGCTTTGAGCAGTAATATGATTTATTTTAGCAATATCTTTCAAGAAGCAACCTACATGCCTCCTATGTTTTTATGTGGAGCAAAAAAATGTTTCATTTCACTCTAAGGGCCAGTTAACATAGAATTCGTTAGAGTTAAAATTTTCAATTTTGTTTGACGTATGAAAAGATAATACTTTGTTTGTCGAAAAATTTAATGCCAAGCAATTTCGCAGGAATGGGAAAGATAAACACTATTCTCTTATCCAGGAATCTGGATCAACTTATAATAGACATGTATCTCCTTCCTCGAGTTCATCAAATGATATAACTCAACGCATTATTTATAGTCTGTCTGAACTATCAATATCACTAGAAAAGCTAGAAGTAGTAGGGTGTGATGGCACTATAACCAGCACTGGATGGAAGAACGGTGTCATCCGCCGACTAGAAAATCATGTAGGACGCCCGCTACAGTGAAGCATATGCCTCCTGCATTTTAATGAGCTTTCTTTTCGCCACATTTTCCAACATATTGACGGTCAAACTGCAGGACCTAATTCTTTTAGTGGGCCAACAGGGCAGCAGCTCATTTGCTGTGAAAAACTCCCTGTGGTTGATTTTGAACCCATAGATTGTTTGATTCTTGAATAGGCAGAGATTTATTGAGTAAAGACCAACAGTTGGACATTTCAAATGCAATCATCTTGGGAAATTGTCCAGAAGACTTGGTAAATAGGGACCCTGGTCCTTTTTCCCGTTCCAGATAGCTAACTGCGGTCAGCCGAGTCCTCCGGAACTTAAAAAAAATAGTTGGCTTCATCTTGAAATCATATATGCCATAAAAAAGAGCAAATATTTTACTGACGGATCAAAACATGTCAAGCAATCCAAATATCACGGTATATATTCGACGAATTACTTCAAGTTGTCTATCCAGTAATTCAACGAAATGCATTTTTGCACACCCAGAGAATGTTCTGTTGGCAATGCTTGTTGATGAAAGAGAACATAATATTCGAGAGCTTGATTACAGAAGGAAATTAAAAGCAAGACAAACCGTCCCAAAGAAGAAGACTGTTAGAAATTTTGTACCACCAAAGATAAACTTTCAAGCTTCCGATTACATTGAAATTATTAACTGGAATTCTTGTGTGGTGTATCCTCCCCCAATGTGGCGGAACCTAAGTGAAGATGATATTAAATCATTCATCAATTCTGACACTACTCCCAACAGAGAAATACTAAAGTTTCCCCGTCACACCCAGGCTGTGGAGAGGTGCGTCAAAATTGTGAAAGAGGACTCAAATAAAGTATGTGGATATGAAGCTAGAGATGGCTCTATCTGAGCAACACTAAAGTCTAGATCGGTTATGCCTCATTTCTCTAAAAAATCAGACTTTAAATGTGTATAGATATAAAAAAGAAAAAGTTAAAAACAGGGTAAGCCAAAGAATCCTACTCTATGGAAAATCTCTGCAAGTAGATGTAAATATAATGTAAATATCACACCCAACAATTGGATGGTTGGTTGGGTAGGAGGTGGGTGCAACTCGACGTGAAACCACCTCCACGTGGTGAGTTCTGGGTCGTTTTGCTCTAGGAAATCGAGCGAAAAGTTGCACATTAAAAATTGCAAAAAATTTTCAAATTTCTGTTTTTTCAAACACGTTGCGCGAACGGAAAAAATTAGATTTATGATCAGAATTTAATTTATTATGGTCATTTAAACCATTAAACAAGCATAAAAAACTAAAGCGTGTTTATTTTAAAAGTTTTAACTAACAGAAAAAAATACAAAAATATCGCAATTTTTGCAATTTTTCATAAAATTTAAGTGCGATGCGTGAACGGAAAATGTTAACTGATTTTAACTTTTTTTTATGCCGTTTTTCTTCTCATTACAATAGGCAACTTTTCCGCACTAAAGCGTTCCGGAAAAAAAATGTATTTTTTCGACCCACCCTAGTATACAAACAGACCAATTAAATATCCTTTATAATCTTTTTACTTTGAAAACTTCTCATAGGGTTCCTGTGAATTTCATTTAAACTTAATCATGGATATCAGAATCAGAATCTCACTCTGGTATCAGTTTAAATTCAACACACGAAACTAATAGGCTCTATTTGTCCTGTAGGAAATTTGGTTGGAGTGTTAATTTTAATAATTTTTCGTAATAAAAAAATATTTCTCTCCCTTTGAACAGACTTTTAATATTGATAAAATCAATTCAGTGTGATTTCTGCAGTATGCAACTTTTAATTGCAATTATTTTTGGTTAGTTTTCATAACCGTATCACCAAAAATATCCACCCAATTTTCTCAATTTTGACTGTACCCTCAGTTCTCACACTAACAACCTAAACTCTCGAGAACACTTTTATGGGTACATATTTTTTAAAGTACATGCGTACTCCTAGAAATCATGGCAATATTTAAGGGCTCTGTAATTCCTCCAACCTTACAAAAGTTTAGCCTTGACTAGAGCGTTGTCATACTGATAGTATTACTTTCCAAAGTCGATACCCACTTATGATGAAATGCAGGTCCAGATTTCCGCATGGGCAAGTGGGGCACTTGCCCAGGGCCCCCCAAATTATGGGGACCCGTAATTTAATATTAAAATTAGGGGTCCACCTAATTTAATATTAAATTGTACATACTTTTGAAAATTTGGCTTTGGGTTAATTCAGTAAAGGGGGGGCAGTGGCGGTTACAGAAAAAAAAATCCTGGGTGTGGCACAGTGTATCCACTATAATAAAAGCATACTTACATCCATAAGCGTTTCTGTTTTTGTTTTTGTTTTTTTTTTGGGGGGGGGCGTGTAATAACTTCAGGCTGATCTATTTTGAATTTCAAAAGAAAATTTTATAAATTTATTTACTAACATTGAAAAGTAAATTAATAAATTAACACTTATTATTATTATTATTATTATAATTATTTTTCAAATTTTGACTTGTTGGTCGAAAATTTTTTGGGATGGAGGGGCAGCAAATGGAGGGGGCCCCCAAAGTCTGCTTTGCCCAGGGCCTCATTGGGTCAAAGTCGGGCCGTGATGAAATGCGTTTAATTACGCGCAGATTTTATAATATATCTGAGTATGGAAAAAAAGTGCTAAGGAATTGTAAAGATTTGAATGAAATTTTACTTTCCTCTTTAAGGCTGCCGTGTACTAACCCTATTTGATTCGCTCACCTCAATGATAACCTGCGGAAAAAAATTGTCTACTATTTAAAGCTCCATAAATGCTGATAATCCAATAAAAATTTTATTTTCAGATAGCCTGAACATTTCTGCACCTTGAAACAGGTTTCGTTTTATAAATTTTGTCCACCAAAAAAATTTATGAGTGCTTAAAACACACTATACCATATTTTTCCCCGAATGATTTAAATTTTAAAATATTGATTGCACTGAAAAAAGGAACGAAAAATGCCCCAAGGTGTAAAATTCCTTTCTCTGTCACGGAGTACGATTTTTTTTTTTTTTAATCCAAGTTGGCAATCCTTGGACAAATTTTCTTCGTAGGTAAATACTGAGGTCAGCGAATCCAATAGGGTTAGTACAAAGAAGCCTAAAATCGTGTTTAAATGTGTTTTAAGGTCATTCTAGAATTTCGGACTTTTGTTATAAAGTCGTCGGATGCCACATTACCCGAAATTCTGAAGTCAGTCATAAGCTTTGATTAACGTTTGGATTCATAGCAAACAACGTAAAATTAGCGAAACTGAATACAAATATATCTTTTTAACCACCTCAAGGTGACTGTTTGATTAAAATTTATTTTGGGCTAAGAATCGATTTCTAAACGTTTGTTTCGACTGAAATAAATGACTTTTGAATTGTTCAGAACAAATAAATTTTTAAAAAACATTCACATTCTCTACAAAAAAAATTGAAATGTAATGTTTTTAAGAAAAGTGATATATGTGGTCTGCTGAGAAGTTTTGCTATGAAAAAGGCAGTTTTTTCTTCCATTTCAAACATTTCCCCCCCCCCCCAAGACTGAACTATTCCTCATGACTCGTGCTGCCATCTGTCTCAGAATCATTGAAAGAATTACATTTGATCTGCATTTACTGGAAAGAAATTCTTTCAATAAATTTTGTTCAGTCATTGGTGACCCATTTAAAATATTAAAGTTATGAATCTCCCGTTTCATAACTTTTATATTGTAAATGGCATTATACTATAATGGCAATATTTTTTTTTAATTGTGTAGCTCCAAAAATGAAAATTAGTTAATTTTATATTAACAATGTTTAATATTTCTTTTACGCTACAGCATTTCATTAAAGTTTCGGTTTCTGTCAGACATAGACGTAGCGTGCTTCTAACTTTTTTTTTTTTTTGGGGGGGGGACATGAATTGAATTCAGTTAGGACCCTCCTCAAACCATTGACTGCCGGACGGTCCTTAAAATATGAAATATTATGATTCTTTTAAAATTGAATAACAGTAGAATTGATGTTTGAGTAGTATTCAAAAGTTATACAATGAGAAAAATAAATATAATATAAATAAAACGAGAAAAAAAATATAGCATCGAATTTTTGTTATGGATGATATTATTGCTAAAAACTATGTTAAGACTAAAGACATCGGAATCTTCAGTTTTCACAGTTTAAAAAAGCGGGAAAAAACCAACTTTCTTAAAAGATTTCTACAATTTTCCGATTTTAACTGAACTTCTAATAACGTTTTAATTTATTTCAAGTTAAGTTGGGGGGGGAGGGTGTCACCCCTGGAATTAATTCAATTCCATTGGAATTCAATTCAATAGAAATAATTCAATTCCATTAATTATCTACTTTTAATAGTGTCTTTACCTTTATGTAACTACTTTAGTTTTCTTTGTGTGGAGCGCTATTTGTCGCTTGCCATATTGTACCATAGTTGATCACGAGAACAAAGGAACATAAATTTTCTTTCTTCGGGTGTGAAGCTTGAATTCTGTGTCACTTACTCAATTGACACCACGATCAATTCTCTCCTTTTTTTATTTTATTTTTGTAAATATGTAAATATTTTCCAATTTTTTATATTTCTTGTTATATATAACCGATTAAATAACCATATTGTGTACAAATGAATAAACGTATTGTTCTCAACAATTGGATTGTTTGACTGGATTTGATGCTGCTCAAGACCGATTACAACTTTTCAAACCAAGAAGTCACCACAAGCCGTAAATGCCCGTTTTTCTGTCTCCGAATATCGTTATAAAGGTCTACCAGAGGAATTCCTTTTATTTATATGCATGTATGTACGTATGTATGTATGTATCTATCTCTCTCTGTGTGTGTGTAAGTAAGTAATTAAATATGTACCCATATGGTACGAAACGATTTTTCTTGACGAATCATTCTGTTATGAAGCTATAAAGTTAATTTCAGATATAAAGTTAACTAAATAATGACGGCATTTATGTCTCCACTTGCTAAAATTTCCCATTTCAAGTATTTATACTTAATAACAAACGTATATTACATAAATGATCTCACTGCAATATCTTTCACTTATGTGATAGACTGTCGTGCTACATTTAACGCCAAATAACGAATCATGACACTTGGAGAACGGGAAGGGACTCGAAATATAAATCCAATCTCAGCCGACACTTATTCAGGAGCGGTTCTAATCCCTCTTCCCATTTTCCACCTCGCTGTCACAATTTTATCCCATCAAAAGGGTACTGAAGACCGAAAGAGACGTCAGTCAACAGGGCAAACGGCATCTAATCTGCATCTTTATGCCTTTGTTACTTCAACGGGCCGTTTGCACTTGTCAGAGCTCATATCAGAAGGTAATGGACTTATGGATATGAAAACGGCACTCCATATACGCCCATTTTTTTTAAACCTTTTAGATAAATTCGGCAGCGAAGAGAACTTTACTTGTTATTAGTGAAGAATGTGAAACGTATTAGAGATGAGAGAACACTCGGGGATTACTGAAATGCTCTGAAACATCAAAGAGAGCTCTACTCCTCACCTTAAAGGCTGTTTTTGACAATCTTTTTACCTGAGAGAAGAAATAAATTCAACGCCACTTCCACGTGACCTCATGTCATATTTTGAAGATATAAACTCAATTCTAAAAATAATGTCAAAAGTTACACACTGAACGTTTGAGTATATTTTTGCGTCACATACATACAACGCGGAAAGTGTTTGTAACAAAATATTTCGTCCTTAATTTGGTGCTCAATCACGACACTTGGAGCTACTAAAATGCCTCCGTTTGTGTCGTCCCTTCATAGGGGGCAATGCTGGTCTGCCTATATGGCACCCCCATAATAAAATGGCCAGAAAAACTGCTGTGAATTACAGGTGAATGTCTTCGCGACAAGTGCCTCCGCATTGAAAAAAAAATATTTGGTGAGCAAAAGGTTCTGCAGTGGTACATTTTTTGACGCTTTTGAATTCCAAACTAGAGGATGGAATTGTTCGTCAGATACGCTTTTTTATAGCTGGAAGTTGACAGAGAAAAGTACTTCGAGGCTTAATATTGCTTGTGTTACATATTTTGATGTATGACATACTTGTATTTACATTAAAACTTCCCTATGGCGGACAGTCATGGTTCCGAAAAAAAGTGGCCGT
Source organism: Dolomedes plantarius (assembly GCA_907164885.2). Lineage (NCBI taxonomy): Eukaryota > Metazoa > Arthropoda > Arachnida > Araneae > Dolomedidae > Dolomedes > Dolomedes plantarius. The sequence continues at coordinate 139,522,836 of OU015497.1, read as the reverse complement.
TTTGAGGGGTGGCCATTCTCCTATATGTGGGACATATTGCTCGTTTTGGTATATTACATTTATCTGCAATAGAATTGTCACGAACAGAGACTTACGTCACACAATAAGGACATGCGCATAGCGTGCATAAACCAGAACTTATTTGTTTTCGAACTTGTTGTAGATATTGTTTTCTTGCGAAGTCGGTGTTTTGTATTACAAGCGCTAAAAATTGTGTCAATAAATGTATAGTGTGTTAAATCGGATTTTTACTATGCTAGTTCACAGAGGATGAAACTACCTACCCGACGGATTATTTGCAGCATCACCGGATAATTTAGGTAGGACAGTTTTGCATTTCGATTGTTCCTATCAAGAGTTATTATTGGAAGGACTATTATTCCTTTGATACGGATATGAAATTTAAGACTTACGGTGTAGTAAAAATATCAAACAAGGAAATGGATTTTGAAAGCGATGCTGTTTTGAATAGAAATGTTAACTAATCCAAAGGAGTGATGATACAAAAAACGCATTCAGTACGACAAGAAAAATCTTTGTTTAAATTCAGATCGGATAGGAAAATTCTATTAAGAGTATCAACATTTAGGCCTACCTTTTCTGTCGTTCCGGGAAGCTGATGGTGAATCTTATTATATTAGCTGAAATAATCGTTGGTAAAATTTCAAATTAAAGTTGTCCACACAGATAAATAAGCTGAAACGTTCTTTAAAATAAAAGGACATATATTAACACACATTACGTACCGTCAACTGGGGTAACTTTGGCCCAACAAACGAAAAAAGATTGTATGTGCTGTATCTAGACAAAGAGCGATTATCACTATTTATTGCAAGGTCCAATAGGTGGCAGTACTACCTTGACTTTCTCATAATTTTGTCTTGTAGTTCCTCAATTTACCAGAACTACAGTGCTGCTCCACTTTGGTATCACTAAAACGTATATTATTGTTGTCTTCCAACTTTTCCTTGTAAATGTGATAGAGTACGTGGTTCAGAGCAGCTAAGCGAATTGCCGCAGCTTATTATTAATTGTTTCAACTATTTTCACTGCCATTATCTTGATTTATTTTGTGGTTTGGCAACATATGAATATTTACTACATTAGGCAAATTTTGTCCCAGGTCTTGGGGTAATTTTGTCTCAACATGCTTGGCAGTTGGGCCAAAGTTACTCCAACTACTCCTTCTACTTCTAAAAAGGCTCCAATTTCAAAGAGGCGAAAGCGGCAATGCTCGAGCTCATCAGAAAGTAATAAACAAATCATTACAAACAAGCAAGTAAATCTCAAAGACAGGCGGACTCTGAATTTGCACATGTATGCTCTGAACTTGTACATATGTACATGTATGCTGAAGATGATTTTGTTATTGTGAAGTACGATGGTGTTAAATATCCTGGAAAGATTTTAAGTTTAACAGATACCGACCGACTGTGGAATGTATGAAAAGAAAACTCAAATTTTGGCTTTGGACACAAAAACAAGTCTGTATAAATTATGAGTGGGAAGAAGTGTGCGGTGAAATCAATACTCCGAAAATCGAGTCAGAGAGGAATCAGTTTATTGTACCGGAACTGGAATATGTTTCTTCTCCATAGTTTGGACTATCAATTCAGCAAAGCATATCAGACTCTTAAATTACTGTTTACTGTTTATCTGTTATTATTTTCTTTTCTTTGAAAATTCCACTTGTAATTTAAAAATAAAATCAGTTTTCCATAGAAATGGTGTTGATTTATGGATTTTTTTCCAAATTAAGCTTGAGATTAACTCGGATTAGATAAGATATTATTGATACATAATTTGGAAATACTTGTACATGGTCTAATATTGTCCTAAGCTATCGCACCAATTTAAATGCTTGGATTTCAAGAGCTAGGCCAAAGCTGCCCCAATTCAAGGTAACATAAGCCCAAAAATTTTAAAATATTAAAAAATTGTTTAAAGTTTGTATGCGTGCTTTAACAATGTTTTATATTACAGTAAAATATGTTTAAAATTATATAAACCACTTACCATATCAAATTTTAATTGGTTTACAACTATTATTTGCTTTTCCTTTGAAATAAATATGAAAAATGGGACAAAGTTACCCCAGTTGAAGGTATATCAAACACTAGCACGACACAAAAACAAACTACATTAACGAAAAATCAAACAGTAAGTATTGTGCAAAGTTCGTACGCTGCTCACTCCGACTAACAGTGCCCTCTGAGGTTGAAAAGTCTTGTCTTGATTCATCGGGGCGAGCATTCTGTTCGTAATAGAGTAAAATGTTCAAAAACACGTATAATTAACTGTTTTCCAAAGCCGTTTGATTATATTCCTTTAATTTTACCCGGGTCCAACTCTTTTCGGCATTCCCAATTTACAGGGTGGTCATAAAAAAACTTTGCCGTTATATGGACCTCTACCGGCTGTTGCGTTCAACCGATCGGGATGAGATTTCAGATATAGTTATTCAGGGGTATGAGCTCGGGATTCTGTGAACGGCATCAAAGTGGCGCTCACGGTTACGGTTATAGGTATAGAAACTCGAAATTTTCGAATGGCAACGCCCACTTTTTCCCGTCGCAAAATGCTCAGCGCATGCAAAAACCCTAAAGAGCGTTGGAACGGTACGTGTATCACGAAAAACGGACGCTTTATGCACACACAATAAACAGCTCTGCGAACGTCCTACAAAAGCACGATCGGGGCGAGGAAATTTGCATATGACAGTTGCAAGACACCAATCACTGATCACAACACAGATCAGACAAAAGAAAACTTTCATTTGGATTACACATTTTTCACATGGGTACCATCGTTGTGTTTTTGTTGGCCGTTCGCAGAGCTGCTTTTTTCGCGTGCAAAACGCGTCCGTTTTTTGTAATACGCGTTCCAACGCTCTTTAGGGTTCTCGCATTCGCTGAGCATTTTGCGATGGGAAAAAGTGGACGTTGCCATTCGAAAATTTCGAGTTTCTTTACCTATAACCGTAACCGTGAGCGCCACTTTGATGCCGTTCACAGAATCCCGAGCTAATACCCCTGAATAACCATATCTGAAATCTCATCTCGATCGGTTGAACGGAACAGCCGCTAGAGGTCCATATATCGGCAAAGTTTTTTAATGACCACCCTGTATATACATGTGTGTGTGTGTGTGTGTGTGTGTGTAAGTAAGTAATGTTATAATAATGCCCCACAAGTTTTAATTCTATTCCGTCAATTCTCTACTTTTAATATTGTCTTTTCCCTTATTTAACTACTCGTGCTTCCGTTTATGTGTGGCGCCTAGCTGTCTCTGGGCTTATTGCACTATAGATGATCATGAGGACAAACGAAACTTTCTTTTGATCTGGTATGAAAATCGATCAGCTAGAGTGTTATTTAAGCAAGTAGAAATTTTTGGAAATCAAGGAGGCGATATATACTTTTTAGTGAGTCTCTGCCATAAATGTTCTTTTGTAAACAATGCCTGGGAATTTGAGCTCTAAAATTGCACTGTAAACAAATAATTATAGTAAATAAAGTGCACGAGTCGGCTCATACAGATGGCAAATAAGTATAACTTTCATATGGCCATTTTCCTCAAAAGGTTTTGTGTTGCAATTAACCTGTAATTTTAAAGAAAAATTGATAAAAAATATCGACAATATAAAATTTTTCAATGATCCAGGGATGGGCTGTCAAATAACGAACCCTTGAACTAAACCTGAACGATGAATTTAAATTTGTTGTCGGTAATTCAGGTTTTCTTAAGTCAGCAAATTAAAATAACCTCCTTTTAAATGCTCTATTGAAAATCAGTGAAGAAAGGCAATGTCGTATAATCAAACTCACTATGTGGAACAAAAAATACATGATTCAATCAAACTTACTTCTTGTACTTCATAGGAATGTTCAATTATAGTATATTCTGCAATAATAACCTCATTATAATTCTATAGTGTAATGACTTTAAATGATTTATTGAAAATCAAAAATAATCTTATACCGTTCTAATAATGTAACTCGCGTCAGAGCAGATGTAATTTTGAAATTACGCAATGACCTTGCATAAAATTTGTCATTTTTGCATTCATTTTGTACGATTTAAATAGTTCACCTAATATTACAGGTCTGAATTTCATCAACATGTTGTGTGTATTTGATTATTCAGAATTTTCGTACGGTAAACTATGAGAGCTTTTATTTTGTAAGTTACTTTATCTACAGATCGTTAAAAAAACAATACGATTATGCGCTGCATCACTGCATATTTTAATTTTTTTTAAATATTAAATTGGAATATACTTTTAGTACAATTAATGTTCTGGAACAATCGAAAACAAGAAGCTAATGTTTATTGGAACATTAAATGATTTACTGGGTGCTGAGAAGTATGGAGTAACTCTTACACAGAGCAAGCATTCTTTTTTCCCGCTTCCTTTCTTATTAAAATAAAAAGAACAATATTCCTAAACCTACTTCAAGTTTTCTCTTGAATTCTTAAATATATAATATAAAACAATTTAGAATCTTGTGACGTTCTTTCCGAAAGATCCAGATTGTTTAAACAAGCGATTCTTAAACTTTTTTCCTTCAGGACCCCTTTTCATCATCGAGATTGTTTCGCAACCCCAGGAAATAAGGATATAAAGATAAATATTTTCTCAAAAATAATTTATTTCTTTAGTAAACAATATGCATATGAAAAATAGCACTGTATATTAAAAACAGTAGTAAATAAAATAAAATCTATGTCTTAGATACTCGCGGCAGGCGACAAGAATTAAATTCATGTATCAGAATTAAATTTTAGCGACCCCAAAATTTCGCTTTGCGACCCAATTTGAGATCGCGACCCACAGTTTAAAAAGCGCTTGTTTAAACAGTTCTCAGAGCAGGATGAAGTGCAAATTTAAATTAGTAAAAGAACATACGCGTTGGGTTTGAGGTAGCCTAGTGGTAGCACGTCGGTGCTTGGGGTACTCGGATTGAATCCCGACAGTAAATATCTCCGTGTCTAGGCCAGATATGGTCACGTTAAATCTGTAAACCGGAAAGTTCCCTCTATGAGGTTAGAGACAGTGGAAGAGGGTACGATTCCGCCCTGGGGGCGGGGGGGGGGGTGCTCGGTCAAAGGTGAGGTTTCACCTGGTTAAATCGGACTCCGACCTCTGAAGTGGCATTATAAAACCAGAACCGCACCCCCTCAGCCCACTAACCTATTTGAATACGATTCCAGCCAAGCGGCATTAGAGACAACAACACCTAACGCGTTTCACATCATTTTATGCGAATCTCATTCTAAGTGAAATTTAATTTTTTCCTAATATTACAATAGAAAAAATTAATTAAATACAGGGTTACTACAAAAAAATCATTCATTTTCAAAACCCGATTTATTCAAAAGTATTATACTTACAAATATGATTGATATATGAAAATAACCACAAAATATTAAAATGTTATGCTCACTCTACAAATGTTCTATGTGTGCCCCCTTGGTCACTAGTGCTGCCACGCCACCAGGTGGCTTTGTACACCAGGTGACTTGGCAGCACTGGTTCAGTATCTTTCAGTTATCCTAACGAGTTCAGTTCAGTCTCTCCCGAAATGGAGGCAAAGCGAGAAAAGAGTTTCTGCGTCCTAGAATATGCGAAATGCTCGTCTGTTGTAGTAGTGCAACGTTCTTTCAGAAGGCAGTACGGAAAAGATCCGCCTTGTAAACAAAGCATTTTGCGGTGGTTTATTTTCGTATATCAATCATATTTGTAAGTATAATACTTTTGAATAAATCGGGCTTTGGAAATGAATGATTTTTTTGTCTGTATATGTAAAACTTGATCATATTCTTGGTTTATGAACGAATAAAAAATAATAAAAGAAACTTTTACTGGCCGATGCTTATATCCTATGTTGATAGCGGAAATTTCCAACTCACATTTCGAAGAAGTGAAAATATGTATACAGCTTTCTGTGGAATCAACCCGCAGAAAAGTGAATGACACACAAAATTGATTGTTTATCTAACTGCATTTCTCGCCTTTGCTCCTAAAAAATCGCTGTCACATGACAGTTGTTGTTTTTTACATGAATATTTCAGTAGTCTTCTATTTGTTATTCTCTAAATCCCTTCATTAAAGTACTGCAGGTCATACTGGACTTAGTGACTAATAGATAAATTTTGTAAAATAAAATGTCCATTGCTCAGAATATCTTGCTTCTATATAGTTTTTTACGTCTAAATTGTTTGACATGTTTTAGCTCTTTTCTAGGGCAATTCTAGTAAACTATTTTGCACAGCTTGTTTATGCTGCTTTGCGAGTGCCTTCATTTCTGCTTAACTGAAGATCCATCTAAATCAGAAATGGTGTATCCTAAAACAAACAGAAAAATCTGGAAGAATTCTTGCCTTGAATAATACAACTACCAATAAATGGGTGTATTCTGGTTTTAATTGTAGGGAGAAAATACCGCAATAACTATTATGGGGTTATCGATTATGATACCCGATGCTATGGTTGACACATAGATTTATGCACTGCGTTGTGTTTTTAATAAATCATTACAGACCATCTGATTGACATAATAATGGGTGGATTTATTAAATCAATAAAACACATAATTAATTCATTACATTACTCATTATACTTGCTATATTCAAGACCTTACTTAATCATTATAGTTTTAAAAATTACACTGAACATCCTTTTCTTCAATTAGATATGGTTAGCTTATTTATCATATTTTATCAGTGAATTATCATACTGAATACATATTTTTATAGTACGCCTTAGCAATCGTCAATTAACTTTGGTATTACTTAATCAACCATGGATGAGAGGCAAACAGGCATAATTGAATTATGCGATCAATAAAGAACTGCCACACGTACCATCACTGACGTTTTTCACTTGTTGTCACGGTCACACTTAATGGATGTGGCGTTGACTGCACTCCATCAAAGATCTCTTATAAATATCGGCACGCGTCTCGAATCAAGTCGTTCATAATTCGTCTGAGGGTGCAGGCTGGGTGGTCGGCAGGCTGATGCTATCTGGGTCAGCATTCACTAAGTCCCTTGGGAGATGGTTCTCATTACTATGTCGTGCCGTCAGTTGTCAGGAAACTTGGCCGGGCGGGCTGCTGCTATCTGGGTCAGCATTCCCTAATTCCCTTGGGAGACGGCTCTCAATTACTATGTCGTGTACCGTCAGGTGTCGGGGAAAATTCGCCTCCTTCCACTTTCGGTGCGGTCAGTCTATCATTCCTCTGAGCTGGACTATCATCAGGTCTCGTAGATCTCGTGCTTAGCTGTATATGGGTTCTCAGCTCATCTTTTCTAGCCAACAAAATTCTTCATACCTAAACTTTTCTTGCTTCTTTTATGTCTTTTCCTTCCGTAACTAAACTCCTTCTATTTTCTTTCGATTGGACAATTATTTCTTCTGGAAGCTTCTATCCCGCCCTGTTGAAGGCGTGCCTCACTATCTCATTATAACTACTCTTCTCGTGATTACCTTTGATCTTTTGCGCCATCATCTGCTTGAGCTTTATTATTAACTCGGCTAAGTCATTGTTACATTCCTTGCCCCTTTTGTTCATTTGTTACATTCATTCGCACATCTTCCTTCGATGTTTGCTAAGCCGTGCCCCTCCATCATCATTCACAGACATCTGTAACTCCTTTTCGCAATGTGTGGTCCATCCCGTAATTGGTTTCAACTGCCTGCTTCTTTTGAACTTGGTTTTCCTTCGAATTAAATGCACATAAATGTTACAGTCATATTTAGTTATTTAATTAAAAATTATTAGTAAAGTTAAGGAATCAAATATTAGTGCTAGCCGTGATCCAATATTTTAATATACTCTCATGCTACCTCCCATTATCAAAAAAATTGCGCACTTTTTTTAATAATCTTCAGTAATAATCAAGCAATTAAAAAATTGGATCGCCGCTAGTTGGAACAAGTTGAGTAGAGGCTTACAGAGTTTTAACAATGCAAATATTTTTCAAGACCGATATTACTACGCGCGTTATATAGTAATTATATGCTATCATCTTAATTATTAAATGTATTTTACCTACATCACAGTTGTTGATGTGCAGAACTGATTTAAACTTGTACTGACGCCGCACAGCGTCCCTTTACTTAAAAAAGACAGCCATCTTTAATGATATTTCCTAAGGCTGTAATAATGGAATTTAACGCGAGTGCCCAACGGGAATTAAATAACTTAAGGGATTAAAAAAGGGGTATGTAATTTTGAATAGTAAAGTGAGGAATTAATAGTTTTTAAATGTTAAGAGTGTTGAATTAAGAAATTACTAGTTTTTAATATTATATATATATATATATACACTCTATCTACAATAAGTATTTGGACACTCGTGCAAATTACGATATCTGCGGTCCTGATGTACGTCACGCCCTCCGACGTTAAATATCGTGTAAAAAACACCATTGGCATTAGTCGCATGCAAGAATGCCACGAAGAGATGCCACGAAGTGCAGATTTATCTGACTCGACATAGGTGTAATCGTCGGGTATCAACAGAAATGGCCGATCCTTAAGAGTCATATCTGGCGAGCTGAATTACCCTAACTCGACAGTGGCATATGTGATTCAGAAGGGGAAGATGAACGGTGATTGTCGGAATGTGCCCCGAGTCTGCAGACCGACGAAACTAGGAGATAGAGACCGATGGGTGCTGTCCAGAGAAATTCGGAAGAACCGTACCCAGCCGATGGCCCTCATTCTCCAGGAGTTTCAACAGGCATCCGGGAGTATTGTTTCGATGAATACCATCTGTAATGAAGCACATCTGCTTGGTTTCCATGGTCGTGCTGCCACCCATAAACCTTTGATCACAATGTTCAACCGCTCTACTTGGTTTATGTGGTGCAAAGCACGTTGGAAGTGAATCGTAGATCAGTGGAAACGTTTTCTCTGCAGCAACGAACCAATGTTCATCCTCCGCCGTTCGGATGGCAGGGTCTGGGTCTCGCGTCTGCTTGGAGAACGCCTCCTGCCAAATTGTATTGTGCACACAGTAAAGTTCGGCGGAGGTGGAATTGTGGTCTGGGAGATGTTTCACCTGGTATGGACTGGGACCCTTAGTCCCAATTCATGGTAAGCTCAACGCCGACGCCTACTGCATTATTTTGGATGACAGTGTGCTTGCTATGTTGGGGCAGTTTTACGGGTTGGACCCATGTTACTTCCAGGACGACAACATCAGCTGTAATGTTACGAAGTCCACCATGGAGCGGTATGGTGACAAAAAAACTGGAGAAATAGACTGGCCTGCCCAGAGCCCAGACCTGAACTCTTTCGGGAACCTCTGGAACGAGTTGGATCGCCGAATTAAGGGGTGTGACAACCGTCCAAAATCGGTGAAGGAACTTGCATGTCTTCTCCAATCCAAGGGGAGGAAAATACCACTAACCGTCATACAAGAACTTGTGGAAAGCATGTCCCGAAGGGTTGAGGCTGTAATTGCCTCTCGTGGAGGCTCTACCAACTATTGAATATGAATATTTTTTTTATTTTCTATCACAGGTGTCCAAATACTTATTAGTAGATGGTGTATATACACTCACTGTTATTTATTGTAATAAAAATATTGTATGTTTCAAGAAAGGTCTATACAATGACCATAAAGAAACCTTAAAAATAATCCTAATTTTACCTAAGAATAACCCTAATAAAATATTAGAAACCATATAGATACTCGTATTTAAAATACAAATAAATTTTGAAGCTGTTTATTTTATCAAATTTTATATTTCAAGAGTTAAAATTGTTAGATTACGTTTTATATCTTCGGACTTTGTATTTACGTTCAGGAATGTTTCACCGGGTTAGTTTTTTCATAAGATATCAAGAAGTGGATTTTCAAAATAGGTAAATTTCAATTTCTTGGAATATGAAAAATAATTAATTGGCATAGTCATCTTGGAATGAAAGTATTTAAAAAGTAAACTGATAAAAAATAACATACGTATAAATTGAACAGAAAATTCTAGAGAAGAATTAATAACGTTTGTGTAGGAAAAATGTATTTTGTTCAAAATGTCAACTTCCATTTAAATTTCAGTATTTTTCTGAAGTATATAAATTACTTCGTTAACCTCGTTTCATCAAATGTCTGAAAATTAATATAGCTTAAGCTACAGTTCGCACGACGTCAGTTTTATCAGTAAAAAAAAAAAAGTAGGTTGAAAGAGTGGCAACGCACTTGTTTGAAGTGTTTTAAGGTGCATTATATGACTTCATAGGAAACAGGTCATTGGAGAGCAAAAGGCTTTGCACAAATGCCGCTGCCCAAGATAACAGAGGCTAGTATTCACAGCAGTTGAAGATGGCAGTAAGATAGGAGTGAATTTTAAAGATAGTTCTTCTGGTGGCGCCTTATGGTTGTAAGCATGAAATCTGTGTGCTTTCTGACTGTGTTCTTTAACTCGCGATGAAATGTTGCAGGGATTGGGAATCTACCCCTTGATGTGAAATCGGCCGATATGGTCCGGTGTTTAATAATGACCACTTAATGCTCTTTCAAATTTTCAAAGCTAAAGATTTGAAATTTCAGTCCTGGTTTCCATGGCCCATATTCATTTTAACGTCGATCTCTATATTATTGTTAATACACTAGCGTTTCTTAGAATAAGCCTGTGATAAGGATAACCTTGTCGATGCCAAACACTTTCCACCACGTCTGTTCTGCTTGAAGGCAGACATACTCTAACTAGACCAACAGTGGTGTGATCACTTATCTGAAACTTGTTTAGGGCTCTAAAACAGTAACACACAGCTTCTTAAAGTACATATAAGATGGGAAAATGCTATTAATTTGGAACTTCTTTCTAGTTCACACTGGAGAGCATCGTTTGCACAGACAATTCACACACGAATGCCTTTTCACCTCCAAATACAATTTCTTTTAACAAATGTTTTCAAGAAACATTTGTTAAAAGAAACTGGTGTTAAAAAGAAAAGTGTGGAGAAAAATGTCCATGTGTATTTCATTATTTTGGGAAAATTGCTGAGTTTTTCTCAGTTTTGAGTTTATAAATGTAATTTTTGTTACAGCCTTTAGGTAAAAATTGCGAAAACTTTTTTTATCATGCAATGCTGTACACTTTCCCTCTGTGGAAATCTATGGCACTACATTGATGGAAATATTCTGTAAATTTCTCAATGCAGACTTTGTACCTCTTTCAATCTCCTTCCATTTTACCAAAAATTATAAGTAAAATTCCTCTGTAAACTGATCTAATCTTGAAAACTTAACAAGTATTTCTCCTTGTGCTTGAATGTCTGATTCGTGATTATGTCTGGTCAAAATCCATGAAATTGCATCTGCACTCTTTATTTTATTTTTTATCTATTAAAATTAATTTAGTCTCTGCACGCTTTATTTCTTTCACCGCCACAGCAGTTACCAAGATTTTGTGTCAATGATGTCAGCGAAATAGTACAGCGTGAAAATAAATTCTTATAGCAATCGAACGGAGCATTTTTCATTCATCGCAACAAAAGCGTCAAATAAAATAGACATCCATTTCTTTCGGTTCAGGTTGCGGCGAAATATAAGGACTTACTATTATTTTATTAGGACTTACTATATATGCTTACTATTATTTGCCCTTGACTGAAGAACCCAATTTCCTCCATCCACTTACGATACGAGCCTTTATCCAAAAATATGAGCCTCCACGACTATTTACTTCCACAGAGCGTAGAGATAGAGGTCTTTTTTCCTTGTAAGCAGGATAAAAAAAGAGATTTTCTGCTGCCTTGAAAAAAAAAGTTATAGTTCATATGCCTTTTTCTTTTGAAGGTACTGGTTGCAAATATAAAGCTCCTAGCTCACTAAAAAATGTCATAAATCTAAAGAATGAGGGCAGTTTACGAAGAAATACTAAAGTTTTTTTAAGATAACAAATGCGTTTCACTTATTTTCCTAACGTATGAACACATTTATAAAATGTGGAAAATAAACGTTTGACAATAAATTACGAGGAAAGACTCATTTTCACCTTTTAGGACTGTGTCATTAAGAAAATTGATTCACAAGACTCAATAGTGGAACATCTTCTTCCTTTATGTACTTTAAGGGGAATTAAAGTACACTATATAAATTTTGGACACATGTATTTTTGCCGTAGACAGATTTTTCGAGGTTATAAAAATGGGAATCAAAATGTCGTCTTTTTTGAGTCGCTGATCTTCAATCTCAATGATAATCTGTAGGGAATTTTTCTTTCCAGTAATGGTAAAAATTAACAAATCCATTTTTTATGATATTTTCTGCACTTGAAAATAGACCTTTGAAAGCAATTCGGGAAGTTTTAAACATATTTATTTTAATTTGGTATTTAAGAAAAAACAGCTTTAGTTTTGTAGTGATAGACATCAATAAGGCCATGCAAAAGAAAAAGAAATTAAGAAAAAAAGTCACTAGCTCTGCGGCTTATGCAAATCCCGACAATGACGTCATCAGCGAAAAGTTTACATGGTGCAGTACGAATATCATCTATCGCGCAATAGTAGTTCAATAGATGCATAAGTAGCTATTGTGGAACTAATACGCAAAATCTCGAATCTGAGTGACTAGCAGAAGGTAAGAAAATTGACACGCGGCCCGCATGTTTTACTTTAACTAACACAAGAAACTGTCGTTGAACCACAATGTACAGTATCAAACATTATGACACGGTACATAAATAAATCTGGCGTTGCCTTCAAACGCAAAAAGTGTAGACGTCATACGAAGGAAAGTGAGGGAAGGGCGGAATTTGGTACGCGGAATGTACGACAAAGTACCAACACTACAATACAACAAATAACAGAAGGGGTGAATAGGAATAGTGATGATTATGTTCCAATAATAATAGTTTGGAGTGCTGCATAAAGCTAATATTTATAGTCGTGTTGCAATCTGTCGTGGATTACGACATATAAAAAAAAGAAAATAGAAAAGGTGCAGAAAAACCAATTAACAAACGGGACGGAAAATGAAACAGTGAAATGACGCCAGACGATACAAAAGAATGTCGTGGGGATACGGTATGTTATAAGTTCGAAAAGTACAGAAAAGCCAATTAAATCGAACAAACGGGGGTAAAATGAGAAAATTGAAATGGCGCCTGTTTGTACAAAGGACCAGATGAAGAAGAAGGAATTGAAAAGCCACAGTTAAGAGACGAAACAGCGAGGGGGCTACATAGAGGGGACATCGAGATGAAAAGGGAATTGTTGGCGAAGAGAAGATGACCCCACACATAGGAGATGTTCTGGGAAAACATGATCCCTAGAAAGGCAGGGGTGAGTCGAAGGCTGAATTGTTTTAATCTGAAACGCCCCTCACTCTGAATGTTTTAAAGAAATAATTAGGTGGTGAAAATTAGCGAATCGAAGGGGAAGTGAGAAAAAAGGTTGAACATGAGGGACGAATGAAAAAGAAAGGCGGGGCGTTGAGAAGATAAAAAAATAGAGAGAGTGAGAATATGAAAAAAAAGATAGGATTGATTTTGGCGCTCAGACTCGGCACACAGATATAGAGTAGTAGCCTCGTAAGCGAGAAGTTTATAAAAGAGTATATGGGAGATTGCGCCCAGACTTAGCGCATCGCTATAAGCCTGCAAGCCAACGATGAGAGGAATATAGATGAATAGTGGGGCCGAGAGATATTGCCTGACCCCCGCAAGCTAGCGATGAGAGGAGCATAGAGGAGCGTCGGAGCCAAGATAGATTGCCTGACCCCTGCAAGCTACCGATGAGAGTAGAATAGTTGAGCTACGGAACCAAAACAGATTGCTTGACCCCCACAAGCCAAAGATGGAGAACCGATCCCGACTCATCCCGCGCCATATAGCGATTCTGATGACTGCGTTCCCCAGCGAAAGTGAATCCTGATGAAAGATATCCCAATCGATGCAAGTGAATATGTCGGCGAATGTTTCCCTTCTGCAATCTGCAAAAAATGGAGGTAACCTTTCATTACCTATTGCCAAAAGTCAATAAATCCCCGAATCCTATAATATAGGCTAAAGTTAAGAAATAATATATATTGCGTACTGAAATGAAATCAATTTAAATAAGTGAAATAGTACAGTTAAGTAATACCTTGATATAATGAGTGTTTCTTTAGGTTTATAATTATCAATGATTTAATTGAATGTGTACTAATATATGTGTTATGTTAATAAACTACTGTATTGTTTAGAATTCAGAGTAATGGTATCGTCGCCTACTACAATACTAAATCACGACCCATCCAATAAACGCTACCCCACAAGGCAGAAGCCTCTCATTTCTGACATTAATGTGAGAAAACGTATCAGATGGTACCACGAACATAAAAACTCATTGGAGTTAAAATGATGGACCCCAACCACCCTCATTTAGTAATTAATATAACAATATTGTTTTGTATTATCAAATTAAATCTAAAAAAACCAATTTTTAATATTTAAAAAAATCTGGTTACACAGTATGAAGTAATTTCTTACATTACCCATTTTGTAAGAAACCCACAAAACCACAATTTGTAAGTTACCCGTTTTTTGATCCCTTAAAGTGCAACATACCTTTTGTGAAGACACATAATATAATAGATAAAATAATTACAAGATAAAAAGAACTTTTTATATACCATGTTTTTAAATTTTCTGTTCAATCATGTAAACTTGACAATTCTATGTATTAATAAATGCTTTTTAAAAATTTTTTTGATGAATTATTCCATCAACTTGAAAGAAAACGAAGTTTTTTTAAGTTAACTTGCGTTTAGCTTTCCATTTCCATTCCGGCCGATAGATGGCTGCACCAGTCTACAAAACAAAAATAACTGAAAATTAATTCAAATCTGCTTAAATATGGCTAAAAGTATTAAAATGATGCATTGTCATCGTGTTCTGAGCTATTCTAAAAGTTTCAAATGTCTAGCTAGTCGGGAAGTTACTTAAAAATCGATTGCAAAATTTGTACCGGACAAACACACACACACACACATAAATAAGAAAGCGAGTTAATAAAAACATGGTAAAAATACATATTATTTTTTAGATTTATAATGCAGCAGACTCCCGTTAACGAGAGTTCATAAACGCGATTTCATACAACTCGTTAAATAAAGTGGAAGAATTTTATTCGTATAACACGATTCCCGTATAACGCGCTATAGAATAAAATGCAAGAATTTTCCCTTTTAAACACCGTTCATACATTTATTTTTATGCACAAGGGGTTTTTAATGATTTTGACAAAGAAGTTTTGGATTGCTTTGTTAATTTAATTACATATTGTGTATATAAATTTTTATAAGCACATTTTTTATAGCTTAACATCATTCGCGTTATAGACGATTTTTACTCGTACAACACGATTTCCTATAACACAATTTCATACAACGAGTAACATATTGTTGTGAAGGATTCGCAATTGGAGCATTTTGACTCCTTCCAACAGTATCGCCATTTTTTCCGTCAACACATTTATGGATCGTAAAACTGCCATATTGGAAGGGGATGGCAGTGCACCTGTTCCGAAGCGAGAAAGCAAAATTCCACGAAGATACAAGGGCCTTCCAATTGTTGCGGAAATAAAAATACCACGTGAGTCAACCGTGGGATGTCGTATCATCCTGCCCACGAATAAAATGCACGGAACGGCAATAAATTTACGGGCAATACCAGCCTAAAGAGGGGCCAATACGAAAAGGGGAAAAATGAACCCTGAGTTTTTCGGGAGAGAATCGACGACGAGACCCGAGGAGAAGGACGGAGATTCGATGTTTTCGAGCTGTGGCCAAAAACCTCTCCTGAATCCTTCACAACGCATATTAATCACGTTATACCGGAGTCCACTATATTAAGAAAAGAATATATAAGCACCGAATATCAATATTTACTTAATTTTAAAAATAATCAGTAATTTATTTTTGGTTAGATAAAATATTTCTCGCTTTCCCTTCTATCCTATTTTCTTGCGGCCCGCAGTAGCTTTCCATAAAATAATATCTCTCATCGCATTTCGAGTTGCGCAGGTCTGCCTTAAAATATGAGTATCAAAATGCGAAAGATTTTTCTAAAGTTATCGTGTCTTCAGTTCTGCACTGTATGACAACTCGATTTATAATTGGAGAAATCCATAAAAGCTGTATCTTTTAAAATTGTTTTTCAGCAAGAAAAATTGAAAAAAAAATAAGTGTGTGAAAAGTACAAAAAAAAAATCACACTTCTATATCTTCGATTGAAATGTTTTAAACTACATAACGGCGATACACTCTTCCTGTTGGTAACAGGCTATTCTCACACTCCGTTAAGACGTAGCAGTTACTAAAGTGAAGTGTTTGGAAAATCTCTACTGGAAAAAAAACTGATTCGTTCTTTTTATATCGCTATAGCAATGGTGTGCAAACTGTGGGTCGCGAAAATAATTGGAGGGGAAAAGTTTAATGTAAATTTATATCAATGAATTAATTAATTAAAACTATGCATTACATTTTCTATAATTACACCTTTTTAATTATTTTATATAGATATAATTTGTGCGTTTGAAATAAATAAATAAATAAATAAATATATATATATATACATATATATATATATATATATATATATATATATGTGTATATATATATATAAATATATGTATATATATATAAATATATATAAATATATATATATATATATATATATATATATATATATATATATATATATATATATATATATATATATATATATATATATATACAGAAGGTCGTTCGCACTTTATGTAAACGATTTTGTAATTAATTTTTGGCGTTTTCATTTTGAGATAAAAATTTGGCAACTTCAGAATAATCGTCTGCTACTATTTTACTTGATTGGAATGTAAAATAAAAGACCTATTTTGAAAATGGCTCCTAAAATGGATAGATAGCTCGAAGGTTACGTAACTGCGATTTCCGATGAGAAATATTCGCATCAACAAAAAATAAAGCGGTGTAAAAATCGCGGCTATGGCATTTCAAAAAAAGTTATTTATAATATATTAAATTTGAAAGGAAAAAATGTCTAACTGAAAGTAAAAATGAAAACATGTCCGCGAAACCTCATCCTAAGTCTGTTCAAACGCAGGTAAATATCACGAAAGTGAAGTCTCTGATCCTAAAAGAAAATCCGTCGAATCAAAGATCCATCGCATTGAAACTAGGAATGTCTTCTGGCACTGTAAGTAAAATTATTCAGAAAGATTTGAAGTTAAAAACGTTGTTTAAACCTAAAGTTCATCTGATTTTGCCAAAGCATATTGCTGAAAGAAAAAAAAATTGTAGAAAATTATATGAAAAACACCTAGCTGCTGAAAAATGGAAATTTTTTGTAACACACGATGAGGCATGGGTGTATTTAAGTGACTGTAATAAAAAAAGATCAATTTTCTATTGCTCAACTGACGGGAATGACGGTACGAAACGGCTTCGTCAGTGTACAGAAAAGTTCCCAAAGGGATTCATGATAGTTGCAGGATTTCATTACCACGACAAATGAAAAATCAAAAAAGTCTCAAGTAAAGCTAAAATTAATTCACTCTACTATCAGCAGAATATTTTAGAACCAATTTTTGAAGAAGAAATTCCTGCCTTATATCGAAAAGACATTGATACAGTTGAGCATCATATGGACAAAGCCTCTAGTCATACCTATAAATCAACTGCCGCTTATTTAGCAAAGAAAGAATCAGAATTAGAAATAAAGTGTATCCCATTTTATGAAATACCTGTAAAATCTCCAATCTGACGCTTCTCCAAAGGACTTTGCGCTTTCGGTTTATTAAAACGAGCTTTAGGAAAAGAACATTGGACGGATTTTGGAAAACGGTCCAAGAGGAATGGGGTAAAATTCACAGGACAGTATTAAGAAAAAGTTTACTTTCATGGAAAATTTGAGTTAGAGCTATTGTCAAGAACCCTGGCTATCAGATAGAAGCAAATCACCAAAAAAAAATACGACATTGATACATAAAACTTAACTATCAAAATCGTTTTCATAAAGTGCAAACGACAATCTGTATTTATATACATATATATATATATATATATATATAGAGAGAGAGAGAGAGAGAGAGAGCATTGGCGGCTCCAAGGGGGGGGGGGCAGTAGGGGCAATTGCCCTTTCCAAAAACGCCCGGCGTATTTTTTTCTTTATAGCCTAAAATTATAGAATAGTAGACCTAATACTACACTGCTGGCCACCCAAATTGCAACACCAAGAAAGACAAGAGATCTCACAACAAAATTTATTTTGTAGATAACATGTTGACCAAGTATCAAATGATTTAATTTATAGACTTCTGTGAAGTGTGGTTCCTGCCAAAATCAGTAGCCAGAGTAGCCGCCATTGTTGGAGATCACCGCTGCCACACGCCTTGGCATTTATTCAAAGAGACTTTGGATGAGTTCTTGGGGTACAGCAGACCAAGCAGCTTCCACACGTTGCCAAAGTTGATCTGCTGTGGCAGCTGGGGATGGAATCTGGGTCAATCGTAGAGCAACCATGGACAACATGTTTTCTATCGGCGAAAGATCCGGAGAGCGAGGCGGCCAGGGAAGCAATTCAATCTGGCGATTGACGAAGAACCGTTGGACAATGCGTGCCACGTGTGGTCGCGCATTATCCTGTTGAAATATGGCTGTGGGCAAGCCCTGAAGGTAAGGAAGGGCAACTGGCTCCAACACCTCGGAGATGTAGCGCTGGCTGTTTAAAGTACCGGCAATGCGTACTAGAGGTGTGCGAGAGTGATATCCAATACCGCCCCATACCATAATACCCGGTGCAGGACCAGTGTGGCGGTGCATAACGCAGCTGTTCAGCATCCTCTCTTCACGGTGTCTCCAGACTCGAATGCGACCATCGTGGTGTTGCAGACAGAAGCGTGACTCGTCAGTAAAGACAATTTGATTCCATTCTGCCTTCCACATCCTTCTGTCATCGCACCATTGGCGGCGGAGACGTCTGTGGTTCTGCGTCAAGGGTAGACAAAGCAATGGACGTCTTGCGGACAGACCACTCTGCTGTAAACGGCTTCGAATGGTACGCGCAGACACAGGATGATGTCACAGACTGCATGTGCTGTGCTATGGTTCGTGATGTGACTGAGCGATCCGTCACTGCCATGCGCACAATTTTCCTGTCATCACGTGAAGTGGTGCGCTGAGGTGGATGCGATCGAACACGCCGGTCCGTCGTACCCTCCTGTATCCAACGATCACATATCCGCATTACAGTTGTTTGATTTCGTCCAACACGACTACCGATTTCCCTGAAAGATAATCCACAATCTCGGTAGGCCACTATCCTTCCTCTGTCGAACTCGGATACTTGATCAAAAGATGATCGCTGTTTTCGACGAGGCATAATTGGTCTTTTTTTTGAAAAAACCACAAGAAAAACACAATTGCCTAACTTGAAATCGTCGAAATCTCCAATCCTTAAATAGCGCTTTGAAGTGGTGCCACAGGCGCGCGTGATGTGCGTCTGCGCTGAAATTCTAATCATTTGCATATCTCACCTCCGCTAATGCATGTTGTAAATTTCATGTTATTTGCATGTTTCCTTCAGGGTGTTGCATTTACAGTGGCCAGCAGTGTAAATGAGTTTAAATTTAAAATGAGACTATATTTATTTCTTTATATATATATATATATATATATATATATATATATATATATATATATATATATATATATATATATATATATATATATATATATATATATATATATATAAACATATGTTACCGGCAAAGTTTGAAATTCGGCATTGTATAGAATATCTAGGCATTTTATAGAATGCCGAAAACTGGCCGGCAATGTATGAAACCATTCATATTGCACACATTTCATAGGCATTCTATACAATATCAAATGACAAACTGGCAAAGTATGAAATACATCTCTGATTGGTTTCGAATATAACGTGGCAAGGCACGTGACTTTTAATCCTCGGCTCAGGCTCAGAATTTGCCATTCGTGCTTTGTTCGGGAGTATCAAAATACGCGATTTTACTTAAATTTGTCTGACAAAAAATTAGTTTTATACTGTGCTCCATGAAAATGGAAGAGCAAGATATAGATAGTGTTGGAGAAGGAGTCACAGTCAATAGACATGCAACGATGATTCGAAGATGAACTGTCTGTTTGTTCTTAACCGAAAATGTTTTAACTGCTTACCAGAAATTAATAAATGATGTAAAAAAAAGCCAAAATGACTACTAAGAAGAAACTACTGGTTGCTGAATTGCTATGACATGATGTTTGTGGAAAACAAAGGTAAACTCATTTATCCTGTTAAAGAAGACATCAGTACTGTAAAATATTATAATATTGACAGTTATTCGCGTATTTTGACAGTGTCCGTTATGTAAACATCACGGAGACTGAGTTATTTCACGCATACTTCATGAAACTCAATTAGCCATTGGACACGGAGGACGTGATAGAACGTTGAAAAAACTTTCAACCAAATACAAAAACGTTACATGTCATGATATTGAACTGCACATCCATCTTTGTGAGCAATGCCAGAAAAAAACAAAAAGGTATTATAAAGGGCATTGTTGTGAGACCTAAGATTTTTTCTGAATGTAATTTCCGATGTCATGTAGATCTCGTTGATTTTCAGTTTCAACCAGATAGAGAATACAAATTTATTATGATGTACCGAGATCATGTCACAAAATTTGTGACTCTGAAGACTCTGACGTCAAAAAGAGCTGAAGAAGTAACCTGCAACCTAGTGGACTATTCTCGTCGCTTGGGGCACCATATATATTACAGTATGACAATGGTAGGGAATGTGGTGACCGGTTTGTAGGCGTTTTGGCCAGTACTCAAGATCGTCCATGGGAAGCCTTGCCATTCAGAAAGCCAGGGTAGTATCGAAAGAGCTAATCAAGATATTGAAAATATGTTCAGTACTTGGATGCAGGACAACAGATCTGACCAGTGGAGTGAAGGACTGCGGTTCGCTCAGTTTATGAAAAATAGAGCTTATCATTGTGAAATCAAAAGAACACCATACGAAGCCCTTTTTGGCCACAAACCTGAAGTAGGTCTTACAACGTTTTTTCTACCCCAAGATGTTTTAAAAGACATAAATACAGAGTAGCAGATAGAAAAAAATAATAGAAAGCGTCCAAACGAGGCAAAAAGATGAAACAAATCAGCTTACTTGCCTAAATAGCATTTGTCATTCTATAGAATGCCTAGGTATTATATACAATGCCTAGGGAAAGTATATAATAATTCTCATATTTCATACTTTGCCTAAAAACGCCAGGCATTCTATTAAATGCCTAGGTATTCTATAGAATGCCGGCGTTTCATACATTGAAGGTAACATACACTGGTGTAAGAAATTAAGAGAATTTGCAGACTTGGTCGATTATCTCTAGAACTACTGTACCGATTTTAATGAAATTTGATATGTACATACATTGATACAATACAAAACAGATAATCATTCAATAATTGTAATACACAAGCATGATCGTGCGTAACACTCGTTGGAGTCGGAAGGTATGAAACAGCGGTTGCAGAATAAAAAAAATGGGTTAATAGATTGGTTAATAGGGGGTATGGTCCCCTCTTACAGATATACAGCTCTTGCAGCATGATTTCATACTTGAAATAAGGCAGTTTATCATTTCCTGGGGCAAATTGGTCCCACTCGTTCAGCAACGCTGTTTTCATTCCCTGGATGGTTCTCGGAGGGGGGTTGCGAGTTGCAATTGCCCTCCCCATAGCGTCCCAGACATGCTCTATAGGATTAAGGTCTGGAGATCTGGCTGAGCATTCCATCCGGCGAATATCCTCACTCTCTAGAAATTCGTCGACCAGAAGAGCTCTATGTGGCCTCGCGTTATCGTCCATTAAAATGAACTCAGGGCCAACTGAACCCCTGAAAAGGCGAACATGGGGCTACAAGACCTCATCCCTATACCTCTCACCAGTCAGGGTCCCCCTGTCAGGCACATGGAGTGGTGTGCGGGCGTTTAGCTTGGCTCAGACAAAATCAACCTTGGACCAGACTGCAGTGGGGTAATGTTCTCTTCCCAAACGAATCGTGATTCCCCCTGGACACTGATTTTCGGCGTACCTTTATCTGGAGAGAACCTGGGACCCGATACCTACCCTCGATACGAAATCGACCATTATGGCGGAGGAGGTTTAATGATCTGGGCAGGCATCATGTTGGATTGCCGCACACTTCTCCATGTCTTTGAAAGAGGCACTGTGGCTGGTGTGAGGTATAGGGATTAGGTCTTGGAGCCCTATGTTCGCCTTTTCAGGCGAGTAGAAACAAGTTTGAAAGTGTCGTCCAGGGGTATTTCAAAAACTAAACGTTAATTTACCGACAATAATTTATTCAGTTAGAAATGTCGGCACATCACATTAAAACACAATATGACAGAAAATAGAAACTCGTGAACACTGATATAGTCCTAGCAATCGTAACAATTGTATGTAGCCCGCTGTGTCTACATACGCCAGCTTCCACTCGCCAAATGTCCAGATGTGTAGACGTTCACTCTGGCGCTGCGTACTTTCCCTCTGGTGAATTTTTCATCCTACATATATATATATATATATATACAAGGTGCGCCCATAAAGTAACCGGACAATTTTTTATATCTAAGAAAAATATTACTCACCTACAAATAAATTTATCTCTTTCAAAGTAATCACCAAAGGAGTGTATACAATTTTTCCAACGTTTCTTAAAGTGATCGAAACACTGTTTATAGGCGTTCGAACTAACCGTTCGCAAAATACGCGTAACATTTAATTTAATATCCGAGACGTTTTCAAATCTCTGTCCTTTCATGGTCTTCTTAAGCTTAGGAAATATCAGCTGGTGGTAAGTCGGGAGCATATGATGAGTGATTTATCACTGTAACTGAATGCTTAGCAAGATATTGTTGTACAGAAATTGTTGTATGGGGCCTAGCATTATCGTGTAAAAGAAGCCATTGCCCAGAATCAAACAGTTCCTTCCTGACTCGCCTTATCCTGTTTCTTAATCGAAAAACACCTCCTTGTAAAAATACTGATTAATTGTTTGATTTTCAGGAACAAATGCGTGGTGAATAAGTCCTTTGTAATCAAAAAATGCAAAATCCATGAAAGGACAAAGATTTGCAAACGTCTCGATATTAAATCAAATGTTACGCGTATTTTGCGAACGGTTAGTTCCAACGCCTATAAACAGTGTTTCGATGACTTGAAGAAACGTTGGAAAAATTGTATAGACTCCTTAGGCGATTATTTTGAAGGAGATAAATTTATTTGAAGGTGAGTAATATTTTTCTTATTTATAAAAAATTGTCCGGTTATTTTATGGGCGCACCTTGTATATATATTGTTTAATATGGTGTCAAACAGTCATACAATAGTCAGCAAAAGTCAATAGAATAGTTTGTCAACATTTACTTTTTTTTTTTGGGGGGGGGGAACATTTTCCTAAATTAAAATAAAAAATTGCTATTACCAAAAACAGCTCACTGGGGGTCGAGTGATCTTTCAATGAAAAATAGTGGGTCGTCAATGAAAAATGTTTGCGCACTACTGCTCTGTAGCAATAAATATCCATAGTCATCGAGAAAAAAACCGATGGACCGAAATTGATTATCATTTTCAAATTATGTCGATATAAAGAAAAAAATATATAATAAACAATCATGAGCATAGTTTTACCTTTATGAACTTATTTAAACATATCTTAAAGCCGTTTAGATGTTTCGAGCAAAGGGACAAAGGGAAACAAAGGGAAAAAACAAAGGGAAAAAAATCATAAAAAAATTTAATTTAAGGAAATTTAAAAAAAAAAAAAATCTTTCAAACACAATGATTTAAAAAATTTTATTTTTCGCATTTTACAGTTTGCATTTGTGTGAGTTTTTTTCAATTCACTTGATATATCGAAAGCAGATTACCTAAACAAATTAATTTAAACATAGTAAGATATTCAGGTGTTTAAATAAAATTCTCAGCTTATTCTGCAATATTTAAAAATCCCTTGAAAGCAGAAAAATAATATCTACACAAAAAATTCGTTATTTTTTAGATCGCATTTTGTGTAAACTTTTGAAATTAAAATAAATAAGTAACTGATTAAATACAAATAAAATTAGGAAAAAGACAGCAAAAAGTGCGTTAAATTTATTTTCAAACGTATGTGTGTTTGGAATAATATTAGCTTTATTCTTCAATAATAAAATGTTTGATCATTTTAGTCTTTTGAAAAGGAATAAAGTAAATCTAATTTGTAAGAAAAAGAAAAGAGTGCAGGAAATTTAGAATAATTTTGTCCCTTTTCGAATGATTTTGTTGTAGCTTTAATTTATACAATCTTAAAAATATATTGTATATGAAAGGCAACGCAGATACAAAATCGCTTCTTTGCATGAAAAAAGAATCTCGGTATTTTGATGTTTATTATAATGAAATGTTCCTTTTCAGATGGGATACAGGCCACCTTGCTCAAAGAGGCATGTCGTCTCTAGCATATTCTTCTTTGTGCTTCTTAATTGAACTTTTCAGCACGACTCTGCGAATCAAAATAATGCAATTACTTTGCATGTTTAATGG
The DNA here is from genome assembly GCA_907164885.2 of Dolomedes plantarius. Classification (NCBI taxonomy): domain Eukaryota; kingdom Metazoa; phylum Arthropoda; class Arachnida; order Araneae; family Dolomedidae; genus Dolomedes; species Dolomedes plantarius. The sequence continues at coordinate 139,498,221 of OU015497.1, read as the reverse complement.
TAAAGGGAATTCATATTGAGTTATTTTCCAGGCCTCAATGGACAAGAAAAGAAACGCTTACATACCCGAATTGTTGTTGGAAAAATTATAAAAATATAAAGATAATAAAATGCGAGAGATTTGGGAGTGCATTTTATAGATATCGTGCATTTAATAGTAATTGCCAGCACATACATACAACATTCATGGCTATTTTTTTCTCACATACAACTTGATCATGTGTACTAGGTAATATTCTCTCCATTTGACACAAAACTATTTTTTATTTATCAGGTAATTCTCCTATCTGGATAGTTCACAAAAAAATATGAAAATTACAGCGAAGAATATTAGAACAACGTTCACGTTCTCCATAAAAAAGACTTTGGCAAGATTTTGGACTGTATATGATGTACGTGCGCAACTTTGGGAATAGGAAACCGCACATAACAATGTACTTAAAATCAAAAATATTTTATTAAGTTATTAAGTGCTATACACACCATTCAGACAGTTTCTTAAACATTTCTTAGACCTGAAGGGGTACGCATAGCCAATTATGTGCCAAAAATGCATTGTGCGAGTAGAGATCCCGAGATTACCGACAAGTGCGCAGAGATTAGCGATCCAGCGAGCTCACATTTTTGGGTCGCCTAGCTACTGAAAATTGAGATAGACACAACGTTAGAACATTTTCTTAACTGCCGTGTTTTACTGTATAATCTGAAACGTTTAAACGCTGATTTCTTGTGTCTATCCTCCAAGTTATAAATTGGCAACTAAGCAAAACATCATTCATGTTTTTATTTAACTTTAAAACTGGCTAAAAATACGGCCAACAAAAACCAAGTTCCAAGAAGATATTTCACAGATGATGAAATTAGAGTTTGACGAGATTTTTCCCTATTCAAATTGCGGAAAAGGGGAAAATTTTATAAACTATTGAAAAAATTAGTTGCACATGATTTTTTCATTAGAAGAGGTCATTAGTGTTGTTTGGAATTTTATCCATTAGGACGTTTCTAGTTCTTGTCAATAGATGGCGCGATAAGACTTTTTTTTTGTTCTTTACTCCTTCATGACGTAATATGTTCTGTCTGTTTTTAGTTAAAGAGAATGGTTACCTTTTTCTTTCATGGGTGGAAAGTAAATATGGCTTTTCCGTATTACTTCTATGTTTTTGATGTTTGTGAAATTTATGTTCACAATTGATTACATCCTAATATGTTCATTGAAGTCAAGTGATGAATGAAGTCATTTAATAAATAAGTGGACGGTAAGATTTTGGCCTTTTTCTTGTTGTGCTGAGTTTCAATGCTTTACTTCTGTTTTCCCTCATCTGTATTAAATTGATTTTAACGTAATTTCTAAACTGTTTCTTATTTGAGACTTAAGGGTGTCTCCATTTTTTGGTCGTTTGAGCCGGAGACAGAGAGAAACTGAGCCATTTGATATTTAATTTTTTTTTGTGTTATTGTTCTTGATTTTCAGTGAGTTTCTTAGTGTTTTATTATTCTCATTATTATTATACTTTGTTCGGTCCGTCGATAATTTAAGTTTGGATATTGTATATTTAAATTTTCCATTATTGGAAAATTTTATAAACTATTGAAAAAAATTAGTTGCACATGATTTTTTCATTAGAAGAGGTCATTAGTGTAATCATCATAACATTCAAAAGGGCAGAGCCGGCCTTATGTCGATTGGACCTATTAGATCAGGAAAACTAAAAATATGTCTAAAAAGAAATTGTCTTAACAGATGTAAAAGTTATTCATAATAACGACCAAATGAAGTGTGCAAAACATGCAGATGTTGATTGCACAAATGGAAGCAGTAAAACATATTCTATAGACGTCTGTGAAATGTGGTTCCTGCCAAAATCAGTAGCCAGAGTAGCCACCATTGTTGGAGATCACCACTGCCACACGCCTCGGCATTGATTCAAAGAGACTTTGGATGAGTTCTTGGGGTACAGCAGACCAAGCAGCTTCCACACGTTGCCAAAGTTGATCTGCTGTGGCAGCTGAGAATGGAATCTGGGTCAATCGTAGAGCAACCATGGACCACATGTTTTCTATCGGCGAAAGATCCGGAGAGCGAGGCGGCCAGGGAAGCAATTCAATCTGGCGATTGACGAAGAACCGTTGGACAATGCGTGCCACGTGTGGTCGCGCATTATCCTGTTGAAATATGGCTGTGGGCAAGCCCTGAAGGTAAGGAAGGACAACTGGCTCCAACACCTCGGAGATGTAGCGCTGGCTGTTTAAAGTACCGGCAATGCGTACTAGAGGTGTGCGAGAGTGATATCCAATACCGCCCCATACCATAATACCCGGTGCAGGACCAGTGTGGCGGTGCATAACGCAGCTGTTCAGCATCCTCTCTTCACGGTGTCTCCAGACTCGAATGCGACCATCGTGGTGTTGCAGACAGAAGCGTGACTCGTCAGTAAAGACAATTTCATTCCATTCTGCCGTCTACATCCTTCTGTCATCGCACCATTGGCGGCGGAGACGTCTGTGGTTCTGCGTCAAGGGTAGACAAAGCAATGGACGTCTTGCGGACAGACCACTCTGCTGTAAACGGCGTCGAATGGTACGCGCAGACACTGGATGATGCATTACAGACTGCATGTGCTGTGCTGTGGTTCGTGATGTGACTGAGCGATCCGTCACTGCCATGCGCACAATTTGCCTGTCATCACGTGAAGTGGTGCGCTGAGCTGGATGCGATCGAACACGCCGGTCCGTCGTACCCTCCTGCATCCAACGATCACATATCCGCATTACAGTTGTTTGGTTTCGTCCAACACGACTACCGATTTCCCTGAAAGATAATCCACAATCTCGGTAGGCCACTATCCTTCCTCTGTCGAACTCGGATACTTGATCAAAAGATGATCGCTGTTTTTGAAGAGGCATAATTGATCGTTTCTTTGAAAAAACCACAAGAAAAACACAATTGCCGAACTTGAAATCGTCGAAATCTCCAAGCCTTAAATAGCGCTTTGAAGTGGCGCCACAGGCGCGCGGGATGTGCGTCTGCGCTGAAATTCTAATCATTTGCATATCTCACCTCCGCTAATGCATGTTGTAAATTTCATGTTATTTGCATGTTTCCTTCAGGGTGTTGCTTTTACAGTGGCCAGCAGTTTATTTATTCGTTCTGTAATCAATTTCTGAAAGCCCATTTGTTTTATGTTTGAATTATTTATTAATATAACTGATATAATTGTCTTAATGCCTAAGGAGCGAAAAATACTTCTCGTGGGTAATGCTCATGACTCTCCCCAACCCCTCATTTCGAGAATCGACCTCCCCGAAGCGGCAACCTTAAAACCGGTCCCAGGACTCTTCTCACTGGAGGTGGACTGTAATAATCAGATGCACTAGAGACTCCCTTAATTCATCCTACAGATCTATTACTCCAAAGATCTCTGCCCAGAAACTCGAAAATATAGCGTTGACGCCGATTCCGCATTAATCCTGAAAGCGGTGGCGTCAGATTATCGAAATTACGCCTTTTCCCGCTAATCGCAGGAAAACGGATATTTCGGGACAAAACAACGTTCCCCTCACGTGTTTGGTATCGCAGAGCTGCAAGGATACTCAAATTTGTGATATTTTTAAAATCCAGAGGTGAATGGGACGATATGGTTTCCGCCACGTCCGCAATGTCATCAATCTCGCCGTATGACGTCCTACCACTGAACACTTCAGGGTTTGGTTTGGAGTGCTACGGTCACCTTTTGCTACACGAGGGATAATTAGGCAGGGACCTACTGCTTAAAGCCGATTCCGAAAGGTTACAAAGGTCCATGCCAAGAGTGGGACTCGAACCCCCAGACTATGGTATCGAACAGCATCACCCTAGCCCTACGGCCATCGTCCGGAGAATACTTCCGGAAAATCTTTCCTAAAGCATTTTTTTGTTTTAAAGAACTATGCTCTGCCAAATGCGTCCCAAAAACGAACAAAGGGAGGTGAAGGTTTAAAGCTGCCCGTGAAAGCCATGGAGTCAGCGAAACTGCCGTTTGAGTTTGCCGTTTTTTCGGCACCTAACCGGTAATAAGTAGCACCAGCGACGCCATTAATTCATCCTAAAGGTCTAATACTCCTAAAGATCTCTGCCCAGAAACCATAAAATATTGCGTTGACGCCGATTCTGTTCTAACCGGGAAAGCTGTGAGATCAGGTTATTGAAATTTCCGATTTTCCCGCGGCCGATCACAGAAATACGGTACCAATGTGCCCCTCAAGTGTCTGGTGTCGCAGAGCCGGAAGGATACTCGAATTTGCGAAACTTTTAAAAGGCCGAGGAGAACGATACGATACGGTCTCCGACATGTCCGCGAAGCCAGCGATGTCGCTGTATGACGTCATGGCACTGAAGACTTCCTGAAAGTTCTTCCTAAAGCCCTTTTTAATAGTACTAAATAACTATGCTTTGCTGAATGCATCAAAAAAACGAACAGGGGGGCGCAGGTTTCAAGTTACTGGTGAAATCGAGAAGGTCACAGAAACCGCCATACGAGTTTATCGTTTTTTCGGCACCTAATTGATATAGATTTCCTCCGGAGAGATGATCCCTGAGAAAGTGATCCCTCGGGAATAGTTTTATTTTATGTGTGTGAGGGATGGAAAGGGACAAAAGCGAAGTTCAACAGGATCTCATAGTCTTCCCCAGGATGTGATGAAGAGGAAATTGTTACCGAACATCCCCACTTTTCTCTAAATTGGCATTTGCCCCAAAGAAGACTCAATCAGGTGTTTCTTTCTACCGCTAGGTACTGGTTGACTCTAAGAAAAGGCAGTGTTTACAAGAGACATATGGGGAGGTATGCACATCTGCAGTTAACAACTGAAAGAAAATTTTAAACACTATACCTATTGGAATATTATATGTCTCGTGCCCCTTGAAGAGTTCGTAAAGCCAAAAGCCTTCTTAAAGTCATACGAGCGCAGGCCCCCTAACTAACTACAAAACAATTGGCTCCTTTACCACCGAAAACTTATTTTTGGTCCTTTATACGTAAATTAATGAGAAATAAACACAATTTAAGAATTTTCTCATTTTTATTTATTTGTGGAGGAGTATGAATAGCCACAGTTATCCCGGAAACACATCCTAGAGGCATATGACCCGACGTCCTGTCCTACGCATCCCCGGAAATTGGCGATCCGACCGACATCCCATTTTTGTTCCCCTGGTGGCTACAGTTTGCTATAAAAACTCATTGAAAAAATTTTCTTACGTATTTAACTCCTCGTAATCCTCGTAATATTTTACTCCTAGTAACGTTTGGTACTCCTCGAGGTGAACATACAGACAAATTTCTTCAGAATGTAAAGCCCCGCGGACACCAGGCCTCGAATTAGCGGTTTAAGCATTACCCCCGTTCCGGCAGAAAAGAAATTTATTTTGGCCCTATATATGCCAAAACTTGAGCTATAAACACCATTCAAACATTTTCTTAAAGGTTTGTAGGTATGAAGGAGTGTGCATACCAAATTTATAACAACAATGTATAGCGGATGCACAGGCCCTGAAATAATCTCTGACGAGTCCGTGCCTGTGGCGATCAGACGACATCACATTTTTGGTCCCTGGCGACTGCAAATTGAGTAAGAATAGCTGAGAAAAAACATTTTTTAAAGACTTGTTCTCTTCGAGATCTGACTGTATTCCTAATATAAAACCTCAACTGTAAAAGCATTGGCTCCGTTACCGCATAAAACACTTTTTGGTTCGGTATACCCAAACTATGGAGCAAGACACACCATTAAAATATTTTTTAAACTTTTCGTAGCCGGCTAAATGTAACCCAGAAAAACATCCTGGGATAAGTTTGCATTTTCAAAAAGCAAAAAAGATGTTAAATACAAAATTTAATTTATTCTTGTGAGGTTAACAACAACAAAAATTGAACGTTTACTTTGATGGATTTCTTAGAAACAAATTTCTCTTAAACATTGGTAAATTGTAAGTCCTTTAGAATATCATTTTCAGTTCCCTTATGAGAAGGTCTCTTCAGTCTCTCTTGGGTAACTTCTCGATCTGTATGCATTCTTGAAATGTTTCATCTTAAGAATAACTCCTTTCTTTATAAACTCCTTTCTTTAGCCACAAAAGTTATCATCAAGAACATGCAAGTCTTCAGAACTACAAGTATTTCAACATTAATCAATGAAGACGTTAATCCATTGCTTGCTAAAAGGGTGTAGATATCAGAAGCCTTTACATATTCATACTTTTGCCTGAATTCAATTTTGGTTTTTCCTCTATCTTCTCGAGGACTCCTAGATGGCCAAGGCTCCCGAGTTGCATGCAGCACTTAAAGCCATTTCCTAAATCCGGCCCTGACTAGAGTCCTTCCTACGCACTGCCCAATTTGTCCGTAAAATAAATCGTGGGGGCACAGTCTCAAAATTTTGAACTCATCGAGACGTATGCTTAGCCAAATGTCATCCGAAAGTAAAGCCAAGAGAGGGCAGGCCCCGAAATTGTGGTAAAAGCGCTGACTCGATTCGAATCGAAAATATTTTTTCAGTCCTATATATGGCAAATATTAAGCTAGAAAAACCATTCTAACATTTTCTTAAACATTTGGCAGTTCTGTAGGGGTACACAAAGCTAAATTTCTTCCGAAAATATATGGCGTGGACTAAAGCCCGAAATTTTCTCCAATGACTCTAAGGAGGGTAGAGGAAAGGTCTAGATCCTATTTTTTGGTCTCCTAGTGGATGCAAATTGAGCTAGGACCAGCATTAAAACACTTTTCTTAAACGTATTGTACTCCTAGAGTCGTATATTTAGCCAAATGTCTTCCGAATGCAAAGACCCGATGGCACCGGCCCCAAAATTATGTTAAAAGTTTGCCTCCCGTAAAATATTAAGATAAAAGCATTTTTTATACAATTTCATAAACTTTTAAAGTCTTGGGAAGTTACATAATGCCAAATGTATCCCAAAAATTCCACCTGAGGCCACAGTTTTGAATCTTTTTCGGACGCGAGGGATAAATATTTATTCGTGGAGGGTGGCAGAAGGGACGAGATCACACTTCTGGTTCCCTAGCAGCTGAAAATTGACTTTGAAACACCGATAAAACTTATTCTTCAACGTCTTGCATTACTCCTCGAGACGTACGCATACATAAATTTCTTCTGAATATAAAGCCCCGAGATCACCGCCCCCTGAAATTAATGTCAAAGCATTTTCTCCGTTTCTTCCGTAAACAATTTTTCTATATGTCAAATATTGTGCTACACACTCCATTCAAACATTTTCTTAGACGTTAGCACAGTTTTGTAGGGTTACATAATTCCCCGATTTCTCCGAAAAATACATCCTAGGGGCACAATCCCGAAGTCTTCTTCGACGCGTGGGTGACAGAAAGTTCGAGATCACATTTTTCATATCCTAGTGGCTGCATATTGAGCTAGGAGCATCGTTAAATCCATTTCTTAAATGTCTTCTTATCCTCCAGGCGTCCGTACAGGCAAATGTGTTCCGAATGTAAAGACACGAAGGCTCCTGCTTCGATATTGTGGTTAAAAGCATTGACTCCGCTCCCACCGAAAATAGTTTTTCGGGCCTGTATGAGCAAAATAATAAGCTAAAATACACTAGTGAAACATTTTGATGAACGTTTGGCTGTCCTGGAGGGGTGCGCAAAAGCGAATTTCTCCCGATAAATACATTTTGGGGGCATAGGACAGAAATCTTCTGGCGCATCCTCGGAGGTTCATGCTGAGACGTTCTCGTAAGCATGATGGCTTGGTCGACTATTCGTCAGGGCTCGAGGTGGCTTTCCGATAACGTGCTACTTTCCGGTGCTGAGGGTGCTCGGATCGAATTCCTGCGCGCGCCGTTAAATACCTCCGTGTCTCTGCCGTATACGGGTGTAGTGTAGAATGGTACGGGAAGGAATGCAGTTCATAGCGGCATATTTTGTAATGTAGATAGTCGAGAGAAAGTACATAGCACCCTTCTATAATGGTGATTTGTAGAAGGAAGAAACTGGGAGACACCAAAGTCTATCACGGGGAAGTTGGTAGGAAAAAAAGTTCATAACAGCAGTTCTATCACGTTGAATTTCCCGATACTATAACAGTTCATAACTCAGAATTACTCAATGAGTCGATCAATATTCACGAGGCGTAAATTTGTATAAAATCGTCGAGGCCGAAATATTGCGATGATGTACAGCAGTACAGGTTTGCTATTGACGTTGTTTCCAATAACCAAGGAACAATACCATCGTCAACATCACCGCAGGGTAATGATAATTTTCAAGACTATTTCAAAAAAAATCATCGAATACAACTCTAAGTAGAAGAAACTTTACTTCTTTATTTTATCAACAGCAACGTTATGTTAACAAAAATTTTCTTGATTACAGAAAAATAGTACTACTATCTACAATGAGATATCTCATAAGGTAAAATTTAGAGTGACCGTTCTGGTCTGCAGCTGAAACACAAATTTAATAAAAAAATGCTCGAAAAAAATAATCTCCCTCACAGAATCAGGCATGGCCTATTTCTGGGGGAGGGGGGGGGCTTGCTACCAAAAAACAAAGAACAGCTAATGCTCGAAGAAAATTTCTCAAGTAAGTGATATCCTTTTTTTCAAGACTGCACATAGCGTGCAGGAGGAAACTAGGGTTGCTATACTTACACAACCGTCAAGGCGTGGGAGAGAACAGTAAAAAATGCGGTAAACGAGCGTGCAGACGATTATTACGTCCGGAGAAACCGAGAGAGCTTGCGAAGCACGACGGGGAGATTTCAGCTACGCATTGAGAAAGAAATAGCGATTCCTTGCCTAAAAAACAACCCCTAAGTGCCGGTGCGCACTTGCGGCAAAAGTACTTGGGGCGCTGCGTTATTTTCAATCCGATAAGAAGAAATGCAGAGCAACTGCTGTTGGGATTCACACGTGCCGCCGGCGTCTATCTGTCGCCGGCGCCACTCCCAGGTCGCCGCAAGTTCCTGTGGAGCGCGCAGCACATTCTTGTAACCCGATAGCTGGTAGTACTCATTCGTCTACAGGCAGTGCACATCAGCCGCAGCGTTTTATCACCTATCGAGCTCGTGAAGTCTCTTTATACGATGTCTGATGAAAATGTGGATGTGAAACTTTTCATCGATGAAGCAAAATCTCGCCCGATAATTTGGGATGTTTGTCATGAGGACTATAAAGACCGAATAAAGAAACAGTCTGCTTGGGAAAATATTTCTGAAACCATTATTGAGAACTTCAGCCGAAAAACGGAGAATGAAATAATGCATCCAGTAAGTATAATTTTTTACAACTTTTATTAAAATAAGTACATTAGATAACAAAACTTTTAGATGATCAAGTATTTAAGTTTATTTTAAGTGGATCGTCCGAAAATAATTAAAAACTTTTCACCATCTTCCCTGAGATCCATCAAGCATGCATTAAACGCTCCCTTCAAGTACCTCTCGCTGTTGTATGGATGGATCCAGTGCTTCCTTTTTCTAATTCTATTTTCCCGATTAACATGCTTGTAGACTAAGTAAGAAAAAACAACTTTTTACTTAAATAATTGGGCGCACGTACGATCCATCTTGGTTGGTGGCTAACGAGAGACTGCCGCTGATGCCTATCACCACGAAAGTGTGCACTGGAACGGCGTTCCACGCAGATTGAAGATAACGCAACGTCCCGAGTACTTTTGCCACAAGTATGCACCGGCACTAAAGTTCGCCAAGAAGGAGCGCGGGAAAGCTTGATTGAAGCGGATTGGCCAGCGACCGTTCTGACGTCCCGAATTGTGATTGGTCAAGAGTCCCCCCCCCACACACACACACACACAAGGAGAACTGCTGATGCAAAAGTTTCTCACGAGAATTGAACTCAGCCCAGAAAATGAGCAATTAAGATAGAAGTTTTAAAAGTAAACGTCCGAACTTTTATGTCTTAGTCATTGTTAAAAGAAAGTGAACTAAACCTTCCCTGAACAATAAACAACCATAAACGAGGACCCTTTTAAGAATGTTGAAAGATAGAACACCACTTCTTATTTTATGGTGAAAGGACTGGCAGTAAAAGAAGTCGAGCGAAATTAATTTTAAGAGGTTTACTGAAAAACGTATAGCTGTTAAAATGTACGGATATACAAAGGAAGTGAAAATGGCACAGAATCCGATAGACACCCACACGTCAGGCACAAATAAAAACTAAATCATTATAGTTAAGATGCTTAAGAATTAACATAATGGACTGAAATCATGAAGGGAATTAAAAGAATTATTAAATTTTAGATTATACTTTAAAATTAATTTTAATTTATAATGAGCAATATTAAAAATAAAATCTGTAAATAAATGCATCGTTACAATGGGCACGTTAAATCCGTAGACTGGAAAGTCCTTCTATGAAGGTTAGTGAGGGGACAGGATACGATCCCCCCCCCCCCTGATGTCGCCTCTGGGGGTGCTCGGTCAAAATTTAGTTGGCAACTATCTAAGACGGACTCCGACCCTTGTGGTGCTAATTAAAGAGGAGACGCATACTTCAGCCCGTAGCCTATATGGACCTGGTATGGAACTTCCAACCAGGGAACATAAGAAACAACAACAACAACACTATTCGTCAATAATCATCCTCTTCCCAAAGTGGTAATGCTTGCGAGTTAGCTAAGTTGAACATCTTTCGTTTCTGTCCCTCCGCTAAAAGATCATGACAGGGCTTGTACTCCAAGTGCTTTAACAAAAAAAAGTGCATCTCTAGCTACTTAGTAAGAGAGTGCAACTTACGTGGTGAATAAATGAAGGGGCTAAGACATCCCCACAATCTCACTTCAAAAACATTCCAGTAGAGATGAACCACGACCCGTTGCAAAACGAACTGGTCAACCTTCAGCGAAAAACATGATAGCTCAGCTTCTTCAAGGAATGTCCGAGAAAACTCCATGCGACTAGGTAAGGTGAATGGACTCTAACCTCTTGCAAAACATTTCATCGGCTGTCCGCAAAATTCCCTTGCTCTCAGATCTGCGCATAAATCATTACTAAGAATATGCATAACATGAAACGCCCAAAAAGGATATTCTGTAGTTACAAAGAATGACATGTGAACTAAATTTGAAATAAGAAAAACCTATAATTAAATAAATTTTCTGTTTAGGTTTTAGCACTCATTTTTATAATAGTTGCTATGAAAAATGTTATTGGTGTTGTTGTGGCTTATGCACCTTGACCAACAATGCATCAGGTCAAGTCCATAAAGGCTAATGAGCAGAAAGGTGCGGCTCCGGTTTTGAATAACTCCACAAGGGTCAGAGTCTGACTTGGCTAAAGAACCGGTCCCGTAATTTTGAACCGAGTCAAGTGACGAGACCGGTACACTTGACCCAGAACCTCCAGAGGTAAATTTTGAAAACTTTGAGGACATTGCAGCCACGACAGATTTTTCGTGCACCAGCCGCCATTGGTGTACACGGCGGTGGGTTTGTCAGCGACTGCCATCGAACCAGAGACGTCAGATCACTGGCTCGCTCCCTTTGCCAACTGGACGACCGCGCCCATACTATAAAACACTCTGTTTATGATTGGGAACACGGAATCTCCTTTTTCAAATGTCATAAATACTACTACAGTGGTACCTCGGTACTCGTCGTTAATTGGTTCCAGAAGGTACGACGAGAACCTAGTGAATGTTTCGCATAAGTATTAATGCAAATGGAATTAATTCGTTCTTGAAAATCAGAAATTTCACATTTTACAGGGGAATTTAAAATTGAGAGGGTTTTTTTTTTTTACAAAATATTTAAACTAAACAGACATAATTTAAAACAATAATTAGATAAAATAAAATAAAATTTATCGTCACTCAATCTGCACTGAAGGGAGTTGATGACCTCATGGAATAATAGCAAAATAGAGGAGCGAGATCAAACCCTTCGGCTACCATGCTCATACTTAGCTATAATCTCTTTTTCCTGTTCAATCATGATTCTCCCTATTTTCTTTTATACTGAGAGGCAGTGCCGTAACTAGTCATTCCTGTGCCCTGGGCAAGAATTTGCCTTTAGGCCCCTTAATTAATTCGGTTCGGAAAAATAATAAAACAAATACATTACAATAGATTTTTAATGAGATTTATACTAATTACTTTTTCTGGCTTTCATTTCAGTGAATTCATTAATTACACCATCATAATTAATATTTTTAGCGATATTATATTCTATTTAAATAATAGAAAGATTAGAAAATCGTTCTTGCCCGATGGTTGATCTTAAATAATTTTTTATTAATGTCAACTTGCTAAAACTTCTCTCGCTAGAAGCAATAGAAACGGGAAGAGTTAGAAATATTCGAAGAGCGACATTGATATTTGCGTAAGACTCGATTAAATCAAAATCACGAAGATCCTGCAGAATATTCAGTGCGCAGTAGAAAGGAGGAATTTTTTTATTTTATTTATAAATGTAATTTCTTATGAACAGCATTTTTGGTGCCCCCTCCTATCAAGTGTGCCCTGTGCGGGTGAACCTGTTGCACCTGCCTGGTTTCGGCACTGCTGACAGGTATCACTAAACTTCTTGATGACTTCTACGGAAAAACGTTCTGATAGCTTGTAAGAAAACATCCTTAGACGTCTTCAAGACTTGTAAGGAAAAAACATAAGCATGAAAGGAAATAAGGCACAAAAAAGGAAGTACACGGTGAAATATGTCGTTTTCCGCACTGAGCGCAAACTACTATGAGAATAGATACACAATCTTTCTTTTTGTACTGAGAGACAGGATGCGAGGGTACCGTCTTGCCTCATACATATTTTAGCATGTGCGACGAGTACTGAAGCAATTTTTTTTCGCGTCCAAATGCGACGAGTACCGAGGAAACATCGAGTACAGATGCATTTTTTTTACGCGTCGAAAAGCGACGAGTACCGAGAAAACGCCGAGTACGGGAGGGGTTTTTTTTTGGGGGGGGGGGCGGCGTCGAGAATTCGACGAGAACCAAATTTCACATCCAAGTACCGTCCGGGTACAGAAGCAATTTTTTTTTTTTTTTTGCATCGAGAATCCGACGAGAACCAAATTTCACATTCAAGTACCGTCCAAGTACGGAAGCAATTATTTTGCGTCGAGAATCCGACAAGAACCGAATTTCACGTCCAAATACCATCCGAGTACCGAAGTAATTTTTTTCGCATCGAGAATCCAACGAGAACCGAAGTTGACGTGCCGACGAGAACCGAATTCCACGTCCAAGTACCGTCCGAGTACCGAAGCAATTATTTTCGCGTCGAAAATCCGACAAGAACCGAATTTGACGTCTACCGCAGCAGACGAGTACCGAAATATGACTATATGATATTGCTACAAAACTTCAATTTGTGTTGTATATTTTTCAGAGCATGTCAGTATGCATAATATTGACATGTCAAAAAACTAGAATCATTCCTTGCACCCGATTTCAGATCGGGATTGTAGTTTCCAGGCGAGCAGTGGTTATAGACATAGCCCGCAGCAGCAGGCGCTACCGACATAGTTATCAATCGCACCCCCTCCAACAAAACACAATAAATAAATATAATGAAATTTCGAAATATTTTGTTGATACAATTAATTTTCCCTCACTATTTACAGCAACAGAAATATTGATTTTTGTAGAAAAGTGTTATTTTTAGACAATTGAAACATTTTACACTTTTTCTTTTCTTTTTATGTTTCAGTCTGAAGGGAAATTATTTGAGCCCCTAAAACGTATCACATCTTATTTCTAGTTAAGTATTTTATTTCAACGCAATATTCCATTTCTTTTACTTACTCTCACATTGCAATAATTTTTTTCCTTACATGTGTCTTTAAATGATACACGTACAAAATACTTGAATAAAAAATTGAAACATTACTTTTAAAAAATTCAAAACGGGAAATTTAAAGCATGTTTAGAATTTGATACATCTGCTGAACCATTTGCTCCATTTACAAATATTTTTTTTTTTCACTTTTGCGTATAGAAATTTTCCAAAATAATTTGCCTTCAGGATCTACAACAATCTTATCTAAAATTTTTTTTAAATAAATTCTAAGTGGGAAAATGTCATTTTTTAGGGAAAATTTTGTTTTGGGAATAAAAATTTTTTTTTCGTATTTGTTCCTCTAAATCAAATACACTGACGACAGTTAACGGAGACAGATCAAAGGAACGCTGCTATCAATTCCACAGAGATACCATGCGAGGAATTTAAGATATATACTACTTTAAAATTTAGAAATCGTGAAAGAAAATCATTCCGGCATGAATAAGCTTAAAGTATTAATGTACTGCGTGGTCCGACTAGACAGCGCAGCATAAAAAATTCTGTATCGAGCTATGTAATCATCGTAGAAACATACGGAGTTCGACTGAGAGCTCTAGGGCATATTTTGAGCCAAGAAAATAGTAATGTGCAGTTTTTGAGCAATTTTGCGTCTCGGTGTACCCCGAATTTAAGTTTTAATCCCTTTTTTAATAATGGGGTACAATTTTTAGGGAAAATGCTCTAAATGTGAACCAACAGTCAGTTAAAAACTTTTCTCTATAGGTAAACATTAGTAGAACGAATCGAATGTTTCTGTTTCTACTTACATGCCCATGCGAAAGGACAACGAGCCTTAAGAAAGATTTGCAAAAACTACAACTGGTAATAAAGTTTAATCTGAACTTGGATAGAAACTAAAAATAAGGTAATTATCACTACCTTCTCCCACATTAAGTAAACGTCGCCAAAGGTAGATTGGAATATTTAGAAAGTGCGTGCCAAAAGAGTAGGATCGCTAAGTATGTTTAAGGAGAGTAAAATAAAAATTTAAACATCCTGTATATGTTATTTTAAAATACATTACTATAATAGGATTAGCTATTTACCAGGCGTTGCCCGGGTATTTATTTATCCTATGTTTTTATTACACAGGAAAGTGAATGAATTCTACCTATAGTGTAAAATCTAACTAATTTTATTTACAGGTATTTAAAAGTATATGTACAGTATACAAATTATAAAGTAAAATTACAAATTCACTATAATATTAATTTAACTCAAAACTTGATTATAAACAACATTTTTAATTTCCCCTATTCATTACAGCGACCCCGAAAATATGGATTCAACACTACTCTCGGTCATTTTGGACATTTTATTTTTCAGCCCTTCGTCCCCCCCCCCCCCCAAATTCTGTTGTAGGTACTGAACTTGCGCTTAAATGACATCGGGAGTGTCACTATTCATCTCAACGGTCTCGAAAACTATAGAATCGCCATTATTCTCTGCATTTTGGACAGTTTATTTTTCATCCTTTCTTCCCTTTCCCGCCCCCCAATGTGGATGGGGGGATGAACTTGCCCTTTAACTGCATCGGGGTTGTCACTATTCATCTCAGCAACCCCGAAAACTATGGATTCCATACTACTCTCGGTCATTTTGGACATTTTATTTTTTATCCTTTCATCCCCCTCTCGTCCCCCAATACGGATTGGGTGGGGCTGAACTTGCTCTTAAACTGCATCGAGGGTGTCACTATTGATCTCAGCAACACTGAAAACTCTGGATTCCATACTACTCTCGGTCAATTTGGACATTTTATTTTCCCCCTCTTCTCCCCCCTCCAATGCTGATGGGGCTGAACTTGCACTTAAACGTCATCGGGAGTGTCACTATTCCTCTCAGCGACCCCGAAAACTATGGGTTCGACACTAATATCAGTCGTTTTCGATTATTTTTAGATGTCCCCCCTAGGGGTACTAGATATGTCTTACCCCCCCCCCGAGTGTTTCTTCCCAGATTGGGGGAAGAAATACTTGGGGGGGGGGTCTTCCCCCAAGTCCCCAAGTACTTGGTACACAAGTCATATGTGTACCAAGTTTAGTTCAAATTGCTCCAGGCGTTCTAGAGTGATACTGGAACATACACACATACATCCATTTTTAAATATATAGATTAAAAAATTCTATAGAGTTACTCCACTCCTGAATTTCAAAAAGTTTACGATACTGGTCGCTTGAATATTTGATATCACTTTAATATTCGAAATTAAAATTTGTTATCCACGCGTTATAAAACTTTCATGGTTTGGAAGAGGAATAAGAATTTATCAGAAATAAGGAATTTGAAGAATATTCATTCCTGTAAGAAATTTTTATTTAAAAAAAACTCTAAACTTGAATTTCAAAATTTAAAATTAATATAATTTAAAAATAATTCAGTGTCGGTGGTGAATTTTAAACCAACCATAAACGATTCTGATGGAATATTATATTATGTTCAAATTTATTTAAAAAAAGGTTAAAGTACCTGGAAAAATGATTCATAAAGCATAGAAGAAATTAACATTACTAACTTAAAACCATTAATTTTGCCATGTATATAAGCAATCCATACACTGTTATCTTATTATACTTTAATAACATTGTCTTATATCCTAATTTTTGAATTCAATATATATTCCCACAGAATATGAATTTCAAAGTTTCAAAAAAAAAATTCAATTCATTTCAAACTGATCAAAATTATCAGATGAAAAAAAAAATTTAACTGATTTTTTTGTCTTATTTTAATTTGTTGAATACAGTTAAACTGCATTTCTTAAAAATAAATTATTAACTCTCATTTTGTTGTTGTTTCTTTTCTAAAGTAGAAACCTGTGGACCATGTCCTTAGTTATAAAGAGAAAAAGGGAAAAATACAAAACTGCAAAAGTGAACGAAATGGAAAATATATAAACAAGAAAAGCAACTTACATAAAATTCTTATGCGATCACGGGCCTCCCGATAATGTCTGTACAGAAAACTCCGAGTTAAGGCAGAGCAGGACATGAAGTACTTACCTTCCATGTTGTCGTAATTGCATAGAGGGCATATAAGGCTAAAAAAAAATCTCAATTCTATTTAAATACACATACACAGCCAAGCAGTCGGGTTCAGTTGCAATCCTGAAAGTAGCAACGGCAATCTCACGTTGGACATCGGGAAGGCCATTCAGGGTATTGCTCCAGACTTTATATTGAATACGGTTTTGGAGGTCAGAAATAAAAGAACCATTATTTTCTGCTTTGTAATCTTACATGCACTTTTATAAGGAATTTTCTTGGGAGCACAGAGGGATATTGAGGTTCATTTTTTTGCTGATAAATCTGCTGCCTCATTTCCTGGTATGCCGGCTAAAACCTTTAGCTTACGGGGCCCATTTTTCAGATTCATTCTTTAAAACGGGAAATTTCATACCCCCTTTGTGAGAACGGCCATTAAGGGGTTTATATATATATATATATATATATATATATATGTGTGTGTGTGTGTGTGTAACAAGAAAACGCGTCTTCCTAAATTACTTTACTTTAAAGCGTATTCTAAATTCTCTTTTTAATAAAGCACGACCCTTTTCCAAAAATTGCGACCTAAAAGTAAAGTAAGTATAATTTATCGTAGCCCTGCAGATCATTAAGCAGGCATGTGAAGTATCTGAACTCAATAACATCCTCAGATATGAGTGTTCGAAGTTTATGAGATTCCGAATGTCAGTATAGTGTCAAAATTCTTGAAGAGCCCTCGAACACTCTGAAATTGTGTCTTTTTTAACGTCAAAAATCCCACTTTGCAAGAACTTTATGGCACTTATCCTATGCCCAGGCCATAGGTCGCAGTTTAACAAGCGCGAGATCTAGCAGTAAAGTCCCCGATAAACTTAAGTGGACACGTGAACTCCACGAATCTGAAGTCGCCCAATTAAAAATTAAGTAGTTTAAGCCCTCTGGCGAAAATATCGCAAAACACCCATTTAATATTGCATGAACGCAAGACTTTTCTCTCTCTTCGTTTCTAACTGTTGTCGCTGTCGGACATGCTGCCCGCTCCTATATGTTTATACGTCCCGTCTTGGCATAGACGCCGGACAAGTCATGTGGCCGCTGCAACCTTCGCGATGCTTCATACCCGTGCCAAGAGAATTCTCTCCTCGCTACCCGCAGTATCAGCGATCCCAATTGAACCCAGCGATTCACTATCAAACCACAAGACCTCCGATGAGACGAGATAATTTCCAAAATCGCCGGTGACCTTACTTCAAAGTGAAAATCATCTTAAATGAACAATTAATTACAGGATAAATTGACACGGGATCCGGAATTAATGTAATCCCTTATCATTTATTGCCGAATCTCTGCGAAACTACCATAATATCGAGCGCCGAAGAAAGACTCCCTAAGGTAAAAACGTTAAAAGATGTTGTTGAGGTAAGAAAAATTGTCCTCTTGAAAACAAACATTTCTAAGATTACAAAATTTATCAAGTTTTATGTGATTGAATCTAATTTAAACTATGCACAATTATCAACAGAATTTGTGAATCAGTTCAAATTAAATCTAGATTTTAATACCCTTCAAGTTTATCAATTTAATAGAAATGTAACCTCAAACGAAGTGTTAACCTATATAGATAATAACTTTGCATGCTTGATTTATGATTCTAATTTCAGTGAATGTAAAAAAGGAAATTTTAAAGAAAGTGTATATAATGTTGAATGTAATGAATATAATTTTGAGTTTCATGATGATACCGAAAAAATACAATTAAGTGAGTTGTTAGAGGAATGTAATAATGTGTTTGCAAAATCTAAATATGATGTTGGTTGCATTCGACTGGAACCCCAAAGAGTTATTCTAACGTCCGAACTACCTATCTCATTACGTCCGTATAGAGCATCTCCTAAAGATAATGCAGAGATAAAGAAACAAATTGATGAACTTCTAGCCGCTGACTTAATAAAACCCTCCTGTAGCCCTTTTTCATTTCCCATTACTTTGTCATATAAACGTGATGAAAATTCAAAAACTAGATTATGCATTGATTATAGACAACTTAACGAAATAACCAAAACAGATTCTGAACCGATTACCAGAATTGATGCCGTCTTAGATCAATTAACTCATGCTAAAATTTTTTCCACTTTGGATTTAGCATCAGGTTATTGGCACATTCGACTTCATGAAAACGATACTGAAAAACTAGTCTTTACATCTAATTTCGGACTCTATGAATGGAAACGATTGCCTTTTGGGTGGGAAAATGCTCCAGCCATTTTTCAAAGAACTCTCAGACAAATTCTTAATAAATATCAAATTAAGTTTGCCTTAAATTATTTCGATGATATAATTATCTTTTCGCAATCTTTTGAAGAACATTTAGAGCATTTGAGAATTATATTTTCAGTATGTGAAAAAGAAAACATTAAACTAAAACGGTCAAAATGTCAGTTCGCGCAAAAAAGGATTAAATTTCTAGGTTATGAAGTTGAGTCTGGAAAATATCATCCCAGCAATGCAAAATATTGAAGTTATTAAAAAGTTAGAGCCACCCAGAAATGTTAAAGAATTACAAAGATTTTTAGGAAGTATTAATGTGTATAATAAATTCATTCCAAACTACGCCAACATCCGAGCACCTCTTAACAATTTGCTTAAAAAGAATATTAAATATGAGTGGAGTGACCAGTCCCAACATGATTTTCAAAAGTTAAAAAATATCTTAATTTCTAAACCAGTGCTAACTCTGTTCAATCCTAATTACCCTTGTCATGTTTTTGTTGATGCATCACAAGAAGCGGTAGCTGCCGTTTTAAAGCAAGAACACCCCTATAATACGCTTCATCCTGTAGCTTTTCATTCAAGAAAACTTAGGCCCTATGAAAAAAATTACGCTATAACGGAATTGGAGTGTTTGTCCATTATTGATTCTGTCGATAAATTTTATTGTTATTTACACGGAAGCCACTTCACAATTCATACGGACCACGCATCTTTGGTTTGGTTAAAAAGTATCAAACACCCTACCGGAAGATTATTTAGATGGTCGTTAAAACTGTCAATGTATGATTTCGATATAAAGTATAAGAAAGGTTCTACCAATATTGAAGCTGATATGTTAACACGTAATCCTATTTCTCATCATATTAGTTTAAATTCTCATTTTTTATCTACTGAAGAACTAGAAACTCATCAAAGATTGGACAATGTTGGGTGTAATAAATTTCAGAAAATTAATAACTTGTATATGATCAAAAAGAAAGGGTTTTATAAGATTTGTGTTCCATATTCTCTACGTTTAAAGTTACTAGAAAAAGCTCATGTAGAGCTTGGACATGTTGGTGTTTCTTCCATGTTGAATGTATTATCACCTCAATATTACTGGTATGGTATTATTAATGATGTCAAAAATTATGTCAAACATTGTGAAATATGTCAACTTAACAAAAAATCGCGACAGAAAAAATATGGTTTGTTACAAAATTTACCCCCTGCACATGAACCTTTTGATGTTGTTTCTATTGACACTGTTGGTGGTTTAAATTATTATAAATCCACGAAAAAGTATTTACATATTGCTATTGATCATGCTACTAGATACGTTTGGACTTATCCCTCTAAAAGTGTAACCACTGATACATACATAAATTGTCTAAAGCAATTATTTCAGATTCAAGTTCCAAAGAAATTATTAAGCGACCGTAACGCTGCCTTTACTTCCACAAAATTTAAACATTTTTTGAGAAATCATAACGTTTGTCAATTATTATCATCCGCACACCGACCACAAACAAATGGGACTGTAGAAAGAGTAAATCAAACTATCATAACGAGACTAAAACGCAAACTTAGTTCATATCAAGGAAAAATAGCATGGACAAAATTATTGACTCAAGTAACTGAGGAATATAATAATACCCCTCATTCCGTCACTAAGTTTCCTCCTTCGTACCTCTTGTACGGCAAGTTACCTTACGAAAATTTAATTCAAAACCAAGAAATGTATCCACCAATAGAGGAAGCTAGGAAAATTGCAGAAAAGAGGACTACACAATATCATTCGCGTAATAAAGATAGATACGATACTCATTTTAAAGTAGCTGATTTTAAACCCGGAGACCTAGTAATGTATGAAGAATTCCAATATCCAAATACTCGTAAACTTACTTCCCCTTATTCTGGACCCTACACCATTTTAAAACAATTTTCTAATGTAACTTTTGAAATTAACAAACCTAATCATTTGACTAAAAAACTTACTGAAATCGTACACTCGGCCAAATTAAGGCACTTTAATCCTGCAGAAAAGTTTAAATTATCTACAAAAAAGAGTAAAATTCCCATAGCTATTAAAAGGACGTAGAAGCGAAATCTCTACGAGAAAAGAAAAGGAAAGTAGGTCACAATTCAAACCACCCCGCCATTACGCTTACTATACACACATGTGAGGGGTTAAATGTCAACAAGCTCGGAGGAGAAATTTACTCATCGCTCCCGAAGGAAGGGGAATCACTTCGACCAAAGCAACGTGTCATGTTAATTTTTTTCTATAATGCCCGCAATAAAGCTGGTGTGAAAAAAAAATTTGTTTTGTTCATCAACTTCTTTTATTTTGTATTATGGTTTTACAGTGTTTCTCAAGTATTATAAGATTTATTGTTTATTAAATATTAAGAATGTTATTATATTATTATATCTGTAAATCATATGTTCTATATTATAAGAGTACTAACGTATCAAAATTGCATACAAAAATGTTTTTGAGTACAACAATACTAACATGGAATCTTATACAAGTCGCCACAATTTTGTACTTATTATGTTTTATGTTGGAGAATATAGTTTTAAATCCTCAGGTTGCTATGTTTGATAAAAGGTAAGGGTATAATAATTTTATATGTATAAGAGATTTTCTTGGTCAGTAGATAATAGAGGAAGCAGTTGTCCACTTATCGGGCATCGGAGCGTCCTTCGTAAAATCACATAAGCATCCCTTAACCACGGTTGGTTTTTTTGACATCCGTTTGTTAAAGATGAAAAGCCCATGTCTAAGGAAAGTCTCATTTCTTGTGATGATGATGATGGAAAAAAATGGTAATAAGGATATTAAACGAATACGTGTTGAATTTACTAAGAAGAGACGGAGTTATATGAGTAGAGGATTTAAATCATATTGCATACATTTTGGTAATCTTGTTGAAATTAAAAACTTATTTGATGTTCTAACTAAAAAGCAAAATATTGACTCTTATGATATACTAGCATATGGACTTCTATGTATTGTGAATTTTATCTATTTTAATACAGAGAAGAATTTGTCACCTATCCTTTCTTTGTTGATTATGGAATAAAGTCCCCACTATGACGAATGATGGAAAATCTCAAGTCCATCATTTTGATGTATAGAGACTGTTCTTCTGTCAACATATAATTTATAAGTGTTATATCGTTGTATATTTGTATCAGGTAGTAAACTTAAAATAATGAATAGTTAAATTTTAAATTTGTCCACAAAAATTTTTATCAACTTATGTAAACAGTTTGTAATGTATTTTAAGAAATTATAAGTGTTTAAAAAATTGTTTTATATTACTGAAGTATTAAAGTACAAACATTGCTAACTTAGTATTCTTCACAAGTTACCTAAACATTGTACTTTTTTACATAGTAAATTGAAAAAGGTATATGGTTTTGAATCCTCATGAGTATATTATGCCGTTGAAAGTTAAATAAAGGTATGAGAGTAATATGTTTTTCAGGAGATTTTCTGGTACAGTAGAAATTTAAAAGAGCAGATATCTATAACCATATAGGATCGGAGCTCTTTCTAATCTACATAAAGCGTCCCATATGCCACGGTTGAATATTAACATCCGTCTGCTATAGAGGAAGTGCCCATTCCAGAAAATTCTCAAAATGATAAAGGATAAATAAAAAGAAACAAAAAAAGTAATGTTTCATATATGATAAAAAGAGAGGTATATTTTATGAGGTAAGAGGTTATATAACAGGAGGATTCATACCAAAATGCTAGTAGTAAGATTAAATAAAAATATCGTGTTACTTACAGAAGTTATAGTGTTTATAAAAGAAATTAAGTATGATAAATATTGAGAAAGAATTTAGTACATTTATTTGACTTATTATTTTAGAGGTTATTATTTTTGTGGATATAATATTGTTTTGGTTAGCGAATAATGAATATTGAAATTAAATTACTGCAATTAGTATAAAATATTGAAATTGAATTCTTACAAGGAAATTCTTATTCTGTCAATGATATAATGTGTGTTTTATAATGTGTGTTTACCTTTGATGCATACAGTGTACTTAAAATTTTGTAAAATTTTATGTCAACGGAAAAGTCTTCCTTTCAGCAAGAACTTTTCTATTTCGATGGGGGAAATGTAACAAGAAAACGCGTCTTCCTAAATTACTTTACTTTAAAGCGTATTCTAAATTCTCTTTTTAATAAAGCACGACCCCTTTTCCAAAAATTGCGACCTAAAAGTAAAGTAAGTATAATTTATCGTAGCCCTGCAGATCATTAAGCAGGCATGTGAAGTATCTGAACTCAATAACATCCTCAGATATGAGTGTTCGAAGTTTATGAGATTCCGAATGTCAGTATAGTGTCAAAATTCTTGAAGAGCCCTCGAACCCTCTGAAATTATGTCTTTTTTAACGTCAAAAATCCCACTTTGCAAGAACTTTATGGCACTTATCCTATGCCCAGGGCATAGGTCGCAGTTTAACAAGCGCGAGATCTAGCAGTAAAGTCCCCAATAAACTTAAGTGGACACGTGAACTCCACGAATCTGAAGTCGCCCAATTAAAAATTAAGTAGTTTAGGCCCTCTGGCGAAAATATCGCAAAACACCCATTTAATATTGCATGAACGCAAGACTTTTCTCTCTCTTCGTTTCTAACTGTTGTTGCTGTTGGACATGCTGTCCGCTCTCTCTTCGTTTCTAACTGTTGTCGCTGTCGGACATGCTGCCCGCTCCTGTATGTTTATACGTCTCGTCTTGGCATAGACGCCGGACAAGTCATGTGGCCGCTGCAGCCTTCGCGATGCTTCATAATTAAATAAAGATGATTTCCTGGATATCGACTAAAATCTGTGTTCCCTTCTCTGGATCCATGTGTTTATCTCCTAAAATTCGGAAGTGTTTTCCTGAACCACACTCAACCCGACTGCATCTCTCCAATTTGTGCTCAGCGATTTACTGAGTGATCAATACCCTCGTGCCGACTGCATCTAAATTTTCCAAATGTGATTATTATCACATTTATAAAGCCGACAGGATTATGGATTAGTGCTAGTTAACCCCATGAATTAGTGATGTTTTAAGCTACTTCGATGCATCTTCGTTCCCAGACAGCTAAATCTACGCTAAGTTTGCCTGCTGATGATAAACCTTTAGCTTCCCCGTCACTAGTATCATCACTCGAAGTTCGTGAGCACTGCGAAAACTCTCCTACTCAAGAATTATCACAATTAGGGACTATGGCGGAAGAAAATTTTAAGTGTCCATTATTTGTGCCCGATGGTGAAATTGAAATTGAGGACTGGCTGAAGTATTTTACAAGAAAATGCAACGAATTAAATCTGAGTGACGAGAAGAAACTTTCTAAATTTCCGGATTATCTAGGACCTGCAGAATTGAACTTTTTTATTTCTGCGTGTATCGACTTACAGTCATGGAGGGATGTGCAAAACAAATTCATCGATCAGTACACGTGCGGTAAGAGTTACACTTGTGACAACTTTATAAAGATAACATACTCTGCGTGTGGAGATATTAATTCCTACTACAAATCGAAGACTGAATTCGCCTCAAAGCTTAAACTTTCCGAGGAACTTACGGTACAATCTCTAAACGGGGGACTGCCTCCACATTTCAGAAGCATTCTTGTATCCCACGATATTGAAACGACGTCCGAATGGATAACAGTAGCAAGAAGGGTGTTTGCCGATGTTCCCCACGGTGCTTCAGCGAGCCGAGATTTCATAAATCCATCACGACCCATAAACTCAACACGACCTTATGCTCCCAGGATCCCATTTCAACCTCCCGTGCCAAGAGAATTCTCTCCTCCCTACCCGCAGTATCAGCGATCCCAATTGAACCCAGCGATTCACTATCAAACCACAAGACCTCCGATGAGACGAGATAATTTCCAAAATCGCCGGTGACCTTACTTCAAAGTGAAAATCATCTTAAATGAACAATTAATTACAGGATAAATTGACACGGGATCCGGAATTAATGTAATCCCTTATCATTTATTGCCGAATCTCTGCGAAACTACCATAATATCGAGCGCCGAAGAAAGACTCCCTAAGGTAAAAACGTTAAAAGGTGTTGTTGAGGTAAGAAAAATTGTCCTCTTGAAAACAAACATTTCTAAGATTACAAAATTTATCAAGTTTTATGTGATTGAATCTAATTTAAACTATGCACAATTATCAACAGAATTTGTGAATCAGTTCAAATTAAATCTAGATTTTAATACCCTTCAAGTTTATCAATTTAATAGAAATGTAACCTCAAACGAAGTGTTAACCTATATAGATAATAACTTTGCATGCTTGATTTATGATTCTAATTTCAGTGAATGTAAAAAAGGAAATTTTAAAGAAAGTGTATATAATGTTGAATGTAATGAATATAATTTTGAGTTTCATGATGATACCGAAAAAATACAATTAAGTGAGTTGTTAGAGGAATATAATAATGTGTTTGCAAAATCTAAATATGATGTTGGTTGCATTCGACTGGAACCCCAAAGAGTTATTCTAACGTCCGAACTACCTATCTCATTACGTCCGTATAGAGCATCTCCTAAAGATAATGCAGAGATAAAGAAACAAATTGAGGAACTTCTAGCCGCTGACTTAATAAAACCTTCCTGTAGCCCTTTTTCATTTCCCATTACTTTGGCATATAAACGTGATGAAAATTCAAAAACTAGATTATGCATTGATTATAGACAACTTAACAAAATAACCAAAACAGATTCTGAACCGATTCCCAGAATTGATGCCGTCTTAGATTAATTAACTCATGGTAAAATTTTTTCCACTTTGGATTTAGCATCAGGTTATTGGCACTTTCGACTTAATGAAAACGATACTGAAAAACTAGCCTTTACATTTAATTTCGGACTCTATGAATGGAAACGATTGCCTTTTGGGTGGAAAAATGCTCCAGCCATTTTTCAAAGAACTCTCAGACAAATTCTTAATAAATATCAAATTAAGTTTGTCTTAAATTATTTCGATGATATAATTATCTTTTCGCAATCTTTTGAAGAACATTTAGAGCATTTGAGAATTATATTTTCAGTATGTGAAAAAGAAAACATTAAACTAAAACGGTCAAAATGTCAGTTCGCGCAAAAAAGGATTAAATTTCTAGGTTATGAAGTTGAGTCTGGAAAATATCATCACAGCAATGACAATATTGAAGTAATTAAAAAGTTAGAGCCACCCAGAAATGTTAAAGAATTACAAAGATTTTTAGGAAGTATTAATGTGTATAATAAATTCATTCCAAACTACGCCAACATCCGAGCACCTCTTAACAATTTGCTTAAAAAGCACATCATTGAAATAAAAACCCAACATAAAAATTTTTAAATTTATAATAAACTCTCTGAATTCTGCTAGATTTAACCTTTCATCACTGTACCACTAAAAGCTGAAAAGGAAAAATGTCAAAGTATCTTTTGGTCTTGTGAACTCTCCATGAAAAATTGAACACAGTGTAAATAACATAGTATAAAAAAAGCATGTGAAATGTTATACACATCAATAATATAAAAGCCCAATATAAAAATATAAATTTATAATAAACCTCCGAATTCAGAACTAATTAAACTCAATCTTAGACATATATTAAAATACCTAAGAGATATACACAATCGAAACAATATTTTGGGTATTTTTTAAAGATTTTCCATGTTATGATCTATATAAAACGCGTAGGTATGCGGCACAAAAAACGACGATATTTCTACACTGCAAATGGCAACGGCTGCAACTACCAGATGTAAACATTAGCAGCCAACCGCGTGTGTGTAGTGGCTTGACGATACCACTTAATTTGGTACAATTTATTTGCTGTATTTTACTTGTGAATAATTTTAATTTATTCATTTGTTCCATCGGTTTTTCTTAATGTATGTAAAGAGGACAAACTTTTGACAAAGTATGTTTCGACCTATCAAAACCAGTGTTTAGTCATAGGCAGTTATATGTAAGTTTATCTAGAGTCCGTTCTTTTGATTCTGTCACTGAAGTATCTCCTACTTCTGAAATACTCAGTTGTGTATAGCAAAAAGTTTTAGGAATATCATAGTAAAATATTAATAACTGCATTATGTGTAATATCCCAAATCATTTACTCTGATACATTTAATAACTACAAGCAATCGTGGTTGCATCAAGTGCAAAATCAGCCATTGATTAAAACAATAATCAGCCGTGGATTAGATTTCAAATCGATTAATGGTTCTAAGACGGGCCTGTACAACAACTCGAAATGTGACGAGAGCCGTATTACTTAAAGGAAAGTTTCTGCAGGCTGCAAAAAATAGGGTAGATGAGAAAGCGAAAAATACTTTATATTACAAAAAAAAAAATTACTGATTATTTTGAAAACTTAACAACTTTTAATATTCATTGCTTGTATATTTCTTTCGTGATATTATAAATCTTAACACTATGTACCGTATTTTTTAGATTTATAATATTATGCGACTTCACAACAGGCTTCGCGTACCACAGAATGAGCGCTCGTGGACCGCATATAGCCCTCGGGACGTAAGTTGTGCAGACCTGGTCTAAGCGACCCCAAAGGTTAACCCTGACCGCAGGGCAAATTTTGGTAAGTAACAATGGCAAAATTATTTTCCAACACTCTTACGTAGCTTTAACTAAAAGTAATGTTCCATCTTTTCAAAAGATTTCTTAGATCGGGGAGGTGTTTTTTACCTCCCCAACACATTTCTTTCTATCACGTTCACTAGTTGATGAGAACATATTTTAATGGTTATTTATATATACCGTATTTTTCGAACCATAAGACGCAACTTTTTATATTAAAAAATCGACTTGACGTTGGGTTGCGTCTTATGGGCCGAAGGTAACATTAATATAAAACGATTATTTTATTATATATATATCATGCACACACACACACATATATATATATATATACATGTGTGTGTGTGATAATATTACTAACTACCTATAATCGCCCATTCTGAACTTTATCTCTGTTCTGGCAACCCCTCTTTCTTGTCTTTGGCGTAAATAACTCGCCTTTCCACACACTAACTCCCTCCGCCAATTCTGGCAACCGCCCTGAGCTAATGGTATTTTGGCGCTTCTACGACGAGACGCTGGACTGACTCAAAGCGAATAAGATGTGTTACTTTACTCGTTAATAAATTAGTTTGTTCCTGAAGCTGACTTTATTATTTTCCGGCCACGATGTAAGCTCCTATTTCATGAGATGTCCATTCCGGATATTTCATATATATATATATATATATATATATATATATATATATATATATATATATATATATATATATATATATATATATATATATATATATGTATATATATATATATATATATATATATATGTATGTATGTATATATATATATATATATATATATATATATATATATATATATATATATATATATTATATATATATATATATGTATATATATATATATATATATATATATATATATATATATATATATATTATATATATATATATATATATATATATATATATATATATATATATATATATATATATATATATATATATATATATATATATGTAGAAAGCAGAACTGAACTCTTAACTATGAACTTTAAACTTCATAAAATGTTATTTGTAAACGCATCTAATGTCTGGCGCAAGAGGGCGCCTCTAGCACGAACATTATCACGACCCCTCTACTCTGTTTGGGGAGAACATTAAGACTCCCGCTTTGGATTCCGTCGTGGACGGACTACGTTTTTTTTTTCAATTCTTTCTTAATAAATGTAATTGTTTTTGTCATTTACTATGGTTTCTAGTTAGTTTATTTTGTGGATGTTTTACTTCAACCCCGCGCCCAAAGAGTATGGTGTCAGAAACGGAATTAGATATGAATTAGAAAGAAATCTACGAGAACACGAAGCGAATCTCCATCAACGCATTACGATGCAACGGACTCCGAACTAAAGTAAGACTATTTTTATGAATTACGATAGTGACTGTTTTGTTTCTTCGAATTACAGCTAATTACGATAATTCTATTTATACGATTTACGAGTAATTTTTTATGTTAACGAATATTTACGATTTTTGCTACGATTAACGATTCTAAATGGAAAAAGTGAAATTGGTTGATATTCCCCGAATCAAAGCAAACTTGAAGTCTGCTTCTGTTAAATCGATAAAATGTTTGCATAATTTTGTTTATGAAACTGAAGGTGACCGATTAAACCGGAAACGGTTACGAGAATTTTCTGGCTTAGACTACCAGAAAAACGACGAACATTATGAGAAGAAATTAACTTTTGCTGTGAAAAACGTTAGGCTTGCGAATTTAATTACAATTTGCAATATTTTATGTATTGATTGTGACGGAAATGAAACTGTTCTCGCTACTCGAATTTTCGATAGCCTATTAGATATTGAAACGCTTAAGAATGATAATTTTGAATCCGATAGCGACGATGAACACGTGAACGAAGAAATTCGTAGAGAAGTTAGTGAATTAACCCGTGTAGAACCATCAGTAGATAAATTTTCTAAATTTACTATTTCCTATCATGATATCGAAGACAGTTTGAGAAAGTTTGACGGGAAAGATAATTATTCCATCGAAAAGTGGATAACCGATTTTGAAGAAACGGCAGGTATTTGCGCATGGAATGATCTTCAAATATTAATATTCGCGAAACGATCATTAACTGGATTAGCGAAACTCTTTATTCAAGGTTAATCTGGCTTAACTTCGTGGGCTAAGCTTAAATCAGCTCTTGAACAAGAATTTGCCTCGAAGTGCACAAGCGCCCAACTCCATAAAATGTTGACGAAACGTCATTTAAACAACGAAGAATCTCTGCAAGAATATTTTCTGGTCATGAAAGAACTAGCAAGCAGAGGTAACATCGAAACAGAATCCCTAATTCAATATGTTATAGATGGTATTCCCGATAAACCGTCTAACAAAGTAATTCTTTACGGTGCGAAAGATTTAAAAGAGTTTAAGGAAAAATTAGGTATTTACGAAAAAATACGAAATCATACTACGATTCCAGCTGAACCAGAAACGACAAAAAAGAAAAACCATTCCACCCCTCTTTCAGACGTGTCTCCCCGCTTTCAGCGTTGTGAAAACTGCGGCGATAAAAATCATAGTGTTTGCCCATTTAAAGACCGCGGAAGAAAATGCTTCAATTGTAACCAATTTACGAATGACCACGTTTCTGCTAACTGTCCGGTGAAAAATAATAAAACCCCTGAAAGTCAAGCCATGAGTATCAGTCGCAGTGTTCCCGAAGAGAAAAATTCTCTTGTACAGATAAGCGTCAGGTTGAACGATAATGAGCTGACGGGTATTTTCGACAGTGGTTCCAGTTTGCATGTAATACGATCCGCTTGCTATGAAAGACTGTGTCTCCCAGCTGTTTCTCCCCCCGCCATAAATCTAGTAGGACTAGGCTCTAAGAATGTGTATACCAAGGGTTCTTGTATGCATAGCGTGGAAATCAACGGTCACTCCTTCGAATTGCTGTTCCACGTTGTCCCGGACGGAGCAATAAATTTCGACTTTATTATTGGTACCCCTCTGTTAGATTTAGCTGACGTTATTTTGAAAAAAGATTCCTTAATTATTCAGAAGCCTTCCAAGACGAACAACTTTTTATTGTTGATAGAAAATTTACCCAACTTTGTTACTAACAAATTAGATTTAAATCACATTAACGATAAGCAAAGAAGAGACACTATTTTTGAACCTGTATCTACATATACGCCAAACAAAACTGGAACCGTAGATATTTCTATGAAAATAATTTTAGACGACGATATAACCGCCAAAATTAAAGCTGCCCAAAAACGAGACGAAAATATTGAAACGATTAAAACCTTGATAGAAAAGGGAAATGATGAAGAACATTTTGTCAAAAATGGAATTTTATATAAGTATAAAAATGGAAGAGAACTTTTAATGGTGCCTCAAGAAATGGAAAAAGAAATAATCAAACGAATTCATAATAAAAATCATTTTGCATCATCCAAGACGGAAGACGTTTTAAATCAAAATTATTCCATACGTAATGCCAGAAAACAAATTGATAACGTCATTGCCAACTGCGTAGAATGTATCCTATGTAACAGAAAACGTGGCAAAGGAGAAGGTTTACTTAATCCTATCCCAAAAGAAAATTCACCATTGAGCACGTATCACATTGACTTTATAGGTCCTATGCCTTCTACGAACAAGAATTATCAACATATTTTCACTGTCGTCGATGCCTTTACGAAATTTGTATGGTTATACCCAGTAAAATCGACATCGTCACGCGACGCGATAGAAAAGTGAAAGCTACAACAAACTACCTTTGGAAATCCTACACGAATTATCAGTGACAGAGGAAGCGCATTTACTTCGAATGATTTTGAGACCTATTGCGTAGAAGAAGAAATAGAGAATATTAAAATTACAGCAGGAATTCCCCGTGGTAACGGTCAGGTTGAAAGGATGCATGAAACTTTAATTCCTATACTCTCTAAACTTTCAATTTCCGATCCAACGAAATGGTACAAATACGTGTCTATGGTTCAACGAATAATGAACAGTACCGCTTCTCGAAGTACTAAATTCACACCATTCGAACTGTTGACAAGCGTGAAACTAAAAGGCATAACAGACATACGAGTGAAAGAAGTCTTAGAAGAAGAGTACCTTAACGCGACGATGAAAAAGAGAGAAAAAATGAAGGAAGAAGAAAGAAAGAATATCCTTAAGATTCAAGATGAAAACCAGAAATCCTTTAAGAAAAGGAAAAAATCATGCAAGTACAAGACAAGAAATTCACGTGCAATCAAGCCTACGTGGTACGGAACAAGAATGAAATTACGACCGAAATTCCTAGGTCCCTACAAAGTGACCAATGTCAAGTCCCACGACCAGTGCGGTGTCATCAAATTCGAACAACATGAACGTCCTAACATCACGTCTTCTGCTGCCGACTACACGAAGCCAGGGCATCCCTACTATCCTGATTTAGACGACTGGCATGACATCCCCGCTACCCCGATTCAGATGACTGACAAGGTATCCCGCCATCCGATGTCCGCACCAGAGTACCCCCTGCATGGTCCTGTGTACTCGATGTCAGCACAAGAGCATCCCCTGCATGGTCCCGTGTACTTGATGTCAGCACCAGCGCATCCCCTGCATGGTCCCGTGTATTGTAATTGTGTTCCATTTTATTTCTTTTTCAGAGACTGTCAGTGCCTATTGCTTAATGTCATCCGAGACCGCATGACAGCTAGGATGGCCGATCTGTAGAAAGCAGAACTGAACTCTTAACTATGAACTTTAAACTTCATAAAATGTTATTTGTAAACGCATCTAATGTCTGGCGCAAGAGGGCGCCTCTAGCACGAACATTATCACGAGCCCTCTACTCTGTTTGGGGAGAACATTAAGACTCCAGCTGTGGATTCCGTCGTGGACGGACTACGTTTTTTTTCAATTCTTTCTTAATAAATGTAATTGTTTTTGTCATTTACGATGGTTTCTAGTTAGTTTATGTTGTGGATGTTTTACTCCAACCCCGCGCCCAAATATATATATATATATATATATATATATATATATATATATATATATATATATATATATATATATATATATATATATATATATATATATATATATATATATATATATATATATATATATATATATATATATATAAAAAAATATATATATATATATATATATATATATATATATATATATATATATATATATATATATATATATATATATATATATACACTGCTGGCCACTGTAAATGCAACACCCTGAAGGAAACATGCAAATAACATGAAATTTACAACATGCATTAGCGGAGGTGAGACATGCAAATGATTAGAATTTCAGCGCAGACGCACATCACGCGCGCCTGTGGCGCCACTTCAAAGCGCTATTTAAGGCTTGGAGATTTCGACGATTTCAAGTTCGGCAATTGTGTTTTTCTTGTGGTTTTTTCAAAAAAACGATCAATTATGCCTCTTCAAAAACAGCGATCATCTTTTGATCAAGTATCCGAGTTCGACAGAGGAAGGATAGTGGCCTACCGAGATTGTGGATTATCTTTCAGGGAAATCGGTAGTCGTGTTGGACGAAACCAAACAACTGTAATGCGGATATGTGATCGTTGGATGCAGAGGGTACGACGGACCGGCGTGTTCGATCGCATCCACCTCAGCGCACCACTTCACGTGATGACAGGCAAATTGTGCGCATGGCAGTGACGGATCGCTCAGGCACATCACGAACCATAGCACAGCACATGCAGTCTGTAACACATCATCCAGTGTCTGCGCGTACCATTCGACGCCGTTTACAGCAGAGTGGTCTGTCCGCAAGACGTCCATTCCTTTGTCTACCCTTGACGCAGAACCACAGACGTCTCCGCCGCCAATCGTGCGATGACAGAAGGATGTGGAAGGCAGAATGGAATGAAATTGTCTTTACTGACGAGTCACGCTTCTGTCTGCAACACCACGATGGTCGCATTCGAGTCTGGAGACACGGTGAAGAGAGGATGCTGCACAGCTGCGTTATGCGCCGCAACACTGGTCCTGCACCGGGTATTATGGTATGGGGCGGTATTGGATATCACTCTCGCACACCTCTAGTACGCATTGCCGGTACTTTATACAGCCAGCGCTACATCTCCGAGGTGTTGGAGCCAGTTGTCCTTCCTTACCTTCAGGGCTTGCCCAGAGCCATATTTCAACAGGATAATGCGCGACCACACGTGGCACGCATTTTCCAACGGTTCTTCGTCAATCGCCAGATTGAATTGCTTCCCTGGCCGCCTCGCTCTCCGGATCTTTCGCCGATAGAAAACATGTGGTCCATGGTTGCTCTACGATTCACCCAGATTCCATCCCCAGCTGCCACAGCAGATCAGCTTTGGCAACGTGTGGAAGCTGCTTGGTCTTCTGTACCCCAAGAACTCATCCAAAGTCTCTTTGAATCAATGTCGAGCCGTGTGGCAGCGGTGATCTCCAACAATGGCGGCTACTCTGGCTACTGATTTTGGCAGGAACCACACTTCACAGAAGTCTATAAATTTAATCATTTGATACTTGGTCAATATGTTATCTACAAAATAAATTTTGTTGTGATATCTCTTGTCTTTCTTGGTGTTGCAATTTGGGTGGCCAGCCTCCTTATATATATATATATATATATATATATATATATATAAGGAGGGCCGGGGCACCCAATGGGCAGCCGGTCTACCTAATGGCTGCCCATATCATCACACCCGGTGCACGACCCGTATGACGATACCGAATGCAAGAAGGCCACGTGCGTTCTCCTCGGTGACTCCAGACACGTAGACGTAGACGTCCATCATGATGCTGAACGCAGAACCGGGACTTGTCTGAAAAGACGACGTGGTGCCACTCCTGTATCCAGTTTTGTAGTTGGGCGCACTACTGTCGCCGCGCGTCTCCATGCTGTAGTCAATGGAAGCCGCAATAATGGTCGCCGTGGAGACAGTCCGTTCTGCCTCAAACGTCGTTGCACTGTCCGTGCGGATACATGTCGGGCTGCAAACAAGCCCATGTCTGTCCTCTTGGGCGTTAGTGGCGGGAGGCCGTTGACATTCTACATAGCGTTCAGTATGACCCTCCTGAACCCATCAATTCCATATTCGCGTCACAATCGTTGGATTCCGACCAATGCGAGTAACAATATCGCGGAAGGATAAACCACACTCTCGACAGGCCACGACCCTGCCGCTATCGAATTCCAACACGTGCTGGTAGCCATTTCTCCTTATACGAGGCATAACACGATCTCCTCACAAACAACCAATATTCAAATACTATTTCCGAATGAGAAACCCGTAGCGTAACTTTCCTTTTACATTGAGTTTGAGATTTTGTTTCTCCCTCCTGCGTCGTTCGATTGCGCTTAAATGCTAATCATTTGCTTATCCCAGCATCATCTTTCTTTCATGCGAATTTGACGTTTGTATCATCCCTCCTTCATGGTGTTGCAATTTTAATGGCCAGCAGTGTGTGTGTGTGTGTGTATATATATATATTTGCACCACGTGTGTCTGTGTGTGTGTATATACTCTGTAGGTAATAATTATCTGCTCAGTACCTCGCTCTAGTGTTCTCTTGGTGAAAAAGTATGTTTTTGTTCTTGCTGGTGCGTTGCGCAATCAGCAATCAACTGAAACTGAAGACGCCAAACTTCACGTTATAATAAGATATCTAACTCGACATCAAATAATTCGAAACTTTATTGGGAAAACTATGATTTTATTTAGCAGCTGAATAATTTTTCGAGAAGTTATAAGAAGCTTTAAACTTAGAAAAAGACGAAAAAAAAATTAAAACTTTGAAAAACTGGTCTTGAAATAGATTTTCTTTTTAAGTCCTTAAAAGAGCTCCTGAAATGCGGGATCAAAAGTAATTTTCTTCAAATATTTTCCAAGTCAAAATAATTTCAGAGTTTCGCTCAGAAAGATATATATTTTTCCCTTAAGAAAAAGGGGACAAAATTTCTTTTTTTTTCAAGCATTTGAAATCCTCGCTCATTCACTTTGTCGAGTAAAATAATTTCAATCCAGGAAATACAGTCCCTACGTAAAGAGGGGGGAACCAAGATTACGGTTTTTGTTTCATATAAAAGTATCACCGCCGACTGAAGCATTTCAGGTTTGCTGCTGGTGCGACACATAATTCCGCATTTCTTTACCAGCAATAAAAAAAAAAAATTATTGACAAAATTTTTTTTGCCCTCAACATTCATCTCTGTTTTTACTGCACTGATGCATTTTGAGCTAGAAGTGCGGAACAACTCCAGATATTCTTGGAGTACTTAGGCATCTCTGCAAAATGCGAGCTCTTTCAAAGACTTGATACAAGTTACGAGAGGGGGAAAAAAAGGAAAATAAGAGTTTCGTCTTATTAGCAATTGCATTTCCGCGCGCAAGTTACATAGATGAGCAAGAAATAACATTATTGCTTGAGCTAATATACACGCAGGAGAAAGTGAATGAGTTGTGACGAGGAGATAACGTGGGACCCCAGGATGCAATGATTTTTAATAAACATGGAGTGTACGCGATTCCCCCCCCCCCCCAACCCTCCAAAAAAAAAAATTTTTTTCGCAGGAAAGTAGAAATTTTTTTTTTTTATTTTGGGATTTTAATAAAAACTAAAGGAAAAGCAGGATATTGTTAAAGGAAGGAATTTTCATTCTTTAATTTTTTGCTAAACGGGAAAAACTAAAAAAATTTTCAAAATAAAATTTTGCACTAATACGAAAATAAAATTTAATTATGAGTAAATTTTTTTTAAATTTTCAAAACCAGAAAGCACATTGGTTTATGTACAATTTTACTACAAAAAAGGTTAAATGTATTGTCGCGATCAATCTGGTATGCAACCGATACACTGACTATATTTTATGGGGTATATCTTGTTAGAGACAAAAAAAAAATTCAGGTAGTCTCTTCTAACGAAACTACTGCGGGTTAATAAGGTAGGATTACTTATTGTTGCTTACATCTTTTGTATGTACTAGGGGCTTCACCCCTAGGCTCGCTCCTCTCTGTAAGGGGTCAAGGTATATTGAGTTTGTTGGAGTGCCATGGTCTTACGACTTTACCTCCAATAGCAAGATATGTACATCAGAAAATATGTGCTCAGCAGTAAAATAAAAATATAAAAATTAAGCCCTCTTCAGATAAGTAAAATAAAAAATATAATAAGAATTAAAAG
This sequence comes from Dolomedes plantarius, assembly GCA_907164885.2. Classification (NCBI taxonomy): domain Eukaryota; kingdom Metazoa; phylum Arthropoda; class Arachnida; order Araneae; family Dolomedidae; genus Dolomedes; species Dolomedes plantarius. The sequence continues at coordinate 139,461,334 of OU015497.1, read as the reverse complement.
AATAAAATTCAAATATTTAGAAAAAAAGAGCGTCCACCGGGATCGACACGGGGACTATCGCATACGAACAGCGCGATCTAGCACAACGCCAATCATGGCACAGTAAGTTGAATGAATAAGTTGTTAATAGCAAGATACATAGTGGTGATTCTCGGGCACTGCAGTTTCCATCCATTTACTGTTGTCACCCTTATGTGAAGGGGAATCACTGTTGAATCATCACTGTTTCAGCTTTAAAATTCAATTAAAAATCGAAAATTTAAGATATAGACTTGAAATGAGGTTTATATGAATAAGAAAGCTTTCAGCTTCCAGATGATGTAAATATTTTCTTTGTAAGATAAAAACTCGAAGAGCATCGATATTATATCCACTTTGGGGACGATATTTCTTGGAAAACTGTGTTTCATTTTTTGATGAAAATATTAGTCTGTTTTAAAATATTTTTAAACAAATGAGGTCTAGTTTGAAAGAGAAATGTCTGTAGTCTTAGACTGTAAAAAGATCAAAATTCTACGATCACTTTTTGGCGAGTTATCGTAATCTGAAGACGAAAAAGTCAATATTTCTTGAAAAACTGTGTTCATTTTTTGATGAAAATATTAGTCTGTTTTAAAATATTTTTAAACAAATGAGGTCTAGTATGAAAGAGAAATGTCTGTAGTCTTAGATTGTAAAAAGATCAAAATTCTACGATCATTTTTTGGCGAGTTATCGTAATCTGCAGATGAAAAAGTCAATATTTTCCCACAAAACATAAAATAAAAATAAAAACTTAAAGTCCGACGAAGATGAGACGTGTCTTACTTTGTTCCCCACATTTTTCTGCATTTATTGGTATCGGTCTCGACCCCATACCCCCAGCGGTTTCGGAGGAGATAGCGTAACAAGCTTTTGACAGCGGCGGCGGCAGTTACTTTTTTTTAGAATAGAGAGATATATGTATCTATATCAGGGGTGTTTAACCTGCGGCCCGCGGGCCGCATGCGTCCCGGCACACCATATTTTGCGGCCCGCGCATGGTATAACAAATATAAATCATTCCAATGTTGATGTTGTGTTTCACCATTTTTCTAATCCTAATGCAATTAAAATCAATTCAAAATCATATTTCTTTGTTATAAAGCCATTCTTACACCATGTTCATATGACAATTCATGCCTTTATAACACTAAACTTGATTACATGCAAAATTGTATCTTTGATATTTTTCAACTACAGGGTGGCTAATAAATACTGTGACAAATATCGAATCATTTAATTACACACAGATGAAATAGAAAATGGAAAATACAACATTATGAACATTATACATGAAAGTTTACCATGAAATAATTTTACTCGAATCGACCGCCATCTTTATCGATTACTAAAGATAATTTCTTACGCCACTGTCCTATTGCGGCACGAATCATTTTATGAGGTAATTTGTCCCATTCACTCCGTATGGAAGCTTTGAGGGAGTTCAAACTTCTGTGCTGCTTAGCATTTTCTTTAGACTCTAAAATCCCCCAAATGCAATAGTCTAAAGGATTTAGATCTAGTGAAGAAAGTGGCCAATCTTCTTGCTTGATAAACTTCGGGCAATTGGCATGGAGCCATTCCTGTATTGTTTTGGATCGATGGGACGGTGCAGAATCTTGCTGAAATATCCAATTCTTTTTGGGATACAATCTGTTAGCATGTGGTAATAAACGTGTAGCCAATACTTCCTGTTTGTAATATTCAGCATTGATTTTTACCCCTTTATCGATGAATTTCAGAGGCAGTTTTCCATTGTGTGACACTGCAGCCCAAACCATAACAGAATTCTTGTTCTGAAAGCGTTTAACAGTTCGAAGATTTTCAGGTATATCCTCGAAGGTTGCTGAATATACAACATCATTTTTAGCATTATAACTTTGTTCTGTACAAAACAGCTTCTCATCAGAGAAAATTATTTTTTCAACACTTTTGCTACCGTGCCGGTTCAGCAATTTCTTACATCTTCGTAACCTTTTTACTATTTGTGCAGTAGTCAAACCTTGAACTTTTCTTTTGCGATAAGGGCGAAAACCCAGGTCTTCATTTATGATAAGTTGCATAGTTCTGCGACTGATGTTCTCTTCTGCAGCCATTTTATTTGCAGAACGTTGTGGATTTCTTCGTATCTTTTCACGAATTCTTTTGATTCGTTCTTTTGTACGAACAGTGCGTGGACGACCGGACCTTGGTCGATCTTTACAGCTATTGGTATCCAATAATCGATTTATAGTCCTATATATAAACGTCCTATTAAAACCAAGGCATTTTAATTGCTTAAATATTTTACATGCAGAAAATCCGCGATCAAAAATCTGTTTAACCATTAACCTTTTGGCTTCCATCTTTAGAAATATTCTACATGTTTTACTTTAAACAAAAATCGTCTGCGTTTACAAAAAGTTACCAATCACACAAATAGATAGATAAATTGTTTTTCCAAACGATTAAAATTAACTCTTATTTTTTGGAGTGTTACAGTATTTATTAGCCACCCTGTATTAAGGCGATACACGCCAAATCTGGTGCCTTTGACGCAATCTCGCATTTGACTTGGCGAGTTTTGAAGGAGAAAGAAATTCCTCTTTACCGAACGCGGCAGCGTCAGTTTTCTATTGCTTTTATATAAAGATTCTTTTATTAGGTATGGATTTCTTTATATCATTTTCTTGTTACTTGAACATGTTAATCTAAATTCTTTATTTGAAAACGTAATGTACTCAATTCCACTATGCTTTCACGATGTAACATTACTACGTTTGGAATATTTCGACAGCACTGATTATGAGCGCGTTTTTCAGCCGTCTACTTGCTACTCGAATGCTTTAGATTTCTTTCTTAGGTTGGTACCACACCAATAGAAATGTGTTAGATGAACATCATTATTTACGATAGATTTTTGAAGAGCACACATTTAGAATCCTTTTTTTATTATTCCAGTTTTGTTTTAACAGATTAATATATTGCAAATAATTGTGTATTGATAGGCTGATAATATAAAAATATAATAATATAGCTGTGAAAGTTTAAACTTATTTTGCTAACTATATTGTGTATTTTGTATTTGGTGCAGTACAATTCATACGGTTAATAAGAGAAAGTAAGTTAAAATTGTTATTCTCATAAAATTGATTTCAACATTATTACTTCATTTTATAAAATTTCTTTGCAGAAACCATAAATGGCGTTATTAAAACAAAAGCGAAAAATTCAAGATGAAAATAGTACATTCAATGATTCTTGGACAAATGACTATTTTTTTATTAACTACAAAAATTCACCTTTGTGCTTAATTTGTTCTGAGAAACTTGCTATGATGAAAGAATACAATATTAAACACCACTACATGCAAAAACACGGAGAAAAATATGAAAAGTTTACAGGTCAGCTAAGAAAAGACAAGTTAAGTATAATGCAAAATAACTTAATGGGGCAACAGAGTTTATTCACAAAATTGTCGGCTAATGGAAAGGCTTGCACAAGAGCTACCTATGAAATAAGCCACGTTTTAGCTAAGAAACTAAAACATTTTTCTGACGGTAGTGTAATAAAAGAATGTCTCGAAATAGCCGCTGGATTAATATACCCTGAAAAATCAAATCTATTCAGAAACTTAAGCTTATCGCGGTATACTGTGGCTAGTCGAATTGATGAAATGGCAGAAAACGTCGCGAGCAATTTAATCAAACGTAGCCATACTTATGAATATTTTTCAATTTGTTTGGATGAATCCACGGATATCTCTGATACTGCAATTTTTTTTTCGTGGCGTGGACACAGCATTGAACGTAACCGAAGAATTACTAGACTAGGTTAGAATGAAAGGAACAACAATAGCTTCAGATATCTCCCAAGCAGTACAGGAGACTGGAAAAGTATGGACTTCCACTTGCCAAACTTAGCGGCATAGCAACTGATGGGGCACCTGCTATGAGAGGTCGTCATTCAGGTTTAACTTCACTTATAATTTACTCTTTGAGCATTGAACATAAAAAACAAATTTTTTGTTGTCATTGTGTTTTGCATATTGAAAATTTATGTGCAAAACAATTAACATTCGGTAGTGTTATGAAGATAGTAGTGTCAACTATAAATTTTATAAGATCAAGTGCGTTAAACTATCGCCAATTTAAAGAATTTTTATTACTACTTGATTCCGAATATGGAGATGTCATTTATTTTAGAGAAGTGCGTTGGTTCAGCAAGGCAAAAGTTTTGCAAAGATTTTACGATCTTTTAGAAGAAATAGTTTTGTTTATGGATCAAAAAGGCAAACCGATTGAACAACTTAATAACACTGCATGGATTGCTGATCTTGCGTTTCTAGTGGATATTGCATCTCACCTATCCGATTTAAACATAAAAATGCAAGGCAAAAACATTATAATTTCTTAATTCATCACCAACATTAAATCATTCTTAGCAAAGCTATCATTTTGGGAAAAGCAGTTGGAAAAAAATAATGCATTCAACTTTGTCAATTTACAATGTCGCTCATTAGCAAACATGAATATGTATGCAAAGAAAATAAAAGAATTAAAAGTTGAATTTGAGGAACGATTCACAGCATTTCTCGATAAAGAAGTTCGAATTTTTACTTCGCAATTCTTTTTAAATATTGATGATGTGCCAGATGATTTGCAAATGGAAATAATAGAATTGCAATTCAACTCAGAGCTGAAGGATATATTTAATAGCAAAGATCTTTTAGATTTTTATAAAAATTATATTTTATTCGAACAATTTCCAAAACTTCGAAAATTTGCCTCACGAATATTGTCGCTCTTCTCAACAACTTATGTGTGTGAACAATTTCTTTGATGAAATTAACTAAAACATCAAAACGGAGTGTGTTGACTGATACACACCTTAAATATACATTGCGATTGGCTTCGAATAGCATACCACCGAATATAGCAGACATATTAGAAAGACGCCAATTTCAAAAATCACATTAAGTTCGAGTTCGTTCAAAATTACCACATCACATTGCATACCAAGATTATAATATTATATACAATGTATTTTTCATTTTCATAATAAAACTAAACTTTTGAATGTAGTTGACTGTTTTATGCAGCCCGCCTGCCTTCATAAAATTTACCATGCGGCCCAGATGCTGCAAAAGGTTAAACACCCCTGATCTATATATATGTACGTATGTATATATATATGTATATACATATATGTATGTCAAAATTTTGACGCATCTTGGTACTTTTCTGTTTAACTTGTCCAAGCGATAGACTAAGTTTGGAGCACTGTCGAAATTATAACTCGCGAGGACGGGCGGACGGACAATTAATTTTAGCGTCTGAAATTTTCCTTTCCGCAGGACTGTTATGGAGGAACGTAATCTTATGTTTAAAAAAAAAAAGTTTGCATATAAGATAAAGGAGGAAAGCAGTCTCAAAAAGTAGGAAAAGCAGCGAAATCAGAAAAAAATACCGCACCAGAATAAAGATAAATCACGAGATAAGATGGTGGTGGTGTTGTTGTTGTTGCTAATACCCCTTGGCCAGAAGTTCGAGACCAGGTCTATATAGGCTTTGCGGGCCAAGGAATGCGGCTCCATTTTACAATAGCATAAAGCTCGGAGTCCGACAGGGATCCATGCCATCACAATTTCGACCGAGCACCCCCTCCCAGGTGCGATATCTCGGGGAATCGTAACTTCTTCCACCCTCTCTGACATCATAGAAGTACTTTCCGGTCTACGGATTTAACATGCCCGTATCTGGCCTACACACCAAGGTATTTAATTGCGTAAATCGAGATACGAACCGAGCACAATCAGCGCCGAGACATTACCACTAGGCTACCTCGATGTAATAACTGTACAATATTCGACGTCTCTAAAAATTATAGACATCATCTATTTCCATTTAAAAATTGTGACTTATAAAGTCCCTTCCTCTACGCCCTAAAAAGCACTAAGAAGTTCATGAGGTTTTCTTAAGGACCTCTAAAACCCCGATAAAATTTTAATACACTGCTGGCCACTGTAAATGAAACACCCTGAAGGAAACATGCAAATACCATGAAATTTACAACATGCATTAGCGGAGGTGAGATATGCAAATGATTAGAATTTCAGCGCAGACGCACATCACGCGCGCCTGTGGTGCCACTTCAAAGCGCTATTTAAGGCTTGGAGATTTTGACGATTTCAAGTTCGGCAATTGTGTTTTTCTTGTGGTTTTTTAAAAAAAAACGATCAATTATGCCTCGTCGAAAACAGCGATCATCTTTTGATCAAGTATCCGAGTTCGACAGAGGAAGGATAGTGGCCTACCGAGATTGTGGATTAACTTTCAGGGAAATCGGTAGTCGTGTTGGACGAAACCAAACAACTGTAATGCGGATATGTGATCGATGGATGCAGGAGGGTACGACGGACCGGCATGTTCGATCGCATCCATCTCAGCGCACCACTTCACGTGATGACAGGCAAATTGTGCGCATGACAGTGGCGGATCGCTCAGTCACATCACGAATCATAGCACAGCACATGCAGTCTGTAACGCATCATCCAGTGTCTGCGCGTACCATTAGACGCCGTTTACAGCAGAGTGGTCTGTCCGCAAGACGTCCATTGCTTTGTCTATCCTTGACGCAGAACCACAGACGTCTCCGCCGCTAATGGTGCGATGACAGAAGGATGTGGACGGCAGAATGGAATGAAATTGTCTTTACTGACGAGTCACGCTTCTGTCTGCAACACCACGATGGTCGCATTCGAGTCTGGAGACACCGTGAAGAGAGGATGCTGAACAGCTGCGTTATGCACTGCCACACTGGTCCTGCACCGGGTAATATGGTATAGGGCGGTATTCGATATCACTCTCGCACACCTCTACTACGCATTGCCGGTACTTTAAACAGCCAGCGCTACATCTCCGAGGTGTTGGAGCCAGTTGTCCTTCCTTACCATCAGGGCTTGCCCACAGCCATATTCCAACAGGATAATGCGCAACCACACGTGGCACGCATTGTCCAACGGTTCTTCGTCAATCGCCAGATTGAATTGCTTCCCTGGCCGCCTCGCTCTCCAGATCTTTCGCCGATAAAAAACATGTGGTCCATTGTTGCTCTACGATTGACCCAGATTCCATCCCCAGCTGCCACAGCAGATCAACTTTGGCAACGTGTGGAAGCTGCTTGGTCTGCTGTACCCCAAGAACTCATCCAAAGTGTCTTTGAATCAATGCCGAGGAGTGTGGCAGCGGTGATCTCCAACAATGGCGGCTACTCTGGCTACTGATTTTGGCAGGAACCACACTTCACAGAAGTCTATAAATTTAATCATTTGATACTTGGTCAACATGTTATCTACAAAATAAATTTTGTTGTGATATCTCTTGTCTTTCTTAGTGTTGCGATTTGGGTGGCCAGCAGTGTAGTTCCTAAGAAGTCAATAAAATTTGAAACATTTTACAGTCATGAGAAAATATTGAAAAAAAATTAAATCAAAGAGAAAGGAAATCGAAAGTTAAAAAAAAATACTTTATTGTGAGAACAATGAAATTTTTTATACAAAACATGAGCTTTATGTAAAAATTATAATGATAAAAGTCTATGTCAAAGCCATTAACAATAATACAGTCTTTCACAGGAAATATTTACACTGACGTATCTTTGGCATTTTCTTTCAACAGCTCTTTCTCGAAATATTCTACAGTCTTCTTTAAGCCAACGCTCAATGGTACCTAGAAAATGTTTTCAAAATATAAATTGTAAAGATAACTGAAGAAAATGATGAAAATTTAACTATCATATATTAAGTTCTGGGAAAAAAACACAATATATATATATATATATATATATATACAGTGGAATCTCGATCGATCGTTCTCCGAATCATCGTTTTCCAGTATGTGTCTAATTCGCTCAGTCCCGAAGACCATATTACTTTGTTATGTTCCCGTATCTATCGTTTTCCCGCATTTATCGTTAAATTCAGTCGGTCCCTTGAAAAACGATAGATTGAGATTCCACTGTATATATATATATATATATATATATATATATATATATATATATATATGGAGAGGGAGGGAGAGAGAGAGCCATTCCTGTGCCCTGAGCAAGAATTTGCATTTGGGCCCCTCTATTAATTGAGTTTGGGAAAATAATAAAACAAATACAGCATTTTGGGCTCCGCTTCCAAATGAGTCCTGGGTGGGTTCCCCTGTTGCCACTGCCTAGTTACGGCACTGCATATATATTACAGCACAATTTTTCTCTTGAAAACTTTGAAAAAAAAGAAAAAATCCCATTTTCTAAGCCTGAATGAAAATAAAGAATTAGGTAACCTTAAATTTTAAAGGTATTTTTATAAAAATAATTAATTATAAAATGCAAAACTAGTTTTTTTAATCAATGCACAGCCTTTTTTTATAAGTAAGAGTTTTAGAAAGTATGAGTTTGAACCATAAACTATCCATTCTGGATTTGTATGCTCTAATTCAGATTTTAAAAGTGTGTTCTGCCAAATATTTAAGGGGTTTTGTGAGACACTGATGGCTAAGCAATAATTTATCTTACCCTCATATTTTAATTTTTATAATCACTATTATTTGTTTTTATGATGAATTTTTTAATGATTTTTTTTGTTTAATTCAATAAAATCAAAGTATTAAAGCAATATTTGTTTCATTCAATATCATATTAAATTTAGGGGAGGATAGGGTCTATTGATGAAAAAAAAATGCAAAGGGTTCTACGAATTTTCAAAAATGTTCTGAGGATTCTACGATCAAAAAAGTTTGGGAACACTGTTCTAATTAATTAAGTTAACCCTGTGTGTGCCATTATTTTGAATGACATATTTTATATACTCCTCTCTTTTCCATTAGATCAACAACACAAGATGTCACCATATTTTTTTTTCTTCTCAAGTTTTTTAAAGCACATAATTATTTATGCAGTTACATTATGGTCCTTCAGCATTCATTTTCAATGACCAGAAGCCACAACAGCCTTTTTTTTTCTCTTAGGGCTGATGCTATCGATCTTCTTATCTGGAGATGGATGCATTAACCAAATAAACTACCCTGACAATATGCCAGGGTAGCTGAATAGTGAGCCATTTGAGAACTTTTTATCACTAAAGTTATGTTTCTGTAAAAATATTGAAAGTTGTTTTCAATTCATATTTTTCACAGCAAACAAGAAATAATTCTTTCCTGTCATGTATATGGTGAATAAAACTGAGATGAACTGTATTATTAATTTAGTTTACCAGATAATATGAATCAATGACAGTCACATATGGATAATTACTAAACAAATTACTTAAAATGCACATAAAAAAAAGTAAATACGGCAAACCATTAATAATCAAATTATAAAATTTAATGTGTGAAAAAAAATTATACTTAACAGTTTTCATCCATAAATATTAGGTAATTTTAGAATTTAAAACATTTAATTAAATACTGATCTTGAAATTAAACCTGTAATTATTAAAGTAAATGTTAGGAGTTAAACATTCAACAAATGAAACAAGTACATTGCTTCCTATAAGAGTATCACATTAAAGTTATCTCTTCAATGACTAAACAGTAAAGACATACTCTTTTGATGAAGACATTAAAACTGATAGTTTGATTAAATTTATCTGAATAAATTTATTTATATTATAAATTTACTTATTTATTTTTGTGATGTTAATTCACATTTAAATGCAATTTTTCTGTATTAGAAATTCATATGTTCCCAGGAGTTTTAAGGGTACATAACAAGTATATATTTTAATTCTTAGAATCTCAATTTTGTATTTAAGAGCCCTTAATTTTACAGAAATCTCCATGACAACTTTTTTTTTTCCAACCAAATCTGCCAGATTAGTCTTAAAGCTTTCAGTATCATATCACGCTGTTCTCTGCCATAATGATTTGAGGACTATTTGAGTTTGGTAATGTAACAAGGGTGGTAATGATTTGCTGCCAAATTTCATGTACAAATGTTAACACAGATTAGGTAAAAGGACATAAATAAATGCTTAGAGTATTTCATTTAGGGCCCACAGGGATGTTATAGTGTTCTTTTTTCAAAAATTTCAAGGCCAGATTTCGGCGTAGGTGCAGGTGGACTTATGCCCAGAGCACTAAATTTCAGAGTGATGAAATTCATGTGAGTGTGGGTAATGGAGGGAGTAACTAAGGCTCTTTTAGAGGAATTGTATCCTCTATTAGAGTTTCAGGATGCATTGTGATTGACATCAGTGACTCTACCTCCACATAGTTCCGGCTGGAAACTCGACTTGTCCAGGCTAAGAGGGATGTGGTTTGGTAACCTAGTCTTACTCCTCATTGAGTATACACTAACAGGTTACTACAACCCTAAATTAACATCTGCATGTGGGACTTCTTGTACATGTAGTAGAACTGCATACAGTGACCATGCATTTTTAGCCATATTTACCTTTGGGTAGAATGGTTTCTCTTCTGGACTACAAAAATTTCACTTCAAAATCTGAGTAAAAACTAAGTATACAAATTTCATCATATCCTCATAAAATTAAGCCAAGCATATAAGATCATTAAGGAGTAATGGAGTATAAAGTTTGAATAGCCCTCATTTTGATAACACAAAAAATGTTTTAAGAATTTTTCATATGTAAATTATACAATGCAGAAAAAATTCACATTTTTTAAGCTATTAATGAAAATAAAAATAACTTTATTTGTAAGTTTCAAATATTAGTTTGAAGACAATGACAAAATAGCATAAGTTATTTAAAATAAGCATGTGGTTCCAATCAGTGAACACAGACTGGGTAGAAGGATCTAAATAAATACTAAAAACATTTTATTTTAGGCCCTTAACCCTAGCGTCAATGACCAAACGGTTCCCTTACTTTCAATGACTGGGTACCGCGGTACCCACATCGAATTTCAAAAGCGTAATGCTGAAATCAGCTTTTTTTCTACCACCCCTTCTATTTAAATGAAACTGATTTTTTCACCCCCGTCCTCGTGGAATGTGAAATTGGAATTCTACTAACAGCAAATGCTAATAATATCAACACTGATCATACCATAGAAATGTGGAAACCAACTTCATATCTACTTTACAGAGTATGAGCAAGTATGAGTATAAATAGGTTTGGAATATCCTTCGATTCATTCGATTTGATAATTACGAACTGCACGACTCAAAAATGATAAAGCTGCTGCAATTTGTGATCTTTGGGTTTACTAAAAAATAACTTAGGAAAAAAGTGTAAAGCATCGAAAAATCTGACGATAGATGAGCAGCTAATTCCATATCGTGGAAGAATTCGATTCACCCAGTTTATGCCAAATAAGCCCGGAAAATACGGTATAAAAGTATGGTGGATATGTGATGCCATTAATTTTTATACGGTCAATTGTATACCGGTCTCTGGTTAATTGTATACCGAAAAATCCGGAGGACAACGAGAAGTCAATCAAGGAGAATGGGTCGTAAAAGAGCTGGCTACTATATACAAACGCTCCGGCAGAAACATTATTATGGATAATTTTTTTACATCACTCTCTTTGGCTCAACTTTTGTTGTCATGTCGTCTGACAATCGTAAGAACTCTGAAAAGGAACAAGAAATATATTCCAACTGAAATACTACCATGTCAAATACGAGAATAGCAAATTTCTTTATTTAGATTCAATTGCGATGTAACAATATGTTCATATGTTCCTAAGAAGAAAATAGCTATTATATTGCTTTCTACTTTACATCATGATAAAAGTATCTCTTTTATCAGATGGGCTGCGTATACAGATTTTGCTACGTAGCGGCTGGTCTTCAGTTTTCACTGCGTGTATGTCTAGACGACAGGATGCATTAATTTTGTGAATTATCAGATGGGCCAAGCAAAAGCCAGAAATCATTACGTTTTACAACAAAACAAAATCTGGTGTTGACACGATGAATCAGATGCTTCGAAAATATACCTCTCAGAGACAAACACTTGGGTTTTATTTCAACATTTTGTACATATCTGCTCTAGCTCCTTATTTTATTTATAACGTGAATGTCGATATGCCCAGCCATAAAAAGAATGACCGCCGTTTATTGACTGGCTAGTTACTATTGGAGTTCATCTCCCAATTATGCACATAATGCAATGGGCTATCTCTGGTACCCCTCATAACAGACTATATATTAATTTATTCACATCATTGCCTACAATGGTAAGGCAAATTATCCAATAAAGTTGAGATACAAAATAGAGATTTGCCTAAGATATAACAAGAAAAGCTTATAGTATATCCGCTATATACAAGAAACATGCATATCTAGAATACTCAAGAGTTAAAAGCTTTACCCCTATTTTTTAAGTTCAGTATGTAAAAACTACTGAATACAGAGGAGAAAGTAATATTAATGATGAATTTGGTTTACTTGATAAGTATTCATTAAGGGCCTGTAATATGCAACTGATTCCACAAAAGAAAACAAATCTCAGGTCCCCAACAGTTTTAAACAAAAGTTTGGTCCATTACTGTTGTTAAATTTTCTGGAGATGCATGTCACATTAATTTAGAACCAACTTATTACACTAATGAAGTTGTATCTAGTGCAGTTTGGTCTTACTGTGTTTGAATTTAAGACTAATAACTTCTGTTCATTTTTTGTCTGTTTTTTGAATGAATTTCTAAACTACCAGCAATGCAAATTATTTGAAATATGCACTTCTTAATAATTTTTAATAATACAGTAACAAGTTGCAAATAGCTTCCAATTATCAAATAATTATCATCTATGGCATTTTTTTTCTTTAAATGCTCTTTAGGTGGACATGCAGGATATTCTTTTAATTTCTATAAGAACAGCTTTTAATTTCTATTCACAGCTTTTAATTTCTATAAGAACTACTGTGAATTATTTAAGAGTGCTTAGATAATGTTCTCAAAGGAAAAGAATAAAAATGTCTTAATTATATTTGTTTTACAAATAAAGTTTTTACCATGTTAAAAATATTTGTATATATTTTTACACTTTCATGAAATCACTATATGAATTAATAATGCACAGAAAAATATTAATTGTACATTCCAATAAACTCATTCAAGGAGTTCTCTTAATTAAAAAATATAATGAAAATAGAATTTACTTAATAACTTTATAACTGTAAAATAGTGTACAGTGAATGATTGCAAATAAGGTACACTACATAGATTCAAACTCTTAAATAATTAAAGAGAACACAGTGTTAAGAAACCTGCGTAAGACATTATCAATGCAATGCTTATTTGCAGCCATTATAAACATGGAAATTTATCCAGTTTTAAATTTAGCATAACTGTAGGTGCTAAAAAACTTATTCCTAAAACAGATTCACCAAAAATTCTGACATTAATTAATCATAAAGTAAACAGCCAGAAAACTTCCAGCAACAGATTGAAAACTGTGATAAAAACTATTTTAATGAGAAAGATTAGCAAAATCTAAACAAAACTTAATATATAAATATTGGGATAAAACAACAACACAAACTACTAATGTTTTCATCAACACACACAGATACTTCAAATGCATTATATATTCGATTTTTTTTCTCAGAATATAGTAGCAGTAAACCAACACAAGAGGCTCTAAAAATATAACCTAAGATTACATACCTTTTCTAATTTTTTAAACCAACACAAGAGGCTCTAAAAATATAATCTAAGATTACATACCTTTTCTAATTTTTTAAAAAATATGTTATTTAAATATGACTTTGTGAATAAAGCAATGCTCCATTGAGACTTCATTGCACTAGACAGAACCCAACATAGTAACATAGGCCCTACTCAGTTTACTCCAGCTTGTGGGAAACAGACTGCAGCAAGCAGAAGCTCCGCACACTAGCCCAAACAAGATCCACAAACCACAGACCCACAGAACCTGCCCTGCACAGCCTGAACCGCAGCGTGGCAAACCACAGAGCAGATGGAGAAACAACGAATGAATATCCTAATAATAGCACAGATCTATCTATCTGGAATGCTTCCGGAGTGACCGCTTCATAAATATATCAGCCTATGGCATCCATTTTGTTTTATGGGTTAGGCTTAACAAGTTAAAAGTAAAGTTAAAAAAGAATATTTGCTATCTAAACCCAAATAATTTATTAGAAACAGCATAATATAGACACAAATCAACTTTATTTCGATTTTTAGACGGCTGAAATAAATGGTTAGGACAGTTTCAAAACAGCTCGCAACCGTTTAAAATTGTTCTCAGCATAAAATATCCTTTCATTGTAACACATTTTTGTTGTGATATTTATATTCCTTAGAGAATTATCTCTTTTCCGCCAGCTTTTGAGTTATCATAGTGTTTCATTTAAATTAATAAGAAGTATTCATTTTATACACTCAGAACTTGAAAATGTAAACACGAGAGAGTCATTCATTCACCGTGATTCATTCATCGTCATTAATTTAAGAAAATTTTAATCAGAGAATCTTTTTCACAGTAAAACAGTTTTTCATTATATTATTTTTTAATACCTTTGTTTATATTTTAACCATATAATATATATATTTTAACTAGATATTACAATAATGTCAAATTTAGTATTTTCGGAAAGTTCCAACCTGTATAGTGCATGCGTAGTGATATGTAAAAACCCGTACTTCGTTACGGAGTACATTCAAATTAAATACAATGGTCAATGTATGCAATTAATGCAAAAAAAAAATATAAAAAAAATTGTAACGGATATTTTTATAGACAAAATAATGTAGAAGAATTGGATAATGTCCAATCGTCTGCCGCATTAGAAAGAAAAAAAAAAATTCAATTTGTCAATTTATATCGTTGTTATGTATGTGACGATAAATTAATTTAAAGTATCAAAAAGACAAGAAACCATGTGATCAGCATTTAATAAATTAAATTCTAAAAATTCCCCAAAAATCAGAAAATAGAGGTAAAGATTAGAAAAAGATTTTGTTTTAACGGAATTTTTATGATCCTTCTCGTGATATAAATTTTATCACCCTCCAATTATTTTAAAATTTAAATAATTAAAATGTGTATAATTTAAATAAAAGAAATTAGAGAAGCTCTTAAGTATACAAATAATATTGACTTTGCAGATGTAAATTGATAAAAATTAAAATTAACACGTCATTTTTGACGGGCTAACCACTAGTATGTAATAGTTGTGTTCTCATGAATGTTCAGGTTTTGTTTATCACTTACTGATGGTTTGAATAAAGGTATGTCCCAAACCACAGGAACCAATGTACCCCAGTAATTTAACCTTTTTGGATCATATAGCCTTAATAGCTTGAGATAACAAAATGTATTATGAATGTTCTGTTAGCATGGAATATGACTTTAAACCTAAAGATACACATCTGAAAATCTCATATACTTGAAGAGGATATGGGCATTTGATTTTACCATGTTTTTAATATTTTCCTAAGAGATGATTTTTGTAAAGGGCAATGATTTCTGCCACACAATTTGTGTCACCAATTGTTCTATGTGACAATAACCTTTATTATCCGAGTACAAATACCATTTCTCTGAAACACAATTGATTTTTAAATTTATGAGGGCATAAAAATGTATTCAATATAAAATTCTAAAGTGCAACTTAACATTTAAAAACAGCTATCTTAGTACAAAATCTACATTGTCCAATATTAATTGACACATCTGAAAAATACTGAATGTAATGTTTAAGGGGAACAATTCATTATATAAATGAGTAGATAAATTTTTGCCACTCATGATGTTTAACACCTGTCCATTATTCTTTTTAGGTCCCTCATTTACAATGGAGATTACAATAATAACCTAATCATGCATTAAACTTTCATTACAAGTTCAAAATTATAAAATTTAGAAACATGGTATAGTTATAAATTCATATAAAATATCCCCAAAATTATTTTTAAAAAAACTTATAAAAATTACTTTAGGACTCCATCCCAAGTATAATTTTGCTCTTCTTATGTCAGGCTTTCTCCTTTGAGGATCATCTTGAACACCAGTCTGTTTCACAATTGGACTTTCACCACCTATAAGTACAGAGAGAAAGAATTATAATACTTTTGCATTGAACACTTTCAGATTGCAACCATGAGCATATTACTAGACAGTAAGAATATATTTTGATAAGTTAAAAACTTTTTTTTAATCTAGCAGAACTCATAATGATAATAATTAATATAATAATAAAATGCTAATGCTGGATCTGATATGCCTATGAAAGACAAATCCTCTTTCAGTTCACCTGATATTAGCATCACATCTTATAAAACCCATTTTAGAGACACTAAGCTTCAAAACAGATTCTTTTTATTTAAAGCTTCCAATAACATTTTCAATTTAAATAAGCAAAAAACTTTTTATATTTAATAAATTATATCTTTCAACATTTGTTTTAAGGAATAATATAAAACTTGATTCCTATTAAGAATGTGTTATAATACAGAATTCTCCTTCAGGAGCCAAAATGTAACAATATGTTGAAGGCAGAAACAAAATTTATCTCCTTACACTCAGAGTTAACTCTGCATTATAACATTTTCTCTTAGTTTTTAAGATGCTTTTAATTATGTTTACCTGATGTGTAATACTTATCATATGAACAAAATATCTTTATGTTACCAGCAATTTTATTTAATATCCAATTTACATAATACCAAATAATTGGATCCTATTACAAAATTTACAACTTGGAAATGTTACTCTTCTCCCCATGATTTTTGAAAAGATGCATAAAAATAATCATGATTTATGTAACTTACTTTAAATTTGGGGACATAAACTGCACGGTATATATACATTTCATTTAAGAAAATAGGGCAGGAAATGTTAAAACTCCTCAGAAATCCTGTATTACTATGGCACACAGACAGGTATGCAGAAGTCATCGGCTCTTATACTGAATTTTCACTTACTATCATGTTTACTGTAGGAGAACATACTATAAAGCACTTAAATGCTACAGCCAGGTACATGTACAAAACTAAGCAAATCCTTTCTTCATTCTATCAACATGATTAGATGTGACCTTTGACCAACAATTAAGATGAGAAATTAGCATCATTGGTTTAGAACATTTTAAAAATTAAAAAGAAATAGTCCTATACTAAAAAAAGAAAAAAAAAAGGTTAGAGGAGCTGTCAATTTTGCATGATAAGCATATAATAACCACCATCACAAACATAAACAGGGTCAGTGACTAATTACAAGGAACTCTGAGCAATTCTCTTAAAAATGTGTCCCTGACTCATGTGCAACAGATACCAAAATCAAAGTTTTAAACTTGTATGCAGCATAGCTTATCTAGGCAATATCACAGTGCAATGCTTGAAGATATGTATAAGTATATACTGATGCCTGTTTTCCCAGGCAATCATTACTTGAAAGATGATTATAATTAAAATAACATAGAATAATACTAAAAAATTCTAAAATAAATTCAAATCCATATATACAGGTAGTTATTAAAATAAAGCAAACACTGATCAATATTAGTGGTGTTTATGAAAGTGCTCCATATTCCTTAAAAAACAAGTCTGGCCACCTGTACTTTTTTATGAAATATAGTGTATATATTATTTTACTGTCAGGTAGCAGTAATGAAGCTATGGGTATCGTGCTTTTTGGGAGATAGTGTAAGATGTAAAACCTTGCAGACCTTGCAAAGAGGGCAAATTGTTGGAGCGCATCTAAATGGAGTATCTGTTACCACAACCCTCAAAGTTTTGGGTGATTTCCGAGCTATGGTATCGAAAGTCATGAAAGCATACAGAGTGCACAGAAAAGCATCCTCTTTGAAATAGAACAGTTAATGAAAGAGAAAGCTGACTAAAAGAGACTGATGGGTATTGAAGCGGATCGTGACATCAAAAAAGAAGACAGCTGCAGCCAAACTGACCATAGAGCTGATTCTGCACCTGCAGGCTCTAGTATCCATCATTACAGTGGACAGGACAATTCACAAACAAAACATTTTTTACAGAGTAGTGTAACGCACGTTATAATACTTTCAAGCCTAAAATGTAGACGTCGCCACCATACAGATAGACTTAGCGTGAACTTCCATTGTACTATTTTTCTTTTAGCCAGAGAAAGCCAGGATTTCGTAGCATAAAGACCTGTCGGTCTGATGTTGAATTTTTGACTATGTTAAGTCAACTTACTGTTTTATTCTCTAAAAGTTTTTCAATTGTTTTGTAAAGTGTAATGTAATCCGTCCCTTGTAACTGTGATTTCTAGAGTAATTAAATATGTTCTAAACTTTACCCCAAGATTTTCTTGATTACTTTTGGTTTAATACCAGTAATTACAGTAATGACAGCTACAAATTAGCCCCCTATCGTTTGGCCCGAAGTAAGATATCTCGGCTCTCTCTCGCATTTTTTTCACAGGCTTAGGTTCCTGAAGTGGTTGTCACCCCAACAACAAGAAGAAAATTTCGCATCCTGCGAATGACAAGAAAATTTTGCACCCTGCAAATGTGATTAGATATAAGTGTTGTTCATTTTACATAAATCATGATCTACAATTTTGCGTAAAATTGTAATGATTTTTCTCATTTGTTTACTTCTGGTTTCAAATCATCATATGAATTAAATGGTGTTAGTGTTCCATCTGGAATTGTAAAGTAACAATTTAACATAATTGATTATTGCTAGTCTTGTATGTTACAGTATTGCAGTATAGTTGAATTTTGAGTTGATATTAATTTCTTTTTCCCCTATTGAAAATGCTTTCGGTTTCAAACTATTCTAAAATGACAGTTGAAAGCGAAACTTGAATATTTTACTTTTTGTTTTCAATTTATATGTATGTTCTGTGCTTTATGAGAAAGGTAAAGAAGAATTTAAGCTGAGGATAGATTACTTGTTTTATTGTCAGTATATTCGTTCTTTTTAAGTTATCCAATTTTGAATGTGTCACTTGGAAATTTGAACAGTGATTGATCAAATCGTAACATTATTACAAACTTAATTTAATTGATGTTGTATTGACTTAATTTAAATGTACACATAGTTTCTGATTGAAAATAATTTTAATTATTTCTACTAAGTGTAAACAAGTTTACAATATTTATAACTTCAAAGTGAATGAAATAATTTATGACTGGTATTTCTAATTAAACATATTCTAATATCATTTATCGGTGCTTTTAACTTTATCAGTGCTTTTAACTTTAACAGTGTTATTTAAAGAATTTTTTCATTTGTGCATTAAATATTTAAACATATTTGAATATCAGTTGAAGTGCTATTGAGTTAATCAAATTATTATACATTGTGAGAATTTTTGTTTCTCTTTCCCATTTGCAAATTGCTTTTTGAACTTTATAAAATTAAGTGAAATAGACTAAAACACACGAAAAATGACATTTTTGGGAAGATCTAGAAAAGAGGATTTGAGGATTTTGGCTACAGAATTGGGTCTGGCTCCGTCAGACAATCTCAAAATAAACGATCTAAAGGATCTCATAACCAAAAGTGAAAAGTATGATGAGGAATTAGTCAAGGAGATGCTCAGCTTCATTATGGAAGAACGTATAAAAGCAGAAGAACAGAAAGCCATGGAAGTGGCCCAGCAACGAGAAAGGGAGTTCGAATTGAAAAATTAAGGATGCAACTTGAAATGGAGAAACTGTCATCGAATATGCAAGTCGTCTGTTGATCCCAGCAGAGCGAAACTACTCCACAACCGAGCGGGAAGCCTTGGTGGTAGTGTGGGCCTTAGAAAAGTTTCGAGGTTACGTAGAAAATCAACAAATCTTCATCGCATCAGATCATCAACCTCTCAAATGGCTGTTAAGTATAAAGTCACCTTCTGGCTGTCTGGCAAGATGGGTTTTAAAAATTCAGTCCTTCAAAC
The DNA here is from genome assembly GCA_907164885.2 of Dolomedes plantarius. NCBI lineage: Eukaryota > Metazoa > Arthropoda > Arachnida > Araneae > Dolomedidae > Dolomedes > Dolomedes plantarius. The sequence continues at coordinate 139,441,468 of OU015497.1, read as the reverse complement.
CTGAAGATTGTTTATACTCCAGGGTAAGCCAATGTAGTAGCCGACACGCTGTCAAGACCATTGTACGCTGAAGGCACAACCTCTGATGTGTGTGCAATCACTGTGGACATACCATCCAGGAAGTCCAGTGATATTCGGAAGGGACAGCTGGAGGACAAAGAATTGATGAAAATCATTGACTGCTTTGAAAGCATGGACAAGGATGAGAACTTTGCTAACTACACCAGTCGTGGATACTTAATGAACCAAGGTATCCTGTATAGGTATTCACCTGAGAATGAAGAAGAAGAAGTTCGTAGTTCCTATACAAGAGCGAGCAAGAATCCTTCAAGAGTACCACGATGCCCCGACAGCTGGTCATTATGGCGTAGAGAACACATACAAGAAGATTGCATCCAGATACAACTTTCGAGGTATGAAAAAGTTCATCTCAGAGTACATCAAGACTTGTCTTGAATGCAATCGTTATAAGGCAACAACCCAAAAACCAGCAGGACTCTTGAGAACAACAGCTTATGCCCAAAGGTTTGAAACTCTGGCCATTGATCTTTTTGGCCCTCTTCCAGAAACCTCCACTGGCAAGAAATGGATCTTTATTGTTGAAGATACAAGCACTAAATGGGTAGAACTATTTGCTCTTGCTGACGCCACTGTGGCAAACTGTGCCAAAACACTCATCGAAGAAGTATTCCTACGATATGGCCTTCCGCGAAGACTAATAAGTGACAACGGGCCACAGTTCGTAAGTGCTGTCATGCAATTGACTTGTGACTTGCTGAGATTACACAAGACCTCATCCCCGCCTACCACCCACAAGCCAATCCATCGGAACGTAAAAATCGTGACTTGAAGCCTCGACTGGCAATTCTGGTGGGGGAAGAACATACGGCTTGGGAAGACAAGTTATCTCTAATTCGTTCGCAATGAATACCTCAGTGTGTGACACTACCGGTCACACCGCTGCCTACTTATAATTTGGAAGACAGTTGAGAACGACAGATGATATCAGGCATGATATTCGACAAGTGATCGACAATGATAACTTGGTACCAGAAATCACCCCATATCTCAAGAGTTTGTCAACTCACTCTTAGATGTTAAAGATAGAGTTGAACAGAAACAGGATCATTGGTAAAAATCGTGACTTGAAGCCTCAACTGGCAATTCTGGTGGGGGAAGAACATGCGGCTTGGGAAGACAAGTTATCTCTAATTCGTTTTGCAATGAATACCTCAGTGTGTGACACTACCGGTCACACCTCTGCCTACTTACAATTTGGAAGACAGTTGAGAATGACAGACGATATCAGCCATGATATTCGACAAGTGATCGACAATGATAACTTCGTACCAGAAATAACCCCATATCTCAAGAGGTTTGCCAACTCACTCTTAGATGTCAAAGATAGAGTTGAACAGAAACAGGATCGTCAGAAGGGAAACTTCGATTGACGAAGACGACAAAAATACTTCAAACCTGGCGACAAAGTTTGGGTGACCATTCATCCCATAAGTTGGAACAACATAAGCAAGAAATTTATGCCAAAGAGAGAAGGTCCTTACCTCATTCTCACCTTGAGATCACCAACGACATATGAGATTGCCGACCCGGCCAACCCAGACCAAATCCTTGGAACTTATCATATTTCTGCACTAAAGGACTATCATGATCCTATAGTAGAAAGAGATACTGGACATGTGGCTCCTCTAAGAAAAAGAGGACGTCCCCAAAAAATTACCTCCTGGTTCCTTGCCGGGACGGCATCAGAACCAGAGGGGGAGTCTGTAACGCACGTTATAATACTTCCAAGCCTCAAATGTAGATGTCGCCACCATACGGATAGACTTAGCGTGCAACTTCCGTTGTACTGTTTTCCTCTTAGCCAGAGAAAGCCATTATTTCGTAGCGTAAAGACCTGTCGGTCTGTTGTCCAGTTTTGAACTATGTTAAGTCAACTTACTGTTTTATTCTCTAAATGTTTTTCAATTGTTTTGTAATGTGTAATATAATCTGTCCCTTGTAACTGTGATTTCTAGAGTAATTAAATATGTTCTAAACTTTACCAAGATTTTCTTGATTACTTTTGGTTTAACACCAGTAATTACAGTAATGACAGTTACAGTAGTATATACCAAACCACTTGCAACAGATGAGGATGCAAAACATCCTCTGCAGTGGTGCCCCGAGCACAAATCCTGGTCGTGTAATAAGTCGAAAAATGGCATTTGGTTTGACGAATCATTGTTCACCTTTCTTCCCACAACAGGATGTGCATATGTCTGAAGAACACCTACACAAAAGTATGATCATGTTTGTCTCATGCCAGCTGTCAAGCATGAAGGCAAATTGTTAGGGTTTTGGCAGCCATCTCATGGTTTTCAGAAGGGATCTATTGTAACCCTAAAAGGGTGAGTGTGAAGAACTATGTTGAACTTTTAGCCAACCAGATCCATCCTATGGTGCAAACATTGTTTCCTGCTGAAGCTGGCATTTTCCAGGATAATAATGCTCTATCCATACAGCTAGAGCTGTCAGCAGGCCCTGATTTTCCATTAGGCCTGGGCCTAGGGGCCCCCCAAAAATTTTAATTTTAAAAGGAAAAAAAAAAAAAATTCCCAAATAAAATTTTTTTAAATTTTACCTTTTTTAATAGCAAATTTTTTATATATTCTTTCCAATTTGATTGATTGATTGGTTCATTATATGTATGTTATCTATATATATAAAACAGTTCCGTAACTGACTCACCGACTGATATACAACGCACAGACCAAACCGCTAGACCTAAAGGGCTGAAATTTTGCATAGCGATTCTTCTTATAGTGTAGGGGTGCACTAAGAGAGATTTTTGAAAAATTCTTCTTAGATTTTTTTAAATTAAATTTTTAAGCTGTTTTAGTAACTTTTTTTAAGTTTGCATTTAAAATAATAGTTTGAAGGTTATAAAATTTATATCAAGAGAAAGATCACAAAAATTCCTTTAAAATAAAATCTTTTTCGAATCTTTACCTCTATTTTCTGATTTTTGGTGAATTTTTAAAGATTAATTTTTACAATTTAATTTATTAAATGCTGATCACGTGATTTCTTTTTCTGGTACTTTAAAAAAATTTATCGTCACGTGCACAACAACTAAATAGATAAAAAAATATTTTTTTTTCTTGCTAATGCGGCAGACGATTGGACATTATATTGCCTATAAAAATATCCCTTATGATTTTTTTATAAATATATATATTTTTTCTACATCAATTGTATATATAGATCGTCATATTTATTATAAATATATATATATATATCTATATATTTTGGCATTAATTGCATACATTGACCATTGTATTTAATTTGAATGTACTCCGTAGCGAGTGCGGGTTTTCAGCTAGTAGTGTATATACGGGATTAATAAGTTTTTCTGGTGGCATTGTATTGTTGCTTTAATGATGAAATTAATATGTTATATTGCTTTCTGTTATTTGATAATGTTCTAGGCTTCTACGCTTCATATAGCTAATTCTTGGTAAAATGGTACTTTCACAATGATTCACGATAATTTTTACTGTGTCAATTTTGGAAATTTTACGCCCACATCAGTGTTAGGGGGGCCCCCATCCCAAGTTGTGCCTATAGTCAAGAACTTTCTAAATCAGGCCCTGTCTGTCAGGTCATAGTTTCAGGAACTTAAAGACTAAGTCAAACATCTATCTGGTCCATAGAGTCCTCTGATCTCAATATTATGAGCTGATAAGGTCTGTTTTAGAGAACAGAGTCAGGAATAGAATCCCAACACCTGCATCTCTACAGGAACTTTCATGATAACTCAATAAAAAATGGTATAATATTCCCTTAACTACTATTCCTGACGTATAATTCTATTCTTAGTGAATTCAGCCAGTATTACTGGTCAAACTTCGTCTTACACTATATTCATTAAGGATTTCATGTTATTCCTTAGTGGTTATATTATTTTAATAACCACCTGTACATGCATATGTATGTACTAAACTTCATAGGACTCAAAATAGTAAACTGAACTTTGAGTCATTTAATGCTAATATTGACTACAAAAAAATTAACTTTGTCAGAAATTTCTGAAGTTATCAATACTTTTCACACAGACTACCACACAATTAAGTCTATTCCACTTAGCAATATGACACAATGTTAGACAGAAAAAAAATGACTAAAAACAGGGAAACACATAGCATTTTACATCCAGCACTTTACATGAATATTACAGAATTTCAGCAATCATATACACTACAGTCTTAAGGACAAATATGGTGTGCTTTAAACTTAACATTATCTCACACATATTTTTCCTTGTAAGTCCAACACAAAAGCATAATTTTGAAATGAAAATTTATTTGCACAGCATAAGTTAATAATTCTTCTTTACACTATATTCAGTAAGTAATTTCCTTACAAAACATTAAAAAACTGACACATGTCATGTTGCATGACTGAATTTATTTACAGAACAAACTTTGTATTTTCTAGAGCAGTGGATCTTAACCCTTTTTGCTGCTCTCTCTCCTTTCACCATAGTTCAGAATATCATTCCCTCCTTCCCAAATAATATGCATACAATATTGAAAATCTTTTATTTTTTTTCTATAATAGTACATATGGATTTATTTGGAATATTTTTTTACTAGGATTATGCAAATTTAATAGCAATAGAAAATGTTGATAAGTTGATAGTTTTCAAAACTTGAATAAAATTAGTTTTTTTATATTCAGAACTAATTACTCATCAGACTAAAAAGGAAGTTCACAGACTAAAAATAATGCTGCATGTTCAAGAAATTCTTTTAATCTATGACATTCAATAAACTTTATTGAATATTGCAGATTAAATTTTAATTGCAGATTCCTTCCTAGTTGACAACCCCTCTTATACAGACATTTCGTTTTGTACTAGTAACTCAAATAAGGACATGTGTCCTTATATCTCTTGATAGTCTGGTTGGTAGGTCTTTCGAGAAAGGCTCTTCTTGGTAATATTGGTTGATCATCTTTTGAAGAATACAAAGTTTATGATTCATTCCTAGCAAGTGTTACCGACTATTTCTACCACTATAACTAAACCAATTTGACACAAAATGAGAAATTATGTGCAAAAATCTTATCAAAATCGTCAACTCTTTCAGTAGTCATATTGAATTTCTTCCTTGCTATGGGGACATTTAAACTAACTAATTTATGAACATACATGAATTCTTTATCTTATAAAAATTAAAAGTACTGACCAGCAATCTCTAATAATGCATTCTACATAAAATAATGTTTAAAATTACCTTTCAGCCTGAAAAAAAAATGGTAAAATGAAAAGTGATCACAAGCAATATAAATCTGTTTCTCCGTGCTTTAACCCTTTTGGGACGAGCGTGTCACATATGCAACGGCAGCGAACGTTATCTCACAGCTGCGTGTGTCATATATGAATCACCGTTTAAAGCGACTCTGCAGACAGGTGTACCATATATGACTTTTTAGATGGAACAGAAATTATTACTTTTTCTGGCCACTAGATGTAGCCCTATGTCTGTTATAGTGATATTTATCGACAGTGACGTATGTTGACCTTCATTCCTGTGCAGTATTTTTTATTTTTGGTATTTTGTTTCGGAATGACGATGAGATTTGTGAAAGCTGAGTAATGTAAATAAAGAGTCGGCCTTTTAACTTTGTCAAATGATATGAACAAGTGACGTATTTTCGATGCTACGGAATACTTAATTGCGTTTCTGTTTTTCTGGCGATCCGGGATAGATGGTTTACATTTTAGAGGTTTTATTTATTCCTCTGGTATTTTGGCTAGCATTGAGAGGCATATTTTGTATCGTTCAGCGAAAAATTTTTTACTCCATAATGGCAAAACGAAAACGATATTTATCAAAAGAGGAATATACACGGACGATACATTAGTAAACAGTCATAAAAACCAGAAAACAGCAGCAGACATTCTATTCGTGTGAGATATGCAACGTAGGTCTTTGCGTATACCCATGTTTCAAAGAATATGATACACTGTCTCCTTTTTGAAACATTGCTCCATTTTCGTTGTTTTCATGCTGATTTTTGATGAAAGAGATTTTAAATAATTTTTAGTTTTATTAATGCGTTGTGTGAAATAAAATCTGATTGTTTTGAGATTTTTTTTCATTTATATTTAGTTGTGGTAAGTCAATAGTTTTATTATTCTCTAATTTATTTTATAAAATTTGTAAGGAAAATATAATGATAAAGTATTAAAATTAATACTGATAACTACCGGAGTGCTCCTTTCATAATGTATCAAAAATTGGAACAATTGGACAACAAATTTAATTTATGCGAATTTTTTTACAAAGTTAGGCTTAGCAGCACGAATTGCCCGTCCCCAAAGGACAGTGCATCTTGTTAGCACGCCGTCCCGAGAGAACAGTTCGGTGACTGAGGCGCCCGTCTCGAAAGGGTTAAGCACAGGCAGCCGAACATAAATTTATATCTAAAGACCTGAAAGTTTTATAATACTTTAAAATAAAAAAGGATAGTCATAATACACACACATTAAAATAAATTTTATTAAAATTTATTTTAATATTATGTGTGTATTTACGACTCATGATTTATATTTCCCTTTGATACAAATTCAAATAATTTTGCATAGAAACAACGTAGAGTTTCAAAGAGTACTGAGTTTTTTGCTAAAATTCTAAAAACTATCGTAGCACTGTGAAAAATTTCGGACAATATCTTTCAAGCGAGAACTTGGGGGAAATAGATCATTTAAAAAGCAGTTTGCATAAAATACAGTTTCTCTATGCAGTATTTTAGATAAAATTAATTTTATTCCTTCAGCATTCCCACAGTTAAAATATCAAAATGCATTTTAAATTTTGTTCTATTTTTCCTCTGTTTAACTATTATGGTATCATATATAGATGGAAACAATTTAAAATACAATGAAACCTCAACTGATCATTCCCTGAATAATTGTTTTCCTATATGTGTTGTTTATTTCATCCAGTGATGATTCTATTTCTTTGTTATGTTCTCACATTTAAGGTAAATGCACGTATAATGGGCCATGTCCCTATAATGGGCCACCCTTTAGAAATGTCGAGAAATTAAGGGTCTATTGTTACCTTAGGCAGTGGAAGGGGTGAGGGTCATTGGCTACTACCTGCAAGGATCCCTTAGCATTGGAATTCAGTTCATTCCTTTACTTTGTGCAAAGTGTAAGGTGTATTCTGCTAGAGAGAAGAAAATTTGTGTTTGTTTTAATGTCTGCTTAAGAAATCTGTTAAGGTAAATGAATTTTCCAAAATTTTTTTATTTAAGTACAATAATGCCTGTTTATTGACTTAAACTATTATTCATTACGATAGTATGTATAATTCATATTGTACAGTGATTAAATGACAAAAAACTTAGATTCCATTGTCAAAATAGCGTGGCCCATCATGGGATCACGAATTAATACACTGTCCCTGTATTGGGCCAGCCCTGTACTGGTACAAATTATTTTTTCGAAAATGTCAATATTTGCAACAACATACCAGCTGTGACAAGTAAAGCGGTACATCACCGGCAACATTAACCACAATTTTTAAGTAAATTTAATTTTAGATGTTTAAGTTAATAAATTTATATTTCAGTTATATTTCAGTTTTTATATATTTAGTGTAGTTGTACTGTAGTTATAAAATTAATAAACCGGTTTAAAAATATACATCATGTTTCCAGTTCCTTTTCTTTCCAATTTTATGATAATGTAGAATTGATTTTTGTTCCATAAGAGATTAAATAGATGGCCCATTAATGTTGTGATGGGCAATATTGATGGCCCATTATGGGTACATCGGATAGAATAATGGCCCATTATAGGTGCATCAGGTTGGTTATTATTTATGTATATATATATTTTTTTATGAATGCAGCCAGTGCGCTCCAATTGCTACTACAGATGTAAGACAGTTATTAAAATGGCAGGTAAAAATTTGGACCAGTTTGCTTTATCTATAGCTGTGAAAATTCAGATTTACTTCAATTTTTCTCTTAACTGGCCCATTACTGGTGAGTTTACCTTATCATTTAGTGCAATAAGTACCTTCACAAATGATCGATCAAGGATCTACTGTATAGAAAATATAGCATAGCATTAATTTAATATATTTTCTGTAATAATTATAGAAATATTTTACTCCCAAACACAATCTAAAACTAAAGAAATGGGCAAAATTAATATTTTCAAAATCTTTCAGAAATTTTTATTTGTAATATTAATTTCTCTATGCCAGTAAAATATGAATCATTTCTAATATCATTTGAGAAATTCTGTTTGATTGATATGATTCAAATTTTATCTGTGCTTATGGTCAGAGTAATTTGTGTACATGACTGAAAACATTAATTTGATTTTCTGATGCCATTATTATATCTCACCTTTAGATTGTATGTGGTTCCAGGCCAAATATAATGTTAATGTAAATTTCAGAAAAAAGTGAATCTTTTATAAATAGTAGTAAAAGAATGAATTTGAATTATCATAAAAATGAAACATCATAATGAAATATGTAAATATGTTCTAAGAAAATATTCTCTAAAAATGATAAAACGTGCCAAAAACACTCGAAAAAAAATTCTACAAAACCATTAAATATCTGATTAGAGGAGGAGAACACAAAGTCATTTTCCCTAACCTATCTCTGTTTTCTAAAATTTGATGATTTTTCCTTATTTATTATACTGAACAAATGTTTCTGATTTATTAAGATCTGTACAAAGAACAAAATAGATCAAAGATATGTTCATGTTGTGCAATAGTTCATTCATAATCATATGCTCAATAACATTTTTATCTCTACAGAAAAATGTAATAAGAGTTCAGAATTTCAATTACAAAACATTTTATTTTAGAGCCAGAAAACAGACTTACAAATATGAGTTTACTTTCTAAAAAGTTTAATGTAAAGTTAATGTAAAATTTTAAAAAAACAAAGTAGAAAATTATATTAGGTTTTAATATAATGTTGGCAATTAAAGCAATACTTACAAGGAACCCTGATATTGTTATAGAAGTCAGGAAGAATGTATCAGGAAGACATTACCTAACAAATATCCAATGTGAAGTATTTAAGAGTAAGACTTTACATAAAGTTCACATTATCTCTAGCTGAAATAGAATACTGAAATTCCCCAGACAGAAACACATTGAAAAACATCCTGTCTCTAGTATGACATACTGCACACACATAACTATTGTTTTGATTTACCAATAGCCATAAATTTTGATTTTTAAGTTATTACAGATGCAAGGTGGTTTCCTAATAAAGTCAGTGCAATCAATAAACTTTTTTCCTTTTTTTAAGAGAGTGGTGTTCCAATAACTTGGTTGTCTTCAAAGTAGAATATGATTGCCATTTATAGCAAGGAAGCAATTCAAAGTATTCAAAGTATTTTCATCATCATTTCTTATTATTTACAGTAATAACAAAAGTGGTATATATTTTTCAAGAAAATTTTTTTTTAATTATGTACAGTCATACCTCAGTACTCATCTGCTCCGGTACTTGGCATATTTCAATGCAAAAAAATTGCTTTGGTACTCGTCACATTTCAACGGAAAAAAAAAAAACTTTGGTACTTGTACATGTGCTGAAATGGTTTCAAAAATGGGTTGAATTACAAAATTTTGTTCAAAAGTATCATCCTGACAAAGCTCTAGCAAGCCAAAATGTGGAATTGTTTAATGATCAGACAATGTCTCACTTCAGAAACATTCTTAAATGTAGGCAGATGCAGGTTTCTCTTGATAGGTTTATAGTGAAACTTCCTATATCTGAGTCTACAACAGGGTTCAGTAATGTTAAGAGACAGAAAACAGAAAGAATCCCTGTGCAAGTGCCTGATGTTTTATTGAAAGTAGACTCCCCTCTCCTCTACTTTGCCACTACCCCATTAGGCCATGAACTCCTTTCTGTACAGGTTGAGCTACGATAAATTTTATTTTAATTTATGAAATTATTGTTTTAAATTATGTCTACCTAGTTTAAAGATTTTATGCAAAAACAACCCCACCAATTTATTAATTGCCCAGTAAAATGTGAAATTTCTGGTTTTCAGGAACAAATTAATTCAATTTACATTACTTCTCATGGGAAAAATTTGTTCCGTACTCGTCATTTTTGGAACTTGTTGTCATGGTCAAAACAATAAATAAAATGTGGTAGGTATATTAAAACATTACCGCAGAATGCAGCAATGGGCGAAAGCAACAGCAAGCAAAAAAGGCAATTTCCATTTAAAAACAAAACGTAGATTTATTCGGTCTTTAACATGCAAGCCATCACAAAAACAAACTTGAAATAACATTGAGCATCGTTAATAGCTCACGGCCTACCACAATACTCTGACTGACCTGTCGCAAACCATGAAAAACCAGCACATTATATACATTCAACCATGTGTGCATCTAGCTGATTTGCATAAATGTAATTACAAAAAACAAAGTGTATGGCAAATAAACATCTATACAACTGTCACACAAAAATACACTTAAAATAATGAATATTACAAAACTATATAAACATTGAAAATAAGAAATATTACAAAACTATATAAACATCGAAAATAAGAAACAAATTCAAACATCACAACCAGTGATAGCAACAGCCCATCACAAATTGTGATCATAATGAAACACAACGTCATTCCCGACACCGGCACTTCGCACACTGTGCGGGAAAAACAACACAAAGTTCAACTTCCAAATTGGAAAGACGAAAAGTGAGGAGTATCCCAACAGTACTCATGCCTTCTGAAACCAACAATGAGTACTCAGGTACCACTGTATGTGTGTATTATTTTTTTTTTTGAGAAAAATCAATAAAGTTTAAAAATACAAACATTTTAGTTGATATATTAGGGAAGTACAAGAATGTAAACCACATATTTTATTTTATAAGTCTAGAGCTTTCATTATTGCATATTTTATAACCATTGAGAGTGAGAACGTTTGTTTTTCACAAATCTGTGTACAACAAGTGCAATTTATTCTATGGATAAATGAAAATTGTCTGTATGCTCTTTTCCAAAAGAAGACATAGCTTAAATCATAGGTTTAAGCTAAGATTTGAGTCATAAAAAATTATTACTGTAATGACATTTTTTGCTTCCACATTTTTAATCCGTTCTCTCTAATATTGTCGTTTATGTTCAGTACATATACAGATAAATTGAAAAAAAAATGGTTGTTTTTCTTCTTGTTTTTTAACCAAAGCTTGCTTACAAAATACTTAAAAGGAAAACATTGTTTTAGAAGAATAAATTAAATTAAACTTACCAACAGCTTCTTTAATCACAAATGCAAGCTGTTCTATTGTATACTCTTCTGGATTTCCCAAATTTATAGGTAAAGAATAGTTACTATTCATAAGCAGAACTAATCCATTTATCAAATCACTGATATACTGAAAGGACCTTGTTTGCTTTCCTGAGCCATATATCTAAACATTTTATAAATAAGAAATTTAATGCTTTTTGAATTACATATTTATTACAATGAACATTTTATTAGAGCTCTGAACATAGAGAGAAATAAATATAATTTGTCTGAGTAACTAAGAAAAAATACATTGAAAAAATTTAACATATTAATATAATGAGAAAATTGAGTAAATAACAAATTTAAGTACTTTAAAAAATTAAAACAGACAACCAATTATGAACATTTGTATTATTCATAAAAAAACATAAAAAAAATCTCCTTTTAGAAAGACCTTAAGGAATCTTTTTTTTTCAAGTTATCTCACAAATATGAATTTCTAGACAAACTTTACTTTCACCATTGATGGCAAAAATCAATTTAAAAAAATTGTATTGATTTTTTACATTTTTATGGAATATTGTCAAAAAAAAAGTTTAATGTAAAGTATATACACTACACAAAGGTCACCAGACATCCCCTTTGAATTTATTTACATGCTGTCTCCTACAGTTAAGCTGGGCACTCACAAATAGCATAAAGCAAGCCTTTGGCTTCTTTGTATCACTTGACATTGATAGTTTGATTGAAAATGATAAAGCATGAAAAAAAGTGGGAAATTATAAATAACTTTCAATTCCTCTTTGCAATCATGAAACTCATTTCACCTAGCACTGAGCTTGACCAAATTCTAAACTGATCATTTATTTGAATTATTTTATTTTTATTCTAAGTAAGAATTTCACAATTTTCACTTCATATCGAAATACCTTTAAATGCAAAACTTGATTAATTTAAATAAACTATACTCAACATTTTTTTCTCTCAGGCCAAATGCATGTTATGTTACGTGGGCCACAACATAGTACACTATACCTCAAAAAATAAAACTCAAAACCTAAATGTTTTCAGATGTTTATTTAAAAATGAGAGGGATTTTTTGGGTTGAGACAAACTTCTGATTATTTTAGACAAGCCAGGTTAATACTTATTCCATGCTACTCTCAGTACATCATCAAGGTAAGAATTAGTAAGCCGAATTCTATATATGTTCTTCACATATTTAATTTTTCCCACTCCTGGTATTCTGGGAAATCTCCTGGTGGTGCCTCCACAATTAAAGGGAACAGGGCTGTCCATGTCACCATCCATAGACTCATGACTGAACATATCGGGAGCCTTACTATTATCGATGGACAGAAAACTTTTCGAAGTTGCACTAAATGTGCTTCAGTACCGGCATCACCTGCTCACCTTTTGAACTGCATCGGGCTGCTGCATGAAGACCTATTTAATGCACCTCTTCTCATGTATGACTTTTTGAGAGTCTACAACCTCTTGGAATTGGTCTCGCTTATTCCTCAAAGACTCGCTTATTCCTCAAGGAATAAGACACAACAACAACAACATATATCATTTTGGAATAGGAGGATTCTCAAAGATATATTGATGCAAACAACGTGAGCAGCAGGTTGAACATTTTTATACAGTTTAACATTTTTCAGGCCCTAATTACCAAAATTTTGTTTACAAAAGCACCTGCATGAAAATGAGTGTGGATGTCTCAGGTCACACATAAAAGCTTGGTGGGCTGCAGTTTGTGTATCCCTGATTTAGATAACTACATGTATATGGTACTACAAACAACCTTTTTTGAAAAGGTAAAGAAATATGAATCTTGTTAGAACAAAGTTCAAACCTAGGAAACTAAATTCTTTACAGACAATTCAAGAAAATAACAAACTTCAAGCAGTAATTCTAAAACGCTAAACATTACAGATGCTCAAAATTAGTTAAATTAAAAATCAAAAGTAATAAAACTAAAAGTTACAAATCTCTATTAATTACATGAACAAAATGGAAGGTAACTGAATCTCTGTTGACTAAACTGACAAAATAATTTTTTAAAAAAAGGAATGACCCCACCCAATAATCAATATAAAAGAGATGGGAAAAACATATTTCACACAGAGAGTTAATGTAATTAAATCCTACAATATTTCACTAACATTATGATCAAGAATGTACAAACAGAAATTATCTATAAATGATAAACTTTCAATCAACACAACATAGAAAAGATTTTAAAAATAATTTTTTTCCCCTTAAATGTAAAAGAAATGTTATCAATATAAAAGAGATGGAAACACATATTTCACACAGAGAGTTAATGGAATTAAATCCTACAATATTTCACTAACATTATGAACTGGAATATACTGTGGCAATTGCCCTCCTCAAGCCCCCGAGAAATTATGAACCAAGGCTGGGAACAATGCAACCCCTTCGGGGCTATGACCTTCCCCTTCTCAGAACCCCAAGAATTGATTGACCAGGACCAGACACAAAGATAACCTCCATCGGCGATGCTTCGAGTGGAAATATTCCAATGGAGAGACCATAATGCAGTCTAGAGCCAGAAGGCAAGTGGAAAGGGGGCTCACAATGGCTAGTTGCCATGAGGTCCCAAACTCGGACAGAAAAATAAAAAAGAGAGTCTGCCCCTTGACAAGAGCAGTAATGGTTCTCTGATACAATTACAATGGAAAAACCGGCATCGGTTTGCACACGGGTCAGGAGAAGGAACTTATCAGAGCCCAGGTTTAAAGAGCGGGATTATTAAATATTCCTCTAGGGAAAAAGGTGATAAAAAGCGATGCACAAGCTTTTTTAGGGAGAGCAGAGCTGAGCTGAGAGCTGAGAGCCGTGTGTTGAATGTTGAGTTGAGCTTAGAGAGCTTAGCTTAGCTTAGCTGATATCTTCAATGAGATTGGTACTGGATCTAAGCCAGATTTCAGGCCGAGATAAATTTTCCCGATTGCACCTTTTCTTGCTGAGAAAGGTTGTACACTAGATCAAAACTTGATCTATTTTTTGTTTGTAATCAGTTAGCCTCTGCATTACAAGATAGTGTGACGAGCTGTCCACACATCTGCTATTAATTCATTGAAGAAGTGCAGAGTTAGAGATTTTTCTCAATCCGGAAAATTTTCGGCGAGCAGAACCTGTTTTTCCTGCAAGGAGTGATACTCTGCGTTCGTGCCGTATTCCCTGGAGGCCAATCTATAGCCAAAGGAGGTGTGAGTTGATTCATCAGCATGAACTTTACTCGACGAGCGTAGCAAATTCTGACTGACTCTTTTGTTAAATAGATGCCCAAGAGCGTGACTGTCTTGTGTCAAATTTCCTAGAGAATTCTTCAATAAAGAGTGTTATATGTGTATAAGGTTCTGTATTAGTTAGCTGGTTTATCCTTTTATGTAACTGTGTGTCACTACCTAAAGTGTCGGTTTTGACACGAAATCACGGAATTCGTTACAGTACAAACAGAAATTATCTATAAATGGCAAACTTTCAATCAAAACAACATAGAAAATATTTTTTAAATATTTTTTCCCCTTAAATGTAAACAAAATGTAAAATACACACACATTTCTGGCTATTTCACTGATGGAAGAAAAAGGGTAAGAAACAGTATCAGTAACTAATTTTATAATAATGCTCTGACTAATAGGATATGTGGTATTATCTAGAATAAAACATATAAACTAAAAAGTTAGAGATCTTAAAAATTACAGGACAGGCAAAAACACAATCCTAGGAAGTATGTCTAAGAAGAAAATTATGAGTAAGTACAAGGGTCAGTCAATAAGTTAGTTGCAAACCTCCATAAAAATCTCGGTAACAGACATTTCATTGAAACTTTGTGGCAACACAGAGAATCAGGTGCTGCGGTAGGTGCAGTAGCAGCTTTGACATGGCAGTTTTAGTTCTCTTGCTGATCAGTCGGGAATATATTTCAGCAGCTGCCACTGGTGTCCAAATTTGAAGTGTGTGCATTAATCCGTTTCCTGTGGGCAAAAGGTTGTTACTGCACTGATATTTATTGGCAGTTGCATAAAGTGTACGGTGATAACGCAACATTATGCCAAGCTATCGCCAAGGGGTATCTCTCATTTGAGAATGGCAGTACAAATATCGAGGATAAGTTTCTTCAACTTCAACAACAGATGAAAACATTGCACACATGAATGAACTCATTCTTCAAAACAGATGTGCTACAGTAGACGAGATCATCTTGTCTATTGACTGACCAACACAAAGTGCAACAATTTGAAAGTGCTCTAGCATTTTTGGAACGTTATCAACAAGAAAGAAATGTTTTTAGGACTAAATTGGGAACGGTGACAAGATTTGATTAATCATTTTGTACCTGAAATGAGACACATCTTTCTCGAAAGAAATGCCAAACAGTTCCATTCCGCAGGGGAGGTGATGCTGGCTCTATTTTTTGATAGACAAAGTGTAGTGCACACCGATTTCTTGCTGAAGGATATTACAATTAATGGAGCATCTATATTGTGAAACTCTGAAGTGGTTGTGAAAGTCGCTTAAAAATCGACGACCAGGTAAACTTTCAAAAGGCATTGTGCCTTGCATGACAATGCGGGACCGCATGCGGCAACTCTAATGAAGGATCTTTTGAAAAGTTTAAGAGGGAAGGGTGGAATCTTATGCCATGTGACTTCGACATCTTCGGTCCCATGAAACAAGAACTTCCAACATGACGATATCACTCAGATGAGGATGTAGAAGTTGCAACCCAACAATGGTTATATCACTTTGGATGGCAATTCTTTGCAGATGGCATGGAAAAACTAGTGCTATGCCTCAACAAATGTTAAAATAAAGGAAGTGATTACGTCAAGAAATAGATTATGGATTACCCTTTTATGTTAGTAAATCTTTGTTCTATAATTTCAACCTGGTTTTGATTTTTCCAACAAGTGCAACTAACTTTTTGACTGACCCTTGTATTTAAAGCCATCAACAATACTAATACAATAAATTTTTTCTCACAAGTTCAGGCCAAGTTTAAATCATACCACACTGAAAATGAATTGGTACTTACGGTAATTGAATGATTTTGAAGGGCTTGTAGTATAAAATTACTAATAACACGTCCATCATCAAGAAGCATTCTAGGGCCATAAGTGTTAAATATCCTTGCAACTCTAACATCAACTCGCTCCTGAATGAATTAGGTCAAAAACATTATAGACTTACATCATATGCATACAATAAAGCTTTAAAAAAATGCATAGTTAATTAAGTTTAGTTTTATATGTAGAATAAATTTAGAACATTAGCCCTACAAATTCATCTCAAGAAGTTTATGCATTTGTGTAATTGAGAGCAAGGTAAAAACCTTCCTTTACATGGAGCTTCATTACATCATTTTATCTCTATTGGTCACCATTCTGCAATGTTATAAACAGTACAACATTATACATATTTTGAGATTCACAAGTACAATATGGCTTAAAAAAAATTGTGCCAAAGTGGGTTGAACCTTTATCAAGACACATCAAATGATGGTAACAGTGAAGCTACCAGAAATAATGCTTAGGCTGTATTTTGTGTTATTACTTGATTAAGGTATTTAAAAATTATCATGAGTCTGATACATGAGCATTTCAGATACTCATGATATGAAAGTCATCAAAATTCCCCAATCTTATTGATTGTTCACAATCCAAGAAATCATGGATCAAAGCAACGGTGAACCTTGTTCATGCTATAGGATCCTAAAATGACTTACCATATTGGGCTTTATATTCAGCTGCAGCAAAAAGATTATTCAAAACTATAAAGTTTACATTAATAAGTTTATTCTTTTACTGCAGGTCATATCCTGTTTAATATAAACAGGAGACATAACCACAGAGGAGAAAGTTTTATGATGAAATCTCAGGAGCTAAAATAATTGTAGAAAATTAAATGCACTTTCTGACTTACTTTTCATTAATTCCCCTTTAAACAAGAGTCCCTAAAGGAATAAATTCTATAGTTGTACTAAATAAAACTTTCTTTTAAATTTTATGATTTTATAAATCTGATTTAAATTTTAAAAAACTAATTTGAGTAAAAGTTTCCTTTTTTTTTTTTTTTTTTTTTTTTTTAATGATGCTGAAATAAAACCTAGATAAATTAGGTTGCATTTATAATCACAAGTAATAGTGATATATCTTTAACTGACGTATGAAAGCTTTAAATGTATTTACAGTATAAGACATTTAAGGAATTCTAAGTTTCAAAAACACATAAAAATTGGAAGTATATATTACTAAAATACAAAAAAGTAAATAAATTTAGAAAAAAAAAAATTACTTTCACACAAACTTTTTCCAATACTCCATAACAAATAAATGAAGACTTACAAAATTTTAAGTATTCTTTAATGCAGAAAAGAAATGTAAATGAAAAAAATTTTTAAAAAAGAAGATAAAAAAAATACTGATGTACACTTTAAAGAAACTTTCTTAATTTTTAAATGTAGTTTTTATTTATATTAAATGAAATATAGCAATTAAAAATCAGCAGAAAACATGTCTTGAGAAATGTGTATAAGTTAAAATTTTTTATCAGGGGCATAAAAAAATTAGAGGAATAAAAAATAATAACTAACTTGCTTTGCATATGCATAGCTTAGAGATTCAGCAACACGCTTTCCTTCATCATAGCAAGATCTAGGACCAATTGGATTAACATTACCCCAATAATCTTCTGACTGAGGGTGCACATTTGGATCACCATAAACTTCTGAAGTTGAAGCAACTAGAATTCTAGCTCCGACACGGCGAGCTAAACCTGCAATAATTGAATATTTATATATATGATATTCACATAAATCTCCAGTAATTTTCTTATATTCTGAACTTGCAGTAATATTTAAAAAGGCAAATAAACATTTTTCCAGCTTATACACAATTAGATGCTGGGACACTCATAAGCAAAAATAAATAAATAAGTAAATAAATAAATGTTGATTTGCCATTATGTAATGTAATCCTTTATATATACCTAATATTAAAAACAAGAAAACTGATAAAGACTTGTACAGAAGAAAATGTTTCCAATTTTAAGAAAAGTAATACAAAGGACAAACTTTTGAACAGACAATTTTGTAACAATTTTTAAAACTTTTAAGTAAAAACTTATCAAATAAATAAATAAATAAATAAATTTATTCTATGAAAAATTTACCCTATTTTCTCATTTTTCTGCACACTTTTTTCTACAATCCGTTTGGTAAGCAAAATGAATCTTCATAAAAATTTGACTACAAGCAAATTCATGAGAAGCCTATTGAATAAAAAGGGAAAAATTTTGATTTTCCCCCATAGAGAAATTTAAGCAAATTATCTGATTATAGTTCTTAAAAATTTGTAAATAGTCCCTAATGAAAAGTATTCACAGAAATCTGTGAATGTTTAATTTTTTTTTGGTTAAGTGAAAAAAGATATAAAAAATTATCTAGAAAGACCTTGACAATATATTAAAATAAGCATTGGTTTTAAAACTATATTTGACAGTTTTCATTAGATTATTCAGGACAATAGATTATAGTT
Organism: Dolomedes plantarius; assembly: GCA_907164885.2. Lineage (NCBI taxonomy): Eukaryota > Metazoa > Arthropoda > Arachnida > Araneae > Dolomedidae > Dolomedes > Dolomedes plantarius. Next base: position 139,422,586 of record OU015497.1, on the reverse strand, counting down.
TACTTTATAATCCTTCTCTACATAACATTCATGGTGAAAATAGTTTTAAAACTACAAATAAAATTTACTTATGGTCAGTGGTGGGATTCAGCCTGTTCGCACTGGTTCTGTAGAATTGATACTTACCGTTTGCTAATGAGCACCAGCTGCATCATTCACATGACAAACTCTTTTTAAAAATAAACCTACCCTACACTGGGCAACCGGTCCAGTTTAATTGGAAAGGAATGGAATCCTATTCCTACTGTGCAAAGATTGTTAAGAAAAAAATCCCATAGCCTATGATAAAAGCAAAGAAAATTGCAAGTAAGGACGCCAATTAAACAGCAATATGGAAATATCTTCAATAATAGTTTGTCAGGCATTAAATATTTTAAAACTCTTTCTTATAACATAAGCTGATAACATAAGCTAGTTTTGTGTACCTCTTTCATTGTTTTTATTTGAGTAATTAATGCATGAATTATTAAACTACCTTTCGGCATATCTTTTGGTATACTTAAAATGGTCAATAGGACATAGAACTTGTTGTTAATTTATTTGAGTCCCACCACTGCTTATGGTGTATTTGCTTTAATGTTCTATATAATACATTTACAAATAAATAAATAAATAAATAAATATATAAATATATAACTACATACAATGTTTTATATAATACAATTTTTCCTGTCCAGATCAAGAGAAATTACCAGTATATTTTAAAGTGGAAAAGTATAAAGCAAAAAAGAACAAAAACACAAATTTTAAATGTAAACCACAAACAAGAAGTACATTTTTCATTCAATAACAATAAGTAAATAAGTATGAAATATGAGATTTAAAAAAAAATCCTGAGGACAGTTGAATTACATTAGCAATTAGTTAGGTATATTGCTATAACAATTCTCAGCAAAAGGAAAAAGAAAAAAAATAGAGGAAAAGAAATAATAATGCTAAAGAAAATACTATTAGAAAAGTGAAAATATCAACACCTGATACTTACCTAACAAATTAATAGTACCTATAGTATTAGTTTTAATGGTCTTCACAGGATTAAACATATAATGAGGAGGTGAAGCAGGAGAAGCAAGATGATAAATCTGATCAACTGAAATACAGATGAATAATGAAAAGCACATAATTTACAAGCATTAGAATTATATCTTAGATCATTCCTTGCTTTTTAAACAATAAAGTATTATGCTAACACAAAAGAAAAATCATACAATTAAAGGCAACAATTCTGAATCATTTTCATAGAGTGAGACAAAAAGAAAATTTGTATCACACACAACATCAATCAAATAAAATACAACTCAGCAACTATATAAATTATAAGCTATTATTTTAAGTTCAGTATTTACTTTCTAGATCTGTGAACAATATAAACAAAAAAAATCTGATGTCATACAGATGTCAGTGGCATCAAATGGGTAAATGCTTATGTACAGGTGTGACAGGCAGTTGAGTGCATGGATGAACTAACTAAAGCTGCAGTAAATCGAGAAAATACAACTAAAGACATGTTCTCTGCCCATAGTCTCAAAAAAGCCACACAGGTAGAATGGCAACACAGGTAGAATGGCATGTATATTAGGCAACATGCCACAATTGGCCTACAAACATGCAAATCCTTTCCACTAGCAAATGACATTCCTCATACCTCTGACACAGACCTTGTCTAAATTTACCTGGGTCATGAATGTTTCCCAGTTAATCTTAAAGGATTAAAAAGTTCAACCCCTCTTTGTGCCAAGCAATCATACATATTGACTGCACTAACTAAATATCCATACCAGCCCCTGCCTGAAGCTACACATACAAAACAAGGCAGTCTTAAAAAACTTTTTGTTGCAGATGAATATTTCAGTATGATAACTGGCAACTGCTGTCGGGAATATTTTGTGTTCTTCAGGCTCAAGTTGAGCATAATATAGAATTAGAGAAAAAAAACCTTTATTTTCATTTTCCAAGGTTATTTGCAGCAGTCAATACAAAAGCTATGATACTAGTATATCCCAGGTCTCCTAAAATATTGTTTAAAGCAAGAAAATATTTCATAAGCGATTGTGATTGCTTCAAAGAATAACAAAAGGAAAAAGAAATTAAATTTTGAAGATGATGCAAGATCAATTAATTTAAGATTATATTAATATTAAGATTATTAAGCCAGTTATGCTAAATGCTTTCCCAACCCATAGAATCAAAAAGTTGATCTGTAGGCACAGCAACTCATATTTATGTAATTAACAATTTCCATTTAAGAATAAAAGTAAAATCAAACATGAAAATGAATGCTTTAGATTACACAAATATTTAGCTACTGAATATAATAAAAAGCAGATGCTCACACACATTACTATGTAAGAGCTGCTAAATTTAAAAAAAATAGACATAATATTTTACAATGTACTTGCAGTTTGCGAAGAGGTTTATAATTAAGTTTAATTTTCAGAATAAATTAGATACACAATTAATAATGTTTTATAACTAAATTCACATGAAAGGCAAAGATAAATGTACAATTGTTACCTTCTACATACAAACTGTTTACTATATCATGACGGATCAACTCAAAATTTGGATGTCCTATCCAATGTGCAATGTTGCGTTTACTCCCAGTGAAAAAGTTATCAACAACTGTAACTTCATGTCCATCAGACATTAACCTATCTACTAGATGACTCCTACAAATCCTGCACCACCTGTAATCTAATAGACAAGAATAGTAAATTATAATGATACTGTAACACACAGTTTATAATGAGTTTTTCTATAAATATCATAATAATAAGTATTATATACTTATATATACATATATATATATATATACAGTGATACCCTGGCTAATGAGTAACCCTGCTAATAAATTTTTCAGCTGATGAAGACTTCTTTCAGGGTTTTTAGGACTCAGTTCATGAATGTTTTAGGGGAAGTGTTCACTAACATAAAGCAGCAAACATGAACAGTCAGGCCATTATCTTTTCCATCTGTATGTGTGTGACAAAGAAATGAGCTGACAACATCATATAGGGAAGGACTACCAACACAACTGGGTTGTTTACAGTAGAGAAAGCGAGAAGTGAAACACCTGATAACATAAGCTGCTTTGGGTTTGATGACAGATGCATATCAGAAAGTTTTTTTTTTTCCCCGTTGTAGCAGACTGTATCTTGGGTAATATCCTTATCACCATAGTACACCACAGTTTGCTAGTCATTTTATTATGTGGGCACCATGTAGGCTGACTAGCATTACCCTCTATGAAGGGACAACACAAATGGAGGCTTTTAGAGGCGCAATGCCGAGATTCGATCCAAACACCCTCAGCACTGTAAACCAGTATGCTGTACTACAGGGCTGCCACAAGCCTTGTATATCAGAAAGTGAGAGAGGGCCATCACTTTGACCTTCTAGAGAGGGGTTTGTAGAGTACCATAAAGAGAAGCACTTCTCATACCAGTGTCAGTATGGTACATATTTTATGTGACTGCAAATGCACGAGGTGTGATTATCTTTAAGTAGGCAGTATCCAGAATGAATTAAACAATTTTCTATAGAAAACTACAGGATATCATGTTTTGACTAATGATACCAGAATGAATTACAGTGATTTCCGCTTATAAGAATCACGTTTCTTATTATTTTGATTCTTATAGCCAAAATTTAGGTTTTTGGACAGGCACATACACACCTATATATACATAGATTAGATAATTTACCATAAAGTACTCTTTAATTTACGTTAATTATCTTTTATTAAATTATGTTTTACAATTTCAAAAATACAACTTAATCTCTAGACCTATAAGTAGATAACACATGATTATAGAAGAGAAGAAAAAAATCCATTATTTGTTACAAATACCTGCTTAACAGTTTTAACATTTTAACTACAGTAAGGGTGCAAGAAAAAGTTTTCTATGGTAGTTTGACGTAATGAAGTTTTCAGGAGTCTGCTTATACCTCTTTCAATATCAATAGTATCAGATGAAGATTCACCTTCTAGCTTACATTTCACGGTATTATAATGTACTGAATCCACTAATGTCACGTTTGACTTAGTGACAGTGGACTCTTCACCAAAGATTTATGTGTTTCAGGGTCCAGGAAGCCACAACTAGGATGTGGGAGGTGGAAAGAAAAGAGTCCCTGTCTTTGCTTGCTATTGGAGAAAAGTGAAATCGGACCCGGACGGATAAAGATACCCCTGGGTCAAGCTAATAGGACAGTGTTTAGCTAAAGCATTTAAGGGGAAACTATTATGTTATGTCTGACAAAGAAAGATATACATTTTATGACTGTATTCCCTCCCATCTTATCAGTCTATCTTTAAAAAAACTTTAAAAATATAACTTCGTGCCTTTTGAGGGTTTAAGTGGCTTTTTTGAGAGTATCAAAGGAAAGTGAAGAGCGTAAGCTGATTCTTAAAACTGGTGGATTGAGTCTTTAAAGCGAAAATTTTAACATGGAAAAAATACATTTGCTTTTGTATTTGCGATATTGATTCTTATAACCACTGATCACTATAAGCAGTGGTAACTGTATGTTTTGTTAGCTAAGGTATCACTGCATATATGTGTGTGTGTATATATATATATAAATTATTGGCTAAAATTCTATTTACAGGTTGGTTGAAATTTCCTATAACCTCTGCAGCATGAAAAACATATTTATAACTAAATCCAGATGATGCCACTATCAAGAAAGCCTTTCCTACCAAAATCATATACTACCTTAGTATACAAGATAATACAACCTTATGATCACTTTTATATAACTTAATAAATTATTAATGTTAATAATAACATTTTTTTGTTGCTTTTACATGTTGCAACCTGTGCAGTTATCCATGCATTTAACTCATTAGAGCAAACCAGCATTATATATATATATATATATATATAGATATATATATAGTATTTATATATTAATATAAATTCAGAGTGGATGACAACAGTGATAATGTATTGGTATTCTCATCATAGTCAGTAATGATATAATAAGAAAACATGCAAATAAATGATTATCTGCCTTTTCATAAAAGCAATTGTTGACAGCAATAAACTGAAAATTCTCATTTGTCTACATGAAAATAAAGAATTTTAAAAGAATGTAAAGTAAATGAAAATATTTAAGGACTGTGAGAGAAAAGAGTGAGCTTTTAAAAAAATTATTAAAGGTCCTTAAAAACAAAGTGAAAAAAAAAGAGTTCTTAAAGACTTTAAATGACTGTCAAAACTCTGTCTATACATTTCACAATATTGAAAAAAACTAATAAAAGACCTAAATAAGTAAAATAATAATAACAGGTAAAATCTCTAATAATGATTTTTTATCTCATTAAGAAATATAAAAAATAACTGCTTGATGAATTATTTACAGGTAAAGTCTATATTGTTCTTGTAAAGTTTAACATAATGAAATTACATTTCTTGACCTAAAAGTAAAAATGAGAAAATTTAATATATTTACCAGTATTCTTTTCTTCTCACCATAACTTAAATTTTTGATTTTTGGATGAGGTTTCATAATTATGTCTTGTAATTTACTTATTGACTTGCCAGTTGATTAATTTTTTTTTTGCAAAAGTACAGAATCATGCTTATCCTATAGAAACAAACATGATAAATTTAGTAAAAGATCTCAACTGTTAATTTAAGACTTTAAGAGAAAAAAATTCAGATCACTTACTTAGGTAAACTTCAGGGTTCTCAAGGCATCAGCAATCAATAGCTTAAAGCTTAAAATCAACTATAATATAAAATATCAAGCAAATAAAATGAATAAATGATATAAAATAACTGCTTCCAATATTCCTATTAATTATAAGTATAGACAACAGAACTTCTGTAGAAATATGAACAAGGTAAAATTCAGATATATTTATTTATAAAATCAAAACCCTAACAGACATTTTTGTCAGTGAGAGAAACCTGAATAGGAATAAAATGTATACATTTGAGCTCAACATCAAAAGTTAAGATAGATGAATAAATTTTAAATTCAACATGCAAGAAACTGTTTTAAAATATGAATTACGTTTTAAAATATCTTGCAATAAAACTGAAAAACTTTAAACATTTGTATGACTTATATTAGAAGCAATTTCACAAATGTCTATTTCTCAACAAGCTAAATATCTTTAGCAGTAAGAAATTTGCTAATATGTTTTCCACAAGTGCAGAGGAAAACTTAAATTTCATAAATATTATGCAGATTATTTATTTAAATTTGTAATGTTGATAGTTGATAAAAATTATTTAAATATAGAAAAGAATAATTAGATAAATGCTGAGAAACTTTTCTTTGCACTTAAAAAAATACTAATCTCAAGGATGTCTACAAATAAATTTCGAGAATGTAGAGAGCTAATATTCTAATGCAATTTATATTGGAATAAAATAATTATAAAATAATTCTATTAACGTACGCAATAAATAAAAAAAAAATCGCTCTAGATAAGACTTTTTTTTTTTTTTTTTTTTTGCTGGTGATGTTCAAGCTGCCTTTACAAATGAGACTAAAGACTATAATAAATATGTTTTAAAGTTTGCAATCTGCTTTGAGAATCTAAACTGTTTCAGGTGGGTAATGAGAAAGTTATAATGTAAGGATTATAGGGCAAAGAAAGACTTTAAAAAAATTAGTGAGGTGATAAGAAACAAAAAATAGTGACAGAATATACGTACCGTCAACAAATCATGTTAAAAAAAGGAAAGCACAAAACAATCGCATACTGAATTTCAATCGTTAAACTAGCAATATTAATCACAAAGAGAGAGACTTCTTTTTTGTTCTCTACTAACTCAGCTAATGACATCCCTACATGAATACTGAGTATATACAAAAACAAACATCATTCAAACATATTTAAAGAACTTGCGGTGCATGATATTTCTCCAGGTTTGTAAACACAAAAGCGAATACTTTAGTCTCTTAACTGCGTACTTAACGTTACTGAAAATATATGCTGAAGAAAGAAATTCAGCTGTCAATAGATCACAGATCACAATAAAAAAATCCGAAGGCCAAGAACTTGCAATCGTTTTGCAACTGTGTATTCAGCTGAAAATCTTAGCGACCATCGAAAGTGATTTAAGCCTTTTTTTTTAAAATTTCGTACCGAGTCAACTTAACCAATCTCAGAGCCAGTATCAGAACTACTAAATCTCAAACCACTGGATTCGTTGGCATGGTTCGCTAAAAAGAGAAAAGGTGTTAAGAATGCTTCAAAATTATCTCTTTTTTGTTTCTTAATACTGGTCTTTCCAACTGCTATCAAACTGGGTATAGTGTGAATAGGGCAGTGTGCTCGCAGCAGGCACATTTCAGCTGCTTGCAGATTTTACTTCTGTTTGGCTAGGAGTGGCAAAACATTGCATAATTAACATGGAGTTCAATGAGAATTCTTAGAGCCTGTTCACATAGGCAGTCCGTGGCGTTGCGTAAGGAAAAGATGGACGTCGAGACGAAAATAAACCCAATCATAGGTCCTCAACCGATTAGCAATGAAATTTTTTAACGCCTATGGACTTGGCTTCTATTTTGTCTCAACGTCATCTTTTCCTTAACGTACGCAACGGACTCCTATGTGAACAGGCCCTTACTGTTACGACTCCATGTCAAGATTTTTTTGTACTATTTTATAAGTTGCAGTGTGGCAACAAGTAGATGGCGTGGTTTTGAATTTAGTTTCGAGTCATTACGATGTTATATGCTACGATGTTCATGCAGTAGCATTAGGGCCTGTTCACATAGGAGAACTCCGTAGCGTTGCGTTAAGGGAAAGATGCCGTTGAGACGAAAATAAACCATTCATAGGCGTTAAAAACTTTAGAATGAATTTTTAACGTCCCATGATGGTTTATTTTCGTCTCAACGTCATCTTTTCCTTAACGCTACGCAACGGACTTCTATGTGAACAGGCCCTTACGATTTGTTCTTAAGATATACGTTTTGAATAAATATGTCTCCAAAATGAGATTACGGTTACGTTTCAAAATTAGTGGCGTCCGCGATTAAAAAAGAACTTTGTTACGTTTTCAGTAGCTTACGAAATTGACTCTATTAGTGATACACGAATCAAGATGACTGATGATAAAAAAAATTTAAATACTGATGAAGTAAGTGATGTCGAAAGGCTGAAGAAGCAAACAACGAATTTCCGACGTTTGTTTACTACGGCGTGTAATCAATTTGTAGAGTTGAATACGGAATCCGAAATCGAAAGTAAGCAAATTCTTATCCTTTATAATAAAATACTTGACAAATCTAACCGTTTGTTTGATACGGATACGAACTAAGTGCTTATCTTGAATATTCAGATGAAGAGATTGATTTAATTGAGTCGCTATAGGGATCGGTTCACTGAAATCAAGACTCTGTATGAGATTTATGTAAACAATATGAAGAATGATGACAGCATTTTTGTTTAGTAGCACGTAATCTAGCGTTACTTTGAATCTTCCTAAGTTAAATTTAAAAGAATTTGATTTAATGCCAAGGACTTGGGTAGCGTTTTGGGTCAGTTTTTCCCGCATTCTTGAGGATGATCGTTTAAAAGAAGAAGAAAATTTCAGTATCTGCTATCCTCTTTAAAACCAAAAACGAAAGCAAGAGATATAGCTAACAGTACCGCCTTCCAAAGAAAATTATAACAAGGCTATTGATCACCTAAAATCTAGGTTTGGGCGAGATGATTTGCTAATAGAGGTATACATCAGGGATTTATTACTTAGTGACTAATCGAGCTAATGTTAAACTCAGTGCACTTTACGACCAACTGGGTACATATCTCGGCTTTAGAAACACTGGGTGTCACGACTGAAAATTTCGCAGCAATGTTATATCCAGTCGTAGAGTCTTGCCTGCCAATGGATATTTTAAAGGCTTGGGATAGGCATAGGCTGAATCGAGAGTCGGATTCAGAATCTTCACGGTTTCTACAGGGTGGCTAATAAATACTGTGACAAATATCGAATCATTTAATTACACACAGATGAAATAGAAAATGGAAAATACAACAATATTATGAACATTATACATGAAAGTTTACCATGAAATAATTTTACTCCAATCGACCGCCATCTTTATCGATTACTAAAGATAATCTCTTACGCCACTGTCCTATTGCGGCACGAATCATTTTATGAGGTAATTTGTCCCATTCACTCCGTATGGAAGCTTTGAGGGAGTCCAAACTTCTGTGCTGCTTAGCATTTACTTTAGACTCTAAAATCCCCCAAATGCAATAGTCTAAAGGATTTAGATCTGGTGAAGAAGGTGGCCAATCTTCTTGCTTGATAAACTTCGGGCAATTGGCATGGAGCCATTCCTGTGTTGTTTTGGATCGGTGGGACGGTGCAGAATCTTGCTGAAATATCCAATTCTTTTGGGATACAATCTGTTAGCATGTGGTAATAAACGTGTAGCCAATACTTCCTGGTTGTAATATTCAGCATTGATTTTTACCCCTTTATCGATCAATTTCAGAGGCAGTTTTCCATTGTGTGACACTGCAGCCCAAACCATAACAGAATTCTTGTTCTGAAAGCGTTTAACAGTTCGAAGATTTTCAGGTATATCCTCGAAGGTTGCTGAATATACAGCATCATTTTTAGCATTATAACTGGCGGAATCTGGTTTCGTTCCCCAAACTAAAAATTAAAGGCAAAGTCAAGAAACACAGCCAGTTGATTTTCCTTCTGCTTCGGCCCTCGTTTCGTCCTCAGGAAATGTATCCTCTAAATTCCGCTGACTCTTTTGTGAAAAGGGTCATAACAGTCAGGACTGTGGGAAAACTGTACATATGTCGTTAGAGGAGAAAAGGGCTGCAGTAATGAAGAAAAAGTGCTGTGTGGTATGTCTGAAAGTTGGCCATATGGAAAAGGCATGCCATAGCTCTGTGAGATGTATTGTCTGTGCCACAAGACATTATGCATTGCTGTGCCCAGAACTAAGTACGAAAGAGCATTCCAAGAAAGATGAAAATACGAGCGCTTTATTTTCTACAGAATCATCCCCAAATATCATATATTTGAAAACTCTAATGGTCTGTATACGCAATAAAGGTAGAAACGGTGATAAAGCTGTCCAGTCACACAACCAAAATTCGACCTGTGTTCGACGCATCCGTTAAGGGTCCAGGCTCCACTTCCTTAAATGATTGTCTAAGTGTGGGGCCAAGCTTGTCTCATCAAATTGCCTCTCTTATGAAATTCCGATTGAATGTCATATGTGTGACTGCCGACATCAAACAAGCCTTTCTGCAGCTTAGTGTCAGCCCGCCAGATCGGGATGTATTAAGATTTCTGTGGTGGGAGGATAGAAAATGTAACAAGATGAAAACCTACCGACACTGCCGTGTGGTATTCGGAGTTTCTTCAAGTCCTTTCCTTCTCAATGCTACCATTAGACACCACCTGAATTCCAAACAGTACCAAACTGAAGATATGCAGAAAACTACCCAGAAATTAAAAGAAGGCTTTTACGTAGACAATTTAGCTACGAGCGTGGCTAGTGAGGAAGAACTTAATGAATTAATGTCACAAGCTAAGCAAATTATGAATGAAGGGAAATTTGATCTCCGATGTTGGGCCTATACTGGATCCGCAGAGCAGGATCAAATGTTGCTGGGCCAGAAATGGAACACCCTTACGGATGAACTGTCGTGCTGTGGTCCGAAAGAATTCACTGATTCTGGTGCAATTACTAAGCGAAGTTTGCTTTCCGTTGTGAATAGTGTTTATGATCCGATTTGATTTGTTTGCCCTGCATTATTATTGCCTAAATTGCTTTTGCAAGAGGCATGGAAAAGCAAAATTGATTGGGATGAGATATTACCGATTGATATACGGAAAAGATATAGAAAATTGATTAAAACTTTGCATTTAGTAGAACAGTGTAGCATTCCAAGAAGAATGTCTATGGGAAAATATGCACTAAATAGTTTACACGTATTTACGGATGCATCTAAGGATGCTTATGCGTGTTGTGCATTTTTGCGGTCAGAAGATGAGACTGGCATTTCTGTGAGATTGATCTCTGATAAATCAAGAGTAGCTCCAATGCAAAGGGCCTCCATTCCCCGTCTAGAGTTACTAGGAGCTGCAATTGGTGCACGATTGGCATCCACAATACAGTCAGTGTTACAGTTACCTCTACAAATTATTTTGTGGACTGATTCTACGGTTGTGCTGAGTTGGATTACGAAGATTGAGCCCTGGAATACCTTTGTTGGCAATCGTGTAAAAGAAATTCGGACTCTCACAGATATCAACAACTGGAGATTCGTACCCGAGGAAATGAACCCAGCAGATTTACCTTCTCGCTCCTGTAACTTTGAGGAACTATTACGCAGTCGATGGTGGGAGGGACCAGCCTGGTTACGTCAACCAGAAAACACTTGGCCTAGTGCAAAGATTACGATTCTTGAAGAAGCATTGAAGAAGGAGAGAAAGAAGTATGTCACAGCAAGCACTTCCATTGCATTTCAGAATGAAGATTTTAGCCGACGATTGTTGTATTTCCCAAGTTATCGTAAGATTATACGAACGATTGCTTGGGTACTCCGATTCTGTCATAATGTTAAGCAGAAACTTCCAAAAATCCCTTCAGGTTTAACCGGTCAAGAAGTAGAAAATGCTGAAGTAGTGGCCTTACGATTAGTTCAGTCAGAATGGTCCCCTGAAAAGAAAGAAAAATATGCTAAAAGCATACAGTTCTATGATGATGGCGGTTTACTAAAGGTAAAGACAAGGCTGATTCTCAGTGATGATCCAGAAGATTTTTTACGTCCAATTGTTTTGCCAGATCATCCTATAGTAAGGTGACTGATTGAACACAATCATAAGATATTACGACATAGTGGAGTGCAAACAACACTATCATATTTGCGGCAACGATTTTGGATTCCCCAAGGCCGAAGAGTAGTTCGTGAAGTCCTTCGTACTTGCATAGAGTGCAAGCGTTACTCTTCTAAGAAAGTGATTCCAGAAACATCCCCATTACCCATTGATAGAATTAAACGAGTGGCTGCGTTTCAAGTGACTGGTGCTGATTTAGCAGGACCTCTTTATTTGCGAGGAGGTACAAAATCATGGATCGTCCTGTTTACCTGTGGAGTCTACCGAGCAATCCATTTAGAGTTGGTGACTTCTCTCTCAACAGACGCATTTATCCAAGCGATGAGGCTGTTTTTAGCGAGAAGAGGGAGAGCATCAATTATGTATACAAACAACGGTACCAATTTTAGCGGGACAGCTCGATCCTTAAAAGCACTTGACTGGAAGAAAATTGAGACAGAAAGTGCGTTGCTCCAAATCAAATGGCATTTCAATCCTCCAGCTTCACCATGATATTTTGGATGGTGGGAGCGTATGGTCAGATCCGTGAAAGAGCTACTTAGGAGAAACCTTGGACGAGCTAGTCTGAATTATGAAGAGATGATCACTTTACTTTGTGACATCGAATGTACAATTAACAATCGTCCTTTAACATACCTATCGGATGACCCGAATGAGTTAAAGCCTTTATCACCATCTCATTTTATCCAAGATATACGAGAAGGGGATACTACAGACCTAGATATTGTCGACTCAAAATATTTGCTAAAACGGGCTCGATATCTACAATCATTAAGAGAAAGGTTGAGACAACGATTTAAAGAAGAATATCTCGGAGAGCTTGTTCGAAATCCACATTTAAATGCAAAGAGGAATAAGTTAGCTCCGGGAGATATAGTGTTGATCGGTTCAGACAATCTGAAAAGAATTCACTGGCCGATTGCCAGAATTCTTGAACTCTTTCCGGACAAAGATACAATTCAGAGAGTAGCAAAATTAAGAGTCGCTAATGGCAATGTTATTCGACCGCTTCAACGTCTCTACCCTCTAGAGTTGCATCAAGATGAAGTGGATATCAGATCAACTTCTACTAAGGCTCCAAAGGACCAACTTCCTAGTGTTGATATCAGTCCAGACGATGTGTGTCTTGATATTAAAGAGAATGACAAAACCACATAAAAAAGAAGAGTTGTGAAACTCCCAGCTAGATATTGTGACACTTAAAACTTTTAGTTAAAGGAACTCTCTTAATGAACATTAGTAACTTTGCTTATATCATAATGTATATTTGTAAGATTTTATAAGTGTGTTTATATTGTTGTTTTATTAGTTAACTGTTTAATTTTAATTTGAATTATGAGAAAAGGAAAAAGAATGCAATTTTGTTGTAATATTTACTCGAATTAGTACGTTTGTAAGAAGTTTTGTATTTTTTGTTTGATTATAAGGCATATAATCAAAGGTGGGAGTATGTTACGACTCCATGGTTACGTCGCGATTATGTTACTATTTATAAGTTGCTGTGTGGCAACACAGTTAGATGGCGTGGTTTTGAATTTAGTTTCGAGTCATTACGATGTTATATGCTACGATGTTCATGCAGTAGCATTACGATTTGTTCTGAAGATATACGTTTTGAATAAATATTTGTCTCTAAAATGAGATTACGTTTAAGTTTCAACACTTACAGCTTCTTGAATAAACTGCTCTCAGATTACGCAAAGTCTTTAGATATGGTATCTAAACAAAAGTATATCACTAAATTAAACATTCAGGTACAGCCCGGAAAGGTTTATTCAGTATGTGACCCGTATTTATTGACAGAGGAAGACTGGAGTTACGACACAAGAAGCTGGCCTGAAGTAACTTATCCTGATATCTATACATATCTCAACATAATAATAATCATTCTCAACGAAAGAATGATTATATTCTCTTAAACCTTGCGAAATATTGAAAAAAAAGTGTTAAAATACCTGTTACATACAACTAATATGAGGAATTTTATAAATGAACTTAAATTATTTAACTCAAAATGAAGGTATCGTCCAAAAACACTTGCAAACGCATAGGAACGGCTTCTGTTTTCTGCCACCCGATAATCACGTGATCTATAGTAGACGAAAATTGACGTAGCCAGTGACGTTGCGACGTTTTGTTTTATAGTTACAAAAATATAAATTGCCCGGATGTAAATTATTTCTCCACAACTTTAGAGGTGAGTTTTCACAATTTTAGGAAATTACATTATTTAAACAAACAGTAAGAAATAACGAAACAACTATGCGGAAGTAGCGTGAGACTTCATAAAACATCAAGATTTATTATTCTGCATCCAGCTTTTGTATTCAGTTGTTCTGTGATAAGTAAGGGCATGTTCACATAGGAGTCCGTTGCGTAGCGTTAAGGAAAAGATGACGTTGAGACGAAAATAAACCAGTCATAGGCGTTAAAAATTTCATTGCTAATCGTTTGGAGGTTTGTCATTGGTTAAATATATTTCAATACTTTAACGCTCCGCAACGGACTCCTATGTAAAACAGGCCCTAAGGGTCTGTTCACATAGCAGTCCATTAGGGTAAGGTAAAAGAATTGAAAAATAGTTAACCAATGACAAACCTCCAAACGGTTAGCAACGAAATTGTTAAGGTCTATGATTGGTTTATTTCCGTCTCAAAGCCAATTTTCCTTTTATGCTTACGCTAACGGACTGCCATGTCAACAGGACTTTAGGGCTGTTCACATAGAATCCGCAGCGTTAGCGTTACTCGTATTGACATATTTTAAACCAATCACAGACCCTAACAATTTCATGGCTAATCTTTTGGATGTTTGTAATTGGTTAAATATATTTCAATACGAGTAACGCTGACGCTGACGGATTCTACGTGAACAGGCCCTTAGTCTAGTAAAGAGAGCAGTTCATTTCGATATGAACATTCTTTTAACACTTGAAGCGCCAACGGCAGTCAAATTGACTTATAGATCGTCGAAACTGACTACAGTGTTTCTAACACAATCTCTAGACCACAGAAGTGCGGGAAAACTCAACACAAAAGACGCGGAACTGAGTCGCACTTATTGCGACAAAAATCTCACAGCTAACAGCGGCGCTTTTGACAATTTCGAAGCACAATTCAACACTGAAATCTGAATGCTACCCCGAATCGAGGCTGTACTTATAGGTTCTCGAGAGTCTGGGGATTTCTACGATGTTCGAGAATATACCAGTCTTGGAAAAGTCGCCAAGTTGAGCGATATCTCGCCACACTTGGCGCCAAAAAATTAGTCGCCAACAAGCCAATATCTCGGCCATTTAGCGAGATACCATAGAAACCCTATGTTAAATTCATGGTACGGCAGAAATTTAGTTAATATGACTATTTACATGAAACAAACAATAGTAATGCATTATTTTACAAGCAGAATACCAATTTTAATGGTAATTTAAGCTAATAACATACATTAATTTATAAAATTCGTAACAATGTATTTAGCTTATATAAAATATAAAAACTATGAAAAGGAGATTAGAAAATCGTATAGTTACCAAGCATGTGTTAGAGAAAGATAATTCAATTGCGGTCAAGCAGCAAATAAAGCAGAAAATAATCCGTGCACTGACTTTTGACCTTCTGAACCGGTTAGCTTACTATTACAGAAACCCTTGTGACGTATACGTCACAAGGGTTTCGCATAGCCTCTTAAATTCAATTTCCGAGGCGGGCTTTCGCATTAGCCCGCCACGATGAGCTATAGCTCATCGAGGCGGGTTTTAGGAGCCCAGAGAACGAACCGCGCTCCAAGGATTGGCGCGAAATCATCTTGAGGAGCAACCGAGACAATAAGGAATCTTAGCCAAGTATTTGTATTTAATGTGAAAAATTTTAAATGCATTTTGTATATTTCTGAAAGTCATTATTTGTATAAATGTACTAATTTTATCGAGAAATCTGCTAATGAGAGAGTAAATATTGTGAAAAATCACAACCTTAGTTTCAATTGTCTTTCTCCTAATCACTGTAAAATATTGTAAATCTAAATTGTCTTGCGCTGAGTGTGGCAAAAGGCATAACATGACAATGCATTTTCGAAGAGAGAAACCGTTAGTGACGTCTCAAATTTCCGAGAGCCAGGGAGAATTGATGAGTAAGAACCCCTCATTGTTAAATTCTGGTTTAGCGCATTCCTCCGCTTCCTCTAGAAGTGTAGATAAGAAAATAACAACCGTTTTGCTGAGTACCACGAGGTGTCTCTCTATTCTAAAAAAAGCAACTCCTGCTGCTGCTGCTGTCAAAAGCTTGTCACGCTATCTCCTCCGAAATCGCTGGGGGTATGGGGTCGAGAGCGATACCAATGGAAGCAGAAATATGGGGGACCAAAGTAAGACATGTCGCATCTTCGTCGAACTTTAAGCTTTTTTTTATTTTATGTTTTGTGGGAAAATATTGACTTTTTCATCTTCAGATTACGATAACTCGCCAAAAAGATCATAAAATTTTGATCTTTTTACAATCTAAGACTACAGACATTTCTCTTTCAAACTAGACCTCATTTGTTAAAAAATATTTTTAAACAGACTAATATTTTCATAAAAAAATGAAACACGGTTTTTCAAGAAATATCGTCCCATTGTGGATGTAATATCGATGCTCCTCGAGTTTTTATCTTAGAAAGAAAATATTTACAACGAGGGCCTTTTTTATCAGATGGGCAAATCGAGACTTTGCCCAGGGCCCCCTGATGCTAAGGGGTCCCAATACTGTCCTCTTTAACGTGCAAAATCTCTAAACGATGTTTCTCAACACTAAAATAGATACGGTGCTAGATAAGTGAGTTTTTAATTTCGCTTTCTGCTTCAGGGAAAAAGGTTAAATTATCAGGTTGTATCAGACGTACAGCAGAAGGTGAAAAGCGTTTTCAATTTGATGTGAAACGTGTTTATGAATGCTTCATCTTATCGGCGATACACTGTAACAGCAAAAATAGGACTCGCATGCAGGGCTGTTTGGTTTAAATAGTTATTTGAATCAAAATTTAAATCAAACGAATTTTTAATCTTGATTTTCAACAACTTTTCCTGACACGCTTGGTATATGCACCTAGTACTTCTAATAGTATTATAGTTCATGGATAGCTCTTACTTTTTTAAATGTTCGTAAGTGGGAGGTCCAAATAGCATCTGCCCAGGGGCCCCCAGCGTTCATAATTGGGCCCTGTTTACATCATCTGGAAACTGAAAGCTTTCTTATTCATATAAACCTCATTTTCAAGTCTGTCTTAAAATTTCGATTTTTAATTGAATTTTAAAGCTGATAATTCAACAGTGATGAAAATCCCTTCGTTTAAGGGTGACAACAGTAAATGATGGAAGCTGTTACATTGCCCGAGAATCACCTCTATGTATCTCGCTATAGCCCTAACAGAGGAAAGATGTAAAAATAATTTAGCAATTTGTCAGGTATGTTAACCGAGTATCTGAATGCTCTCACGCCTTCTGGAATGCCACTTCACAAGCTTAAGTTAAAAGTTGGCTGCATCGTTATGCTTATTAGGAATTTGTCAACTAAGCTGTATGGTGACTCCTCGCACCTATAGGCTATAGCCCATGTCACTTTGTAATAGTGAATGTGTGTGGTTTCGGGTTTTGTGACTGGTGAAGATTATAACAGGGGATCGAAAAGGCGCCGTCGCAGATATACCGCGAATTCAACTGAACACGTCAACTGGTCATTGCCATTTACCCTTCGTGTTATATCGTAGGCAGTTCCCTGTTCGTCTTGGGTATGCGCTAACGATTGACAAGTCACAAGGCCAGACTTTTGATCGCGTAGGTATTCACATAAAGCGTCCGATATTTTCCCATGGCAAAATTGTATGTTGCTTTGTCAAGGTGTATATAGAGGGAAAATATTAAAGTTTTTATCAGGAATGAGAAAAAAGTTGGGAATATTGTATATAAGGAATTATTGTAGGAATTTAATTAAAAATTTTTTTTTACATGATGTGCTGTATATGTAACGTCGAATTGATACTATGTGATTGTAAGTGATACAGTATGTATATGTACCGTCTCTTGCTACCCATTCTCTCGGGTTTTTGTTTTTGTTACATTTTTGAGTTCAGGGAAATATTTACAGGTATCACTTTTGGATATTCCCTTGAACTCCGTAGGGCCTTTTATTTTTAATTTTTGCTTTCCTATCCTTTTGTTTATTTAGATTCCCCATTCTGATCTTTTCTGTGTTTAATTTGGGCTTTTTATTATTTTTAATTTTCTTTTTGCTTTGAACAGCAATTGGAAGTAGTGTGGTTCTGTTGCCCCTGTCACATATGTTAATATAAACTATTAATAATCATGTTAACTGTAACTGTGTTTTATGTAATGTAACTGAAACTGTGTTTGTAATTGACAACAAGGACTTGAGAGTGTACTAATGCATGTGATAGTACGGTAATAGCACTAGAGCATGTATGGCGACTGTGCTTTGGCTGTATATATGACTGTTGTTACTTGTGTATCTTATTAAACTATTTAATCAAGACTACGTGTCTTCTCTGACATGATAACAACTAAATAACATGGTGTCAGAATTTTTTCGTACTCCATAATTAAATTTATCCTGATGCAAGAAGATTGCTGTTGTCTTCCATGTGCATTCTCTCTGAGTGAGAAATTTGTAGTGAGCCTCCTCTGAACATTGTGGTCATCATCTTAAAAAGGAAAAAGAAAATGGAGACATTTAGACCTCCAGGTGCAATCAATTTTACGTGCAGCAATTTAGCTGAAACTTGGAGTAAGTGGACACAAAAATTTAATAACTATCTCATTGCCTCAGAGAAAGACCAAAAGCCTGATTCAGTGAAAATAGCCATCTTGCTTAATCGTTTGGGTGAAGAAGGAACAGAAATATTCACCACCTTTAAGCAAGAAGGTGAAAAGAGCAATGAAAAATTTGCAGATGTTATGGAAAGTTTCACGAATTGCTGTGTTCCAAGAAAAAAATGAGGTCTTTGAGAGATTTAAGTTTTTTTCCTGTTCTCAGCAAGAAGGTCAGCATGGTAATAACAACTTGACTGAACTGAAAACTTTAGGGTCCACATGCAACTTCAATGATCAAGAAAAAGGATTAATACGAGACAGATTAGTTCTGGGTATCCGAGAAAAATCTCTACTGGAAAGACTTTTGAGAGAAAGGGACCTGACTTTGAAAAAAGCAACAGATTTTCTTCGAGCAACAGAGACAAGCTGACTACAAATAGAGACTGTAAAGTCAACATCGAAAGTAATGGAAATCAAGAAACCAAGAGTGTGAAAAGCGTTTCAAGGGACAAGACAAGTTCCAAAAAAGAACAGTGCTGAAGACTAAAATATACAAGTGTACTAAGTTGTGGAAAAGACCACAAGAAATATAACTGTCCAGCTTATGGGTAATTTGTGCTAAGTGTAAAGGAAATCACTCTTTTGCAGTTGTTTGTCCGCCTTTAGAGCGATAATTTTTGCAGAGACCCCATTCGTTACGATGTTTTTTTTATAAAATTTAATAATATTTTAAGCACAAAAAACCAGTAATTTATATTAGAATAAAGCAAAAGCAAGAGAGTGAAAAATCAGCGTGACGATGTAAACAACAATCACGAGAATTGAATTGTTGCGCCAGTTTTTCAAAATAAACTAATAATATAACTGCCAAAAAAGTATTAAGGATGTTCCAAAAACATTACTGAAACTTCAATTAGAAAAAAACAAAAAATTTAAGTGCTGAAAATGAGCAAATTATTGCAATTTTAGCACAACTTCCCGGTTACGAAGTTCTGCTTCCGATGTGATTTTGAATCAAACGGATATGTTTCGTAATGGCTATAAAAATTCTTCTAAATCACGTAAATAAAAAAAAAAACAGTTATGGAAAGAGGAAGGTCCAAAGTATAAGAACACAAAATAAAAAAAATTCGACCAATTGTCGAAAATCGATGTTTTCAACGTAGTCGGTCCCGTTAATATTGCATTGCAATAACAAATAGTTTTTTTAGCGAGTAAGCCTTATTAGGGGCCTTTTACGAGTAAAATATTCCCTTTTAATCCTTAATAAGAATTTTTACGAGTAAGCCTTATTAGGGGCCGAAGGCCCCGTACGAAAAGAGAGGGTAGCGAGCCTCGGGGCGAAGCCCCTAGTTTGATAAAAAATAGTGTGGGTGATTTTTTGGAGTACCGCTGGCCTTCTTGACAGAGGGTCTATGTCAAATTTCATTACAAAAGATTGTGAAGATAAACTTAATTTAAAAGGGAAGAAAATTAATATAGTAGTATCTTTTATAAATGAACATCAATGACAATCAAAGAGCGTATTTCTACTGCAATTTCTAAAACAGTAAAAAAAATATGAGAGGGATTAGAATATTTAGTCGCTTCCCAAAATTTCTGATCTCATAACCGTCTAATCCAATTAATGTTACTATAGAAGGATAAAAAAATATACGATTGGCAGATTCGGAATTTAATGTCCCTGGTAATATAGACATATTGTTAGGTGAAGTGTTTTACGAGTCCTTAAGGTCGGGACAAATCTATTTCCAAAATTCTAATTTAATAATACAAAATACAGTGTTTGGATACGTCGAGAGTGGTACTGTACAGACCTTTAAAATGATACGCATATTCATTGTGGAGTAGATTATTGATGATAATTTAGATAAAATGCTCCAAAAGATTTTGGGGAACGTAGAAAATATTGAGGAAGAGTTAGTAAAAAAAATAAATAAAATAAAATCTGTGAGGACACTTATTCGCGAACGCACATCTTAGAAATCATGAGGCTGTTATTGTAAAAATGCCGCCTAAAAGACGGGAGCCTTCTTGCTTAAGAAAAATCTACCAGAGATATCATCAAAAGACTGAAT
The DNA here is from genome assembly GCA_907164885.2 of Dolomedes plantarius. Classification (NCBI taxonomy): domain Eukaryota; kingdom Metazoa; phylum Arthropoda; class Arachnida; order Araneae; family Dolomedidae; genus Dolomedes; species Dolomedes plantarius. Next base: position 139,401,857 of record OU015497.1, on the reverse strand, counting down.
TCACTGTGGAATCATCTTGAGTTAGATCCTGAATACTTGGCTTTTATATAAGATTATTTTAAAGGAGTATGAAAGAATTGGGCCCATATGGAGGGAAATCATGAGGATAAGAAACTTGACGTAGTGTATTACATTGCCACACCCAACGGTGTGTATCGACCTCAAAGGCCACCACGAAACTTAAAACTGTGTTCAAATTGCTTCCAGTTAAACCGTAAAGGCAATTCTTTAAACTCACTGCAATATCAATAGTGGAGTAATCAGGATGATCTTGTTTTTCTATCATGATCAAATGTCGAGAACACCTGGTAGCCTTTACAGCTGATATTCAAAAAATGTATAGGATGATTCTTCTTCAACAGATACTGTGGAGGGAAGGAAAAAAGGGGCCTGTAAAGATCTACGAGCTTTTAACGGTAACATACAGTACTGTTAGGGCACCATACATAGCGATGAGGACTCGGAAAAATTGTCCATGGATAGAAGGAGCGTTTCCCTCTAGCATCACTAGTACTGCTAAACGATTTTTACATGGACGACGTGCACTTTAGAGCAGAGACTCTGGAAGAAACTGAGAAAAATCAGCTTCAGTTAAGTAATATTTTAAATTCTGAGGTATGAAAGTGCACAAGAGGTGCATAAGCAAACAAGAGCCTAATACTAGTCCACAAGCCGGTTATAGTTTCTCAAACCCTGGTGAAACGAAAATTTTGTGAATTTCATGGAAGCCCAAGAAAGATTACTTCTCATTTAAAGTAGATGTAATTATAAATGGTTTTTATGATAAAAGATCTGTGCTTTTCACATTGCTAAAATTTTCGACCCGCTCGGATTGCTAGGGCCTGTTGTGGCCAAAGTAAAGATTTTTAATGCAGCAATTATGGGTGTTGAAGATTGACTGGAATGAGCAAATCTCAGCGAAAGAGTGGCAGATATACTCGAATCTTTAAGCAAAATAAATAACTATCAACATCAAAAGATGCATCTTCAACGAGAAACCAAAGAGGATTGAGTTTCATGGCTTCTCCGACGCCTCCGAACTTACGGATCTGTGAATGTTATTTAAAACATTGCAAGATCGGGAGGCATGCACGCACGCACCGTGACCCTCCTACTGACCATGTGGACCTCCGCGACCTCCAGCCTGATCACGTGACGAGGGGGTAGGGGAGCTTTGAAAAGCAGGAAATGACGGGAATGTCCAGTGGAGTCGAGGATTTAGGTGTCTCCCGATGTTTGTGTAACACTGGCTTTTTTGAGACATGAGTTTTGTGATGTGTTGAAATTGAGTTAAAATTTACATACAGTCCACTATTTTTACTGGATCTGCGTCGATCATGAAAAACAACAATAATTTGTATTTTAGGGAGTCATTAAGGGTAAAATAAAAAAAAAATTACTAAATTCAACGTGTTCACTCTAATAGCAGGGATTCATATTCCAAATATTTGGCGCTAAAGGCTCTAATATTGATACTGAAATAAATGATGATATTTTAACAAACCTTTAAAAAAAATAAGATAATTTTAGAGTAAATTAAAAAAAAATTCTCTTTGAAATTATACATGGCAAAAAATAATTCGAAATGAATTAATTCCTCTTCGGGTCAGGGTTGTCTAGAGTTAATGATAAATACGTTATGAAAAATTATTAAAAATTACATGAAACATCGTAATGCATTGCTCAGTTTTCGTTGTTTTATTTTGTTGCGGCTATCTTCAAGTGTGGGAAGAATAGGAAATTCTTCAACGGACATTCTTCAAGCACAAAAGTTCGTTAAGTTAACGACATTCCCCCCCTCTGCGTTAGAAGTTATCGAACGTTAGAGAAGTAGCTGAAGCCACTGGTTTCAACAATCAGTGCTTAAGAAAAGGAACCAACAAAGGAGAGGTCGAAGGTGTTCAAGAAGGAGGGGCTTGGAAGTTTTTTCCGGCTCATTCCCAATACACGGTGCCGCGGCTTGGCGATACTTTTTTTAGATTTTTTAGATTTTTGCCAATTTGGCGATAAAACGCCAAATGTGGGTTTGTGTTTGTTTTATGCTTTTAAGGTAACCATTTATTGCTCCCGATTTGAATAAGATGGCGATATTTTTTGGCGATGTTTTTAGATTTTGCCAAATTTTTAGATTTTTGGCGATAAAATGCCAAATGTGGTTTCTGTTTGTTAAATGCTTTTAAGCCCGTTTAAGTTTGCTGTATATATCACTTCCTCTTTGAATAATTAATGGCCAATCAGGGCCTGTGTTTTACCGGTAGAAACCAGTTAATCTGGATTTTTAAACCGCGCCTGTTTCAAAGAAATTAATCCGTTGAAAATCCTTTTTGGATTTTGCAGTTCCATCGCTCGGACGTACATTTCTTTGCTAGGTATGGCGTCTTTTGTGAATGAGAGAGTGAATTTGGATTTCTTTAGGGATATTCAAAAAGCGGGTAGAGAACTGTAATTGAATATTGTATGTATATTGGGTTAATCAGCTAATGTTTATTATTGTCCAATTTTAATTTACCAATGTCTTTAACTGAAAGAAAAGACGTTAATGATGGGTTGTTCTTGGGTTTGTCGTGTTCGGGGTGGTGGGGAGGAACATCACGTTAAAAGATCGATTAGATGTGTGTTCGTGGTTCGAAGAGAGTAATTGGATTTAATTATGGTTTTAAAATTAACTTATTGATGGGTAAAAAAACAAACGCCGTGTTCTTGGATTACAGGCGCATTGGAATGAATCCGAAGTGAGATAACCGGTAGAGTGGTTTTTTAAAATATTTAACATGAAATAATATAAATGACAACATGCAGAACTTTCATTTTTTTACTTGCTGATATATTTAAGCAAGGTGTATTTTACATTTGTTTAAATGAATTATTTGCAATATACTGACTTTTTTAGCGGGGGATTGGGGGGGGGGGCGGCAACCCCCCCACACATAACAAATTTCTCATCATTTTTTGTATTTGTGTACTTTTGTGCTTTTTCTGTGGTTGTATAGTTTAAAAAATGCGTAATTTTGGGACTTTTCGGACTTTCCCGTTCCAAAAACACGCGTTCTGCTTGGGCGACAAAAATTTTAAAAAATAAAATCGACTATTTAAATGAATTATTTGCAATATACTGACTTTTTTTTTAGCGGGGGTTTGGGGGGGCGGCAGCCCCCCCACACATAATAAATTTCTCATTATTTATCAGCTTTCATTTTTTGTATTTGTGTGTTTTTGTGCTTTATTGTGGTCGTACAGTTTAAAAAATGCATATTTTTGGGACTTTTCGGTCTTTCCCGTTCCAAAAATACGCGTTCGGCTTGGGCGACAAAGAATTTAAAAAAATAAAATCGACTGCCCTTATTTAACTTCATTTTTTCATTTTCTGTATAAATTTTCATTGAAAGTTCTGCATGTTGTCATTTATATTATTCACTGCATTGGAACCGCCATCTTGGTTCGTCTCCCGTCGCCAATTTGACGATGGGAGACGGAACCAAGATGGCGGTTCCAATGCAGTGAAATACAAGGGGCACCGTATATTGGGAATTAGCCGTTTTTCCGATGAGAACATCAGATTTCTATCTTACAAAGCTGCTTTGTTTAATCTCCTGTATCCAAATTCAACCTATCTGCTTTCATCTTTCTAACTATTGGTCATTCACTACGTTGGTGTCTACGTTGGTGGGCGTGGCCCATGTAACGTAGTTACATCACTCATCCTATTGAGCCAGCGAGAGAGGCAGATAGAGTTGAGATCTAAATCTCAGAAGGTGATAGATATCTGTTAGGCCTAAGCCAGATATCGCTTTATTGAGAAATTTGAATCCCGGGCGTAGCGCCGTTGCAAGTCGGTAGACTCTGACTGTTCAGCGGATAATTCTTAACTACCCGGTGCCTTCGGGCTGAATTCTTTGTTCTTCCAAGATTGTACAAAGTGTAAATAAATACTGTTTGTTTTAAAACCTAAACTCCGTATTTCTGAATTAATCTGTGTTTCAACTATATGGGGAAAATTGACCATATCGTCACAGGAGTATGATATTCTTATATACAGAGGCTGTTCGCACATTTTTTAGACGATTTTAGTAAGCGGTAATAAAAATTCGTTTGTTGCAAAAGAAATAATTGCAATTGTACTATGTTTTTAAAAGTCAAAATTATTGTCTGCAGCTTGAAAGTTTTTTTTTTTCAAAATGGCGTTTTTAACAAAGCAGTGGTTCGAAGACTACATTTATGCTCTTTCCGAAGATAAATGTGCATACTCCGTTATCCAAAAACGATGTGAGAGTCATGGTTTTGTGATATCTAAAGCGTCGATAAGTAATATCGTCAACAAGAAAGGAAAAAAACGTCAAATTGGAGCCTCAAGTGGGACAAAAATTCCAAACAAGTATCCGAGGAAAAAACGGACATCTTTGACTATTGCAAAGGTACATTGTTTAATGTTAAAAGAAAATCCCCCTAGTCAAAGGACAGTTGCAAAATCATTAAAATACTCGGTGTCCACTGTAAACAAAATGATAAACGTTGATTTAAATCTTAAGAAAGCGAAAAAAACGCAATGTGCTTCGTCTTCTTCCAAATCATATCGCTGAACGCAGGACACGCTGCAGAATTCTATATGAGGAACACTTATCCAAAGAAAAATAGAAAACAATTATCACAATAGATGAATAATGGGTGTATTTAAATGATTACAACAAAAAAAGAGCCATTTATTATCATAAAAGGAGAGAAAAACTTTAAGTACATGGTTCAAAGAATCGAAAGAAAGTTTTTCTAAGGGATTCATGATTGTTGCTGGTTTATCTTATAATGGCAAGTTAAAATTAAAGAGAGTGGAAAAAAATGTCAAGATTAACTCCAAATACTATCAGGAACATATTTTATCGCCAATTTTTCTGAATGAAATACCATCGCTTTACCCGCAGTGCCATCAATCTGTGAGACTGCATCAGGACAAAGCTAGCAGTCACACATCAAAATCCACTGTAAATTTCCTAAAAGAAATAGAACAAAAAACTGGTATCAAGGACATACCCTTCACTGATATCCCTACTAAATCTCCCGATGTATCACCTATGGATTTTTGTGCTTTGGGACTATTAAAATCTGCATTTTCCAAAAGTCGTCCCAAAACCCTTACAGGACTCTGGAAATCTGTTCAGGAGGAATGGGATAGAATACCTCTTCTGACACTTCAAAAGGCATTATTATCCTGGAAATTGCGGTGTCGAAAGATAGTTCAGAATAAGGGAAGTCAAATAGAACATTTAAAACACAAGAATTTTATGTAATTTAGTTTTGTGAATACAATATACATCGTCTAAAAAATGTGTGAACAGCCTCTGTATATATATACCGGGTGACCATAATTCAAACACCCCTCCTCCGACCTCTCTATATATTGAACTACTCAGTGTATAAGCTTCAAACTTTGTGCACATACTATTCAAGACACGAGAAAACTGATTACGCAAAAAAAGTTCCAGAAACTCCTATAAAGGGCGCTGTACAACAGAAAATATGAAATAGGACAAAATTATAATAATAATTTTTTAAAAACTTGTGCGAGAAGAAATTTTGGCATATTTTGGGGAGCGACGAGGCCTATTTCCACCTCAGTGGAACAGTGAATACCCATAACTGTTGCATAACTGTTCCATAATTGTTGGGACACGGAAAATCCCGTACCTTTCAAGAGATTCTACCCCACTCTCCGAAAGTTACAGTCTGGTGTGGATTCACAGCCACATTCATTCTTGGACCTTTCTTTTCCGAAGAGGAAATGTCCCTGAGACATGCACCTTGACGGCCAACAGGTACAAAAGGATGATCGAAACTGTTGTTGTACCCCATTTGCAACAGCGGCAATGTCTTGACTCAATTACTTTTATGCAAAATGAAGCGCCTCCGCACATTGGATTCTGTGTACAGCAGTTTCTTCGGCAACGTTTCACGAATGACAGAACAATCAGTCGTGCGTTTAAAAAAATGGTTATCTTGTTCTCTGGATCTTAATCGGTATGATTTTTGGCTATGGGGACACTTAAAAAAATCTTGTTTATCGAGGACATCTGGTAACCATGGCAGACTTGAAAGAAGGTATCCCTAACTAATTTGTTTTTATGTAATCCGTTTACCCATGTCTTGAATAGTATATGTACAAAATTTGGACCTTCTACACTGAGTAGTTCAATATATAGAGATGTTAGAGTAGGGGTGTCGCCCAGTATATATGGTACTAATTATGACAAATACCGTTTTTACTAATTTGATTCAAAGAAAGCTAATCCTGATCTCAGTAGTAGATCGACTGAACTGAAAATAATATCTCACGTGATACGCATTAATATAACAGTACAAGTGAAGAATGCTGAACCCCAAGGCCACAAATTAAGGATTTTTCTGAATAAAATGTTTATCGCAAAGACATTTTTACTTTAAGTTTCTTTGTACATCGATGGATAGCTGCTCCTAAATCAGACATTAGAAAATATTCCTTTATGGCTGATTTAGATGAGAGGATGAGGCACGGTTAGGACAAAATAGCGATGCTTTACCTGATGTCTTTTCAATGCGCGCAACTTGGAAGAAAGATCTGACATTTTAGATACATGCGATTTCGTACTGTACGGTAGGCCTAAGCGAAGGAAACAGTAATGCATGTGTAATCTGTTAACTCTGCTGTCTAGATGGTGAAGGCTCAAAGGAAAGAGAAGCACGTTAGTTGTTAGGAAGGAAGTAGTCAAGACTTATTTCAATCAACTACGCCTCCATTTTTTTCTTCCGGTTTAGTCGAGGTTTTCGCTACTTTGGATAATGTGGAACTTAAGTTTATAGGGCTTAGGTAATAGGGATCGTGCTGCATTAAAAAAAGAAAAAAGGATTGTGAAAGAAATATATACACATGAGTACACTGATGTGATTAAAAATATATATAATATTTCAAGTTTTCCTATCTTTTGAACAGCAAATTATCTGTCAACAATTTTAACATTTATAAGAAAATAGACAAATATTGGGCAAAAATACCTTTAAAACAATTTATGTAAAACAAGTTACAAAAGCAGATATGAAAAGTCATATAAAGGAAAACTTAAAAAACTAAACATCATCAGTAAAAATATATTACGTGATCCGAACTTGTGCACATTTGGAACTCGGTTTTTAAACCTTGCCTAATTTTGCTCTCACAAATCTTCGGAGATTACGGTGACCAACCGTCTTGAAATTTGGGCCTTGTTTGAGGCGTTTATTTTGAAAAAGGATGATGTGTGTGTGGGGGAGGAGGACATTGTTAGCCCCAGTTTTGAGTAAAACGGAAAATAAAAAAAGAATCTCTGTTTGGAATGTCAGGGCCAAACTGATCCAAATCTGTCCATTTTAAGAACAAAAATACAAGGTGCGCCCATAAAGTAACCGAACATTTTTTTATAAATAAGAAAAATATTACTCACCTTCAAATAAATTTATCTCCTTCAAAATAATCGCCAAAGGAATCTATACAATTTTTACAACGCTTCTTCAAGGTGACTGCCTACGTTGAAAATGCCATTTTTTGACTATTTTGGTCAACTTCATATTTTGCAAGAATCTTGTAAATCAATGTTTTCTCTTTTTAAAACCGTTTTGATTTTTATTCTCCGTCAATTAGACGCAGAGTTATAGCTATTTTAATAAAAATTGTCTAATACAAAATTGAAGTGACAAACAACTTTAGATGCGTCCAGTTTTTGACTATTTTGGCCAATTTTATTTTTTGCAAGAATCTTGTAATTCAATCTTTTCTCTTTTCAAAACCGCTTAGATTTTCATTCTACATCAATTAGAAGCAGAGTTATAGCTATTTTAATAAAAATTGTCTAAAACAAAATTCAAGTGATAAACAACTTTAAAGGCGTTTTTCTCAGAATTATGTTTTTTAGCACAAATCGCTACCGTTATCATGATATTTCACATAATAATGCATATAATTTGATAAAATTTTCAGGAAACGTTTTAGATGCTATTGTTAATGAAATGACGTACAATAATTGATGTATAATAAATAGTTTATGGTTTGGGGCTGTTTTTATAAGGAAAGGAATGACGAATTGGGGAAAATTTTCGCATTGGAACATAAAATTGTCTGTATTATTTTTGCATTTTAAAATTTCTCTTAGATTGTAGGTCATTTTGAAGATAACTGTTATATGTATCATGTGTAAGAAGGAAATTAAAATAGTAGCATTAGAATTTTGTTCAGAGTGATAAGCGTTTTAGCTAAATTTCATTAAAAATTACTTCAAATTGACCAATTTATAAAAAAGTATGGTATTTAGAGAAAAGTTTTTTTTAAATTTTTATTTTTAAATGCTGTTTTACCATAAGAGACCAAAAAATCCTTAAAAAAACAATTTTTTTTTAAAAATGGCTCCGAACGTAGGCAGTCACCTCAAGTCATCGATAAACTGTTTATAGGTGTTGGAACTAAGCGTTCGCAAAATACGCGTAACATTTGATTTAAAATCCGAGACGTTTTCAAATCTCTGTCCTTTCATGGATTTTGTATTTTTTGATTACAAAGGACTTATTCACCACGAATTTGTTCCTGAAAATCAAACAATTAATCAGTATTTTACAAGGAGGTGCTTTTTCGATTAAGAAACAGGATAAGGCGAGTTAGGATGGAACTGTTTGATTCTGGGCAATGGTTTCCTTTACACGATAATGCTAGATCCCATACAGCAATTTCTGTACAACAATATCTTGTTAAGCATTCAATTACAGTGATAAATCACCCACCATATTCTCCCGACTTATCGCCAGCTGATTTTTTCTTTTTTCTGAAGCTTAAGATGGCCTTGAAAGGACAGAGATTTGAAAACGTCTCGGATATTAAATCAAATGTTACGCGTATTTTGCGAACGGTTAGTTCCAACGCCTATAAACAGTGTTTCGATGACTCGAAGAAACGTTGGAAAAATTGTATAGACTCCTTTGGAGATTTTTTTGAAGGAGATAAATTTATTTAAAGGTGAGTAATATTTTTCTTATTTATAAAAAAATGTCCGGTTACTTTATGGGCGCACCTTGTAATTTCCAATATGTCTTGACAACATCATAGAATTAATTTGCAAACGGAGAAATGTTTGGGCATTTTTGAAAATTGTGATTCAGACTTGAAACATTTTTATACAAATATTTTTCTCCTTACGTTGTTGACGTAAAATTTAAAGATGTTTACTATGAAAGCTAGCTTACTGATTACCTAGCGTATGTCACACTTGCACGGGAAGCCACTCCAAACTTTTCATAGAGGAGAAAGCTGAGCATACGTAGATGTGGGTACCATGGTTTTAAGTAGAATCAAACTTTGAAATAAATGCATTCCATTGTTCAATGTATGCCCCTTATTTCCTTTGAAAAATAGGAATAGAAAAAGTCTTTAATTATCGCCATGATAATAACCATTTTACTAACCTTGTGCTTTTTACCGGAATTGCCTCAGATCACAGAAATCTTAAGGAAAGGTATAGAGAGGAAGAAACTGCAAGAGTCTACTGCTTAGTGGACAATGTGAAATATTCGCGTCGCCCTTGGTGTCCGCCAACACCGCCTAATGAGAAATCCACCATTGCCTACTTGAATCTGATATTTTCTTGCTAATACGTCTGTCAGCAACAGAATTTAACATAATTTGTAGTAATGCGAAAAAGCAGCTATGAACAGCAGAATTAAATATAGGAACCGACTGTACAAAAGTCGGTTTACCCCAGAATTTACAAATAACTTTTAAACAAATGAAGCCACAAACTTGTAAATGGAGGTGAACATCTGAACGATACGGAGGCGTTTTGATATGTCATGTGAAATTAGAATGGTGGTATTTGCTAGGTGATATCGAAGACCGAGGGGGAAACTTCCAACAAGACGGTGCAATTGCGCAAATGGCCCTGATTTGGATGGAAATTGAGCACACAATTTTCGAGATAAAGTGAATTTTAAGAGACTTATAGGGTAATTTTTAAGACCTCCGAAATAACTAGGCCTGACAGCGCCAGATATCTTCTTGTGTGGGTCTTGTGAATTTTTTCAAAACAGTGTGTGTATGTACACTGGTGAAATAAATTAAGAGAATTTTCACATTTCATCGAATTTCTGCAAAACTAATGGGCGGATTTTAATGAAATTTGGTATGGACACACAGTCATATAAGAGAAGAAATTATACCATACAACAGTCATGGTACGCAATCATGATCGTCAGTTAGGTTCATCAGCGCAGGAATGTCCAAAATCGACATTGCGAGATCGAACATAAAATGACTTTATTGGGGGTATGTACGCCTCTTACAATCATACAGCTCTCGGCGTACAGTGCGCTGCTACACTGAAAGCGAGGCAGTTTGTTGAGTCCCTGTGGAAGTAAGTCCCACTCCTGCAACAACGCAGTTTTCAGCTCCTGGGTGGTTCTCGGAGGGGGATAGAGAGCTGCAATTGCCTTCCCAGGGGGGTCCCAGGCATGTTCAATTGGGTTTGGGTCTAGATATCTGGCGGGCTAACCCATCCGGCGAATATCCTCAATTTTAAGATAATCGTCGACTACGTGAGCCTCGTGTGGATGAGTATTGTCGTCCATAAAAAGGAACCGAGGACCAACTGCTCCCCTGAAAATTTGAACATAGGCCTCTATGATCTCATTCCTTTACTTCACATTAGTCAGGGATCCTCTGTCAGACACATGGAGTGGTGTGCAGCCGTTTAGCTTGGTGCAGACAAAATCAGCATTGGACCAGACTGCAGTGGGGTAATGTTCTCTTCCTAGACGAGTCGCGATTCAGCTTGGACACTGATTCTCGATGCATTTTCCTCTGGAGAGAACCAGGGACCCGCTACCTTCCCATCAGCGTCATAGAAGGAGACCACTATGGCAGCGGAGGTTTGATGGTCTGGGTAGGCATCATCTTGGATGGGCGCACACCCCTCCATGTGTTTGGCAGAGGCTCTGTGACTGGTGTGATGTTTAGAGATGAGATCTTGGAGCCCTTGGTTTGCCTTTTTAGGGGTGCTGTTGACCCTGATTTCATTTTAATGGACGACAACGCGCTCCCACATAGAGCTCATCTGGTCAACGAATTTCTGGAAAGTGGGGATATTCGCCGGATAGATTGGTTAGCCAGATCTCCAGACCTAGATCCTATAGAGCATGTCCGGGACGCTATGGGGAGGGCAATTGCAACTCGCAACCCCCCTCCGAGAACCATCCAGGGAATGAAAACAGCGTTGCTGAACGAGTGGGACCAATTGCCACAGGAAATGATAAACTGCCTTATTCCAAGTATGCAATCACGCTGCGAGACCTGTATATCTGTAAGAGGGGACGATACCCCCTATTAACCCATCTATTAACCCATTTTTTTGTTTATTCTGCAACCGCTGTTTCATACCTTCCGACTCCAGCGAGTGCTACGCACGATCATGCGTGTATATTACAATTATTGAATGGTTATTTGTTATGTATTGTATCAATGTATGTACATATCAAATTTCATTAAAATCGGTACAGTAGTTCTAGAGATAATCGACCAAGTCTGCAAATTCTCTTAATTTCTTACACCAGTGTACTTAAACCCCACCCAACCGAGGAACTGCGGGATAACATTCGATTGGAAAATATCGCCATTCCGAAGGAGGTACTGCAACTTGTGTCTGTCAATATGTGTCGTCATGTTCGTTTATGCAATCAGGAGAATGGTTCTCACTTTTAGTATTTATTGTTAATTTTACGTAAAAAGCCTTAAATGAACTATGTTCACCTTTAATTATAAATAAGTGGCTTCATTTGTTAAAACGGTATTTTGAACTTTTTGAGTAAAGGGACTTTTGGATCACCCTGCATAATTAAATTGACAAATATTTATATTATTATAGCGCGTTAAAAGAGATGTCAATTTAATTAACAATTATATAAGTATATATGTATATATTCTAATGCTTGATGCAGTTTTATAATCAAATATAAGTGGCATCTTATTCCAATCAAAGTGGCATTGTATATAAGTGGGTCAATATATGTAGCTCAAATATAAGTGGCATCATATGTTTTCCATTGGTACCAATTATTTCTTATCTATGAGTATAAAATACGAGAGAGAAAAAAAATCCACATTCGTCACAAGAAGCTTGGGATAGTTGCTCAATTATGGGCTTTTACTAAAAGCATAAATTCGCAGCTCGCATAAATTCTGAATATTTAATATAAACTAAAAGAGTCTCTGGTGTGAGCATCTTTATTTCAGGATTAAATTTCCAGAAAAATATGTATCAAATACGTAGTTTTGGATAGCCGCAAATCTATCACTTTTTGATGGATGACTCTCACGGGAATTTTCTGCAAGTTGGGTTCTAATCGCAGAAATATAAATAATTATGATACAGAGACGGCGAGGGAAAAATTTGGCCTGCTTGTCATCGTTTTCCATTCATCCATGAAATGATTGATAGATTGTGCCCCGAGGCTCAAAAGATGCCGCCTGATCGGCCTGGAAATGTTTAGTTTGGTTTCTGGGAACTATGAAGTCATTTTTATGGTTTAGTAAAATATTTTTTCTCTCTTTTTTCCGTAAGATCGTAGTAGAGTAAAAAGAATAGGAAAATCTTAATATATGACTTCAAATTAAATGAAAATATAATGATCATACAGTACGGATGAAAGGCACCAGACATACTGTTTAACAATGCAGGAAGTGTAACACGAATTACGGAAATTTACTGTAAGGAAAAAATAATTAATGAAGAACACGACGTTTGTCCAAACGTCATACTGATGTGGTCCCGAGACCTCGCACAGACGATACAGATGTTTGCTGAAACGAAGAATAAGCCCCTAAAAATAATTATTTATTCAAACAGTGATCGCTTTTACAACAGTTTAAGAGGAATTTTTAGCCATTGCACCAGAATATACACCACAACAGTATTCTAGTTCATCAATAATAAGAACTTACCAAAAGGAAAAGGAACTTAAATATTTATAAGTCAGAAATACATTTTCCCTTGGAGTGTTTAATCCCTAAATCTGATTAAACACTTATCCCACTGCATTCAACGTTGTATACAACATTGAATGCAGATGGTGAATTCTACTCTGTTAGCTAATAAAAGTTAAACATTTCTAAAAAACAACTTTTCAAAGACATAAATAGGTATGAAAGAGAATTAAAAAAAAGAGTAAAAGCGAAGATGATTAAGAACTTGCCATTATTATCTGGAAATGTGTGATGAATGTAACAGGAATCGGATATTTAAAATTTCATCAAAGCCCTGTTTTAATCAAATAGTGGTGACTCCAAATAAAGAAACTGAGAATGCTTTTTGGAGGCTTGATAATAAAGAACACTTGCTCACGTACTACTTGGCAAACATTTTTATATCTCTCACAGTTAGACGTCTTGAATTTGGAAAAATGATAATGCCTACTACTATTCTGTTCCCATACTTCTGGAATTTTTTCAACCTTTTCCCCATAATTAATGAATACAAGAGTCAATCTAGTTTTTGAAAAGGAGTGTTATATTACAACACTACTGATCCATGTCATGATCATTTCGTATTAACCTCATACCTTCCCGCAACTGACAGAGGGCAGGTCGAAATAGCTTAATATTTTATTTCTTGTTCGAAAACGAGGTCTCAGCCACACATGCTTGCTTATATACTGCCTGCATATATACATATATAATTTATACTTAAATTGACAGCTATTTGAAAGCGTTATAATAATATAAATAGTTGTCATTTTAATTACACAAGTTTTGTTGTTCATAGCTGCTTTGTCGCTTGACTACAAATACTGTTAAATAACTGAATACTCCAATTTAAAATTAACAACTAATAACTATAATTAGTATTTTAGGAGTCATTAAGTGTAAAAAGAATTTAAAGTATACTAAATTTAATGTGTTCTCTATACTAGCAAGGATTCCAAATTTTGCAATTTAAGTTTCTAATATAGATACTGAAATAAATAATGATGTTTTAATAAAACTTTAAAAAAAAGTAGTTAGCACGTGTCAAAACATGACGGCTGGCTAGTATAGAAATGTACTAATACACGAATTATATTCAACACATCATTGCCAAATGTTGAAAATCATAATACTAAGAAGAGAGAAATACACTTTAAAAAATTACTATTGAATTCAATAAATAGAAATAGGGTTACTCAATAAACAATTTCCGTCATGTTTAATTCTACATCTCACAAACACAATTAAAAATAAAAATGCCAGACAGAGAGCTACAGAGATTACTCGGAATAAACAAATTAACATGATTATGCGGCCTCGTGCTTAGTGAGTATCTAAAGCTCAAACATGTCACTGAGCATGCGCAGAAAGCAAATTTTAATCGTAAATTATTGCTAATTAATAAAATTTGCGGTTACAAAAACCAAATTTGACACATGTATAGACTAAAATCTTTCGTTTAAGACCAAAATGAAGTAAACTGATGCAATAGTTTTCTGTCACGGACTGCCCACAGAATCCGCTTAGCAACTTAAATATATAGATTAGAAAATTTTAGATTAAATTAAAAAAATCCTCATTGAAACTATATATGGCGGAAATATAATTTGAAATGAAATAATTCCTCTGCGGTGAGGGTTGTCTAGAGTTAATGATAAATGCGTTATGAAAGATTATTAAAAATGCAGGAAACACCGTAATCCCTTGCTCTGTTTTCATAAAACTTGCTTAATTTTGTTGCAACTATATTCAGAGGTATGACATTCTTATATTATATATGGCCCTGATTATGATATGTACCGTTTTTACTATTTTGATTCACAGAAAGCTAATCTTGAACTTAGTAGTAGATCGATTACTGAGGAATCAAACTCGGGACGAATCGATAAAAATTTAACCGTGACTGGTTGAAAAGAAGTTATCTAACGGTTTGTCGCACTGTAACTGAATTAATCCTAGAGTCTGTTCGTTTCTCTATTTTTCGATTAGCTATATAAATTCAAATAGAGGATGCTGTTGGTAGAGGATGTATAGGTGCGTGTGATAGTTAAGTGTTTTTATATTCCTAGGAAACATAATTCGAGTTTCATAAACTCAGGTTTCTGCCATAAATTTAAAATTCAGTTGAGTGCTACCGACTGAGATTCTGCAAACTTTTACTTGGGACGTAATTTGTCCAGTTCTGGTACAGTCCTTTTTTGTTCCGGCCGCTTTATAAATTGCGTTTATACTGTTTGTGAGACGTCATATTGCTTCTGCTTCGTTCATGCACATGCGATTTTTTGCGTATCCACAACCAGGGATAAACTGAATATGAACTTTACACTAACTGAATCTGGAAACTAAAGAAATTTCTACTGTGGAATACGTTTTGTTGTGATACGCGGGGCTCAGCCCACGCTATTGATATTTATTAGAGATATTGCGCTGAATTATTATCCCACTAATAATTATTAAGTCTCACTTGTGTCAAGTTTAAGGTTACGGGCTCATTTTTTGCTAATTTTCTTTGAATTAGCATAAATTTTTCGCTAACTCGGTTGGTCGCTAACGCCGGAGGAGCGTGGTTATAAGTAGGTAGCTAAGCAGCCAAGTATGGAAAGTGAGGAGAAGGAAATGGAGGAATTACCAGTGGTCACTGAGGAATTAATTAAGTTGAAGTATCAGAGACTGATTAATGCTATCAGCACTTCCAAGATAACTGTGGAAGTTAAGAGGCAAATAAATGATGACATTAGGGAGCTAGTTAGTTCAATTACTGATCAGCAGAAAGTGATACAATATCTAAAAGGTAAAATGAGTATCCTTGAAAGAAAGGGTGATAAGACTTATGCTGAAGCAGTTAAGAGGAAGGCTAATGAGAGGAAAAAGCTGGTGAAGAAAACACAGCGAGAGGTGAGAAATGAAGTTGAAATTTTACCAATGAATAATCAAGAATCAGAAGTAACCAAGAAAGTTATTATAGAGAACCTAAAACCGGAAAAGCTGGGAATAGGAATAAAGAAATGTAAAATGATTGGAAGAGGTGGAATAGCAGTTGAAACTGAGACGAAAGAGGATCTTGACATCCTCCTTATTGCTTGTCGAAAAAAGAATGAGGTGTGCACGTTATATGTTACACGTACACCGAAAATGAGAGAGTCATGTATTATAGTTTATGATGTTGAGGAAAAATATGAAACAGATGAAATGATAGAGTTATTACAAAGGCAGAACATTGAGTTGGAGAATGATGAAATTGAGGTTTTGACCAATTATTAGACGAAGAGAGGACTGTTTAACTGGATACTGAGACTGAAAGGAGAAACTTATAGGAAGATTGCGAATAGTATGAAATTTAAAATGGGATGGAAATACTGCCCATGGAAGGATTACAGAAAACCAACGATTTGTTATAAGTGCTTGGTGTTTGGCCACGTTGCCAAACATGGTAGGAGCACCAAGTCATGCAAAGTCTGCGCTTGAAGAACGTCACGAGGGACAACCCTGCAAAAGTGAACCCGTTTGTATCAACTGTCAGAAATTCTGGAAGAAGACGGAAATAGATCGAAGTAAAGCATCTACTGATTGACCAAGTCTGCAGTAGATATAAAGCTGAAGTAGAGAAAATGGTGAGAACAACGGACTATGGTGTCAGGGAGACTTGGACTCCTCCTCCCTCCACTGATGATGACTGAGCTTTAAATTGACTGTTAAATATTTATATTGTTTGAAATTTATGTTTTCACTGCTCAAGTTGGAGCAGTACGTTTGGAGTCTTTGTTGTTACTGCACAAGTGGTGCAGTCTTCTGTACATATGATTGTAAACTTAAAGCAATAAAGTTGATGAGCGATGTATTTCGCAGGAATGGTGGCTGCGGAACGGAATAGCATAATGTTAAATATGATTAGTTTTGGCTCTGGTTCTTGGATGATTCTGATCGTAAGACAGCTAAGCGGACGGTGTCATGTGGCATGGACAGTAGGGTGGAACGAAAAAAACTTTTTTTTGAATTTCAATATGATCTAGTTTTCAAAAGTTGCCTTTTAACAAAATAAAGACGGAAATTCTAAAACTTTACCGGTCCTCCTGACAATGCTGTCCATCAACCATGAGTCACCTGCAGACCGGCCGCTGAGTAGCAAAACCAGTATACGTAACCGAAGGTTAATTTCCGCGGTCCGATGCTTCTATTGCTGTGGGGCTGGAGGATGCCGGATATACAGTACAGATCTGCAATCCCCCCAAGGCACCCCCAGCCCCTAATAAAGACGGAAATTAAATATTAGCATAATTGGTGCATGTTTTCAGTTGGCGCAAGAAGGGCAAACTTTTGGTTTTTATTAAATTTTTGACAAATTTCGCAATTATTTTGAAATTGAATACACTTGTAGTACAAAAAAATAGCAAAATATGTAATTTAAACATTCGTTTTAGTCAGGAGACCTGCTAAACTGGTTATATAATACGTTTTACTTCATAAAAATAGTACACATAAAGGCACTTAAGGACGAGGCACTTAAAAGACACTCGGACATCACGGTGGAACGAAAAACTTTTTTTTCGGAATTTCAATATGCTCTAGTTTTCAAAAGTTGTCTTTTAAAATTAAAATTAAGAATAGAAAATATTTTTGCTCTACTAAAATTTTTTCAAGTTCTGCAAAGGGCTTCAAAATGGGTATAGTTATGAAAAAGTGATTATATTTGTATTTTTTGTTAATTTATTTTTTAGTATATTAAAATAATGTATATTTCTGTAAATAAAATATTCAAAATATGATATTTTGACAGAAAACTTGCATATTCTAAGTATTTCTAATTTTTAGATGCCATAACAGAACATCTGATTTTGTGGAATTTCGTGATTTTCATCATATTAATTTTACAGCAGCATATTCTTATAATACACATTGGAATGAAAGAAAAACAATTTTTAATTGATGGACCTTAGTTAAAATAAACAAATCACACTTATTTACAAAAATATTAATGTAATGTCTATAAAGGCAAAACGTTAGTTTGAAAAAAATATTCATGCTTTTCAAAAGTCCATAGTAATCACACATGGTTTCCATTACTTATTTCACTGACACATTGAATTGTTTTTTTTTTGTTTCAAATTTTGGCATTATGTTTTGAGAGTGTATTTTTGTCTTTATCAATGCATCGCTTTCAGAAGTACCACGAACGAACAAGGATTACCAGGTAACTAATTTAGCAATCCT
This sequence comes from Dolomedes plantarius, assembly GCA_907164885.2. Classification (NCBI taxonomy): domain Eukaryota; kingdom Metazoa; phylum Arthropoda; class Arachnida; order Araneae; family Dolomedidae; genus Dolomedes; species Dolomedes plantarius. The sequence continues at coordinate 139,383,655 of OU015497.1, read as the reverse complement.
TTCTACTACTTGTGAGTGACATGAAATGTTGTTGAAGTCAATAATTTGTTTCTCGTGATCAGATTCTTTTGCTTCCTTTATAAACTATTTTAGTTTGTCATCAGAAACATGCCTCGTCATACGAGGTTCTGTTACTTTAACATCATTCCATTCAATCATATCAATATAATCCTTGGCATCAAAGTTTATACGGGGAACTAAATTCCTTCTGATTCCTCCTTCATTTTCCGCCCTTGCTTTTAGAATCCGGCATAATCCAAGTTCTCTTACATGACTGCGATCGTCTAATACCACACAAAGGAGGAGATTTTCAGAAGCGGCAAAGTATGCATTTCTTTGAATGACAGGGTCAATTACATTTTTAAGAGTCTGATTGAGGTAACGTGAATAGCTTACAAGTTTCCACAAGTGCTTCGATCCACGGATACAAGATGGTTTCAGTTTTCTGTTAAACCAAATTGGTGCATAAACTTTCAAAATGTACTCAGTCAGTATTCGGAGATCTTTTGCAGGACATTCTGTTCCCACATACAAGCGAAATATTCGGTTTGCTAATGTAAGCCATCGTGAATGACAAAATTTTCCTGGTTTTCTCATGGAGAAATCAGAAGAGCACTTTCCAACAGAGATTGTATTATACATTTCTAACAAATATTTTGGGTCCACACTTAAATCATCCTTAATTTCTAGTAATGGAATGTTATTTTCAATAGGTGAAAATTCAATCACTGGAAGTTCATAGCAGTTTTCTAGTTGTTTACCTATTTCTCCTCAAATTCCTTTGGACCTTTAGTTTTTCCATCTAGGAAACAAAATAGGTGACGTAGGGGCAGTTCATTTAAATTATTGACTTCAACAACATTCCATGTCACACACAAGTAGTAGAAAGGATTGTTAAATTAGTTACCTGGTAATCCTTGTTCGTTCGTGGTACTTCTGAAAGAGATGCATTGATAAAAACAAAAATACATTCTCAAAAGATAATGCCAAAATTTGAAACAAAAAAAACCAATTCAATGTGTCAGTGAAATAAGTAATGGAAACCATGTGTGATTACTATGGACTTTTGAAAAGCATGAATATTTTTTTCAAATTAACGTTTTGCCTTTATAGACATTACATTAATATTTTTCTAAATAAGTGTGATTTGTTTATTTTAACTAAGGTCCATCAATTAAAAATTGTTTTTCTTTCATTCCAATGTGTATTATAAGAATATGCTGCTGTAAAATTAATATGATGAAAATCGCGAAATTCCACAAAATCAGTTGTTCTGTTATGGCATCTAAAAATTAGAAATACTTAGAATATGCAAGTTTTCTGTCAAAATATCATATTTTGAATATTTTATTTACAGAAATATACATTATTTTAATATACTAAAAAATAAATTAACAAAAAATACAAATATAATCACTTTTTCATAAAAATACCCATTTTGAAGCCCTTTGCGGCACTTGAAAATATTTTAGTAGAGCAAAAATATTTTCTATTCTTAATTTTAATTTTAAAAGACAATTTTTTAAAACTAGAGAATATTTAAATTCCGAAAAAAAGTTTTTCGTTCCACCGTGATGTCCGAGTGTCTTTTAAGTGCCTCGTCCTTAAGTGCCTTTATGTGTACTATTTTTATGAAGTAAAACGTATTATATAATCAGTTTAGCAGGTCTCCTGACTAAAAGGAATTTTTAAATTACATATTTTGCTACTTTTTTGTACTACAAGTGTATTCAATTTCAAAATAATTGCGAAATTTGTCAAAAATTTAATAAAAACCAAAAGTTTGCCCTTCTTGCGCCAACTGAAAACATGCACCAATTACGCTAATATTTAATTTCCGTCTTTATTTTGCAAAAAGGCAACTTTTGAAAACTAGAGCATATTGAAATTCAAAAAAAAGTTTTTTCGTTCAACCCTAATGGACAGGACATAGATGGAGCGAAGTGCCTCGCTGACGCGGGGCGCGGATGATGGCCAGTGATTGGATCTGTAGATTCGGAGTCGAGCGGGCTGCCGTCATGGCTACCAGAAGTCAGTAGATAATTTTTAGCCGTACGGGCTCACCACCTAGGTCGGTTTGTGTTTTTCGAATCCTTGTTGTGATACACTTATTGATTTTACGTAAATTAAAGTTTATTTAACCCACAAATGTAATAATTTTGATTCACAAGGTACGGAAATAAAAACTTTTTATTTTTGAAACATTAAATGGTACATTAATTTATGGATATCTTTAACTTTTTAGGCCTTTTAACTTGTTTAAGATTAAAATCGCTGGTAGGTGTTTTAATCAGTCCTAAAAAGACTTCGATGCTGAGATAACTGTATTACGAACTAAAGGTGAATGCATCGTCGATTTTATTCCCTTCTTACTATTTTGAACATTATGAACCATACCAAAAGATTTATGTCTTGAATATTTACTGAACGAACATTTATTGATTCAAAAATATTGTTTTCGAAAAGGACGTAAGATCTTTTAAAGTCCATTTAAACGTAGATAATAGCTTGAAATGAGCTCGGTATTTGTAACAAAGATATGCCAGTTTGATACGGGCACATACACATGCCATAATTTTAATGTAATAAACAACTGTTTCTTATCTTTTGATATCATAAATAACCAACCACCTTTTCTCTGTCTCTTGCAGTTTCTCGTTCGCAGAATTCAATTTGTTTGGAAAAGTGATTTAGAAATGAAAATCTCTTCTTGCTCTTGAAATGGGCTTAACTTTGGGAGGAACATCAAAACCTACTTCAATGGACTCCCGTAAGCCAATTCAATAAAGCCTTTTGAATGACGGATTATAACCCCAAAATGATTATCTGCCTCCAACGACTCATCAAATTTCGGAGAACTTCAGAGCAGAAATTCTCCCGTGCCGCTCTATACTTGTTTTCCCTAAAGGTTTGCCAGAAACGTCAGTTTTCGGGGGAAACTTCGTAATGGAAAGAGCTGTAATTTTGGTTTTTATCTGTTCATCTATACATCAGTAATATCTGCTCTAAATCTCGTACTAATTGGTGTTGATATGTCCGAATTAGTGGATGACCGAGTTATAGAACACTTAAGTCAAGTATGAATGTAGACAGTTTAAAATGAAGGAAAGATCAGTTCTAATCCTGGCTTTTATTTAAGTTAAAATAAAACAGAGGATTTTTAAAACAATGAAATGTGAAGGTAATGGGTAAGTTTTACTTGAGAAATATTTTTACGGGTGAGTAAAGAAAGATATATACGTATTTATAGCAGCTTCATATAATTTATATCTTAACTAGCTGAATACCCGTGCTTCGCTACGGAGTACATTCAAATTAAACAGAACGGTCAATGTATGCAATAAATGCGAAAAAAATATATATTTATAAAAAAAATCGCAACGGATATTGTTATAGACAAAATAATGAAGAAGAAAATATTCAAATTAAATACAATGGTCAATGTATGCAGATAATTTGTATGTTTAATATCCATAAAACATACTAATTTGAATTAAATTCTTAAAAAACTTCCATCTCAATTACTCTAGTGGTTAAATTTGATCTTTTACCGTATTTTAATAATTTTTTGTCAGTTTATTTCATTGTTATACACGTGACGCAAAATTAATTTAAAGTATCCCAAAAAGAAAAGAAATCACGTGATCAGCATTTAATAAATTAAATTCTAAAAATTAATATTTAAAAATTCACCAAAAATCAGAAAATGGAGGTGAAGATTCAAAAAAGATTTCATTTTAAAGGGAGTTTTATGATCTTTTTCGTGATATAAATTTTATAAACCTCAAATTATTATTTTAAATGCAAACTTTAAAGAATGTTACAAAAACAGCTTAAAAATTTAATTAAAAAAATCTAAGGAGAATTTTTCAAAAATCTTACTTAGTGCACCCCTACACTATGAGAAAAATCGCCATTCAAAATTTCAGCCGTTTAGGTCAGGTGGTTTGGTTTGTGCAGTATCTGTCAGTCAGTCAGTTACGGAACTGTTTTATATATATAGATAAAGAAAAATATTATCAACAGCTATAAGTTTTCACAGCCTTTGTGTTCCAGATATAAAAAGGTTTATAGTGTTTATTACTTATTTAATGCGGAAACTTTGCCTTTTACGATGCGTATCATTGTATACTACCTCACTGTCAAAACATAATTTTCGTTTTTTAATTGTCAGGCGAAATTTTTCTTCATTCGGTTTACACTCTGCCAGATTTATTTACTTTTGTGGAAAACAGACGATTTTCAAAATAATGGAACATTAAGTTCAGATATTGTATTGTGTACGCATATTTGAGGTATATTTCAGACTATCAGGAGTACTCGTCAATGCCTTGTATTGTAATAATGTTTGTTTACCAAAATCAGTTTAAAGATTAAACACAGCATAAATAGCATAGTACAGAGGCTGTTCACACATTTTTTAGACGATGTATATTGTATTCACAAAACTAAATTACATAAAATTCTTGTGTTTTAAATGCTCTATTTGACATCCCTTATTCTGAACTGTCTTTCGACACCGCAATTTCCAGGATAATAATGCCTTTTGAAGTGTCAGAAGAGGTATTCTATCCCATTCCTCCTGAACAGCTTTCCAGAGTCCAGTAAGGGTTTTGGGACGACGTTTGGAAAATGCAGATTTTAAAAGTCCGAAAGCACAAAAGTCCATAGGTGATACACCGGGAGATTTAGTAGGGATATCAGTGAAGGGTATGGCCTTGATACCAGTTTTTTGTTCCATTTCTTTTAGGAAATTTACAGTGGATTTTGATGTGTGACTGTTAGCTTTGTCCTGATGGAGTCTCACAGATTGATGGCACTGTGGGTAAAGCGATGGTATTTCATTCAGAAAAATTGGCGATAAAATATGTTCCTGATAGTATTTGGAGTTAATCTTGACATTTTTTTCCACTCTCTTTATTTTTAACTTGCTATTATAAGAAAAACCAGCAACAATCATGAATCCCTTAGAAAAACTTTCGATTCTTTGAATCATGTACTTAAATTTTTTCTCCCCTTTTATGATAATAAATGGCTCTTTTTTGTTGCAATCATTTAAATACACCTATGATTCATCTATTGTGACAATTGTTTTCCATTTTTCTTTGGATAAATGTTTCTTATATAGAATTCTGCAGCGTGTCCTGCGTTCAGCGATATGATTTGGAAGAAGACGATGCACATTGCGTTTTTTCGCTTTCTCAAGATTTAAATCAACGTTTATCATTTTATTTACAGTGGACACCGAGCATTTTAATGATTTTGCAACTGTCCTTTGACTAGGGGGATTTTCTTTTAACATTAAACAACGTACCTTTGCAATAGTCGAAGATGTCCGTTTTTTCCTTGGATACTTGTTTGGAATTTTTGTCCCACTTGAGGCTCCAATTTGACGTTTTTTTCCTTTCTTGTTGACGATATTACCTATCGACGCTTTAGATATCACAAAACCATGACTCTCACATCGTTTTTGGATAACGGAGTATGCATATTTCTCTTCGGAAAGAGCATAAATGTAGCCTTCGAACCACTGCTTTGTAAAAAACGCCATTTTGAATAAAAACATAACTTTCAAGGCGCAGACGATAATTTTGACTTTTAAAAACATAGTACAATTGCAATTATTTCTTTTGCAGCAAACGATTTTTTATTACCGCTTACCAAAATCGTCAAATAAATGTGCGAACAGCCTCTGTATATAAAAAACATGCGAAATTTTATACACATCATTAAAATGAAAACCCAACATAAACATATATACATTTATAATAAACTCGTCAAAATTCAGCTGGATTCAGCCTTTCATCATTGTACCACTAAAAGCTGAAAAGGAAAAATATCAAAGTGTCTTTTGACCTTGTGAACTCTACATGAAAAATTAAACACAGTAAGAATAACATAGTATAAAAAAAGCAAGGCAAATGTTATACACATCAACAATAGGAAAACCCAATTTAAAAATATATAAATTTATGATAAACTCCTCAGAATTCAGCTAGATTCAGCCTGTCATCATTGCAGCAAAAAAAGGTGAAGTTGCAGGTTTAGCAGAATTTTCCAACAGAACCATGAAATGTCTCTCAGCACATACTGAATTATAGACAAAAGCTGGGCCTTGTAATTCTAAACTGGTAGATCTCACAACTTGTCTTGTTCTTTCAGCTCTCTTAACACCATGAGCTGTATGATCAGCTTCCACCCTTCCATTTTTCACTTCTTGAGATTCTTCAGCTCTCGCAACAGGAGGAGCTATGCAATCAGCTTCCAGCCTTACGAAATCTCTGTTCTTCAGATTCCATATTCCACATTCCACAAGGCCAAAAGATACTTTGACATTTTTCCTTTTCAGCTTTTAGTGGTATAATGATGAAAGGCTGAATCTAACTGAATTCTGAGGAATTTATTATAAATGTATATATTTTTATGTTGGGATTTCATTTTAATGATATGTATAACATTTCGCATGTTTTTTATACTATGTTATCTATCTCGTGTTTTATTTTTAAATTGATTTTGGTAAACAAACATTCTTACAACTCCGATCATCACCGGAAACTCCTGCTAGTGACATCTAAAAATTTGTAATACTTAGAATTGCAAGTTTTCTGTAGAAATATCATATTTTGAATATTTTTGCTTGGAAAAAAATATATATCATTATTTTAATATACTAGAAAAGAAATTTAAAAAAATACAAATTTTATCACTTTTACAAAAAATATCCATTTTGAAGCCCTTTGAGGCCCTTGAAAATATTTTAGTAGAGCAATAAAATTTTTATATTATTCATTCTAATCCGAAAAGGCAACTTTTGCTGGTTATAGCAAATCTCCATGTATATTTTTTTTTTGTTTCACCCTATTGACTACCATTTCATTTTCGTTTTGTAAATCTCAAGTATGGGTAAATTACTCGAATAGGCCTGAGATAGTCTAGTGGTTGCGCATTGGGTCTCAGACTGGATATGGGCACTATATGGGTGCGCTAAATTCGTATATCGGAAAGTCCTTCTATGAAGTCAGAGAGGGTGGTAGAAGGTAACAGCCCACCAAATGTCACCTCTGGGGTTCTTGGTCCAAAATTTGGACCAAGAACCCCAGAGGTGCCCAGAGGTCCTATTTATCGGCAGGTATTCAATTCCAGAAGGCCTTAGTTGCTATGCCAGGTCCTGTCTGGTGCACTGGAAATTGGATTATGTATAGCTAAGTCCAATTACGTAGCTATACATAATATGAAACTTCACTAAATATGTAATTTTTAATACCTCTAGATAAGGGTTCAGGTTATACATGAAAAGCGCAGTTACTTGCAGTGGTTTCCTGTATTGATTCGATTCCATCTGCACTGACGACATTTTCTTCAACAAGGAGCTCTCAGATTGAACAAGAGATTTTCACACTTTCTGTAAATATGCAGCTCAGCATGGCGAAGACTGGGAAAAGCACTGCTCCGGAGTTTCTTCTAAATGGGTATGAAATAATATGATTTGGCAACATAGTGGAGTCGTTCCTAAGACTGTGAACGTACTTCATGGGATAACATAAGTAACCCTGTCTTCGCAGAGTTACTTAAGTTGCCAAGAAAATTCCAAAATGATACAGAAATAACATTTTAACCCCGGAGAAACATTCCATTTCATCAAATTATTTGCGATCGAATGAGAAGAAAAGAATTGGGAACTTATATTAAATATGTTATTTCCGAAACTACGGTAACGTGGCTGTCAAAAAAAGCATTTCCCTAGTTTGTATGATCTGAGAAAAGAATTTTATGCGACAAAATATCAAGTCTATATTTTTCTTTTTGACATCAAACGGAAGTTTCGCTACAAGTTAATAGACGGATTATAGTTTAATAGGATAACTTTCTTGCTTGACTTCTTCCAATGGCTGAATATGCTAAATAAAGGGCAAAATTACTACATCTTTCAAGGTTCATGTCAAAATAAAAGTTTTCTAAAGAAAATTTTAATTTGGTAGCATAGGCGTAGCCTGCTTCTAACTTTTTTTTTTTTTTTTTGGGGGGGGGCACGAATTAAGGATGAGATATCGAAAGCATGATATCTATATGAGTATCGATAATAATATCGGTTATTAACATCGATATTAATAATATAAAGCATAATATCTATATGAGTATCGATAATAATATCGGTTATTAATATCGATATTAATAATATATCGGCACAAAAATATCGATATTTCAAAATATGGACGATATTTCAAAATATCGATAACACAATTTACTTTCACTATGCAGTCAATCATATTCGGAGGAATGATTGTATAGTAAAATAATATATATATATATATATATATATATATATATATATATATATATATATATATATATATATATATATATATATATATATATATATAAATATATATATATATATATATTTATATGATAATAGTACGGTAAAAAAATGATCGTAATTTAATTCAATTAGGAAATAACATTTCAATAAACAATATTTTATCAAATTAAAAAGTTTCTATTTAGAGAAAGAAAGAAATACTAGTTTGGGGGAAGCAATGGCAACTCTGAGTGTATGTAAACATATTGGAAGGAGATATTGGAGATAACCGGTTTCTGGACCGAAACCCTGCAGACAAGAAGTTTTTGTACGTCACAGTCCATATTTAGAAAATGAAAAATTAGCTTCCTGCACCATTGGAGCCTTTGAAATGGACCAGAACTATACCTGAGATTACATTTCTTCAAGAATCCTTCATATAATGCAGTAGTGCGGTTTGAAAAAAAGAAAAACTAAATTCAGTGGTCACTGATAGAGGATCGAATATGGTTAAAGCCGGGGAAATTGCTTGTGGTAGAAAAAAACCATGTAATATGTTTTGCCCATCTCCTCAATTTTGGTCGCTTACTGTTCAGTTGAAGCCGTACCAGAGCTCGTGCCACTAAATGGAAAGCTGAAGAAAGTGGTGACCTGGTTGAAACATAGTGTTCGGGCTTCATATGAATTGAGAGCAAAAAGTAATCTGAAACTCATACAGAGTGTGGAAACACGGGGGAATTCTACATACGGAAAGATCGAGCGTTTTCTAAGCCTATGCTCAATGCTCAACAACATCATCCACCAACACACATAGGCACCAAGCATGACAACAGCTGCAGAGAACCAAGATTTGCAGGAAATCATCCAGCTTCTTGAGCCACTTCTAAAAGCCACAAAACAGTTATCAGGAGATAAATACCCCTCAATCAGCATCGCGATTCCAATAGCAACCATGGTAGAAAATAAAATTTCCAAGATGTCATCTACGTCTAATGTTGGCCTCAAACTGATGGAAGGAATCTTGGAAGCGGCAAAAAACGGCTCATGGTTGAGAATGTAATAGCACTGGCCATAAGTAAGTTATTGGACCGCCAAAGGAAGACATCCTTCAGGGACCCTGAGACTACTACCAAAGCAATTCGAGAACTGAAAGGAATTTTGTAAAGCGCCCATTCCCTGAAAAGTGACACACTTCCGATTCTGACAACGAAGAAGGATCTAAATCATCTTTCTTTGGTGAACACCCCCAAACGGTTCAGAAAACTTGGAATCATCGGAGTTCTTTAGGTAGCTCAGATTTTCCTGACGAAAATCTGAGCTACCTAAAGCCTACCTTTTATTTGCGATCCCCTGAAGAAGCTGACATCAACAAGTGTCCTCTTTCTTTTTGGAGTAAATCAATTGGATTGTACCCGGAACTATGTGGGGTTGCCAAGTGATATTTGGCTGCGACTTGAACATCAGTGCTATCTGAAAGAATATTTTCTCAAGCCAGCAATATAATTAACTCAGCCAGAAATCGTCTCACATTGAATAAACGTCTTTCCTTCACTCAGTGGGAGAAGAATTCTTTTTCTCAATTAATGGACAATAATTGTTTTTATTCATTTTTTTGTTCTTTCTAGAATTCATTTTTATATGTTGAACAATTTTTGGATTTTTTCACAGATTTTTTGATTGCTTACATTAAAAATTACTTTGTATATATTAGAAATTATTTGTATTTAAAGAAATAAATAATAATGTTTTTAAGTTTAATTCTTTTGCCTTATTTACTTATGTATATTTTTAAAATAAATTTTTTTAGATAAGCTATTCACAATTTAAATCACTTCTGGGCTTTCATAAATTAAAATAATTAATGATAATATTTTGATTAAGTAATTTTTTATTTTATATTTGGATACAATAATTCATCTGTCTTCAACTCTATACTTCTAATAAATACCAAACTGAAGATATTTCAGAATATTTAGCCTTGTTTACTTGATTGATATGAAACTTTTAGTGAGATGGAAAAACTTAGTGAGATGGAATGTTGCGGTATATAATTTTTACTGAATAAAAATCATAGTCCAATTCCACCATCAATTTTTATTCTTCCTGGATTAATTTGCTCCATTTAGTCTCGTTTTTAGAAAGTCCTCAGATAGTTTCATTTAAAATCAAAAAAAGTTTTATCCTTTAAATTTAAAAATCTCCAACTCAAAAAACATGAACCAAAAGCTTCAAAACATGTTTATCTTAGGGAGTAAACATCTATACATGTAGTAAATCTGATGAAAAAGACTTTTAAGATTAAGCTATCAGAAAGAAAGCTTCATGGTGGAATTGGCCTATAACTTTTATTTAACATTGTATTAAAGTTTTTTTTTATCCATTTGTTTCAACAGTTGAATATAGACCATTATTGATTAATTTTACAATTTTTCTGTATAATTTTTTTGAATCCCATGTGTTTTTCCCCTTTGGTTTTGAGATTTTTCAACCCAAATTTTAATAAATTATAATTATTTCAAATAAATTCTTTTGAAAATGTGTAATCGATAATATCGGGAATGTAATATCGATATTAAGATATTATCGGAAATCAAAAATCGATATTATAATACATAATATCGAAGGGTAAATATCGATATTTTGATAATATCGATATCAATATCCCATTCCTAGCACGAATTGAATTCAGTTAGGGTTCTCTGCGCATTGACTGCCGGACAGTCCTTAAAATAGGAAATATTATGATTTTTTGAAATTGAATAACAATAGAATTTGTTTGAGTAGTATTCTAAAGTTCTACAATGAGGAAAATAAAAATATTATAAATAAAATGAGGAAAAAATATAGCATCGAATTTTTGTTATGGATCATATCATTGTTAAAAACTATGTTAAGGGTAAAGACATAATCGGAATCTTTAGTTTCACAGTTTGAAAAGGCGGAAAAAAACCAACTTTCTTAAAAGTATTCTACAATTTTCTGATTTAAACTGAACTTCTATTAAGTTTTAATTTATTTAAAGTTAAGTTACGTGCCTCCTCTTGCCCCCCCCCCCCGACGATACGCCTATGTTTAGTAGCAACAACAACAAAAACTAGTGAATGAAAAAGTGTCATTCTTTACTTTCTCAGAGAATTTTGTTGGAGAATATAACTTGGGCTTCATGCTGCAGTTTCCAACGACATAAAGTAGTATTGTCGTGTTTTGATTGCAGATTATGGGAACATTTTTCCGTGAATTGAATCTACGAGATCTGGTTATTTTTTTTCCCTGGAGTAAAAGGCACTAGAATCATTCTCAATGACATTGAATGAAGAATTATTGACCTGCTAATTTCAAGTGAACATCTATGGCAGAATTTTGGTAATAACGACTAAATATGTTTCTAAATACAGCTGACCTTGCCATTAAGGACGCTGTATACTAACCCTATTGGATTCGCTCACCTCAATGTTAACATATGGAGAAAATGTGTTTGCTATTTACAGCTACATAAATGCGGATAATCCAATAAAAATGGCATTTTCAGAGAGCATGAACATTCCTGCACTTCACAGGATTCCTTTTATACATTTCGTCCATCAAAAGAATTGATGAGCGAATAAAACACACTATACCAGATATTTCCCCCGACTAATTTAAAATTTAAAGTATAATTCGGATTTTTTTTTAACGGAAAGTGCCCCAAGGTGTAAAATTTCTTTCTCTATTGCAGAGTACGATTTAAAAAAATACAATTCAAGTCGGCAATCCTTGGACAAATTTTATCCATAGGTTAACATTGAGGTGAGCGAATCCGATAGGGTTAATACATAGCATCTTCCTGATACTTTCGTGAATAAAGCGTTTGAGGATGAGTGGCTTTTACCTAATGTATAAAAAAATGCCGTTCACGTAGTATAGTGGTTAGCTTTCTGAACGGCTGCGCAGTGGGCTTGGGTTCAAATCCTGAATAAGGCTTGGCCGGTTTCGTGTCGTCCCCCTCATAAGGAGCAATGCTGGTTCACCTGAATGGTGTTCCCATAATAAAAATGTCTCCAAAACTTTACGGACCTTCATGGGAAATATCAAGAAGTACTTGTCTACCGCATTGAAAATCTTTTTAAAAATAAGTATAGCGTTATGCCACCGCTTGGGAGTTCCAACGGGATACTAAAATATCCAAAGGCTCTCTCAAAATATTCTCATCCCTCTGAAAAACTTTCAAGTCTCATTTAGCTTAAGCTTAAAAATTAAACCAAGTGTTTTGACACACACACACACACACACACACACACACATATATATATACAGGTCGTTATCAAAATAATGGAAACACTTAGGAAAAACATGAAATTCTTTATTAATATGGCATAGGACCATCTATGGCATTTAATACCACATGGATTCACTAAGGAAGTGAATTATGCAAGTGATGAATAGTGGTTAAGGGAATATTATACCATTCTTTATGGATAAATCGTCAATGTTCCTGTAGACATGCTACTGCTGGATATTGAATCCTGACTCTGTTCCCTAAAACAGACCACAGCAGTTCGATGATATTGAGGTTTAGGGACTGTGCGGGCCACATAAGGTGTTTGACTTGGTCTTTATATTCCTAAAACCATGACTTGACACGTATAGCTGTATGAATCGGAGCATTATCATCATGGAGAACGCCATCTCCTGCAGGAAACGATTTTTGCACCATGGGATGGATCTGGTCGGCTAAAAGTTTGACATAGTCCTTCCCAGTCAATATCCCTTTCGGGGTTACAATAGATCCCTTTTGAAAACCATGTGATGGCCACCGAAACCCTAAGAAATTCCCTCTCCGTGTTTGACAGCTGGCATGAGACAAGCATGATAATACGCTTGTGTGGGTGTTTTCAGACATACGCACGTCCTGTTTCAGGGGACAAAGTGAACAATGATTCGTCTAACCAAATGTCAAATTTCAATGTATCACTCGACCAGGATTTGTGCTCGTGGCACCACTGTAGAGGACGGTTTGTTTTCACATCTGTTACAAGTGGCTTGGGAATTACTACTCTGCCGTAAATGTTTTGTTTTTGAAGTTTTATCTTACCTGTAATGACTGTAACTGGAGCCTGCAGATTCAGATGGAGCTCTATGGTCACTTTGGCTGCAGTTGTCTTCTTTTTGATGTCACAGTCCGCTTCAACACCAGTCAGTCTCTTTCACTTAGCTTTCCCTTTCGTCCACTATTATGTTTCACAGAAGATGTCTTTCCCTGAACTCTGTATGCCATCATGACTTCCGATATCATAGCTCGGTAAACACCCAAACCCATGAGGGCTGTTGTAACAGATACTCCAATTAAACGCACTTCAACAATTTGCCCTTCTGCACGGTCTACAAGGTTTGACATCTTACGCTATCCCCAAAAAAGCCTGGTGCCCATAGTTTCATTACTGCTACTTTATAGTAGAATAATGTATACACTATATTCATAAAAAATATTGGTCTCTAAGCTTGTTTTTTAAGGAATACAAAGTACTTCCATAAACACCACTAATATTGATGTGTTTCCATTATTTTGATAACCACCTTTATATATATATATATATATATATACAGTACAAATCGTTTATAAGAACATCCAGGGGACTTTAAAAACTGGTTCTTATAATCGATAGTTTTTATATCCGATAGATAACTTAAAACTGCTGGAAATCCCACATTCATTGTCACAAAATTTCTATTTACACCTGGAACATGACGTTCAAAAAATGGTTATAAGGTTCAAGTTCAATCAAAGGTTCGCATTTGAAACGCAACGTCCTAACCGGGGTCATCCTATAAAATAGGCCAGTTTCATCAGTTTTGAAGATTTCATGGTCATTCCTTCTCTTAACGTGGTCCAAACGGTTTTAAGCCAGTTATCAGAAACTCCTGGTGTCACGGCCTTCGATTCTCCCAAACAGAATGGAATGCCTCTAAGAAATCTCTGGATCCACGAAGTTGAACAAACAAAAATATATATTTTAAAGAGCTTCGCAAATTCATTAGCTTTCGCTTGCAAAATCGGTCCGCTTAGGGGAATATTGGCACTCCTTTGAATCATTGCAAAATGACTTCTTCTATGTCAGCATGTGGACTTTTTCGAAGCTTTTTAATATTAGTCCGATCTTTTTCAAATTATTCTTTTAATTTTTCTCTATTCTTAAATATATTTGAAATCGTGGCATGACTAACCATTAATTCGTTGGCTAATGCTCCATTTTTTTTTTCACAGTTTTCTAAACTGGAAATTCCGGTCACAATTAACATATTCTTATAAGCGATATATTTTCCCAGAAACCAATTAATTTTTATTAACGATGTTGTTATAACCGGATTTTGTATCCATCTTTACACATGAGAATTGGCCGGGAACTAATAATTCCGTTCTTTTAAGCGATATGTTTTTATAACCGGTGTTCTTATAAGCGATTTTTGCTGTACATATATATATGCGCGTGTCTGTGTGTTTGCTTACCGAGTTAGTTTACTTACCTGAAGAGAAGCAGCTCAAATGTTATTTTGATCAATTTATTTCCATGTATATTGTTTGCCGAAGTTCGATCTATCGGGAGAGTAGAAAAATTTCGAATACATTTTAGAGAAACTACGCCTTCCATAAAAGAGATTTTGAGGGTGCATTGAAATAATTAATCGTTACCGGATGGAACGCAACTTCATTAACTTATCACTAATGAGACAAAATGCATCTCATTAAAACTTTGTTATAGTCCGTGCCCGAAAATTTCTCATTGTATTCTTCTTTCCGGTAAACCGATGGGTATTGATTTTGGATTCTTATGGTGCCTGAGTTTTGTGCGAGTGGGTTGGAGAAGGAGGGGCCCTTGCGGATAATACTTAGTTAAGAACGCACTGGAATTCGTTCATTTTCGAATAACGTTGTCAAGTAATTAATTTCGTAAGGACAAGTTCTCCTATCAAAGTAGTCTCCAGTTGTTGTTCGACTGCTTGTAGAATTAGTTTCCAATTCTGCTACGAGAGAGGGATTTTGTTTGGAGTATTTTAAACCCTTCAGTGCAGAACGAGAAGGGGTGGGGGTGAAGGGGTTTCACCTCAATTTTGACCAAATATGATTTTGTCCGATTCAAAATTGGAGATATGTACAAAATTGGAATGTGTAGTACAAGTGTACATGCATTATTTTCATAACGACAGTAACACCTTCATTTTCAGGGGTGCATGTTCCAAGCAGACATGACGACCTTTCGTCTCGAAAATGGGAATAGAACCTGGGACCTTGAAAAAGCACTCCTCCATTGATTTTTTTTCCTAATTTTTTTTTCTTGCTAAATGAGACACTTGTGACCTAAGATGAGGCACCTAAATGAGCATAAGCATAGTGTCGGGGAAGGGGGGACGGGCCCCCAACTTAACTTGAAATAAATTAAAATGTTAACAGAAATTCAGTTAAACTCGGAAAATTGTAGAAGACTTTTAAGAAAGTTTGTTTTTTTCCTGCTATTTCCAACTGTGAAACTGAAGATTCCGATTATGTCTTTACCCTTAACATAGTTTTTAACAATGATATGATCCATAACAAAAAATTCGATGCTATATATTTTTTCACATTTTATTTATATTATATTTATTTTTCTCATTGTATAACTTTTGAATACTACTCAAACATCAATTCTTTTGTTATTAAATTTTTAAAGAAAATCATAATATTTCATATTGTAAGGACCGTCCGGCAGTCAATAAGCTGAGGATGGCCCTAACTGAATTCAATTCGTCCCTCCACCAAAAAAAAAAAAGTTAGAAGCACGTAACGCCTATGGTCGTGAGACATACGCCTTCTGTTATTCACCTTGAAGTCTGACTGGATACTATATTATGTAGCACCATTTAGGTGTGCTCGCGTTATTCCCTATGATGAGACAACACGATAACGACCAAAACTTACTCGGGATTTGAACCGAAGCCCACTTGTGGAAGCTAACGAAGCTAACCACTATACCATGTGGGCGGCCGTCCATTGATTATGAAATCAAGTATTTTATCGAACAACCCATGACTGGTAACTACAGTGAGGAACATGTCATTACTGATAAATTCAAAAGCATTTATCTTTTAGTCCAATAAGGCTATTACGTATTTACTAGCATTGATATACATCTTTTGAATTGATTAGTCCACCTTAGAAGGCGTGGTTTCATGCATTTTAGTAATTTTAGAATTTCTTATGAATTGCTCATAGGCATCCAGTTCAATTTTAAGGAACGTTTTGAAATGACAGGTAATAGAATTTCCTCTAACACCATAAAAAAACATAATTTCTTTGACACAGTAACTAAGTCTTTTTTTTATTTTCCTCAACTTTTTGAAGGTTATAAGCTTGTAAAGGGCTAAACTACCGAATTTTCTTCAATTTTAGATTTTGCTTTCTTTATTCCCCTAATAGTTGCCGTGTTCTGTGTATGGATCTGTCATGCAACGCTTCCGGAGCGACCGCTTCATAAATATACCAGCCTTATGACATCCATTTTGTTTTATGAGTTAGACTTAACAAGTTAAAAGTAAAGTTCAAAAAGATTATTTGCTATAAAAACCCAAATAATTTTAATTTAAACAACGAATTATCGACACAAATCAACTTTATTTCGATTTTTAGACGGCTGAAATACAAGTATTCATTTTATATACTCATAACTTGAAAATGTAAACATGAGTGAGTCATTCATTCACCGTGATTCATTCATCGTCGTTAATTTAAGAAAAATTGAATCAGAGAATCTTCTTCACAATAAAACAGTTTTTCATTATATTATTATTTTAATATATATATTTATATTTTAACCAGATATTACAATAATGTCAAATTTAGTATTTTCGGAAAGTTGCAAACTCGACGCATGCGTAGTGATATGTTCAAACTTGTGTACGGTAGAAATGAATATTTCTAAATTGCCAACACACGTGGCTTTCGTGTGATTTTTCGTAAAGCATTCTATTTGATGATAGTGTTTTAATTTCTGTTTAATATTTACTTTTAATCGTATTTTTATAACGGTTTGTATTATATTCGATTTCTTATTTAAAGGTGTGACGTAACATATCGGCCAGCTTTTTTTAAAATTATATTTATTTATTTATTTTTTTAAAATTTTCGTAATGTCTGAATGATTATATTTGGATGTAAATTTCAAGCTAAGTAACTGAATTTAACATTTTAATTGTGTTTAATTGAATATTGATTTGCTTAAAATTGTTCTTTTGTTCATACCGATTTTTCGTAAATCATTCTATTACGATGATAGTGTTTTTAAATTTGTGTTTATTATTGTATTTTTGCACGTAAGTAATTTGTATGATTTTTTATCTGATTTTCTTTAGTTTTTATATTTTATTTTTGCTTAATATATTTATACATAGCATATTTATAGCATATTAGTTAGATTGCATACATAGCATATTAATTAGATTGTGCAAGTCGGATTGAAAAATCAGCTGAAAGCATGCTTTTTTTTCCAAGAAGAAAGACTTCTTTTTAATTATTAACTCGGATTATTACAAAATTTTTAATTATAACATCGGATTGAAAAACAGCTAATATTCTGTAGAAACTTCTAATATTTTAACAAGGTTATGAACCTTTTTTTTATTGGAACTGTTCAATTATTTACCTTCAAGTTTTGAGGGGTACTATCTGGTAAGGATATAAACTTCAGAGGAGCTGTGATGACACCAAAAATGTTTATTCTAGTTTTATTTATTGAAAAATCAGTAAAATTTTCTAATGAGTAATCTTAATAAATTTTTTTCTACTTCAGAAAAAAGAATAACTGTAGTTATTGAGATATCTACTAGTTCATAAATGAAATATAAATGATTATAAGAGCATATTAAACGCCATTATACGCCAATTTGACTTTTAGAAGGACCGCATATGTTTGGCTGTATGGGAATCATTAAAAAATGTATGTGATTTAAATGTGTCAACAAACGAACGTTTAGTAAAGCATCAGATCACTTTTTATTTATTTTTATTTATTTATGCTTAAAATTCAACATTACCGACCGCAGAATCGAACATGGATCTCCTATGAACTGTTCCTGAGAGATGTGTTAAATTTTACATCCCCAAAACATGCCCTAATCACTTCAAATCCATTTAAAGTTCTACAACTCGCGAGAGAGACCAGAGGGCTCATAACTTTCGTCTGAAATAATTTTTTAAGGCATTTCCTTGTAATGGCAACGACTCAGTCAAGATTTAGCGCACATTTTAACGCATACTTGAAAAGTAAAGTAATCAAACCGGGAGGGGGGAGGGTCTTCTATTTTTCAGATAGGTTTTTTTTGCCCATAATGGCACGAAATAAGTCATGAAAATATCGAAATATCCTTGTAAGCATCCCAAATTAGCTCATTGTTTAAAATTTTTGGCTAAAATTGAAGTATCTCGTAAACATTCATATTTGAAATTAGTTCATTGTTTAAAAATCCTTGCTTAAAAATATATCCTAATTCTATATATTTAGTTAAATAGATTCAAGAATTCGAAATTAAATTCGGCGCCAGTGGTTCCCTCTACCCTATTCAGTATGGAAACGACTAAATTTTTAATTTCAACGCTTCAGTTAGCCTTAATGTCATAGTCAAGGTACCTTTTCGTGTCGATACGTTTTTCTTCAGCTTTTTGAAGTAACGGATCTTTCTAACGCTGGCCTAAGCTAGGACAGATTGCTGATATAGGCCGCAGCCGAGCGTATCTTCCAAATTCTGTTGCCTTTTGGCAATTTTTAATTCGAAATCTCATTACATGTTAAATCATCTTATCCGTTCGAAGGTTAAAGCAGGCTGCGGCGCTCCGCGACTCCGTTAAGCACTTCGTAAAGCCAATTACCTTGACCTTCACTTGACATACAATTTGATGCCTACTTGAAAAGTAATTTAATTGGATCCAGACAGGGGCGTGCTTAGGGTTTTAGCGGCCCTGAGCGATGCTTAGTTTTTTTCGGCCCTGAACGAAACACATTTACTTGGCAATGAAATTTCTCTAAGCACTGAGTAATGGATCTTGTAAGACAACCCCGATCCCCCCTCCCCCCCCCAAAAGAAACTGCATCCACTACTGATTTTACAAATTATTACTTTTAATGCATTACGTTTCGATAAAAAAAGCATCTACATTCTAGCTACGTAAAATAAAATTATACATGAAATTACAATTGGCTCACTAAAATATAAAATTAATCAATTTGTATGAATAATGAAACAATGAAAAAATTATTTACACGATTTAGAAAATGTAAATTGTTAAAAACAAATACATGTATGAATATGTTGGTTACAAAGCAATTTTTCTTGCTTTCTGAGCAGCAAAATTGTCTATTATAAGTGAAAAGTCCAAAGATGAGAGATCATTTTCCTTAGATATAAGTACCAAGGAGGACAGGCGTACAATTCATATTCAAAGCATACTGAAATGTACCTACTTTGTGTTGGTTTCAGTTCTTCGATAAGTGGGGAATAAAATCCATTATAAGTATAGAGAGAACAAGTAAAAGCCATTTTTTTGTGTACCTCACTACTTCAGCCTTCAGACCCCTTTCTTCCAAACAGGTTTGGAGCGCATTTACTTGTCTTACACTCCCTGGAGAAATATCTTGTCTATTGTTTGCTTTGAACAGACCAAACATTTGACCAAATGGTATTAGTATTTGTTCTGACAGATAGTTCGTTCTGACAGATAGATTCGTACTGACAGATAGTAGAAACTGATATTGAAAAAAAGGATTGATAATCGAGGTTTTACTATAACTGAATTGAAGATAAATCATGTTTTTCTAATCGAGAAATTTTTCGAACCAAAAGGGCAGTTTGTCAATTAAGATTCTTTCTACGATTATTTTCAAAAAATCGAAACATATATTTTTTTATAAGTTGAATTATAGAAACCGTGAAAAAGGAGGGATTTCTTAAAAAACCTGTAACATTTAGAAAAGTGTTGCGATGAGGAATAAAAATGGCAGCCCTAAATTTTTAGCAGCCCTGGGCGGTTGGCCAGTTCACCCACCCCTAAGCACGGCCCTAAATCTAGAAGCAAACCTGGTGAGGGGGTGACTTCTACTTTTCAGACAGGTTTGTTGGCCGAATAAGACATGAAATAAGTCCTGAAAATACCGATATATCCTCGCACACATTCAGACTTAGCTCATTGTTTAAAAATTTCTGGCTGAAATCGAAGTATCTTGTATGCATGCATATTTGAAGTTAGTTCCTTGTTTAAAATTTCTTGTTAAAAATATTTCATAACTCTGTATATTTTGTTAAGGAGATCCAAAAATTCAAACTTTAATTTGCATTTCTATTAATGGCAACATCTCATTCATGATCTCACGCACATTTTAACGAATACTGGAAAAGCAATTCAACTGAATCTAGAATCATACCAAGACATGAAATAAGTCATGAAAATATTGAAATATTCTCGTAAACATTCAAAATTATCTTATTGTCTGGCTAAAAACGAAGTATCTCGTAAGCATTCATAATTGAAGTTAGTTCCTTGTTTAAATATCCTTTCTAAAACTATTTCATATTTCTATATATTTAGTTAAATAGATCCAAGAATTCGAAATTTAATTCGTAGAGAATCTAGAAAACTTTTTTAGTCAGCAATTAATTGAAAAGAACAACAGATTGAAAAAAAAACCCACTTCTCCCTCCTGAAAAGAAATATTCAGCCCCTCTCACTTGAGTTTGAAAAAGTTTCTCGCTTTTGATTTAATCAAGCTCCCTGAAGTGTGGCCTCATCCTCCATTTTGGTGCTTTTTTCACCTGACAAAAGAGACTTTAAACGATGAAGGCAATCAGGGTGAGTTAAAAAGGTTCCGTTGAAAGAGTTAGTGGTTAACCAAGACAAATTATCTTTCTTTGAGAACCGTTTTTAAAAATTTAAAGAGTAATCTCGACCACGGCCAGCTACTAGCCGGGAAAAAGAAGAGTGACAAGATTAATTTTGTGCGAAATTTCTTTTTTCACTTTCACTTCAACAGACTTCGATTGGTCTGCAGCTTCAGACTTCCTGTTAGGTTCATTTGATCATTACTTACTTGTCTGGTAATTTATTACTAGGGTATTTGTTTGATTAAGAGTGCAATTCATTGTAAATGCAGTTTAACGCTTATAAATTGGGTAATCTAAATTAAAGTATAACCTGCTTAGAACATAAAAGCAAAAGAACCTAGGGATGGAAAAGAGTCAAATTTGGTCTGCATTAATTTTAGAAAATCAGAAAAGGATTACTAAAATTTATTTCTTGGATATTTGTTAGGTTAAGAATAGAATTTATAGTAAGCGCAGTAAAATGGGAATAAACCAGTTATCAATATTTGTAGCGGAAAAGAATAATACATGAATTTATACTTAATTAAATTCCATCTAGCATTTAAAATTATTATTGTTTAACGGATATTCATTATAATCTCAAACCCAATGTAGTTATTTTTTATTTTAATTCCCCCACTATGTTTTATATTTTGTTGCCTAGTAACGCTGCGAGTTTGTTATCAAATTTTGGCAACACTGATTAAAACAGAAAAGAATTGTTTTCATGATAGGCTCCGCAGCGTTAGATGAGTAAATATTAAACCTTTTGTAAACATTAATTAACATTGTAAACATTTTGTGGACATTTAAAGGAACAGCTTTGTCAGACGCACCTCTGTTGGCGAAAAATTAGCGCAAAGATTTTTGGCACCAACTTTTCCCAATTCCGCACACGTGTTAGGCTTAAAGTGCTAAATGTAAACAAAACATCAATAGCGATCAGAATAACGGGAAAATTTCCGTTATTCTGGTCGCTATTGATGGGAAAATTAGAAATAACGGAACAGCTTTGTCAGACGCACCTCCATCGGTGAAAACTTGGCACCAAAAAAATAAAATTATAAAACAATAAATAATAATAATAAATAATAAATTTAAACTCTCAATCTAATTACTGCCACAACCGCACACGACTAAATCCGCAAAAAACAAAATCTCGCCAAAATCGCATGGTTACCACGCCATGCACAAAATCGCCAATCTTGGCAGGGAGGTGCGTCTGACAAAGCTGTACTCATTTGAAACTAAATATGCAAATAAATATTGGAGTGTTGAACAGATTTATATGTAAGTAGTCTCTAAGAAAATAGCACTCAACATATTAAACTCTACCTATTTAGAGCCTTACAACAGAGGGTCTAGGGAGCAATACGTGGCGGTCAATTTTTATGTGAATATTTTTAAGACAACGAGTAAAGAATTACTTTAATTTTGTATACTTTAATTTTGATGACCTAGTGGGCATTGGCAGCAGAGGCGTCATACAAGGCTTTAGTGTTAAGCCGTATAACACCCTTCTCGTTTTACCATTCAAAATGTACAAACAAACATTCATGCTGCATGTTGATGCAACTGTTTCGGGACTAGGCTTAGGGCCTGTTCACATAGTATCCGTCAGCGTGAGTGTTACTCGTATTGGCATATTTTAAACCAATCACAGACCTTAACAATTTCGTGGCTAATCGTTTGGATGCTTGTAATTGGTTAAATGTATTTCAATACGAGTGACGCTGACGCTGGTGGATTCTATGTGAACAGGCCCTTACTGTGCAGTCGGGGAAATTGGTTCCCTCACGACAGGCACCCTCAGTTTGGCAAGAAATCTCGCCTGTTGACGTTTGAACCAGTAAAGAACATTTACAAAACACACAAAGATAAAAGTGCTGGTTGATGGAACACTAACTCTCATATTGATCGACATTAAGAGCAGTAGTTATTTTTAAAAAAATTTATGTACCCCGCAATCTGAGAAAGAAGCTGTAATTAATGAAGTCATTCAGAACGTATACAAACCAGAGAAAGTAAACAATTGCTTTGCCACGACTTAGTGAAAAAATATTTGGTAACTGGTGCGAAGTGGTAAAAAATAAAAGAGTAAAAACATTTACTCAATATACACATCATTCAATATGTATTTATTACAGTTTGAAGATTTAATTATCTGGGAATGAATGCTCAAAATATAAACAAGAACGTGAAAAACAGTTGCTTCAGATGGCCGAATGGCTAGGGCGCTGGCAATTGGTACCACAGTCTGTGGGTTCGAGTCCCATCTTTGGCATGGACGTTTGCAGCCGTTTGGAATCGGCTTTAAGCAGTAGGTCCCGGTCTAATTATCCCCCCGTAAAGCAAAAGTAGACCGTAGCTCTCCAAACCAAATCAAGCAGTGCGTGGCAGGCGTCATCTTGAATAACGGTTTCGGTTTTAGCTCGCTCCTGATTGGCTGGTGGGAACAAGTTAAGGCAACCTATTCAGTTTTTTTTGATAACAGACTGAAGAAATCGCACTCGATGTCAGACTCTATCATACAAATGTTTTCGGCCAACTTCAGTGCAAAAAACTCGATCGGAAGAGTTGTCTTTACAGAGTGTAACATGAAACTTTCGTGTTTGATATGAGCTTTATAAAGCCTGCACATCTCAGTGCGCCGACAAGACATCACGCAAGCAGCAGTATTTGCAGAGATTTACCATTGAAAAGTGTGCGATTACTACTGCAAGTAAAATAGTCCATCATTTCGCTGGCTAGTGTACTGCAATTGGTGTTAGATTGTATAACTATTTTTAAAGATATAACGCTCAATCATGAAGCCTTTGAATAATTTGGGATTTTTTTAGAGTATTATAATTTTTTTATCAATATAAGAAAAGGTTACCGTTTGAATATCAAAAGATCTAATAACAAACCAATTTCATTAAAATATTTCTAGTAAAAACAAAAAAATCTTTAAAATCTACGACCTTATTCAGAATTATATAGGTTTAAAAAGGAAACATAGTAAAACAGAAGACACCTTTTTTTTATCACATGCTGAGAAAAATTAAATATGTTGTCCTGTTTTCTCCGCTGACATTTTTGCAAATGATAATATCAGAGAAAAGCTTAAAAGTGAATTTTTTTTTTTGGCATTGCTTATTAATACCAAGGGTTACACCTGATTAAATATCGAAATACTGTGGTAGTGTTAAGTTCGAAAAAGAAAGGAGAACAGTTGCGAGAGAGAACTTTTGTCGACGTAATTAAGCGGTTAATAAAGAACATTAGATCGTGTGCAAAGCTTGAGAGGGGACCGAGTGGTGGTAATATGGGTAACAACCCTTCTGGAGGAATCGAAATGTTCCGCCCCCGCTGCCATTTGTGTTGTGCCTGAAATGTAATTTTGAGCCTTATTCTAGTGCATGTTTCTAATACCCCTATAGAAATTTTCCTCAAGGCGTTCCCCCTTCTTTCTCATTACGGAGGAAGTAGATCTAATTATTTACATACAAATTTTATGCAACTGAGCTGTTAAAAAGCGAAATATTGAGGTGCAAAAGGCCTATCTAGATTACTACTTATTTAGTTATGGATATTTGCCTTGAAGGAAGGTTTCAGTGTAATATATGCCTTGATGTTTTAATCAGGTACAAGAGGCCCTGAGTCGTGAATACTCCATACGGCTTTTTTATCTGAGCCCAAAAAGAGGAATTCAATGTTGCTATCAGTGCAGTTTACAAAACAACAAGTTTAATTATATGTCTAACATTTGTGAAGATTATTTTTTATCTTCAGATGAAAATTATAACCATTCTTTTAAACATTCCTCTATGGTATTAAACAATATTTTTATACGGAAAAGCTCTATGTATTCCTAGATAATTTTCTTCGGAAACTGCACGCCTTTTATTTATTTTTTCAGATAAACTATTATCAAATAAATACAAGGAAAATTTTCAATCCGAGCTAAACGAAATTTTCCTCTGCTTTGAAATCCTTCTAAAAATATCAAAAAAGTAAAATCAATTGAAATAATCCATTCAACTTCCTCCAGTGGTTGTGGAGAAATCCAATTTGTTAAGTTATTACACTTTGTATACATGGAATTGGAGATGATTTGCCTATGTATTTCTCTGCAGACTTTATTTTAACCTTGTCGAACACGATAACAGAATTTATTTGATTTGAAAGGAAAACATCGTAATAAGAAAATTTTACGTATTCTGGAAATATTTTAATATGTATAGGAATAAAGATTCAAACTTATGATATTTCAGAGAAATGTAAATTTGAAGATTTTGTCCCCTGGAATTTTAATATACCCTTTTATCAATTGAAAATGTTGGGAATATATGTGTGTATAGTAAATTTAATAAAGTTTTTACAATATCGCTGTCTTTGTTACTTGAAAGAATTGATAGTCTATTTTATGATTCGTCACAAATAGAATTTAAAGTCAAAGAGATGAAGCAATAATAATAAAAAAATCTATATATATAAGTTGTTAAGCCGAGTCTTTGGGCAGTCCGTGAGAGAAAATTGCAGCATCAATTTACTTAATTTTGATCTTAAACAAAATATTTTAATCTATAGATGTGTCAAATTTGGTTGTCGTAACCGCAATATTGATTAATTAGCGATAATTTACAATTAAAAACTGCTTTCTGCGCATGCTCAGTGACATGTTTAAATCTGGCTTTAGATACTCAATAAGCACGAGGCCACATAAACACATTAATTTGTTTCTGCGGATTCTCAGTGACATATTTAAATCCGGCTTTAGGTACTCACATGAAGCTATAAGCTTCATGGAAGCATGGAGCTATATGCTTCTTTCGCTTCATGGATACTCACTAAGCACGCGGCCGCATAAACACGTTAATTTGGTTATTCCGAGGCATCTCACTAGCTCTCTGCCATTTTTATTTTTAATTATGTTTGTGAGATTTAGAACTGAACCTGACAGAAATTGTTTATTGAGTAACCCTATTGAGTAACCCTATTTCTTTTTAATGGGGTTGAATAGTTATTTTTGAAAGTGTATTTCTCTATTCTTAATATCACGATTTTTAACATTTGGCAATGATGTTATTTGTACATTTATTTACTATCCAGCCGTCATGTTTTGACGGGTACCAACTCGTCTATTTTTATTCTGTAAAGAGGGTTCATTATTTCAAGGACGTAACACCAATCTAAGGGAAATAAACAATACCTTAATACATGTTCGGTATTTGAAATTTTGTTTATTTTAAATAAATATCATTCTTAATTATAAAAATTAAATTCATCTGTACGTTAACTCCTCCATTTACCAATTACGTGGTTCAAATATTCTTGTTTTTTTTTAAACCAAAATTTTTTTTGAAAAAAATATTTATTACCAGTAGATGCACATCACGCTGAAAATCATTCTCTTTTATTAATAGGTACTTACCTACGATATCTCAGTGAAAAATGGTGGCTGAAACTTCGCTAGTTTCTACCCATTAGTAAACAAAACGTAATGCAACGGAAGTCACGCCAACATTTTTATTTAAAGCGAATGTACTCTTCAAGAATTGTTTCTCTGTCAAAAAAAGTTTGTCTTATATAACTTTGAAAAACGTTTAGCTCACAAATCAAAAGTGAAGTGTTCCTATAATATTGTTTGTAAGCCGAAATATCTAAAAATGACTAAGCCATTAGCATCTATTTTTAGGGGGAAATTTTTTAGCTTTCTTAGATCCTAAAGATAAGCTACTTAATAACACATGAATAAATACTTAATAACACATGAAAAATGTGTTTCATCATACTGAAATATAAAATACAACTTATCCCTTTATGTCTGATATTTATACAAACTAAAAAATAAATGAGCTCGCGATAGCCTAGTGGTAGCGTGTCGGCTTTCGGTGCTGAGGGTGATCGGATCGAATCCCGACAAGCGCCATTAAATACCTCCGTGTCTAGGCCGGATATGGGCACGTTAAATCTGTAGACCGTAAAGTCCCTCTATGAGGTCAGAGAGGGTGGGAGAGGGTACGATCCCCCAAAATGCTGCCTCTGGGGATACTCGGTTAAAATTGAGGTGGCACCTAGCTAAATCGGACTGCGACCCTTGTGGTGCCATTAAAAACCGGAGCCTCACCTCTCAGCCCGCTAGCCTCTATGAACCTGTCTTGGAATACTCCCTGCTATGGGGCATTAGGAACGTCAACAACAGAAACGAACGTATAAAACAACAGAAGAAGAAAAGTGAGTAAATTTACCTCCAAAAAGTTATACAAACGAAATATAGTAATGAGGCAGACAAAAAAAAATATGTGTATTGTATTTGACATTAACTCATTTAAAAAATGTAAAAATGATAATACTGTTATCTGCAAGGATAAGTTAAATTTTCCTACTGAGGATTAGTCATCCTTTAACTCAAAAGTAAGTGTATATGTAAGTGTGGGGTAAAGAAAACTTTAAAAAAAAAATTTTCAGACCCTCTTCTCTGTCCAGATCCAAATATTTCTGGAAATATTCAATTTACTCAAGGCTCAAATCCTCAAAATTTGAGATTAGATGATCTGTATATAAAAAATTAGTTATAGCCTTATTGTTTTTTTCCTTTTAAAATCAAAAAGTGATAGTTGCAAAAATAATTTAAGTATTTTCAAGTAAGAAAAAGTAAGAAATATTTTATCTTGATTGAGAATATCCTTCAAAAGACTATCATATTGATTGTACGATAGATCATTATTTATGCAGATAGATCATTATTTATGTTTTTGAAGAATTTTGCAAGCTGTAACCGCAAAATGCATTCCCTAAAACCAAAGTTATTTTTCAGAAAAACAACTCCCATATTCTACTATCTCTGGAAATACTGAGGCAGTTTACGACCGTTTGTAGAATATTTTATGTTCTATACCGTTTTATATGTTTGAGCAAAATTTGATTTATTCTGAAGCATAAGTTTTTCTCGCTACAATCACTATAATGAAAAAGAATATGCATGTGAAGTTGCTGTTGTTGTTATTTTTATTTCCCCCTGGCCGTAAGTATTCCAGACCAGATCCATATACGATAGAAGGCTGAAGGGGGTGGCTCCCTTTTATGATGGGAGACAGGTACCACCCCAATAGAGACAGGTACCACCTAAATTTTGACCGAGCAGCCCTAGGGGCGACATCTCTGAGGATCGTACCCACTCCCACCCTGCCTAACCTCATAGAGCATAGTTTCTTAAACTGCGGTCCGCGGAACCCTGGGGGTCCGCGTTGCCATTATCGGGGGTCCATGAAACAATTTTGACACTAACTTTACATCCCCAACTTTTCGCTTTTATTCAAATAATTCATTTAATAAAATTCCTACATGGTCGAGACTTTTTTTATTTGTTGTTACTTAACTAGTTAATAACATAACTAAACAATAATTAGTAAAAACTTATTTTTATTCAACTGAAAATATGGAAAAATAAATAAAATAATGCAATTTTTTGCTATAAATAGACTGGCGACTCGGGGGGATCGTTGGATAAAAAATGGATCTACACTGAAACAAAATATAGATGAAAGCGACCTAGATGATGGAGCATCAACCTTGAAATCCATCAAGAAACGTAAAATTAAAAAAATATTGTGATGAGTATTTATCATTTGAATTCACTTATATATGGGATGGGGTCCGAAAAAAAATGTTGTTCAAGAGGGGTCCTCGGACTACATATGTTTAAGAACCCCTGTCATAGAGGAACTTTCCGGGCTATGGATTAAACGTGCCCATATCTTGCCAAGACACGGTGCATGTGAAGAAAAATGCATTATTATCAGTCCGCAGAAATTTAATTCTTATATAAATTACTAGCTGAAAACTCGCGCTTCGCTACGGAGTACATTCAAATTAAATACAACGGTCAATGTATTCAATTAATGCCAAACAAAATATATGTATATATATTTATAATAAATGCGACGATCAATGCATACAATTAATGTAATATATATATATATATATATATATATATCGTAAGGGATATTTATTTTTTTTGGATAATATCCAATCGTTTGCTGCATTAGAAAGAAAAGGAATTTTTTTTTTGTCTATTTAGTTTTTATGCACGTGACGATAAATTCATTTAAAGTACCAGAAAAAGAAATCACGTGATCGGCATTCAATAAATTAAATTCTAAAAATTAATATTTAAAAATTCACGAAAAATCAGAAAATCGAGGTAAAGTTTCGAAAAAGGTTTCATTTTAAAGGCATTTTTATGATCTTTCTCGTGATATAAATTTTATAACCCTCAAATTATTATTTTAAATGCAAACTTAAAAAATTTTACAAAAGCAGCTTAAAAATTTAATTTAAAAAAATCTAAGAAGAATTTTTCAAAAATCTTTCTTAATGCACCCCTACACTATAAGATTAATCTCCATGCAAAATTTTAGCCCTTTAGGTCCAGCGGTTTGGTCTGTGCGTTGTATGTCAGTCAGTGAGTCAGTTACGGAACTGTTTTATATATGAAGACCTGCGCTTCGCTACGGAGTACATTCAAATTAAATACAACGGTCAATGTATGCAATTGATGTAGAAAAAAAAATATATATTTATAAAAAAATCGTAAGGGATATTTTTATAGACAAAATAATGTCCAATCGTCTGCCACATTAGCAAGAAAAAAAATATTTTTTGTCTATTTAGTTGTTATGCACGTGACGATAAATTTATTTAAAGTACCAGAAAAAGAAATCACGTGATCGGCATTTAATAAATTAAATTCTAAAAATTAATGTTTAAAAATTTACCAAAAATCAGAAAATACAGGTAAAGATTCGAAAAAGATTTCATTTTAAAGGAATTTTTACGGTCTTTCTCGTGATATAAATTTTATAACCCTCAAATTATTATTTTAAATGCAAACTTAAAAAAAGTTACTAAAACAGCTTAAAAATTTAATTTAAAAAAAATGTAAGAAGAATTTTTGAAAAATCTTTCTTAGTGCACCCCTACACCATAAGAAGAATAGCCATGCAAAATTTCAGCCCTTTAGGTCCAGCGGTTTGGTGCGTTGTATGTCAGTCAGTGAGTCAGTTACGGAACTGTTTTATATATACAGACTAGCTGAAAACCCGCACTTCGCTACGGAGTACATTCAAATAAAAACATCGGTGAATGTATGCAATTAATGCCAATATATATATAATAAATACGACGATCAATGTATATAATTGATGTAAAATATATATATATTTATAAAAAAATCGTAAGGGATATTTTTATACACAAAATAATGTAGAAGAAGATATTCAAATTAAATCTAATATAAAGAATACTAAAGAATATAGTACAGTTAATATAGTACAGTTTCTAGAACATTTCTTTTACTGTATTTTAATATTTTTTTGGATAATGTCCAATCGTCTGCCGCATTAGGAAGAAAAAAAAAATTTTTTTTGTCTATTTAGTTTTTATGCACGTGACGATAAATTTATTTAAAGTACCAGAAAAAGAAGTCACGTGATCAGCATTTAATAAATTAAATTCTAAAAATTAATCTTTAAAAATTCACCAAAAATCAGGAAATGAAGGTAAAGATTCGAAAAAGATTTCATTTTAAATGCATTTTTATGATCTTTCTCGTGATATAAATTTTATAACCCTCAAATTATTATTTTAAATGCAAACTTAAAAAAAGTAAAAAAAACAGCTTAAAAATTTAATTTAAAAAAATCTAAGAAGAATTTTCAAAAATCTCTCTTAGTGCACCCCTACACTATAAGAAGAATCGCCATGCAAAATTTCAGCCCTTTAGGTCCAGCGGTTTGGTCTGTGCGTTGTATGTCAGTCAGTCAGTGAATGAATGAATGAATGAATGAATGAATGAGTCAGTTACGGAACTGTTTTATATATATAGACTATATGAGGCGGTGAAAGGCAAAGTGGTGTAAGTCAGATTTTCAAGTTTTTTTTTTATTTGAGGGCAACAATGTAATCTCCATGTTCAATTTTTAGTGGAATCGCAAATAATTAATATTTTCAATATTATAATAATTATTATGAATTATAATTTGTTCAATTTATAGTGGAGATTTTTGTAGTTGTTGCAGTAAAACGCTTTGGATTTACACCACTTGACTTTCACCGCCTGATGTCTTGGTTAAGAAAAAATGGAAAACCAACATGCATGTATATTCAGAAACCTATATGTGGTACTTAAATGAAACTCAAAAAAATAATAAAGACGATCTTTACCTGAAATTAAGAATGAATAGTGAATTATTGGAATCGATAATAACGCTGGTTAACATAATACTGCAAAACTAATTCACCATGTCTATGTTTTGTAATAAAAATAAAAACATAGTTGTTACCAAAAGAAACAATTTATCAGCTTTCCAATGCATAACACGGAATTGAAGTAAACGAATGATGCGGATTCCTCTCAGAGATAAGTTTACATCAGCTATGATGGAGCTACAGTTTTCAGATCATTTCTCTGTCCGTAATAGGATTTTAAATAACTCCATTATGCTATCCCCTACGGCTTTGAAACAAAGTATACAGAGATTCACCAATAGATTAAAAGGAACTTCATTTTCACATCACGCGTGTTGTTCTTGAACCGCTTTGAAGATTGCTTCCCCCGCTTTCACAAAGGGTCGCCATTGGTAAATTATGTCAAACTATGTTTTCTTATTACTTTTTGAATAAACTGGACATATTTTAATATCAGCGTATTTCTTTAATAAACTGGACATATTTTAATATCAGCGCGACTTCAATAGGTATAAAGAACTGAACAGGCTGGTTTTTTATTTCTTTCACTTAAAAATATAATTTCCTGGTTCAAGTAATAAAACCAAAAATCGCCTAATTCACAGAAGGAATCTGTACATTCACAGGTACTCATACAGGTCCTATAAGTCCCACTAACAGAGCTTTGTCATGATAGTTCAAAATGAACGTAAAGACACAATCATCTACATGATGTACTGAAGTTGTACTTCGTCATTTTTGGAATAAAATATATTTGCTCCATCTTTTTGTAAGCTACTTATTCAAAGATGAGTGAAAAACTTCTTTGACAAAGAACCTATATAATTTAAGTTTCTAAGCCGATTCTTTGGGCAGTCCGCGAGCGAAGAGTCAATTTATTTCATTTCGGTCTTAAACGAAAGATTTTAATCTATATATGTGTCAAATTTGGTTTTTGTAACCGTAATTTCTATTATTTAGCGATAATTTACAATTAAAAATTGTTTTCTGCGCATGTTCAGAAACATGTTTGAATCTGGCTTTAGATACTCACTAAGCACGATGCCACATAAACACGTTAATTTGTTTCTGCGCAGGCTCAGTGATATGTTTAAATCTGGCTTTAGATATTACGCTCAAGGCCGTAAAAACACGTTAATTTGTTTTTTTTCCGAGGAATCTCTCTCGCTCTGGCATTTTTATTATTAATTATGTTTCTGAGATATAGAATTAAACCTGGCGGAAATTGTTAAATGCGCGCATTTGAGTAATCATATTTCTTTTTATTGGGTTCAATACTAATTATTTAAAGTGTATTTCTGCATTCTTAAAATTAGGATTTTCAATATTTGGCAATGATGTGTTGAGTATAATTTGTGTATTAGTACAATTATTTACTATCCAGCTGTCATATTTTGACCGTTGCCAACTAGTTTTGTATAATATGACGAACTGAAATTAATTTCTTTAAATTGCAATTATCACTCTAATCCCCCACCACGACCCGATTATGAATGCTGGGGGCCCCTGGGCAGATGCTATTTGGGGCCCCCCTTACGAACATTTATAAAAATAAGAACTATCCATAGAATATACTTAGAAGTACTAGTTGCATGCACCAAGCGTGTGAGGAAAAGTTGTTAAAAATCAGGATTAAAAAAATCTTTTTATTTAAATTTTGATTTTAACCAAACAACCCTGCATGTGAGTCCTATATTAGGTATTACAGTGTATGGCTAATAATATGAAGCATTCATAAACATGTTTAACGTCAAATTGAAAACGTCTTTCACCATCTGCTGTACGTCTGATGCAACCTGATAGTTTAACATTTTCCCTAAAGCAGAACGTGAAATTAAAAACTTTCACTTATCTGGCACCCTAACTATTTTAGTGTTGAGAAACATCGCTAAAGAGATTTTGCAGGTTAAAGAGGATAGTTTTGGGGCCCCCTAGCATCGGGGGGCCCTGGGCAAAGTCCCGATTTGCCCATGCGATAAAAAGGTCCTGTCCCCCACCCCCTAGTGGAAGTTCAGTGCTATTTTTCTGCATACAAAATTTATTCCTATGCCGTTCGTGAGCATTATATTCTTGGAAATTTCAAGTAGCAGTAATCTTAAAAAATACTAAAATGATTCCGAGAATCTGATGATTATTCTACACACGAATGTATTACTACTTCATTTGCACTAATCTCCATTAAGGAGAATCTGATGATTATTCTACACACGGATGTATTTCTACTTCCTTTTGCACCAATCTCTATTAAGCAGAATCTGATGATTATTCTACATTCGAATGTATTACTACTTCCTTGGCACCAATCTCTATAAAGGAGAATCTGATGATTATTCTACACACGAATGTATTAATACTTCCTTTGCACCAATCTCCATTAAGATAGACACTTATAAATTCAAATTGAAAAAAATTAGATAACTAAATATTACTGTTGATTAATTTTGTTGGCTACAAATATCTAATTAGCTGAATGACTGCCGTATAAAGGATTCTTTCCGAGTTGCATCCTTGCTGACTATTAGATATGCGATATCGATAACAAAACATCGGTGTTTTGAAACATCGATATTCAATATTAAAACATTGATGCTAATAAAACATCGCCCAAAAACCATCGATGTTTTTAAACATCGATGTTTAAGAACATCCATTTTTTAAAACTGGTTTAGTAACATCTAACATTAATGTTACTTCAGTTAGTTGTGTGAGGGGGGGGGGGGGGGGGGGATTTAATTTTACTCTCTGATTGGGCTGACACATATGACAAAAACTTAGTTGCTTTTGCCTTGGGCTACATTGGTGACTCAAAATTTTCGTTGTAAATATCTCCATTCTGCCTTCAAATGCCCAGATAAATTCGTGGTATTGCCAGAAGTTTTAAGACAAATATTGCATTTCACTAATTTGTCAGAAGTTTTGGAAAAATATTTCCAAACGGTACTTTTAGGATGCATCTTACTAATAATATTAACATCAACTTATATAAAACCAGAACAAAACAAAAACTTAAATGTCTGCTTTCGTGTATACACTATTTATAAAGTAAAACCCCATCGAAAGTTCTGGAGTGTCAAGAAAATTCCAAGCGCTCTGATTGGTTCATTGATTGTTGATTGCCATTTGTCTGTTTGCTAAGGAATCGTTCCTCCTTTTGTATTCGTCCTTTACAGAACTCAGACTTACATTTACTGAGTGTGAAAATTATGCTACGTGGTATATTTTTTTATTATGGTACTTTTTCATTAAAGAAAAAACATCGAGACAACTTAAAACAACGAGCACGAAACATCGATGTTAAAAAAACATCGGCTTCAATAAATCGATGTTTAGAACATCAATGTTTCTATCAAAACATCCATGATTTGAAAACATCGACATCGATGTCGCATCCCTACTGACTATAAGCCGATAAATACAATAAAGTTTAGTGGATTGGATTTTTGAACTTTACAGTATTTTAAATATTTAAAATTTAATCATTTACGTTATCACTAAAATTATTTTAAAAACTTATCAAATAATTTGTAATGTACTAAAACCGAATTTTAAGTGAGTTTATTATTTATTTATTTATTTATTTATTTTGATATATTAAGACAGTCAAATTAAGATAACTAAGGCTTTTTTACAGCAGAATAATGGGCATATTTTAAAAATTTATCCGCTGCCTCTGGACTTTACATAGGAAGTATAATCTATCTGGTTCTTTTATTCGCTGTGACACGAAAAAATAGCTTTTATAAAACACATCCTATCACTTCTATCTCATCTATGACTCCGAACGAAAGGGCAAATCTAAAAGAGTTACGTCTGAATAGTTTTATTCAGGAGGAATTGAAGGTCTAAAATCGATAAAAGAAAGGGGAAAAAAGAATTCTTATATTAGACCAGGAAAACAAGGGTAGAAAACAGTTTATCGAATAAATGCCAGATATCTACAAAAGAAGCAAAGAAAAGCAATTGTTTTCTATACGAGTTCCATTAACTCATTTTTAAGAGAGTTAAAAAAGTACTGTCCCCTGTTTGCGAGGGATAGGTTCAATTTATCAGTTGAAAGAGCCTCGCTATTTCCAGGCCCTCGTTGACAGAAACACTACAAAAACACACAATGATAGTAAGGATTTTGTTTTTTTAAAGAGACTGAAAGAAACATTTGGAAAACACAAGTAAATCTGCCCTGAAAATTCCACCATTAAACTCAAATAGGATTGAAATTATATGTATAAAAAACTAGGTAATCTTTTATTTATTTATACCTCATAGTTTCGGCGGCCGCTAGCTGATTCTTTATGCATATTTATGTTATTAGGAACAGATGATTTATGGATGTAATTAGTTATGGAGGTGATATGCTGGCGAAAAAGTAATGATATTATTTTTCGCAATGTAGATAGCTTTTAATGGATTGCATTATCTGGTCTAAATTACGTTTCTATTCGATATGAAATGAGTAAAGCATTGTATTTATAACTCATGGTATTGCGAGGTTACTATTTTTGAATATGCACGCAGATCCTGATAGAATTTATAATAAGGAAAACATTGTTATTAGTTTCAATGTAACTAATTATGTTGTTTTTGGCTTTTTATATATTGAGATACGTTGAGAATTATGATGTTATTCATTATAGTTCCTTCAAAAGAACAATTGGTTCTCTGTCTCCTTTCCAAGTGTTTTCGAAGGTTAGAGGAATAAGGCTGCTGTGTACTAACTCTATTGAATTGGCTCACTTTAATGTTAACATACGGAGAAAATTTGTCCAAGTATTGCCAACTTGGATTTAAAGTTTTTTTTTCATTGTACTCTGTTATAGAGAGATAATTTTTACACCTTTGGACATTTTTGGTTTTTTTTTTAAAATTGAAAACAATATTTTAAACTTTAAATTATTTTGGGAAAAATCTGGTGTAGTGTGTTTTAAATGCTCATAAATTCCTTTGGTGGACGAAATTTATACAATGAATCCTTTTGCTAGGTGCAGAAGAGTTCAGACCATCTAAAAATACTATTTTTGTTGGATTATCAGCATTTATGGAGCTGTAAATAGTAGAAAAATTTTCTCCATAGGTTTTAGGGGCCCGGGTTGCCCCAATTGATTGGCAGATCTGTACTGCCCGTCTGTCGCCCAGGCCCATAAAAATTACCCGAACAGGTGAAATTTACCCTCGACTGGTCTTCAGGTTGATATTTGTCGTATTAGCTAAACGCTGTGGGCGACGTATCCTTGTCGAATTTCTCTATATGTTAACACTGAGGTGAGGGAATCCAACAGGGTTAGTTTACAGTAGCCTTAAAGTGAGGAACACAATTTCTGTTGGGCCTTGATGAAACTTCACGTGTATTGGGATCACACCTCTATTGGAAGAAGTTTTTTCAGACATGGAGTTAGATAATTATTCCTTAGAATGAAAAATTAACTCTGGTCGCAGTTGGGACAAACTTCTTGTAGTCATTGATCTGGTACGAATAATATATAACCAAACAAAATTAAAAAAACATTTAGTGTCATAACATTTTGCAGAAAAAGGATACGTCGTCAATTAACCTTTTTCTTAAGGGGTGGGATAGCATGTAACCCCAGAATACGGGCCCAAGAATTAATTTATATATATATATATACATACATATATATATATATATATATATATATATATATATATATATATATATATATATATATATATATATATATATACAGGGCTTGATTTGGACTGCGCCGGAGCGGTGTTCTGGTACCTCTCTGTAGAAAAAAATTAAGATAGTTATAAACATTTATTTAATGAAAATTTACTTTGTTGTTAGTGATATATATATATATATATATATATATATATATATATATATATATATATATATATATATATATATATAATTTGGAATACTCCCACACCACCTGGAATGTTACAGTTCCGGCACCTCAATTTCTAGAAATCGAGCACTGTATATATATATATATATATATATATATATATACGGGGGCTGTCCGTAAAGATCCGAATTTAATTTATAACTAAAAAAATATAATGGATATACATACTTCAGTTTAATCCCCTTCAAAGTATCGTCCTTGAGAAGCAACACACTTAGCCCAACGTTGTTGCCACTCTTCGAAGCAGGATTGGAAGTCGTTCTTTGGAATGGTCAAAAGCTGTTCGATCGCTTTTTGTTTGATGGTCGTCACATCCTCAAACCGTCGTCCTTTAAGCGTTTTTCTTTAGCTTTGGAAATGCTAAAAAGTCGCACGGAGCGAGGTCTGGTGAGTTGGGAGGTTGCGGGACTTGAACGGTGCCATGTTTGGTTAAAAAATTTTGAACCACATGTGAGGAGTGATCAGGGGCATTATCGTGGGGAAGCATCCATTTCCCAGATTTCCACTTTGCTGGTGGTTTCCTCCTCACGGAATCACGAAGTCGCCTGAGCACATCACGGTAGAACTCTTTATTAATGGTTTGTCCATCTCTCGATGGTCTGTCCACCTCCCGCAATCTCTCGAACTGTCATTCGTCGATCTGATCGCACCACAGTATGAACCTGTTCCACTTTGACATCATTTCGCGATGTTGATGAACGCCCTGATCGTGCATCACTTTCCACAGATTCCCTTCCATCTTTAAAACGTCTAAACCATTGAAACACTTGAGTTCGGTTCATAACATCATCACCGTATGCTTTCTTAAGCAAATCGAATGTTTCGGTTGCCATTTTTCCAATTTTATTACAAAATTTGATGCAAACACGTTGCTCAGTAGATTCCGTCATGATCCAATCCGACACGAGACTTCCACTGCGTTCACTTCTCGTTATTGCTACAAGAGAACCGCGCTTCGCAGTGCTTGGATAATTGTCAACATAACAAGTTTACATATGTTTAAACATGCTAATTAGCGTACGCACGCAGAGCGGTGTCTGTATTATGTTTTATACATTCAGTTCGGATACTTTACGGACAGCCCTCGTATATATAAAGAACCACACACCTTGAAACTTCCAATGAAGAGTCGAACTTGACAAATACACATTTAATAAAATATTAAGGACAATTTCATGTAAACATTTAAAGAACATAACACCTTAACATCATCATTTACGCGCCAACCGTCGAGAGCGCTCGTCGTCGAATCTAATCCAGGTTCTCTTCTCGCGGTTTGCAACGCGTGACGTCATCATCTACGTCAGTGGTGTTTCTCCTCTGGCGACGCGTGTCGGAGAGGGATGTAGGTGTCCAGGGGTTTCTCATTTAAATCTCACATTCTCGGCCTTTTCCTGACAGGTCGGTGTCCATACCGTCATCTGGAACTTATCGTCATCTTCGGTTAATCGTCATCTGGAACAAAAAAAAGAAACAAAGCAAAACAGAAAGAGAATGTCCGTCATGAAAGGATAGACAGGCTTCAATTCCATCAACATCTTGAAAATTTTGGGTACGTCGTTGTTCCAAGTCCAACATGGTGGAGCTTAAAACTGGCAATCGTCGTTACGTCTTCTTTTTAAATTCTAATTCTGCTTGCATGCATAACGTCGTTTTACATCTGTCGGCTTTAGTGTCGTCTTAATTTTAGCATCTTACGTCTTCTTCTGTAACACAGATTTTAAATTCGTCATTCAAGTCATTGTCGGTTAAAAGTCACAAGTCGGGAAAGTTCTATACATCTGGATATTATTTTCTTATTAACTTCTATCTTTAACTTAAAATACGTCGGACCAGGGCTTCATATACTCAGCTCACGTGCTTGTGTGCATTGGCCCATCAAAAAAGCCAACTTTTTCTACGTCATATGTATCGTTGCCCTTTACTTTTAATATCTTATATGGTCCAAGAAATTTAGATTTCAACTTTAGACCTGTGCCGTACTGAGTCCTTTTAATGGCTACGACATCATCCTTTGAATACTTCCACGGTGATTTTCTTCTTAGGTTATAATTCTTTTTGTTACTTTCTTGAGCTTTCAAGATTTGCTTCTTTTCTGAGCGTTTCTCTCGATTCTGAAAATTCTCGTCTTATCTCTTCTTCAATCGTTTCTTGAATCTTGAGATCCGATTTCTGCTTCATTTTTACACCTACGAGCAACTCGAAAGGCGTTAAATTTATACTTCGCTGGTAAGTGGCGTTAATTATCTGTTGCACTGTCGGGACAAATTTGTACCATTTTGTAGGGCCATCTTTTGATAATTTCGAGATCACAGATATG
This sequence comes from Dolomedes plantarius, assembly GCA_907164885.2. Taxonomy (NCBI): domain Eukaryota; kingdom Metazoa; phylum Arthropoda; class Arachnida; order Araneae; family Dolomedidae; genus Dolomedes; species Dolomedes plantarius. The sequence goes on along the minus strand of OU015497.1, from coordinate 139,344,075 downwards.
ACGATGGAATTCAGTCTCTCGACTTGTCCATTCGCTCGGGGAAGACCTGTGGTGACGCAAATATGTTGAATATTTTCAGATAAGCAGTAGTCGTCAAATTCTTTTGAATGGAACGTGGATCCTTTATCGGGTATAATTCGAGTAGGGTTACCGAAAACACTTTTTTGGATTTCCAATTTTGAAAAAACCTCGCGGCTAGTAGTAGATTTAGTGGGGTAGAGCCAAACGAACTGTGTGAAAGAATCAATAATACATAGGATATGTTTGTAATTTTTATTCGTGCTTTCCAACGACCCTAAATGATCAATGTGATACGTTTCTAATGGGATTTCATCTTTAGGTAACGGGTGTAATTCTCCTTCCTGTTTACCCCGCTTTCTATTGGACAGAATACACGTTATACAGTTAGAAATATATTTCTCAATTTTTTGTTTAACTCTGGGGATATAAAATTCCTTATTTAAATTTTCTTCTGTTTTCTTTAAAGCAAAATGACCCTTTACATGCGCATTCTTTATGATATTCATTTGCATATCTTCGGGTACGAATAACAAGTCATTTCCATTAACACACTTGTAAAGAATGTTCCCTTTAACTAAATAATCCTCGTACTGATTTGTTTTCAGAATTTCTCTTATCGTTTTTATGTTTTTATCAGTATCTTGCGCGCGCATAATTTTTAAAGACACACTATCTTGGACGACCATGCAAATAGGATTTCTGCTGAGAGCATCAACGTGCCTTATACGAGTGCCCTATCTATTTTCGATTGTATAGTTATAATCTTGTAACATTAAAACCCATCTAGCGATTTTACTAGAAATATCTCTCTTGCTCTTGGTTAATTTAAATGCGTTACAGTCAGTCACGATCTTAAATGGGATTCCTAGCACATATGTTCTGAATTTCTTCAGAGCCTGTATAACTGCCATAACCTCTAATTCATTGAATATTTACGTTCGGTTTCCGTCGTCTTCCTACTCATATAGTAAACTGGATGAAGTTGATTATCGACGATTGATCTCTGGAATAAGACAGCCCCATACCCATCAATATTGGCGTTGGTGTGAATTTCGGTTTCACTTTTAGGGTTATAGATACTTAATCCCGGTTCTGAACACAGAATACATTTTAGTTCGTTAAATGAATGTCTTTCTTTTGTACCGAATTAAACATGCGATCTTTCTTTAACAAGTCACTAAGTGGCTTCGCTATTATGGAATACTCACGTATAAATTTCCTGAAATATCCGGTTAATCCTAAGTATTTCTGTACATCTTTGGCACATTTTGGTTCTTGGAAGTTCATAACGGCTTTCGTTTTATATGGAGAAGGGTATAATTTTCCATCTTTAATTTTGTATCCCAAAAACTCAATCTCGCGTTTTAAAAAATTACATTTCTTAATATTCAGTTCTAAGCCGTATTCCGAAATTATTTTGAAAACGCGTTTTAATTTTTGAATTCCTTCTGCCTCATCCTTCGAGGGAATAAAAATGTCATCCATATACAACACGACTGTTTTGTCCTTTAACAAGTCCCGAAAAATATTATAAATATATATCTGAAACACGGATGGTGAGTTAGAAAGTCCGAAGGGCACTTTACAAAATTCATATTGGTCTTCGTGAGTCACGAACGACGTGAATTTCCCTCTTATCTTTTTATTTAGTTGCCTATAATCTATGCACAACCTAACCGAACTATCTTTTTTTCTTGCCAAAACAACGGGGGAGGAAAACGCAGATGTACTTTTGCGAATAATTTTATTTTCTAGCCACTGTGTCAGCTGTTGTTCAACAATTAGTTTCTCCATCGGCGCCAAGGGTCTGGGCGGCAAAGCGACGGGAATTTGATCTGACAGCATAATACTCATTTCTACGTCTACCGACTTTGTTTTATTAGGACGAAAATTTTCGATGAGGTCTAGCATTTCCGCTTTTACTTCACTGTTCATGATATGAGACAGGTCTACCGCTTCCGTTTCTAATAAACATCCTGTCACACGCATGACATAGAAATCATCGCATTTTTTCACCATTTTGATTTGTTTTTCTGACACAGTCAATGTAAATTGCTGAATAATATCAGTACCTATTACTAGACCAAAGTGCAAGGCGTAATCATCAATTACGTAAATATTAGCCTCATACTCTGTATTATCGATGTTGAGAGTTGTTTTAAAAGTACCCAACGGTTTAATTGAAGTATTTCCCAAACCACTTAATGTAACATTCGTATTCTCTAATTTTGGAGCGTCGATTATTTTAGAATAAACGTTCTTTTTCATCAATGTTTTTTCGCTACCTGTATCTATGAGAGCCGATAAATTTAGATTGCAAATTTCTACAGTCTTGGTTAACAAATTTGAAAAATTAACATTTCTTTCAACAGTTACATGTGATGCTTCGTTTTTAACATTACAGTCACGTGGCACATGATCCCATGCGTTACAGCGAAAACACTTCACCTTATTTCTGCACTCGTTAGAACGGTGCCCCCTTGTCCCACAATTATAACAGCGAATGTCTAAGTTTTGTTTTTGGAATCTGATTTTACTTTCGTTTTCTGTTTTCGATTTGACTCTGTTCTCACTTTCGTATTTCGGCTTAGAATTTTCGAATTTCGATTTAAAGTGTTTACTCTTAGCCATATCTTCTCGCATTTTACCATAAATTTTAAGTTTATGCTTAAATTCTGAAACATTTTGATAACCATATAATATAGATTTTTAAGGTACAGAGTCAGGGATTCCACTAATCACGTACTGAATTAATGCAGGATCTTCTATATTACCTTTATTACACAATTGTTTCATCGTCAAAAAATACTCATCTAATGTTTCGTGATCGCCTAGTTTACGTTTTGTCAACATTTCATGCAATTCGGCAGAATTACACGTTACACCAAATTCAGAAATCAATAATTTTTTAATCTTTCCCAAGAATTCACTTTACTTTGTATGAACAACTTAGCCTTTCCAGCCAAACATCTTTTAGCGAAAACTAATTTATGTAAATCGGTTAATTTAAACAAATTAATCACATCTTCAAAATTATCTACCCATTTTTCAATACTTTCATATGGGTGACCGTCAAACGGAGCAATAATATCCTCTATATCACTAAAGTTAATATACATTTTCGAAAAGTTTTGATTCGGAACCGAAGGTTGCACGGAGGATTGTTCATTAGTGCTTTCATTATCGTCCTCACTTTCAATTGAATCATCTTCTGATTCTTCATGAATAATATTATTATTTAGAACACTTAAATCACTTAAACAACTTATTATTCTTTCAACAACTTCTGGTTTCGCGCCGTCATTTTTTATACTTAGCGTATTACAAATAGTAATTAATTCATTAAGTGAAAAGTTCTTGTCTGTAAATTCGAGTTTTTCTTCATATTGCTTATCACCGGGTGAAAATTCAAAGCCCTCAAACTTCAGTAATTTTTTGCGATTCTGTCGATCTCCATCGTTCTTGAAAATTAATTTATATAAACATCTTATGTTAGATACTTTTTCCTTCTTCAGTGCAACCTCCAATTCTGGGATATCTTCAAGATTCATATTTTACCAATTTACAAATATCTGAAATTTCACACACCGTTACTTCAGAATTAATCCGAATCCAAAAATCTTTATCACTGTGGTTCTATCCTCATATATATTTCACATCCACTGCCGAGTCTCCATAATATAAAGAACCACACACCTTGAAACTTCCAATGAAGAGTCAAACTTGACAAATACACATTTAATAAAATATTAAGGACAATTATATGTAAACATTTAAAGAACATAACACCTTAACATCATCATTTACGCGCCAACCGTCGAGAGCGCTCGTCTTCCAGGTTCTCTTCTAGCGTTTTGCAACGCGTGACGTCATCATCTGCGTCAGTGGTGTTTCTCCTCTGGTGACGCGTGTCGGAGAGGGATGTAGGTGTCCAGGGGTTTCTCATTTAAATCTCACACACACACACACACACACATATATATATATATATATGTATATAAACCCCCTTAATGGCTTTCTTACAAAGTGGGTTCTAAACAAGGAATCGGAAAAATGGGCCCCGTAAGCTAAAGGTTAAGCGTCCCAGTGTCTCGTTTTGTCGTCATGGTTATTTGGAATAATAGCAACTTTCTGTTTCAAAATAACATCTAAAGTATGTTAAATCAACAGTTTTGATAATAATCCAATCAGATACTTATGAACGCGCATTACTAGTTTTGAAAACGCAGATGAAAAGTTTGAATGTCATAGTGCGTAAACATGAAAAGCATTGATTTTATGCGATTTTGTTAACTAGTAGTCTTACTATTAAAATACAGATTCATAATAATATTCAACTATTAACATTAAATGTCAAACAAACCTGCTGTAATTTTAATACCAAAGTTGCCTTTGTTATTATCTTTCTAACTTAACGTCAGAAATAGGAAATTTGCCCATAGCACTAATATCATTGTGTACTTAGTGATTTCGCCTCAAACAAAGTTAACTGCATGCTATTGTCTGTGAGACTGAATAATAATATCTTGAAACTTATTCTTCTATAGAAAATTTGGTAACTCGCTGCGTTTGATTTTTTAGAATCTTGTACGTGGTTTATGTTTACTCACACAATATATTTAATTAATGCATTTTCTGCTCCGGTTCAAATATCTTTGTATACATTTAAATTCTGTTGATAACAAAAGTTCTTGAAAACTGTGGAGGAGAATAATAATAAAGAGTCGTTGAGTAATTGAAATTACAATTAATGTCAGCAATAAGTTCAGAATTTCCGCACGTGTGCGTCTATAAATTTCAGAGAGAAAAATTTGAAAATTAAAACTATACACACACACACACACACACACACACACACACACACATATATATATATATATATATATATATATATATATGAAATAATAACGGAGCTTGACAGGCCTGACAGTCGTAGCCTGTCTGATCTTATGATCTTACTGTGCAGTCGTACCGGAACAGGCAATAGAATTGACATTGACTGGGATGAACAGGAATTAAAATCCAACGCCATGGAAGGAAGCATCTGGTGTCAAAACAGTTTTTATTTTCTGGAAATCTTGCTACAGTTCGCTTTTTTCGGGACGAGTCTCGGAGGCGCACAGTGGAGTATTTGTAGCAAAACCCTGGCCAAAAATATTTTTCATGTGTTTTAAAGTTAGAACCATTGCTTTTGACTTTTAACTTACTTTGTAATAGTAAATACTCCCTTTTTTGTATAAAAATTAAATTTTGTAAAAAAAATTAAAATTCTTAAATTTTAAAATTCTTAAATTTTAAAATTTTAAAATAAATAAAAATAAAATAAAATTTGCTTTATAAATCTATCTTTATCATATATATATAAATTTTTTACATTTAAAAGTTACCAAACTTTAGTAACTGTAGGGATTTTAGTTCTCTAGTGACTTCAGAAGCTTAACTTTTTCAATCTGATTCTCCTGAAGTCTGACCTTCGTCATCTTCTTCAAATTCATCTTCTTCATCACTTTTATTTCTTAAAACTTATTTTTTTTGTCTGAAAGGCTTAAGAAGAAATATTATATGTTATGAAATATTATATTAGAAGAAGTTTTATATGTTATCAAGATTTATACAGATTAAATCTATAGTTGTAAGTCATTTTCAAACCATACGCGTCAAGAAATTATCATGAAAATAAAAAAGGATTCTTTATAAAAAAAATCTATATAAAAATGGCAGCTATTTGTGGAACATTTTTTATTTGAAATACACTCTCAATACTATATCCATGACGATTATAATTGAAAATAGGTCCGACAAGCCCCGACACACCGTCATAAAGCTTTAAGAAGCTTAAATTACAGCTAAATTGATTAAAAAAAACATTGTTCGAGATTTCAATTTTTTTAATATGTTAATTAACAAAACTAAGTAAATTATTACATATTTTAAAACAAAGCTCTTACTTTTTTTTAACACGTAAACCTGATTTAATTTCAAAACATTAATTCTGAACGCCCCAAAAAAATGTAGATTTAAACTAACAATAAAGCTGAAACGCAATCAAATGACACGTCCATTCGCAAAGAAATCTGTTCTTCAACTGAGGCTAGAAACTGCTGAGTGATACTTATGCTGCTGGAAATGATGTGATTCACTCAGCAGTTTGTTTGAAATGATAAAATGCACTTTTTACAATTATTGCACAATTTTTAATTTTTACACTTTTGGCCAGGTTTTTGCCTCAATTACTCCACTGTGAGGCGCAACGACGCGAATTATTGACGGAGATCTGCAAACTCACGTCATGATTGTTTGATGGTTCGAACAAAAAACCCTACAGAAAAGGACGCCAGATCTCCCAGGTAAAGGCGTACTGACCCTTTAATTGGCTAGAAGCGGACGCATGATTATGTCGCGTCATATGGGGTGATGTTTCGAACGTCGTAGAAGATTCTTTGTTACATAAGATTTGGCCGCACGTGGAGTTAGGGGAAAAACTACTAGATTATTTCGGGTTGGATTTAGGTCCAAATCAGGAAGGAGAGACGGTGTTCTATTGCGTTAGGAAGAAGAATTTGGAAAGGGCGTGTTAAATAATGAAAAGGGTTTGAAATTTATTTCATATATATATATATATATATATATATATATATATATATATATATATATATATATATATATATATATATATATATATATATATATATATATATATATATATATACATACATATATATATACACTCATGGACAAAAAAAATTAGCGCACCAAGAAGGAGTCATCAAAATGAAACGAAATTTTACATACGTAATGACTACTTTGATATAAGTAAATGATAAGAAAATCAAAGAAAAAGGGTAATTTATTTCAGCGAAAAAGGCAAAAGAACGGAGGAGTTAATACTCCGTTGGACCCCCTCTAGCGCGAATGCACGATGCGATACGATCGGGCATTGAGTCATACAAGTTCTGTATGATGTCTTGAGACATTTCGTTCCATATTTGCTGTAACCTTGCCTCTAGTTCGTTCAAACTCGTGGGATGCCCAACTCGTCGTCCCAAATGATCCCAGATATGCTCGATTGGAGACAAATCTGGGGATCGGGCAGGCCAAGGAAGGGTAGTAACAGTGCGGAGACAGTCTTGTGACAGCCTTGCAGTATGAGGCCGAGCATTGTCTTGTTGAAAAATGGCTCCTGGGAGCCGTTGCATGAGTGGCAACACATGTGGTTGCAGGATTTCATGAACATACCGCTGGGCTGTCATGGTGCCACGGAACAATACTTGGGGTGACCGTGTATTGTAGGCAATGGCACCCCATACCATCACACCAGCTGTGGGAGAGATGTGTCGCTGTACAGCAAAGACAGGATTGAAACGTTCACCACGGGCTCTCCACACACGAACACGATTGTCATCACTGCCGAGATTGAATCTGGATTCGTCGCTAAAGACGATCTAAGTTCCATTTCGCTGCAGTCCAGTTTCCTCGTGCGCGGCAAAACTCCAAACGGAGGCGTCGATGGGTGGGCGTCAAAGGCAGCACACGTAATGGGCGCCGCGATAACAACTGTCCTTCAGCCAGGCGCCTTCGTATGGTTCGAGAAGACACAGACGCCCCTAGTGAAGGTGCTACCTGTGTCTGGATGGCGGCCGATGAAGCAGTTGGCTGTACGCGTGCATTTCTTACAATGTGGCGGTCTTCTCGACGACTGGTCTGTCGAGGGCGTCTTGAGCCTGGTCTTCGTGTACATGACATCTCTCGGGTCCACTGGTCCCAACACCTCCTCACAACACAATCAGAGCGGCCTAATTGACGAGCTACAAGCCTAGCTGACCACCCAGCTTCCATCATCCCGACGATGCTCCCCCTCTCAAACTGCGACAACTGCTTATATTGTCTTCGAACACGGCGTAATGGCATGTCTATCTCAGCTCTTCCTTTGTAAATGATTCAGCACGCTCCAACAAGCTTTGGCTACCTGTTTTATACTCCACAGAGTACGATGTTCAACGCCCTCTACCGGCTATACGTAATGCGCTACCGGCTATACCGGCGTAACCGGCTATACGTATCACGCTGCATTTCTAATCATTTGCATATCTCGCCGACATGTACCTTCAGTGCAAGTTTCGTTACAATATCGCAATTATTTCTTGGTGCGCTAATTTTTTTGTCCATGAGTGTGTATATATATATATACACACACACACACACACATATATATATATATATATATATATATATATATATATATATATATATACTGCTCAAAAAAATAAGGGGAGCAAGCAAAGAAGTTAAGAAAACCGTGCGAGACAGCCACGTATTGCATAAATTGGATAGTACACGCGTATCAATGCCCAATACAGAAAAAAAGAAGCAAAAAAAATTGTAATTAAGCTTTAATTCTTTGAAAATATGGAAAAAAACATGAAAAGATAATTTAGGGCAACAATTTGGTTACATGTAAACGATAAAAAAAAGTATTGTTTAGAAATGATGCAAGATTTTTAATATGGCGTGTGGTCTCCTCGAACAGCTCAGACTGCTGCATACCTGTTTTCCATGGATGCGATGATGTTATAAGACTTTGGGGAATACTGTTCCACTCCTCAAGAAGTTCAATCTCCAAGTCTCGGAGAGTAAAAGGAGGCCTTGGTCTCGCAGCAATGCATCGTCCGAGCATGTCCCAAACATGCTCGATTGGATTCAGGTCAGGAGAGCACGCTGGCCAATCCATACGCTGTATTGTTTCAGCTTCAAGCATGTTCTCCACAAGACGAGCTGTATGCGGTCTGGCATTATCATGCTGGAAAACAAAGGAATCTCCAATGGCTGCAGCGTAAGGTATGACATGAGGTCTCAGTATCTCGTCTGCATACCTTCGGGCCGTCAAAGTACCATTCCGAATGATATGCAGGTCCGTTCGTCCACCTATGCTGATTTCACCCTATACCATAAAACCAGCTCGTCTGTATTGTGACCTTTCACGAACGAATGTGGGGTTATTTCGAGTGCTCCTTTCCCTCCATACCAAAACACGTCGGGTGTCACTCTCCAGACTGAATCGGGACTCGTCTGTAACAGCACTTGGCTCCAATCATGTTGCTCTCAATCTCGATGTTCAGAAGGCCATCTTCTTCGGGCCGTACGGTGGCGTGAGGTCAACGGAATGCAGACCATTGGCCTACGTGCATAGAAACCTCCCCGATGAAGACTATTACGTACTGTTTGGCTGGACACCATTCGTCCTGTTGCCAAGAGCAACTGTTTTGCAGCTGAGTAGCATTGTCTGTTCTGTTTCGGCGATCTGTTAACAGTATATACCGGTCATCAGTTGCTGTAGTGGCGCGTGGCGGACCTTGCCCTGGTCGACGTCTAACATTAATTGTTTCTTGGAATCGATTCCACAGCCTTGCAACGACAATTCTGGCGACTACAACAGCAACAATATATATATATATATATATATATATATATATATATATATATAGAGAGAGAGAGAGAGAGAGAGAAAGTATACCTAATATGAGACCTTGCCTAATATGAGACCCCAGCTTATAGGACGTATAAAGTGCTGCCGCCTGGCGACTGGAGCGTACAACAGTAGTGTATTGCATCATTCGTAATTGGTGAGTCAGTCGAGTGTTTGCAAGCGCACATAAAGGTGCATTATTGCTTTTCCTGAATGTGTGCTTGTCGACTTTTTTGCATCACCATTTTCATTGGCTGTTTTCACCTTTAAGTTGAGATTCTTATTAAAACTATTAGTATAGGATAGGTAGCTATAAATGTGGTGTGTAAATACGCCTGCTTGTTTTTAAGCTAACGTCAGTCATAACCTAAAAAATTCGTTGTCGTGTTCAACAACATGGTCGTGCCCAATATGAGACCCCAAAGCATGCCCAATATGAGATAGGGTCTCATATTAGGCATTTTAGTTTTCACTCTCACAGCCTTGTTTCCTCTGAAGCTGTAGATGCAATGATGCCCAGGCGAAATCCACAACCATGTAGCAGTATTGACAATGTGGAAGTTATTGATCAAACAAGTTCAAACCAGTTCTTAGTGACTCCTGAAGAAATAAATCCCTTGCCTACGTTACCTGAGAAAAACACCTCGAAACCAAGTGGGGCCCGTAAAGCCGATATTATCACATCATCGCCTTATAAAAATAAATTGATTGATAGCATTATTAAAAGAACTGCAGCATATTCGAAAAAACTTTGTTTCCTACAAAAAAAAAGAATAGACCTAAAAGATAGGAAATCAAGCGATAAACAAGGAAAACGAGATTAAGATAAAAAAGAAAAGGATAAGGAAACAATAAAGGCAAAAGGAAAGGCAAAGGGGTCCCTACAGGAAGGGGAAAATTAAGGATGGATGAAAATGCAAAACTAGTTAAAAACCAGAGAACGAATAAGCCTAATTATAGCTATAATAATCTCAGCTCATTTGAAGATGATGAAAAACTTTCTCTCCATGACAGCAGTGATGATAGCATTGATGAAAATGACGCTGAATGCCTTTTTTTGTGGTTGTTTATTTTCAGAAGATAAACGGGGAGAGCAGTGGAGTGAGTGTAGAAGGTGTTTCAGGTGGGTTCATGAAGATTATGGAGCTGACGAACTTTTTATTTCTAAAAAATGCAAAAAGTTTGAATCTGAAAACAAAAAGTAAACAAAACCTGTAGTGTAAACCAACTAATTTGTTTAAAATGTCACTTTTCTTTTCCCCCTATTAGTGAATATAGGTAACTGTTATCTAATTATTGTATACAGTTTTGTTTTTATGAACTTTTCAGTAATTCTAATTCATATTTAGAGTTGTATAATGGGGGTCTCATATTAGGACTACTTTTTTCAGACCCCAAAAATGGAACACTTGTATTTATAATTTAATACAAGAAAACTGAAAGGTTATTTTAAATTTTCTGTCATTGTTATATATAGTAAAATGTATGTATTAAAAGGATATCAAGTTAGTACTATAACCCTTCACTTACTTTCCTAGTTATATATTAAAATAAAAAGGTATCTCATATTCGGCATACTTACTATATATACATATATTTATATATACGTATGTCAAAATTTTGATGCATTTTGGTACTTTTCATTTCAACTGTTTACTGCTTGTCCAAGCGATACAGACTGGATTTGCCTCGATGCCAAAATTATAACTCGCGAGGTACGGACGGACAGTTTTAGCGTGTGAAAATTTCCTTTCCGGTTGACAGTTATGGAGGAACTTAAGTCCACCTCTATTGAATAGTTATTTGAGTCCACCTCTGTTTCAATAAAAATACGCAACCTTTTGTTTAACAAGAGGATTAGGACCCTAAACTCTTTTTTCTGACAGTATTTTTCAATAATCTATTGTCGATTAATCTTGAGTATTCTAAATTTCAGAGGGTTTAATCCGACTTCTGAATTAATTTCAAATGCACACGTATTCGCTTTTGTGTCAGAATCGTGATTTGAGTTTTGGGATTTTCAGACATTATTTCATGATTTGTGTAGATTTCCAAATAATACTTTGCGATTAGACAAATTATTGTAAATTGTTTTAACAAATAGTAATAATTATGGTTTACATTCTGGTGCTGTTAAACGGATAGATCGAATATGAATGAAGAGATCAAATATACAAATACTAGGGAATTTAATTCACCCTGTTCTGGATTTTATACAATTCTAAAGCATATTAATTAAAGGTAACAATGAAATTGATAAACCAAACCAATGTAATTTTAAGGATTCCAGTTCTTGTTCACGCTACTGGATAACAATATGCCACTGACGGTTTTCATCTGAAGAGTCAAGAATTTAGAATCCCTCAGGGTACCCAAAATTCTTATAATGAGTAAATAATACTTAACTCTATAATGATCTCAATTGTTTTCTTAAAATTATACATTATAGAATAAGTTATTAATAACAGTCTTAATTTGAAGTTTATTAAGTTTCATCTTGATAGAGAGAGATTGGGGATTTTATGCATGATTCACTTATTTTATTTTGCTTTAAGATTTAAGAATTTTTTTTTTGAAATTTTAAACATTTTAAACTCTATTAATTTCTTATCGTAAAGTTCCTTAAATTTTTACGATATTATTTTTGATATTATTATTGTATTTTTTAGTTATTAGAATTTATTACCTATTATTTATTTTGTTATATAAATTATTTTTGATCTTTTAAAATTTTTCTCCGAGTGTCTGTCCGTTCTGAAGTCAAAATTACTTGACAGATCCCTGCTCAGATATCACCCAACTCTGGAGAAAGATAAACTCTGTATCATTAATTTTCTAGACTGAAGTCAAAATCAGATGATGATCCAGTCTAGACTGAACGACTATATACTTTGGAGAAGCTCAAATCGGGGATCTTGTGAAAGGGGCCGATTTATTTATTGTTTAATTTTATGAACTTTTAAAATGTTTTCCCTGCTGTCTATTCATCCCAAATTCAAAATTTCGCAACGGATCCCTGCTTAGATAACCCCCAGCTCAGGAGAAGGATATTATCAATTTACTAGGGTACACTCAAAATCAGAAAATGATCCATTTTAGACTGTAAAATCTCTTATACTTACTCTTCAACTCCATATACTTTGTAAAAACTCTTGTGACATAACCCATTACAAGATTCTTAAGATATACTTTTGCGGGGTTCTAATTTTTTATGTATAGTATTGCATCCTCCCCCATTCACATATCCTTTGCACACTTCACAGGGCTTGATGTAGCTTAGTGGTAGCGAGTCGGCTTTCAGTGCTAAGGGTGCTCGGATGGAATTCCGACAAGCACCATTAAATACCTCCGTATCTAGGTCGGATACGGGCACGTAAAATTCGTAGACTGTAAAGTCTCTCTGTGATGTCAGAGAGGGTGGGAGAGGGTACGATCCTCCCAGATGTCAACCCCTGGGGGTGCTCCATCAAAATTAAGGTGGCATCTAGCAAATCGGACTCTATCCCTTTGGTGGCATTAAAAAACGGATCTTCAGTCCGCTAGCCTATATGGACCTGGTCTGGAATACCTCCAGCCATGGGGTGTAAGAAACAACAGAAACAACACATTCCCATATCATTTGTAGAGAATGATAGGTGAATATTGCAGCAAGTTGCTCCTTTATGATTCAATTTATAGAAGTATTTTTCTACAATACTATAACAGAAATTTTTCCCCTGGAGTCAGCTGGTATCCTGTTATATTAATTATTGTAGCTTAACCAATAATTTATAGTACGTAAGAAATATCTACCAACACACAAACCCTGTCATAAACACAAGGACTCCTTCTTTTAAGTATATTGAAATAAATTTTGTTGGCAGTTTAATTTTCAAGATTAATTGTGCTGAAAATACTATATTTTTTCTCTCTATTTTTTCTTACTTCTGTATGTTAAATATTTGGTCTAGTTATGTTGTTTGAGCCTATGATTTACCTCACAAACGCGGTTTGTATAATTTGCCAAGAGTAGAAAAAGCTTAATTTTATTATCTCTATAATTATGTATGATGAGACTTGATTTATGCGTTTTGATTAAACATGTGAATGTATGAGATGATATATTTAAAATGACTTGTGTGAGTGTTGTTTGAACAACTATACATGAAATTACATGATATTATCGTTTGTGAAACACAGCAATATTTTATTCAAATGCTATGAGTTATAACCAATAACAGACAGGGACACTTAGAAGAACTTGCTAACTTTGAGGTAACATGCGTTGTGACAAAATTTATGTTAAAAAGTAAATTTGTTGGAAAAATGCATAATTCCAAATTTTGTTAGATAAATAAGAATTTTCTTTTACACAACCAGAATAGTTGTAAAACAAGAATTCAACATGATTATGTAAAGAAAAAAAATTCAGGTAGTCTTTTCTAACGAAACTACCGCGGGTTATTAACGTAGGATTACTTATCGTTGCTTACCTCTTTTTTGTATAATGAAATTCCTACATACGAAGAGAAGGATGAGTGATAACCCTATGCAAAATAGGTCGATGGTAAGAAAAATAAGTTACATATGTCTACTCTGCCTTTTTTGATTTATAAACTCGCGACGACTGTTTTAGCGTCAAAAATTTTTCTTTCCGGATGACCGTTATGAAGGAACGTAATCCTACGTTAAGAAGTTACCTCCTTTAGAGATCAAATTAACAAGATGTAATGTAACAAGAAAAGGAAAGTAAGTACGATTGTCATGATTTGGCTATACTTATGGTATATTTTGTGATTAATTATATGACCTTGATTATTAAGACCTCATGACACTGGACCTTATTTCTGTGGACTTAAATATATCGTAACAGAAATCAATAGACAAACTTTTTTTTCAATGGGACAGGTATTTGTCTCTGACGATAAGTTAATTAATAGACAAAGTGACCTTATAAGATTTTGTATCTTTTGGACAATTCTTCTTATGCAGTACTAGCTGAAAACCCGCACTTTGCTACGGAGTACATTCAAATTAAATACAACGTTCAATGTATGCAATTAATGCCAATGTATATATATATTTATAATAAATACGACGATCAATGTTTACAATTGATGTAAAGAAATACATTTATAAAAAGGGATATTTTATAGGCAAAATAATGTAGAAGAAAATATTCAAACTAAATCTAATAGGACATACTAAAGAATACGTAGAGTTTGAGGAACATATTTTTACTGCATTTTAATATTTTTTTAGATAATGTCCAATCGTCTGCCGCATTAGTAAGAAAATAAATTTTTTTTTTGTCAATTTCGTTGTTATGACGTGACGATAAATGTATTTGAAGTACCAGAAAAAGAAATCACGTGATCAGTATTTAATAAATTAAATTATAAAAACTAATCTTTAAAAATTCACCAACAATCAGAAAATGAAGATAAAGATTCGAAAAAGATTTCATTTTAAAGGAATTTTTATGATCTTTCTCGTGATATAAATTTTATAACTCTCAGATTATTATTTTAAATGCAAACTTAAAAAAGTTACTAAAACAACTTAAAAATTTAATTTAAAAAATCTATGAAGAATTTTTCAAAAATCATTCTAAGTATACCCCTACACTATAAGAAGAATCATCATGCAAAATGTTAGCCTTTTAGGTCCAGCGGTTTCGTCTGTTCGTTGTATGTCAGTGAGTCAGTCAGTTACGGAACTGATTTATATATATAGATAATGGTATTTTAATGCTTTTTTACATTTACAAGTGATACATTTTTCATGTTTCATGCTAGTTTTATACGTTATGTTACTACTTTTATTGATAAGTTTTGATAGTTAGTTAGTCCTATATTTCTTAAGGTATTAAATTTTATCATTATTGTGAGTGGTTATAAAGGTACACACACACATAGTGGACTGCATAACACTATTTATTTATTCTCTCAGAAGTTGACGATTACAGTTCTGAGTTAATGCGGTCACATTACCCGCAAGGGACATCTGTCTGCTTCCAATCTTACTGTACAAATTGGAAAACAAACATAGACACACACACACACAAAGACACACCTTTTAATAAGGTAGCGCTGCAACAGTGCTTGCATTGGTACGGAGCATTGAGTATTTTTATATTGTTTAACATTTTGGAGAGCACTTGTAAATCATATTTCACCAATCGGGATTTATTTGATGACTTCCGTAAATTTGAAAATTAACGGTAGAAATGTAACCCTGTGCAGCCACGACCGACATGTATGCCAATCGAAATGTCCTCTTTTGAAAAGGTGTGTGCTGGGGGGATATTGTGTCAAAATCTTTATCTCCTATTTTTACCATGTTTTTATTAACTCGCTTTCTTCTTTGTTTGAGTGTGTGTGTTTGTCCGGTACAAATCTTGCAATCTATTTTTAACTAACTTCCCGACTAGCTAGACATTTGAAACTTTTAGAATAGCTCAGAACACGATGACAATGCATTATTTTAATACTTTTAGCCATGTTCAAGCATAATTGAATTCTTTTTCAGTTAAATTTGTTTTGTAGACTGGAGCAGCCATCTATCGGCAGGGACGGGAACGAAAAGTTAAACGCAAGTTAACTTCCAATTAACTTCATTTTCTTTCAAGCTGATGGGATAATTCATCAAAAAATTAAAAAAAATATTTTTTAATACATAGAATTGTCAAGTTTATATGATTCAACAGAAAATTTAAAAACATGGTATATAAAAAGTTCTTTTTATCTTGTAATTATTATTCTTTTATATCATCGGTGTCCAACAAATTACTCTAATTCATATATTTGCACTTAAGGACATTAATCTTTTCTAATTGTGTTTTGAAACATTTATGGGATCATGTTCATGTAGAGCTAAAAGTGACTCAGAATCTGTAATGAATTAACATGGTCAGCTCAAGCGAGAAATTTGTCGACTACCTTTGGGCTTATTTAAATTGAGATGTCTAATGAGGATAACAGACTGTATGAAGATTACCGGCTGAGAGGCCATGTTCAAGATAAATAGAATAATTTAAAAATGGGAAAAAGTATTTGCTTCTCGAAATACTGTGATCTTCCACGGGCTTCGACAACTATGTGCCCGAAAACCTAACACTAACTAACTAACACACACACACACACACACACATATATATATATATATTGTTGTCTTCCAATTTAAACACCTTTTAGTCATAAAAGTCCACTTCCTTATGAGCTTTGACCTACCTTGTCGCATAAACGTGCGACCCTTTTAAATTAGGAGACTCATTTAATAATAAAATGACACTTTATTACCATAACGTTAGAACATGACCGCTATGCTTTTGCGATCTTACTACATCTACTGTCTTTTACATTTGCAGTGCTCACAGCACCATCTCTTGGCGAGCAAAATAGCTTTAACAATATAATGAATGGCGTTGCAGGTCATTTATACGTTATCTAAATGCGTTTAATAAATCAGACCAATTTCACACAGAGAAAACGTATTAGTTTTGAAAGACAAAATATTAAAAATAGTTTTTGGAAATATTGATTGATTGTTGCCTACTTTTAGGAGCATAAATCAATTCGTTGGCAGAAACACTCCAATAAAAAGAAATGTAATGAGATGTTAATCTAATATATCTGTTTTAAGTGAACTTTTGCACAAATTCCTCCAAAAATAGCCATTAAAATTTTGACATCCAAATATGTGACAGTTATTACATTAGATTTAACCTTGAAAGATAATATTAAAACATGTAGAACTGTGAGCAAGCTCATCTCTCTTTTTAAGGCTGTAATATTTCTTGAGATAAGATTTTATTCTGAATTTAATAAATCATCCATGAGCAAATTAAAACGGTCCTTTTAATTTATTTCTTTTCTTTTAAGACTATTATGGAAGGGTAATATGTTACCACTTGAGCTGAAATGATTGAAAAAAAAAACTGTAGGCCGAGATTTCGTAAAGGAAAAGATTTGGGAAAGCCTCAATTTTTACCCTGCTTTCTTATCCTTTGATAAGTCCCCAGAAAACCCCCTCCAAATGCTGTTAAATTCGAGGGATTTTAGTTTTCATTCGTAAATTGAGGAAAACCAGACGTTGTTTCTTGTTTTTTCATCGTGTGTCGAACAAACTTATTTTTAAGCTACTTTTATGTCGATACTCCAGCAACTCTTATTTTTGTCAAAATAACAAAAAGTGAAATAAAGAAAACCTAAAGAAATTCGATATTTCTGTTACATTTCTGCTTGAAGCAAATGTGAGTACTTTGGTGAACGGGAAGAGACGTCAAAATTAATATGTAATATATCATCAAAATCGTTCCAGAAATTCCAAAATAATTGAACAAAAACTATTTCATATCTTCTATAATAATGTTAATGCATTCTTACAAAAATAATTTACTCTATTTCTTATGTGATTTCAAAATCGTTTTAAGTTTAAGTTTGTAAAATTTTCAGAGGCTGTGCAAACATATTACACCTACTTTTATCATGAAATAAAAACTTGAGGGAGGGGAGGGATATTTCCCTTTAACGTGATTAACAATGAAGAGTAACAATGAACGTTAACTGTGAAGAGTAACAATGAATGTTAACAATATAGAGTAACAATGAAGAGTAACAATGGAGAGTAACTATGACGAGCAAAAATGAATGTTAACATTGAATGTATTTTTAATATCTAAACTACTCTAGGTATATTAACATTTGACTAACAAGTGATAGAAGGTTCATGAGACCGAAAATTTAAATCGATAACTGTGTGCGCTCATAAGTTTGATTCACAAAAATTTCGATCCTGTATTTGTTAATTTTAACCAAAGGTAATTTTAATAATTAATAATTTTTCTGCTTCACTAAGAGCTGAAATAAAATCTAATGAGTAACAATGAATGTTAACAATGAAGGGTAACAATGAATGTTAACAATGACGAATAACAATGTATATTAACAGTTGAGAGTAACAATGAAGAGCAACAATGTGTTGGGAATCATAAATTTCTGTTCTCTATGTAATCTAACAATTTCCTAGCAACCACCAGATGGCACTGGGAATAGGCTCTGTGTGGTTGTGTTTGTTTTGTTCACACTCACTTCCTTAATCATGTCTGTAGTAGCTAGTTGTATTAATGCCATCCGTAGGAATAATTGTATAAGTTTTGTGTTCATGTTTATTAAAGTAATTTAAAGTTTACCGATGGATTTAATTTGACTTCTCAGTTAGTCTCACCGGCATTAGATGCTACAAGGAACATTTCTTCAAGAACTCTGTGTATCAACAGATACCAGGTAAGTGAACTTTTCACTACCACCTTTGTATGGAAGTTCATATTTGGAAGAAATAAAATCACAACAGATTATGAGATTGAGGCTGACAGCATTCTAATTGCTGATTTAAATTATTATTAACAAACTGAGAGTAATCAAAAGCTAAGCTTGAAATCGAAGCAAACACTTAGTATCAATTGAAAATGTCTTATTTGAAAGAAAATAATCCTCAAATTACTATACTAAATGATACCAATTATTCCATATGGAAATTTCGAATGGAAATGATCCTCATCAAGGAGGATTTATATGATGTAATCAAAACCGAAATTTCAGATAAAGCGGACGCAAAACTTTTAAAACGTGACAGACAAGCTCGTGCATTAATTAATCTCTGTATAGAAGATTCACAAATAATTCATATCAAATATGAAACAACTGCAAAAGCGACGTGGGACACGAAAGAACAAATTTATCGAGCAAACTTTTCTTACTTCGAAAATTATACGCAATAAAAATGTCAGAAGACGGTAATATGAATGAGCATATCGCTAAAATTCTTGAGTTAATTGATAAACTTAAAGCCGTGGGAGAAGAAATAAAAGACGATCACATTGCCGCATTGCTTCTTGTTTCTGTACCTAAATCATATGATCACTTGATAACTGCTCTGGAAGCGAGATCAGAAACAGAACTAACGCCAGAATTCATCTTCTATACTAATAAAGGGACAAGTGAAAGTTGAGAGATCACGTGACCGTAACTCATCGGGGCGGGCACCGATCCTCGAAAGAAAAATGGCCGACACATATACAAGAAACGGTGTAGTTTTTTTTCTCATGAAAGTACATAAATGTTACATATTTGGAAAGAGCTTCGAAAACTGATAATTTTTTCTGCGTACACTTATTCTGTTAATTCAATAGTTTTAGCTATATTTTCATTCTAAAATCACTCAGTGCTGAGAAACCAAATCATCTGGTGCAGTGGTGCTGCCATCTGTCGGCAGCGACGGGAATGAAAATTGAAAGGAATTTATTCACTTGAATTTAATACAATTGTAGGCTTTTTTTTCTTTTGTGGGGCCCGAAGTACATAAATATGTTACACGGATGGCTTTAGCATAGCTAGGCGAAGCCCGGCTAGTTAAGAATAAATTTACTGACGAGTACAACCGTCGTATTGAAATGAATGCTGAGCGAAAGGTTATACAAGCTTTCAAAACAAATGTCTATAAACGCAATGAAAACAAAAATGATAAATTCTTTACATACTGCAAGAAATCCGGGCATTCTCGAGACTTTTGTTGTCATTTAAAGAATAAGAACGGTCAAAACCGAAATAAATTTTACCCTCAAGCGAATAGTAATAATGGGAAGCAGAACAGTAACAAAGCTAGCGTCGCGAAAATGGATGAAAAGAATCCAAAGTTTAATGATAAAACCGCAACATTCATGCATGTTAAAAATCAGAATTCTAGTAGACGTCAACACGTCGGCGAACACATAAACAAATGCGACGAGTATTCCAGCATGTTACGCGGAAACGACTCAACGAGCTCTGAGTCATGTGTTTCAGTTGTTTAGATTCTGAATACTGATGATATGGGAAGCGATCTGTGTGCTTCAGTTTATAAATCAAACAGACAGCTAAAAACCTCTTGCACATACAACTATAATGAATGTTTTTATATAGACAGCGGAGCCAGTCAGCATTTAATCACCGACCTCAATCTATTTTCGGACATAAATTTTAACACGGAACCTGTGAAAATCATCGTGACAGATGGGAAATGTTTATTTTCGCAAGGAATCGGTACCGTTCATTTTCAGTCAAAATTATCCGACGGAACCAGTCATGATATTTATTTAATAAATGCATATTTCTTACCTCAATTGGAATGCAATTTAATATCAGTAAAAATAATTACTGAAAAGGGTATTTCAGTCATTTTCGAAGAAAACAAATGCTTTGTTGTGAAAAATAACATGGTGAATTTAGAAGCGATCTCGAATGACAATAGTCTCTACAAAGTAATATTAAACGAAAACATTGATCTAAACAAAATTCCAACGTTCGCTTTGAACTGTAGGAACGATAACTGTATAAATTTATGGCATAAACGCCTTGGGCACCGAACACAGATGCAATAAAGCAACTTGTGAGAGACAATCTCGCTGATGGCATCGCTCTCGATAGTTGTGAAAAGGAAATGAAATGTACACACAGTATTAAAAATAAACTTTCAGAATTTCCTTATCCTAAAGAATCGAAATTTAGGGCTAAGAAATCTCTTGAGCTCGTTCATAGTGACCTGTGTGGACCAATACAAACCAAGAGCGTTAGAGGGAAAAGTTATTTTCTTACCTTTGTAGAAGATTTCTCAAGATTTACTATGATTTATCTGCTGACTAACAAGAATGAGGTCTGTTCTAAATTTAAAGAATATGTAGCAATGACTAAGAATAAATTCGGAAGAACACTTAAAACCCTCAGAAGTGACAATGGGGGTGAATACATAGGAAAAGAAATAGAAGAATTCACTAAGAGTCAAGGAATTGAGCACCAATTGACCGTACCATACTCTCCGCAACAGAATGGTGTAGCGGAAAGAAAGAACAGGAGTATAATGGAAGTGACACGATGCCTCTTATCAGAAGCAAATCTTCCTCAAAGATTCTGGGCATAAGCAGTCATGACAGAAAACTATCTTCAGAACAGGTTGCCTACTAAAGCCAACAAGAAAACACCATTTGAACTGTGGACCGGCAGAAAACCGGACTTGTCCAACATCGGAACTTTTGGATCCAAAGCATTCGCATACGTTCACAAAACCAAAAGGGGAAAATTAGATGAAAAAGCTGTTGAAGGAATCCTAATTGGCTACGATCACAGAAGCAAGGGATACCGGATCTATGTATCTGATAACCAAGTCATAATAAGCCGAACAGTCAAGTTTATCGAAAATACAAGTTCAGATAATGACGAAACTGCCATTCCTCTAGAAGAGAATAATGAAACCCAAGAAGAAATAGAAGAAGAGATACCTCAACAAGATTCCAATATTCCAAAGGAAGAATCTATTGTACAACAAGAAGATCTGAGAGAATGAACAAAGGAAAACCACCAGAGCGATATTCCTATCTTGCCAAAGGAGCAAAGAAGGAGCCTGGAAGTTTTAAAGACCTGGATTCTCTAAATCCTTCAGAAAAGAAGAAATTGATGGAAGAAATGGAGGAAGAAATAAAATCTCAACAAAAATAAAACATGGGATCTCGTACAGCTACCAAAAGATAAGAAACCCATAAACTGCAAGTGGACATTCAAAGCTAAATTAAATGAAGAAGGAAAAATCGAACGCTACAAAACCAGACTCGTCGCCAAAGGTTACAGCCGAAAATTCGGAACTGATTACGATGAGACCATTGCACCAGTTGTTACACATACTACCATAAGAGCCTTCTTTGCAGCTGCGGTCTACCAAAACATGCACGTAAAACACGTAGACATCAAAACAGCTTTCTTACACGGAGACCTTAATGAAGAAATTTACATGCGACAGCCAGAAGGATATATAGAGCCTGGTCATGAGAATAAAGTTTGCAAGTTAAGAAAGGCAATATATGGACTAAAACAGGCAGTTTGCGCTTGGAATTTTAAAATCACAGAAGTCTTACAGAAAAGCAACTTCAAGCAAAGCACATCAGACCCATGTCTTTTTACGAAAAAGGATGAAGGCAAGAACATAATAATCATTCTATACGTTGACGATCTCCTAATTGCAAGTAAAGATGAAACTCGGATCAAACAAGTGATTGATATGCTGACAGAAAACTTTGAAATCAAGAACTTAGGTGATGTAAAACATTATCTTGGAATCAACATCCAAAGAAATATTAATGGCACATTTGATTTTAACCAAAAGATAAAAATTGAAGAATTACTGGAGAAATTTAATATGAAGGATGGTAAACCCACATATATTCCAATGGAAACATCTTACTTGAAAACTGAAGATGATACGAACATTCTGACTGATAATGCAGAATATAGACAAGCTATTGGAGCTCTCCTTTATATCGCCACAGTATCAAGACCTGACATCACGCTTGCCGTGAACGTACTAAGCCGAAATATTGAAGAACCGACCGAGAGAGATTGGAAAGCAGTTCAGAAAATCATCATGTATCTCAACACCACCAAGAACTTAAATCTGGTATTCGACAACGAAAAGGCACCCGTCCTCACCTGCTACTCCGATGCTGATTGGGCTGGTGATAAAACAACAAGAAAATCTACAAGTGGAAACATATTTCTCCTTGGTAATAACATAATATCATGGTTCTCCAAACGACAGAGCTGCATTGCACTATCAACATCAAAATCGGAATACATTGCTGCAGCAAACGCCGCACAAGAACTACAGTGGATACTGAATCTACTCAAAGACTTAGATCTTGAACAATGTCTACCAAACAAACTGTTTGAAGACAACAAATCTTGCATTGTGCTGACACAATCTGCAAGGAACAATTCAAGAACCAAACATATAGACGTGAAAAACCACTATATTAGACATTTACAAGAACAGAATGTCTTGCAGGTAGATTTTTGCAGCAGCAAAGACATGATAGCCGATATCATGACAAAGCCTCTTCCCATACCCCAATTTATGAAAATAAGGGAAAAGCTAAATTTAATTTGTTCTGAAAATTGCTAGATTAAGGGGGGATGTTGGGTATCATAAATTTCTGTTCTCTATGTAATCTAACAATTTCCTAGCAACCACCAGATGGCACTAGGAATAGGCTCTGTGTGGCTGTGTTTGTTTTGTTCACACGCACTTCCTTAACCCATTAACCGCCAAAACTATAAGGGGTGAATTTTTTTTTTATACAAATAATATTGGCTATTCATTTGAACATATACAACATTAATTTATGGGGAAAATAACAAAACTGGTCTTAACTTTCGAAAAATCGAGCGTTGCGTTCTCGCAACGTCAGCGGAATAAGAGTATTGACATTAAGTGAGTTCAACTGAACTTCTGCAGGGTTTTCTTTGATTTGAGCACTGGGAATTTTTTTTTAAACTTTGTTACACTTTAGAAAGATAATGATCACTTTACAGGTAATTTATTTATTATAAAGATTTAACTTATTTTTTCTTTACAAAATTACTTATTATATCCAGAAAACAGTTTCTATCACGAAAAGCTTCACTACAATCACGATGTAGAGTAACGTGACAAACTTTGCATGGATAAATTGTCTGTCTGTGGCATTGTTTACTACGCAGTCTTCTGCTGTCTTCGGACTTTACAATAAAATGTCCACGTTCTCCACGTAATGGCTTTTGCATGCTGAACGTCCTTATCAAAAGATCAGTAAATTTCTTCCTGAGGTAAAGAATAATATCCCGTCGGCAACAATATTCCAATGAACCGTCTCATGTAGGCTTCAGATGCTAAAAAATGGGGGTGATTCTTTTGTTGGACACATGAGTTTGTCTATTCAACGAGAAGGGAATAAACCTCTGAGCCAAAGAGAAGATCAAAAATCTCTGCACTAGTTTTATCTTGTATTATACTTTTCATAGTTCCGATTTGATCTTTTTCTTCATTTTTCGGCTGAGACATATTCAATGGTCCCTTCTTTATCCATTTCAAATCTTCAGGTTTGTTTTTTTAATTTTTTTCGAAAAACTTGTACTGCTTTTAGGAGGAAAAAATTTCTTTTTTACTCACACTTCAATTTCGACAGCAGTATCGCATGGTAAATCATCATTGTCACTATTCAAAATATTATCATTTCCTTCTTCTTCATTAGCCTCTTCTGTCTCTGGTAAAATAACAACAATATCAGTTTAATTCTCGTCATCATTATCTGAATCTTCGTCGAAAATTCTTTGAAGAACTTCTTTAAACGTAAAGTATCTAGTTTTAGGCATTTCTATAACCACAGAACGGGGAAAGTTCTACGGAGTCGAGCGACACATGTGAATACCCTTTACCCGCTGACGTTGCGCCAACGCAACACCTGTTTTTTCTTCCTCCCCCACCCAAGCAAAATCAACAGATTGATGGAATGCTCTAATAAACTTTTATCTTAGCTAAAAATAAATCACCCCTAAATCTCACGTTTGTCTCCCTATATTTCTTCTGTAAAAAAGACCAGGAGAAAGTTCTCGTTCAAAAATGCTTAACTATCTGTCTAAGTTTGGAACTCGTTAATTAATTAAAAGAACAGTTGAAGGCAAATATTTTTCAATTCGATTATTAACCCTACTCAAAAACTACTGTTAACATAAAATTTGTTTGATAGCTAAATTTTTATATGCATTTATTTTGACCGTTGCGTCAACGCAACACCACCGGTTAATGGGTTAATCATGTATGTAGTAGCTAGTTGTATTAATGTCGTCCGTAGCAATAATTGTATAAGTTTTGTGTTCATGTTTATTAAAGTAATTTAAAGTTTACCGATGGATTTAATTTGACTTCTCAGTTAGTCTCACCGGCATTAGATGCTACAAGGAACATTTCTTCAAGAACTCTGTGTATTAACAGATACCAGATAAGTGAACTTTTCACTACCACCTTTGTACGGAAGTTCATATTTGGAAGAAATAAAATCACAACACAATGAACGTTAACATTGAATGTATTGAATCTAAACTACTCTAGGTATATTAACATTTGACTAACAAGTAATAGAAGGTTCATGAGATTGAAAATTTAAATCGATTACTGTGTGCGCTCTTAAGTTTGACTAATTTTAATAATGAATTTTTTATTTGCTTCACTAAGAACTGAAACTAAGAGCGTCGCTAAGAGCTGAAACAAAATTTAATGCAGATTAGAGGTTAAATAATTTGAAGCTAGTTCATTGCTTTTTAGGACTACATGCGTCAGTTAGTAATAATATTAATGATCCATTACCGAAATGGTATTGAAATACTACAAAAAAATTATCCTTGGAAAATTCTGACAAATTTTCTGAGATAGATACTTTTGACATTTATAAAAGCGTCAAAAGAAAAAAAAACTATTGCTAATTAGTAATTAAAAAGTACATCAATTTATTTTATTCTCTGATCATACATATTCCCGAGAAAGATATCCGATGGAGTTTTTTAAAGCTTGCCACTCGAAGACAGGCTCGAAGTTAAACCCCCCCTTTTTTTAGACCGATTCGTAGCCGGAATGATAATTAAGTACTTTGATTATGCATTCAAAAGTGGTATCTTAAACTAGTCACGGCTTGATATTTTATAATTGGTTGGAGGTTGAAAATATCTTATTTTTTGGCGTCTAATTCTACTTTAACTGCTCCACGTTTCTTTTATAAGCACTGTTGTTCTAAAATTCATAAAATCGTATTATCACATTTTATGATAGTATAAAAAGTTTACAGTTTTTACAACATCATAAAGTTAATAAACTAAGTCTTTTATTACAACATTAAGTAAAACCGTCATCTCGCTCTTTATTTTAGGCGCATTAAAATTTTATAATTTTAATGCTTTATGTTGAAACTGCAATACGGAGCTTTGATCTTATCTAAAGATGGATTTGAAAATATCTTTCTAAAATTTTCAGCAAAAGCCAATACTGTAATCTATTGAATAAACATACAAACAAATGTCTAATAAACTGCTATTTATTGTTTGAATAAAGGATATTTTTTTTGTTCTATAACTGCACGATATCCCTTGAATTTCTTTTTCTGTACAATAATAATATTTGATTCGGAATGAAAAATAACTGGGATTCCAATTCAGTGTTTTCTATAAAAAAAACAACAACAAAAATATATTCTTTACAGATAACTTCTTAACAAAGCTATCTTCTGTAATTTGCTAACTTCGTAAAAAAACTGTACTAAGCGTTTTATTATTATCTTTTTTTATTTCTATGTAGTTATTTACTTTGGAAATTTTACTTTTCCTTTACCCCATCTGTTAAAAATTAGTCTTCGTACTTGAATTGCTTCGCAGAGTACAATCTATTTTTTTTTGTATTTGCTTGTTAAAATAGATGATTTATTATTTTTCATTTATTTCCTTTAAAGATTTATTTATATAGGAACTTTACTTTTTTAGAAAAACTGTATAGCAAAATGCAACAAATATACCTCCTTATTGTTGGCTGTAAACTGTAGGTGACTATTCATAAAAGAACAAATAGAACGAATGTTTGACACAAGCTGCAATACAAAAAAAACTGAATAAAGCTTTCTCTTATTAGCTGAAATAGTCTCGATAGTCGTCATAGTTGTATTCGAGTGGTAAATGATGATACAACTGATAATGAGCGATACAAAATTCAGTGATACAACTGAAAATGCAACAAATTTATCTCCTTATTGTTGGCTGTGAACTGTAGGTGAGAATTCATAAAAGAGAAAATAGAGCGACTATTTGACACAAGCTGCAATACAAAAAAACTGAGTAAAAATTTCTCTTATCAGCTGAAATAGTCTCGGTAGTCTTCAGAGTTGTATTCGAGTGGTACATGATGATACAACTGAAAATGAGAGATACAAAATTCAGTGATACAACTGAAAATGCAACAAATTTATCTCCTTATTGTTGGCTGTGAACTGTAAGTGACTATTCATAAAAGAGCAAATACAGTGACTGTTTGACACAAGCTGCAATACAAAAAAATGAATGAAAATTTCTCTTATCAGCTGAAATAGTCTCGATAGTCGTCATAGTTGTATTCGAGTTGTACATGATGATACAACTGAAAATGAGATATACAAAATTCAGTGATACAACTGAAAATGCAACAAATTTACCTCATTGTTATCTGTAAACTGCAGGTGACTTTTCATAAAACAGAAAATAGAGCGACTGTTTGACACAAGCTGCAATACAACAAAATTGAATAAAAATGTGTCTTATCCGATAAAATAGTCTCGATAATCGTCATAGTTGTATTCGAGTGGTACATGATGTAAACATAATCTGCACAAGTTACTGTTTAGGTAACAACTAAAAATTTAAGTTTAGTTGACAAGGGTCCGGCGTAGCCTAGTGTTGAGCTTTGAACTTGGGGGACTCAATTTAAATCCCGACGAACGTCATTAAATGTCTTCGTATCTAGGCTGGATATGGACACGTTAAATACGTAGACAGGAAAGTTCTTCCATGAGGTTAGTGAGTAGGGGATGGTGCGAACCCTCCAGATGGCGCCACTGGGAGTACTCGATCAATATTGAGGTCCCACCAAGATATCAATGTTGACTCAGTTGTATAGTGCTCCCAGATAAAAAGTTGTCTACAATTCTTGTGGTTCTGTCCGAATGTTTCAGGGCAAGTACTACCATATTAGCCAAGAAAGACAACTTTAGCTGACAATGTATTTCAAAAAAGTGAAGAGTTTGTAAATTCTTAGTTTTTGTGTTCAAATTATCAGGAACCATACATTGAAAATTCCGTGTTTACAGTTCAATAAATTGTAAAAAAAAAAAAAAATTCAACAAAAATATTTTTCTTGTGTAACTTGTGCTGGCCTTTTATCTATTTCAGACGGAAAGAAAGTCCTTGATTTAGTAGAAATACATAACACGGGGCAACATCAAAAGTTATTTTATTAGAATTCGAATCAATAGAGGAAAAAAAGAAACGACAAAGTTACGTTTTATTTTGCCAAGGAAGATTTTCCATGAGATTAGAGAGGAGAAACTCTGAAGTTTTATCGACTGAGGCGAAACAAAAATGGATCCGTAAAACGAAATAGCAACATAATGGCAGCTCAGATAAGGCTTTGTGCCGTTCTTTGATTGGGCATTTTGCCATTTTTTTCTAGAGAAAATACGGTATTACCCATTGTGTGCATATCGTATATAGAGTCAGATCTGCTTATATTAAATTCCGTGGTACCGTCACAATAATTCGACAACATCGCAATAATAATACTATAAAATATTGCCCATAATATATACAGCATTCTGTCATTTATTTTAAAAATGTTTCATGCTAGTGGCGGTAGTTAATATACTCGTATAAGTTGAAGTTATCCTAAGTATGTTTGCTATTTACTCGTAAGAATCAATACGCTACTTAGTATGAACTATGTATTATTTGCATACGTGTGAGGCGTTTTTGCCTCTCATGGTAACATTATGAGAAAAAGATCTAGCTCACTTTTTCGCTTAAAATAAGCAAACATTCTTGTATTCTCCAATTATGTATTACTTTTTTAGTGTCATCATTGTGTTATGATGTTATAAGGCTTCATTTCTCTCCCTATAAAACAGGAGTTTCTGCTGTGGATGTTCTCCTAAACATTGCACGTTTTTGTGGAAGCACCCAACAGGTGATCCAGCATGAAGGGACAGCTATGGGATACTCAAATTTAGAACCGAGGGGGGAGGGGGTCGTTAACGTTGTAAAATCGTTTGTAAACATTAATATAAAATTATCAAACTCGCTTACATCGAGTAATTTTGCGTGACAAGGTTTATACCGATACTGCGGTATGTAGTTTTTGCTCTAAAATTTGATCTTTTGACAATTGCAAAAGCAATTACAAACAATCAAAAAAACATTCTTGATAAGAGAATCCTACTCTTTCACGTTTACTAATTATAGGCTGAAGCGATACTCTATAACAACAGATTTCCATAAATTCAAAGAAATCTAATATATAAATATGAAACTGCTTATTATGTGTTTCATAAAACTATCGTAATAATTATTATTCAGCAGCCCTTTTCACAACTTATTTATTAGTTTTATCATATTATTCGTCGAGTACAATCTTTTTAGAATACAGATAAGACAATTCATAAAAGTCGATCAACTCAAACTGACTATGGAAACTACAGGTGCTGTGGGGAAAAAATAAAGTATGAAAGGAAACAGCTGATTAACTAATGTATTTTATCATACAAATAGATTTCAATTTTTGTCCTTTACACTAATATTCGGATGAAAAAAACCAAGAAGACTGTGTTTGCTGGGTCTAAAAGTCTAAAAAGTCAAAAAGAGTAATAAAAAACTATATCTATTTTAGAAAATCACAGACAAAAATTATTTTTTTATTTTGTTCGTTCATAAACTATAGTCATTATTATTAATGTTAAATCTCTGACACGAATATTGATTGACTCTCTCTCTATATATATATTTGTAATATAATTTACTTTTCAGTATATTAGCTTCATGCTCATATTTCTAATTTAATGAGTCAGTGCACAAGTTTATACATATTTGCATGCATACATTCATTAACGTGCATGATTTGATAGCCAGCATTTTTTCCCTTTGAATCTGACTTTACTCAATTCTCCCCTTCAAGCAAATTTCCGAGAGCAAATAAAACTTGTAATTAACACAACCCCCTGACACCAACAAAAGAACCTGATTTCGCTAGCCGAAAATAAATCACGCCCCTCTGAAACATCAATGAATGGCTTCGCTGAAGTAATTTTATCGATTTATTGACACCCGGGAATATGAATGTATTTTAATAAGGAGAAATGTTTTAATGAGCGACACCTGGCGTCGTTACTGAATACTTAATCCTTTCCCCATTTTCTCAAAGACCTCCAGGTTTCTATGGGGCTATTTCTTTTATCTACATGCTGAAGTTCCTAATTTGTACTCTAATTACTACCGGATGAACACGTGGTGGAAGTTAAGTGAATGGTGAATGAAGTTATGGGTTTTTTCCGCATGCGTAACTGTAAAAGTACATCTGACTCGTTGCGTAAGCATAGCAGGATTTTGAGAAAATGAGTTAAGTTGTGCCACTAAAATTCAGCTGAAGTAGAACCGTAAACTATAGTGAAAGTGAGAAACTATACAAAATTAAAATAAGAAATTACAGTGAACTATTTACAAGAAACAAACTCCCTTTATAATACTTCACTCATAAAATACTCTTCTATTAATTTAGTTCATGCATGAGATATGTGTTGCTGTGGTGGATCTATCATAACTGAAAATTAAAAACGTATTCACCAAGTATACCTATTGACGAGGAGTTACAAGGTTAAATATTGGTTTGTCGGATTTTGATCATAATATCAGATTATTTGAAAGAACAAAATGTTTGGACTTTTGTTTTTTATGCGCAAAGAATTTTGAGTTTTAATTAAGGCTGATGTGTTATAACCCTGTTGGATTCACTCACCTCAATGTTAACCGATGGAGAAAAATTTTCTACTATTTGCAATTTCATAAATACTGATAATCCAATAAAAATGGTATTTTCAGAGAGCCTGAACTTTTCTGCACCTTGCAACAGGATTCATTTTATAACTGTCGTCCACCAACGGAATTTATGAGTGTTTAAAACATACTACACCAGATTTTTTTCCCCCGAATAATTTAAATTTCAAAATATTTGAATTTTTTTCAAAGCAAAAACTGCTCCAAGGTATAAAATTTCTTTCTCTATTACGGAATGAAATTTTAAAACAAATCTTTAAATCCAAGTTGGATATCCTTGGATGCATTTTCTCCATAGGTTAACATTGAGGTGAGTGAATCCAATAGAGTTAGTACACAGCAGCCTTAAGATATTTTGTCTTATCTCTAAAGTTTTAGAATGTACTCTTTTAAAACCAAACAGGGGAACTCATATTAGCCAGTGGAAATTAATACTGCACTCTAGTATTATGTACTGTATTCTGTATTATGTACTCTAATATTAGCCAGTGGTCGTAATTAGAGTACAAAGGTTATGGATTTTTCTTTTCTTCTTTCCAACATTACTTGAGTAGGATCTGGTCCATTTATGATTCCGTGATAACGAACGCAGAAGGTACATAAAATTTTGCTATAGCGAAAAATTATTTATTTACTCTAAAGGTTATTTAAAACTAAAAATTTAGAACTAAAAATTTAAATATTGTTCGAATAAAAGATAATTTTATCCACAGTGAGTTGTTTCCTCGTCCTCTAGTTACTAACTTGTATTTTTTGTTTCTTTGCCTTGTCGCAGTTATCTGACACTGCTTTCACCTCGGCGTGTGAAAAAGTGAGGGTATGCAAAATTTAGGAGCTCTGTTCGAAGACGTAAAGCGCGAAGGATGCAGATTAAAAGAGGCATTCCTGACTGCAATAAATTTTCAGCTCCTCTAGAGATTTGGAAAAGTCTGTCGTACCCGATATTACCTAAGACAGTGTCTTTATCCTTCTGTATAAGGATAAGACCTGGAAAAGATAGTGTAGTACTTAGTCAAAGCGAGGCGAATTTTTTTTTTAATGTAAGATAGCGGGTGAGAACTTTTGCTGTGTTTCCTTTTAGTCTGCAAATTTCATTTTTTTAAAGATACAATGTTTTATTCCTTATTTAGGTGTCAATATAAATTTTCATAAATTATCAGGTAAAGTTCATTATGTATTGTTTTCTTAGTTACAACTCTTTCTGTTTACTTCTAATTTACTTCAGTGAATTTACTTTACCACATAAAATTTTCTTCTTCCTATTATGGAAAATCCGTAATTGCTCAAGGTTAGTTTATTTGTTTATTTTTTATGGTATATGTGAGTAATTAATTCCCCATGAATCGGATTCTTCTTCATACTGCAATTAAATATAAAACATAAAGTTTATTAAAAAGGGAGAAATTAAAAGCAAATTATTGCTTTTACAGTATTTTAATCTTTGCTGACAACCAGGCACTAGATTTTGGGCTTTTTGCTACATTAAAATTTCCTCACTTCACTCCGAGAATACAGAATTAAACTACAAAAATATATACAGCCATTTCAACACTTTTTTCTGATCATCTGTGTAATGTATTTACGGTGTCTAAAAGATTTATTTATAAATGCACAGCTACACATTTATAACTATACGAGATTTAACCTTATGCATCGTGATATATGTTATGAGGAGGATGCATTTATATTTTATTGTTCATACTTCTCAAATAAATATTAAGCATCTGTTTAGCTTCGCAACGATATCCTCAAATGAGAGAAATAGATATATGGGTTTCACTGGGACTGAGGTAGGCTAGTGGTAGCACGTCAGCTTTCGGCCCCAAGGGTGCTAGGGTTGAAGCCCGATAAGTGCCATTAAATTCGTAGACCGGAAAGTCCCTCTATGAGGTCAGTGAGGGTGGGATAGAGTACGATCCTCCCCTCCCCCCAATATGTCAACCTTGGGGAGAGCTCGGTCAAAACTGGGGTGGCACCTGGCTAAATCGGACTTGTGGTCACATTATAAACCGGAGCCGTACCTCTCAGCTCTCTAGCCTATATGAACCTGGTCTGGAATACTTCCGGCTAGGGGGCATTAGACATAACAACAACAGGGTTCCACTATCATGTACTTTTTTGTCGTTGACCGCGACCCCCATGAAAGCGACCTTCACCATTTTTTTTTAATTACATGACTAATGAAGTCCACTATTTACTATCTCATTTTACATGAACGAGATTTAAAGGTCTGTCTAGATCTGGATGATCAGTTTCAATGTCGGCAGCGATTCGTCCAAACCGAGAACCATGTGACATTTTAATATTTTTGATATCATGCCATTTTATACTTTTTTAACTTTTTGATTCATCTAATACGTCGGTGTATTCTTGAACAAGTTGTGATTCTCACTGAAGGTTTTGATTTGTCAGCATAATTCAAAAATAATTAGGTTCAATTTCAAATATTTAAAAAAAATCTTGGCCCAGAATTGGGAGGCTTTTGCTAAGACTTTAGACTTTAAAGTACTTCATACATGCTATTTCATTTAGAAACATTCTGGATATGATAAAGATTTACCGTATTTCCTTAAATTTACATTTAAAACGTGATGCATAATTTGTAGTCGAATCAATTCTTATTCATTCTTCTGTATGATATCTTTGTGTAGTTTTAGAACTTTAATGTGATTTAAAGTGCTATATTATTTATAACAAACAAATAGTGAGAGAATATTTAGTTTTTATTCCTTTCTGTTAAATACCATAATTTATGACACGAAATCAAAACACAAGATCCTACATTACAATGCACCTTATTCGCGAGTGTAGCAAAAATCTTAGATCGCTTTGAAGTGATTTGTATCATTGTACCTAAAGTTACCGTAGCTTATATTATACGGGAAAAGCACTATTTGGGTTTTTGAAACTTTTCCTACTACAGCCTTAAGGTTTATCATGCCAAATCACCTTCTATAATCTCAGTTAAATTCCCCTTTTATTGAGGATGTCTCCAATATTTCCTCGTATTAAGTCTAATTAGTTCATCTATGTGTGCAGAAGGTCGTTCATGTGCCTTATAATCTTCTACTTTGTTATTTTGATAGAGAAACAACAAATAAACATTCATTGGGCAAAGCTTTTAATTGTAATAGATATTGATATTACAGGAATTAAGATCTGTTTTCTGCTCCCTTGGTGTAATTGGTAATATGGGAAATTTGTGATATACAGAGGCTGTTCGCACATTTTTTAGACGATTTTGGTAAGCGGTAATAAAAAAATCGTTTGCTGCAAAAGAAATAATTGCAATTGTACTATGTTTTTAAAAGTCAAAATTATCGTCTGCGGCTCGAAAGTTTTGTTTTTATTCAAAATGGCGTTTTTAACAAAGCAGTGGTACGAAGGCTACATTTATGCTCTTTCCGAAGAGAAATATGCATACTCCGTTATCCAAAAACGATGTGAGAGGCATGGTTTTGTGATATCTAAAGCGTCGATAGGTAATATCGTCAACAAGAAAGGAAAAAAAGCGTCAAATTGGAGCCTCAAGTGGGACAAAAATTCCAAACAAGTATCCAAGGAAAAAACGGACAACTTCGACTATTGCAAAGGTACGTTGTTTAATGTTAAAAGAAAATCCCCCTAGTCAAAGGACAGTTGCAAAATCATTAAAATGCTCGGTGTCTACTGTAAATAAAATGATAAACGTTGATTTAAATCTTAAGAAAGCGAAAAAATGCAATGTGCATCGTCTTCTTCCAAATCATATCGCTGAACGCAGGACACGCTGCAGAATTCTATATGAGAAACACTTATCCAAAGAAAAATGGAAAACAATTGTCACAATAGATGAATCATGGGTGTATTTAAATGATTGCAACAAAAAAAGAGCCATTTATTATCATAAAAAGGGAGAAAAAAATTAAGTACATGGTTCAAAGAATCGAAAGAAAGTTTTTCTAAGGGATTCATGATTGTTGCTGGTTTTTCTTATAATGGCAAGTTAAAAATAAAGAGAGGTAAAAAATGTCAAGATTAACTCCAAATACTATCAGGAACATACTTTATCGCCAATTTTTCTGAATGAAATACCATCGCTTTACCCACAGTGCCATCAGTCTGTGAGACTCCAGCAGGACAAAGCTAGCAGTCACACATCAAAATCCACTGTAAATTACCTAAAAGAAATGGAACAAAAAACTGGTATCAAGGCCATACCCTTCACTGATATCCCTCCTAAATCTCCCGATGTATCACCTATGGATTTTTGTGCTTTCGGACTTTTAAAATTTGCATTATCCAAACGTCGTCCCAAAACCCTTACAGGACTCTGGAAAGCTGTACAGGAGGAATGGGATAGAATACCTCTTCTGACACTTCAAAAGGCATTATTATCCGGGAAATTGCGGTGTCGAAAGATAGTTCAGAATAAGGGATGTCAAATAGAACATTTAAAACACAAGAATTTTATGTAATTTAGTTTTGTGAATACAATATACATCGTCTAAAAAATGTGTGAACAGCCTCTGTATATACATACACACACACACACACACACACACACACACATATATATATATATATATACAGTGGAATCTCGATCGATCGTTCCCCGAATCATCGTTTTTCCGTATGTGTCGTTTATTTCGCACAGTCCCGACGATCATATTTCTTTGTTGTGATCGCGCATCTATCGTTTTTTCGCATTTATCATTCAGTTCAGTCGGTCCCTTGGAAAACGATAGATCGAGAATCCACTGTGTATATATATATATATATATATATATATATATATATATATATATATATATGTATGTTAAAGTTGAAAAAGAGATACAAAGCATAAAGGTATAAATTACTTATGATATTTTAAAAATTATCCACTTTCCAATAAATAAATAAATATGTACTGTAAATATACGCATGATAATACTTTCAGAAACTACATCTGGTAGTGGGAAATAACTAAAAATAACGTCATATTAAAATTTGTAGTTCGTCATTTAAATTCTTCAACAGAGTTTCGTTTTTTTTTATCATCCAATGCGGCAGACGGTGTTCTTGGACATTATCCTTATGACACCGAGGTTTAAATGGCCACTTTTCTGGGAGCCCGTATAGGTGGACCAGCATTACCCTCCTATGGGCCGGTTCTGTAATTTTTAACCGGGTCAAGTGACAAGACAGGAACACTTGACGCCGCACCTCCAGAGGAAAATTTGAGAACTTGGAGGACATTGCAGCCACGACAGATTTTACGTGCACCAGCCGCCATTAGTGTACACGGTGGTGGATTTGACAGTGACCGGCTTCGAACCCACAACTCTCAGATAATCGGCTCGACGCCTTTGCGTACCTGGTCACCGCACCCGTACAGAATTCTTCGGGTCAACTCTAGAGTAGTACAGAGTTTTTCGGGTCATCGATTTTTAAAAGAGTTTTTAATACTCTTTGTTTTTTAGATAAATTTCTGACTTGAAATTTAAAACTTTAAACATTTTCTCA
Source organism: Dolomedes plantarius (assembly GCA_907164885.2). Taxonomy (NCBI): domain Eukaryota; kingdom Metazoa; phylum Arthropoda; class Arachnida; order Araneae; family Dolomedidae; genus Dolomedes; species Dolomedes plantarius. Next base: position 139,307,673 of record OU015497.1, on the reverse strand, counting down.
TTTATCAGTATCTTTTTCAGTTTGGAAGGAATATTACTACTAGTTTGAAAGTTTGACCACTTGAGTATACTGGAAAATATATGATTACATTTGATGGTAAGCGACTTAATTTTCCTGCAAATTAAATATGTTTAATGATAATTAAAAAATCCTAGTCTGTTGCAGAAAACTTTTACTATGCATGCCGATATTATGGGGAAAAGAACATTTTTTTTTTCCTATGCCCGACCAATGCAAATCTGCCAGACGGCGTCTAGAAGTCCTACAAAGAAAAAAAAATGATTAAAGTAATTTAATTCTTACTTTTATTATTTTGTTTTTCTTACGAGTTTAACTTGAATAGCAGGTCCCATTTCAGTTTTTAAACAAACATCTCTGACACTATAATATAGTTATATTATAACCCCATGACAGAAAACAAAAATTGAGTTTTGATTAAAATAACGATGAAGATCCTTGAAAATTAGATCTTTCCTTTCAAAAATTTATTTAATATTCTAAGCAGTATAACTCCTTCTAATATAGTGCGGAAGAAAGCACCGGATTTGGTATAAATTCCAATTTAAAAGACCTTGGTCGACAGAGAAAGTGCATAACAATGGAAAAAGTAATAAAGCCTTTTTCATTTCCAAAACAATAGGGGGAGAACAAAAACTGCAAAATACGCATCCAGGCAATCGTATCATCTGTTCTCTCTGAAATTTTATTCCATGTACTGTTTTGTGTGCCATAAAATGGAATTTTAAAATACAATAAAGAATTCAGAAAAGTAGGTCCAATATTAGAAATTTTAACATTTGGTCAAAGGTGCACGAAAAGTTAAAAATAAAGAGCTAGAGGCTTTTTCTTAAGACAGAGAGATTTATTTTTATACCTTTGTGTATTATAGAGGAAAGTATTGCTCAAAATCTTGAGAAATGTATTTTTTATAAACGCATGTCTAAGATTACGTCATGTAATATTTTTAAGTTGCATAGCATCCACTGGTTCAGAATTTTTTATTCGTTCCACCAGTCATTTGGTTTTTGTTCACTTAGAACATTGATCAATTTTAAGCTTTTGGTACTTTATGTTTAAAAATAAATACTGATAAAAATAACCCTTCGTGTCTCAAGTTTTACACCATAAAGCCAGAACTAATCAGAAATAATATCTTTTAGTGACATCTGTAACTCCAACTTCATATAACTGAGGGAAATAAAATGTTTTACCTGGATCACATACGGCTGTTCGAAATGAAAATATTGAGCTATACATCAAAATAAATTAAATGAAATCAAAGCTAGCAAGTGGACGAAAAGTCTCAAGCTGATCTAATTCAGGAAATAATCCCTGGGTATGATTACAAACCAGGGCCCGATTTAGAAAATTCTTGACTATAGGCACAACTCGGAATGGGGGCACCCTAACACTGATGTGGGTGTAAAATTTCCAAAATTGGCACAAAAAATATAATCATGAATCATTGTGAAAGTACCATTTTACCAAGAATTGGCTATTTGAAGTATAGTAGCCTAGAACATTATCAAATAACAAAAAGCAATACAACATATTAACTTCATCATTAAAACACCAATACAATGCAACCAGAAAAACTTATTAATCCCTTATATACACTGTAACATACATATGGACCATACATATGATGGACCAATCAATCAAATTTGAAAGGGTATATACAAAAAAATTGCTATTAAAAAAGGTAAAATAAAAAAAAATTGAATTGGGAATTTTTCCTTTTAAAATAAAATTTTTTTGGGGGGGGCCCTAAGCCCGGGCCTACCGCGCCTAATGGAAAATCAGGGCCTGTTACAAACTCAGACCAACTCCGTAGAAATTTTGGTTATAAGTATCGCTGAAAGTTAAAATGGTGCCAGACATTTTTCGGAATTCATTAATGACCTCTATTGTGCATATTACGTATAGAGGAAGATGAAAGTCTCAAGCTTTCTTCTTAGGCATTAAAAGATTATCTACGAAGTGTAGTATAAATGTCCTTGGGAATGGCAACCGGAAGAAAACTATGTTGACTCTCGCCGTAAGATATGAATAACAACGAACAATACTACCGAAAGCATATCCTGTAAACTATTATTATGAAGTAGTGTTTAAAGGGTTTTGTTATGATAAATATGTATTTGGGGAATTCAGAATGGGATTATTTATGATGAAGAAAATGAATTACATTTTGGAGACGAGGATAATAAAGATTTTCATGGAATGTCTAAAACAAAACTGAACGCAAATACAACTTCCGATTTGTCAAAATTCAGGTTTGAAAAATATGCTCATGGAAAGGATGAAACTCGTTGTTATTTACATCGGTCTGAACTGGGACAAACGGTTCTTCGCATACCCGAATGCAAAAGATAACTTGGATTTACTTCATTGTAGTATGAGCGCACATTCGTTTACGCTTTAAGGAATAGTTTTGATCCCGTTTTCCAGGTGAAAAAAGTAAAGATAAAATAATATTTAGAAAATTACTTTTAGTCTACAGCAAAAATCCATGCGTAAAAAAAGAAACAAAGCTTCAAAACGTTTTCGCGAATTAGGTGAGACAGTTTCGGGACGTGTAAACAGTTTTAAGGGGGTCCGGGACACATATAAAATAAATTTTATTTATTGAGTTAAAATTTTGAATTTGTTTGTGATGGTTCACTATATAATTTGCAAACAAAATCACAAAAAAACAACATTCCAAAACTTTAAAAATGTCGGGTCATTTAAAATTGTTATAACTAGAAATATTGTTCGTCGAATTTCAATTATTTTCCATTTAATTAAACAAAAATATATAAATTAAAATTTTGATTCAGCATTTTTAAAAATATTAATTTTTTAAAAAATTAAAAATATTTATATTAAAAAATTATAAAAAAAATGATGTAACATATTTTAAAAAAATCATATTTTCAAAAGCAAATATTTTTTTCAAATTTGCTGAATCAGAATTAAAGTAAAATAGTTGAAAAAGACATGTTACAAGTTTCAACAATTTATCTTTAATGGTTCTTGATTTATAACAATTTAAAGACGAGAAATGGGGAAAAAACCCATCATGCAGAAAATCGTACTTACAGGTTTAAACAACGCTTGGCTACTATTAGAATGTTGCAAAAAAAATCTCCTGTTCTAATTAAGATAGAAACATGCTTTAAACGTCATTTTAAGCGTAAAAGAACACAAAATTTTTTAATGCAATAAAACTTTTTTCGGAAATTTGAACAATTTTGTGTTCTGGACCCCCTTAAAAAATTGGGGCATTTAATTCTTAATTCAAAACAATATTACATGAACATTTTCAAGGGTCAGACAATTGTTTAAAGACTCACAAATTCAATAGCTATTATTTTTAGATCAATTCTACAGTAGATCTGTTTCAGTAAAACTTCAGCTGAAACCACCACATTAATCGATTACTCGTTAAGATGTCTGTTTTGAATTTCGAGTCAGCAACGTAACGTAATCTCGACACTAGAATCAGTCGATGCTGGTGTAAATAATGCCACGGAATAGAATGCTTATTGATCTTGAACAACTTAATGGAGATAATTATATTCATATCAGTGTCGTCTCGAGAATATTAAACGAAAGTATGTAAATTTCTTCGAAATTATTAAATGTTTTACAAGATTATTTCGTGCTAATGGAATACGCAGAGTTATTGTATTAAGTAACTATCCTATTTTGTGCTAATGGAATACGCGGAATTATTGTATAAAATAACAATCCGCAACTCACGTTTTGAAATTAAAAGATTTTTGCTGCAGATATGTAGTGAAATACATATCGTCCGACGAGTAATGAACTGATATAGCAAGTTATTCGCCCGTTGAAAACTCGATTAAAAAAACTATATCAGTTGGAAAGACGAGAACATGAGTTAAAATTATTTCTGTTTACTTGCAGAGCAACAGTTCATACGCCAATCAGTTTAAAAGTGGTTAAGGCTTTAGCCAGTGTTGCTTTGCACTAAATTGCTTTTCATATTGCGCGTGGTCTTGATATTTCACTGTATACAAGTCAATTATGAGTTGTACTTGCCAACCATGGCTTGTCCAGATAGTTTCTAAAGTCATTCAGATTGCAGATTATGTTTATTGAATAGTTATTGAATAGTTATCTCTCTTTGTATTTTAAATTACCGTATTTTTCTGACCATAAGACGGAAAGGTGCTTTTTACATAAAAAAATCGATTTAAAATTGGGTACGTCTTAAGGTTTGAAGGTAACATTAAAATAAAATGAATATTGTATTACATATATATTATATATATTTTATACATATTATACTTTACGTATGTATATTATTTATTATATATATTTTGATTATATATATTTGAAGAACTTTTGGTAATTGAATATATCTTTATATACCTAACAAAATGCAGAATATTCTGTTCTAAAATCTTCCCATAAATTTGAGGGGCGCCTTATCGTCCAGTTCTTCTTATGGTCTTAAAAATGCGCTAATATTGATGCAGACTGTTTAACTTTCTAAGTTCTTTTACCTTAACTTTTAATATTTTCTTATTTTCTGTGTTGTTCATTAGTTAATGGGGCTTACAGTCCAACATTAGTCCTTCTCTATCGAAGCTTGTTGTGTTAAAAAAACAAACAGAGCATTTTAATTTTATTTCTTTAGACCTCTAGATCTTGATACAATTTTTCTAACAACCAGCCTTGATATCCTTGAGACTATATTTACTTTCCTTGAGCCTTTTAAAGTTAAATAATCTATTTCCATTTCCTTGATGACTTCTATAGCTTAAGATACGTTTTATTTTAAAAACACCATTTGATTAGTGCTGCTTACCTAACTGGGATTCATAATACGGCGTTTTGATTAAGCAGCTCCAGAGATGGGTGTAAATTGGGAAAGGCTCCTTTGAACATAGACTAAGAGGATAAGAGACCCGTGTTCCGGAAAGACGGATGTTATAAGTGTCTTAGCAGCTTAGCTAAGGATACATTTGAGTTTCTCATGTCCGTGACGTAAGCTAGGTTCGGGAAGCCATCTCCTTTATGCAAAAAAACAAAAAGAATTCAAATGGAGCTTTGTACATCTGGTAGAATCTTGAGTCATGTACGTAAAATCTTTACCGGAACAAAAGTTTCTCTCAAACAAGTTTTATAACTATTTATTTAACAAAAGTAATTACTCTACAGCAATTTTATCTTAAATTAAATAGTTCCTTTTTTTGTAATCTATATATATAAAACAGTTCCGTAACTGACTGACTGACTGACTGACTGATTAACTGAATGACTAACTGACAGACAACGCGCAGACGAAACCGCTGGACCTAAAGGGCTGAAAATTTGCATGGCGATTCTTCTTATAGTGTAGAGGTGCCCTAAGAGAGATTTTTGGAAAATTCTTCTGAGATTTTTTAAAATTAAATTTATAAGCTGTTTTTAAACATTCTTTAAAGTTTGAATTTAAAATAATAATCTGAGGGTTATAAAATTTATATCACGTGAAAGATCCTAAAAATTTCTTTAAAATGAAATTTCTTTCGAATCTTTACCTCCATTTTCTGATATTTGGTGAATTTTTAGAATTTAATTTTTAGATTAATTTTTAGAATTTAATTTATTAAATGCTGATCACGTGGTTTATTTTAATTTTGTGATACTTTAAATTAATTTATCGTCACGCGCATAACAACGACAAAAAACAACAAATTGACAAAAAAAATATTTTTTTTCCTTCTAATGCGGCAGACGATTGGACATTATCCAAAAAAATATTAAAATACAGTAAAAGAAATGTTCCTCAAACTGTACTGTATTAACTGTACTATATTCTTTAGTATGTCCTATTAGATTTAATTTGAATATTTTCTTCTACATTATTTTGTCTATAAAAATATCAGTTACGATTTTATATATATATATATATATATATATATATTTTGGCATTAATTGCATACATTGACCGTTGTATTTAATTTGAATGTACTCCGTAGCGAAGTACGGGTTTTCAGCTAGTTCAAAATTAAAAAAAAGTCCAGTTTTCAATCATTCCTATCACAAGACGATATTTAACTAAACTCGTAACTTTGGCTGTTAAGTTTCAAGTTAAAAAGTATGTTTGTTTTTATGTATTTTTTAAATTAAATTAAATGCTCTGAAGCCACGATGCACTTGTATTTACAAAACGCGTGCGTGTGTGGCGCAGGGTGAATAAAAGTGATTCAGAAAAAAAGGTGATAAAAGAGAATTTGAAAATTTTTCTTAAGAGGAGAGGAAAGTGCAATTATGAAGAGTGTTTGAACAGCAAATATCCACTAAGAGTATTGTTAAGGACCACTTCAAGAATGCCACTCATTTTTCAAGAACTTTTACAAGATTTTTAGAGTGTTTGAGTCCTGAAGTTCAATTAATAATGAGAAATCAATGCCGGGAGGTGAAGATGTTTCGCTATATTAAGAAAATTTTGAATTATAATATAGGTTTTATTTAAGAATTTCATTCGGATGTTGAAGTTGGAGGTTACACTGATAGCATGTATTTCGATTACTTTAGAAATAGCTTGTACTTTTGAATTGGGGCACAATTTTTACACGCTTTGATCTGAGGGTGTGACTTTGTAACAAGTTGAAAATTTATTTTTGATGTATTTTTCTTGTTTTTCAGCCTTCTCTTAGTTTTTCGTGCCATTATGGGATTTGCGTAGAGATGAGTGGTCTCGATCCTTTTATGCTATGTAGATTTACAACTGAAATACTCTTAACATATAGGACGCAAAAGGATAATAATGGCTTTGGATAAATGTAACTACACATGGATTTTTCTAAAACCCGACGTATACACTTTTTGCGTTGAGATATGGTAGTATTTATCTCTGAATTTTATATTTAAATATAGAAATTCTCGGTTTCGCTAAACGTTTCTAAAGTCATGGAGTCATATTTTCCCATCATCGCAGGCGGAAAGTTCACTGTTCCCATTACCTCAGTTTGCGGTGACGTATATACTAAAACAACGAACTCACCATTAACGAGATGCGATTAGATTTTCTACACTAAGCTCTATTAATTGCAACAACAATCAGGCTACATCATTACCGTACTAATTGATAGCAGGTAACGGGGAATTTATTCCGCGTGTTATTCCCGGTAGCTATATTACAAAGACCCTTCCAGAATTCAGCTACGCCACTGCTTCTACAATTCGCCCCTCTAACCTTTCTGTCTTGACTTGGTTGTTTTTGTTTGTATGATTTTACATCGTCACCTTAAGACTTGTTGTATTGGTTCATTCACCGTAACTCTTTCCCGCTCAAATACAAATCTTTTTTTCGCCGTGGATTCTATTTTCTCAGTTGGTTGTCATTTTTTCTTTTTGTTGCGTCCTAAGTGGTCGCAAGCCTAAGTTGATACAATAAATAATGTATCTTTTCTCTTTTTTGTTTGGTCCACGTAGTTCGGACTGGGGTCCGTTAGTTTTCATTTTGTGGGAGATGCCAGCATTATGCAGGCCGGGGCCCAACACACTTAATTCTTCTGTCTTGACTTTGACTCCAAACTGAGCTTAGCAATATCAAACTGTCGTACTCGAACTGCATGGCAAAACTGATTTTCACTTCAGTTTTCTTTCTGTTCGAAGCTGACCTTCGTCTAGCCTTGCCTCATGGCGTACTCTCCTCTGACTGTCGCGCGTTCACGCTATCCACGGGTTTTCTCATCTAGTAGAAAAGCTCCGCTCATTCGCATTCGCTTTCCTTTCTTCAACAAACGGCGGTTTATTTTAACCAGAGGGGATGGGGAGGTTAATTTGAAATTCAATACGACACACAGGCTCTTATTCTCGGGATATTTATTTAATACACCCTGGGGTTTAAGTTGCTTAAGTTATTTAGGGAGCTCCAAATAAATAAACGAAAATTACTCACATGATTCCCTACACGCGGCATAGGAAAAATTTTAACTCGGCATCTCGTGGGAGAAGTGTGGTATTAAAACCTTCATAAAATGTAAATGGCGAAAACGAATAGATTAGAAATCAATTTCTTGTATTTGGTTATTAATTATAAGTCGTTTGTTTGGCCCAAAACTGCCGTAGCATTTAGAAATCTCTGTGAACCATAAAAAATAAGATCATGAAAATAACTGGTGTTTCTGTGTAAACAGAGATTTCATAAAGTAACCAAATACTATTTTAAAAGATGAGACTTTCAAAGAACCTACAAAAATTTGCCTCTTGAACATAACTGACGCTAATTAGCGGATCCTAGAATTAAACTGGCCTCTAAATTGTATGATACACTTGTCGCATACATGAATTAAATGTTTTTGTGAAAGGTTTTTTTTTCAAGATAAACAAAACGACTAACATAGATGCACCACAGACTACAGCAAGCAGATTGTGCGATCAATGTTACCAGCAAACAAAGAATTATCTTATTACATGTGTGAGATCATGATATATTTATATACAGGGCGTCCATAATTAAACTTCCCTACTTTAAAGTTGTCTACAGTCGAAACTATTGTTCAGAAAATTATGAAATTTTGTGTACGACATATTGAAGGGATGGGAATTAGTTTGAGTGAATAAAAAAATTAGTTCAAAATTTCACCACCAGAGGGCTTTTAAGAATTACACATTTACGACTGGTTCTTTACTTAAGATTTCACCATCTTTTTATCCATAGGTTACCCTAACACAATAATTCATTAAATTTTACAATCTTTAAAGTGATTGCAAAGTAGATCGGAAACTTGTTCGATAACTAATTTTCGGACAAAAGATTTGAAGGAACGTAGAAGAAAAAAATATGCAAATTAATTTTTGTCAACGTAGAGCAGAAGCTGTTATAAAACCTGGAAATTTTCATGGAGATTTGCTTTCAGCGTGCTTGCAATTGCTGATCAGAATGTTACCAGATCGAGCTTTGTTAGTAAAATTGTTTCACCAAAACGATAATTCAGCACTAGTTGCTCTACGAAAATTTCGCAGTTTGAAAGGGATACGAAAAGGTCCATTGACTGTTAAAGGTCTTCGATTAATGGTGGCCAAATTTGAAGAAACTGGTTTTTTTAACCTTCGTTCTGGAAGAGGAAGAAAACCTGTTTCCGCAGAAGCTGTAGAGAAGGTTGCGCTTCAGGTGGAAGAGTTCAAAGCTTCCAACGAACAGGCTAGTGCCAGTGTCCGTTGTGTGGCAGAAGCATTGGATTTGCCCTGTTCAACTGTCCAGAAGGTCATGCGGAATATCCTCCGGTCTTATACGTACAAGCTTCAATTTGTGCAGAGGTTGTTTACACATGATTTAGAGACTCGACAGCGGTTCTCTCTTCAGTTTCTTGCTCTCTTTGAGATTTATGCAGAATGGTCTTGGAATATCATCTGGACAGACGAAACAAACTTTTATTTGGACGGTTCGGTGAATACTCACAACTGCCGAATTTGGAACCAGAAAATCAGCCTTTAATCTTAGATGTCCCAATGCATTCCCCGAAAGTAACCGTGTGGTGTGGATTTTCTGCATTTTTTATTCTTGGCCCGTATTTCTTCGAGGAATTAAGTCCTAGAGGTCCAGTATCATGCTCGGTCACCGGGAAGCGATATGCATCCTTGTTACTGAATAAAATTGTTCCGGTTCTGCAATCACGTTAGTGCCTTTCACGCACAATTTGTATCCAAGATGGATCTCCTCTCCACACATTAGCTTTCATGTTAAGAACGTTCTCAAAAATCACTTTACAGAAGAACGTGTCATCAGCCGCCACTTTCCTAATGTGTGGCCTCCCTGATCCCCAGGCTTCAACCCATGCGACTTTTGGCTTTGGGGACATGTGAAATATCTAGTCAGTCTTGATAAACCAAGAACTATACCTGGTCTGAAAGACAGCATTTCACGACATGTTCTCAACATTTCCCCGGACACACTGCGGTCAACTGTAGAACATGCTATCTTACGATTTCAAATGGTAGCTGAAAATGATGACCGTCATGTTGAACATGTCTTGTTGTAATAAACATTTTTATCTATAGTAAATGTTGCCTAAAGTGTAATTCCTCAAAAAAACGCCCTCTGGTGGTGAAGTTTTTAACTAATTTTTTTATTCGCCCAAACAAATTCCCATCCCTTCAATATGTCCTACACAAAATTTCATAACTGTCTGAATAATAGCTCCAGAACTTGTAGTTTTATAGACAACTTTGGAGTAGGGAAGTTTAATTATGGACACCCTGTATATATATATATATATATATATATATATATATATATATATATATATATATATATATATATATATATGCCAGATCTAGAAATTATTATTAAAAAAGAAAGAGATTCACTAACGAATACTGAACTACCGTTGGCGAGGTGTTGTCGTTTTCGTGGAGAGTTCAGGGTCACCGAATTGCTCGCACTCGCTGTCTGATGCAATCCCCAAATGTTCGAGCAAAAGCGGCTCTAAATGATAGCCCACGCTGTGGTATAACGTGAACATGCGAGAAAGAAAAATACGCAGTTTAGGGAAATCTTTGATAGAGTCAAGACGCGCATTTTCCGGCTGGAGGGGGTTGAATTGAATTTGGCGGATCGGACTGGATAATTAATATTTGAATAAACGCCTCGGCACGACATGGAATTCCTGTAATCCCTGCGTCTTTTATTTTATATATTTCTCAAGCACAGTGGAATTATATTAATTTTATCTGCAGCTGCGTCGCAGGCCTGACATATACATACATTTATATATATATATATACGTGTGTGTGTGTATGATATACTTTAATTATACAATGCTTTGATTGCTAACTCTTACCTTACATGAGCTGTATGTCTGAGTGTGAGAGGATAACATGAGAGTGGATTTAAAAGTAAAATTAATTTAGTAGCTATGTCTATTATAAATCAAAATTCAAATATATAAATTGTTTAAATACCAGAGCTAAAGCCTAAATTGCTAAAGATCAAAGCATAGAAGACCGAATATTTAAACTTCATTGCTATTGGTTAATTATAATTTGAAGAAAAATGCTTTTGAGTTTTTCCAGTCGATTGCTTCTATAATTTCTCTGAACATTCGTCTTAATTTAAATTAATCCCAGGTAATCGGAGCTTGAACAAAATCATCTGTCATGTGCCATTTTGAACTTCTCCATTTCCAACTATCATTTGATATCCACAGACATATGCACTGCTGGCCATTAAAATTGCAACACCATGAAGGAGGTATGAATCAAACGTCAAATTCGCATGAAAGGAAGGATATGCTGGGATATGCAAGTGATTAGCATTTAAGCGCAATCGAATAGCGCACGAGGGAAAAACGGCATCTCAAACTGTATAAAATGAAAGTTGCGCAGCGGGTTTCTCATTCGGAAATCCCATTTGAATGTTGGGTGTTTGTTAGAAGATCATGTTATGCCTCGTATAAGAAGGAGAAGCGGTTGCCATGCAGGATCACAAAGGCCTCTCGCCACTAACCCCCGAGAGGGCAGACATGTTCTCAGGTTGGCCTTGCAGGATGGTACACCCACATCACGGACCTTGAGTTTGGAAATGGGCTTGTTTGCAGCACAGCAAGTATCCGCACGGACAGTGCGAGTCATCTGGAGCAGCACGGATTGTCTGCACGGCTACCATTATTGCGGCTTCCCTTGACACTACAGCATAGAGACGCGCGGCGACAGTGGTGTGCCGAACGACAAAACTGGATACAGGAGTGGTACTACGTCGTCCTTTCTGACGAGTCCCGGTTCTGCTTGCAGCATCATGATGGACGTATCCGTGTCTGGAGGCACAGAGGAGTACGCACGTAGCCTGCTTGGATTCGATATCGTCATACGGGCCCTGTACCTGGTGTGATGGTATGGGCAGCCATTGGGTACACGACCTCTTGTTCAACACGAAAACCTCTTGTTCGCGTCGTCGGTAATATGAACAGCCAGCGTTACATTTATCAGATCTTAAGGCCGGTGGCTGTGCCCTATCTTCGAGGCCTCGGAGACGTCATCTTTAACGCAAGACCGCATATGGTGTGCGGATTCTTGAAATGTACCCGCTATTTTAAATAACCTCACAATAAGAAGTCGGGCGACGTGGTCCAGGGATAGTGGAGGCCAAAGTCCTTTTGAAATCACCCTATCTTCAAAAACGGATTTCACCCGTTCCATTGAGGCTATCGAGATTATTTAAAACAGATGGTATATGCCAACAACCCTCACACCAACCATTGAGGAGCTACAGAATAACATTCGCATTCAAATAAACGCCATTCCAACCATTGACGTAGCCAGCATAACTGGCGCCCGGGGAATGATACCTGTTTGGCGCCCCGTCCCTTCCGAAAATCATATAGTAATATAATATATATAATTAGTGAAAAGGACCATTTGGCGCCCCTCTGAGAGTGGCGCCCGGGGCATGATAGACCCCCTTGCCCCCCCCCCTCTCGCTACGCCACTGGTTCCAACTGACATGCTGCAACGTGTTTCCTCGAATATGTGTCGTAGCATACGTTTATGCAAACAGGAGGACGGGAGCTACTTTGAGCATTTATTGAAAATGGATGTTTAGTAAATTAAATGAACTCCATGCACCGTAAATTATAAGACTGTAGTATCGTTAGTTGTCGAATTTTTAAGGATTTCGTGGGTATACCGACATTTGGATTACTCTGTAGAAGCTTGAATTCTTTTGTTATAAAGTTTTAATTACTGAAGACAATGAAATGCGCTTTCTTAAAAGAAGCCTTGCGCCTACCCTACTTTTAGTTTTACTAATCATATCATTCGACAAATAACAACTTCTGGATCCATAGCAGAGAAATAAGTAACTTAAAACTAATTTTTCTCTTCCACGCATTCATCATTAAATAAATCGTGAATCATTCACTACTCCTGAAATGGTCTTTTGAGTAAAAAACTTTATTCTGATGGACTCGAAATGCTAATCTAAGGGGGAAATAAGAGAAAAATAAGGGATAAATGAATGTGGAATCTCTTGGGCACTGGCGGAAAGGAGCAGATAGGAACTTTGATAGGATTAGGTCTTTTCAATGTATCTATTTTTTTATGTTTTTTCTTGCCCCCTACTCTTCGGATCTCATTCAATTAATAAATAAGATTCATTCTTCTTTTCGTAGTGGGTAGAAAGCGAAGATGATGGAATATTTTCAGCATCTACTAACCCTAATGCAGTTTATGTAATTAGACTTCAGGCAAAATTAATTCTAGACTCCTAACTCTAGAGATTTTCGAAAAACTAGTAAATAACATTTATAAATCCTGTACTTTTTAAATGCAACTTCTTTAACATTGAAAAACTGAAATATTTGCCCCAAATATTTGATGTCATTGTCTTTTTAGCTACTGAGAGATGCTCACACCAGATTACGGTTAATTTTTTTTTATTAATAACAATCATGAAATGCCAACCTGGAATACGAATTGCGTACCTGTGACTGCAATGTGTATTTTATGACATTAAAGATATACTCTATTGAACAGTGAATATAACTAGTAAAAAAGAGAATATTTACGAATTTGAGAAACAAAAAGTTTGCTATTACATCTGTACATTACCCGTCGAAAGTTCAAGAACGCGATTGTAACCTTCATTGAATGAATAAAGATAATGAAACAAGTAATTTCAATAAATAGCTGAAATAAATACCACCTTCATATATGCCTGCTTGTTCTAATTTCCTCAGTACTTTTCTTTTCAATGCGGAGGCACTTGTCGTAAGATATCCGCACGTTATATCCGCACGTTATTCTTGAATACTTTCGCATCTTCTGGGAGCATCTTACTGGGAGCATCTTCCAAGTGAGTCAACATGATTCCCTGGTGCCACCTCAATTTTTACCGAACACCCCAAGAGGCAACATCTGGAGGGCTCTTGCCTTCCTCCATCCCTCTTACCACAGGGATAGTCTCACTCAATATTAGTTATATGGAGCTTCAACATAAAGCAGTATTTCAAAATGTCTATATTTTAAAGGTTTTTTAATTTTTCATATTCCCTCAAAATTAGCCGAATTCCCGTTTGAGATTACGAAGTTTAATGGCTTGTCAGTAAAATTAGTCTTATCCTATGTTGGGGAAACTGCTAAGTATTATCAGTGAAAATGAGGATCTAACAATGTTACATTCATTTCAGATGGCTAAACTTGCATGAAAATATAAAGCTACTGAATTTTGTTATACTTTTAAGTTTAGAAAATTTGTAAAAATCGCAGTGAAACAGATGAAAAGAAAATTGTGGAAAATCGTTAATCAACACTGATATTTGTTTTATATTCCTTGCCAGTGATCTTTGGTTGGTTGGTATTGGAGAGCTACGGTCATCTCTTGCTGTATGAGGGTTAAACAAACGCAAACCTACAGTTAAAAACCAATCCTGAACGTTTGCCAACAACTATGCCAATATCAGGATTCAAACGTGCATGCTTAGGTATTGAATATCAGCAAAGTAGCCCTTTTGACGTCCTCCGTCTTCCTAGCACTGATAATTTGTCTAAGATACAGTTGGGTAATACCAAAAAATGTGGAAGCAACTTCGAGGTCTCATTCTGTTGATATCTCATGCATGACTTATAATCCAACGAAGTTCGTAAATAATTTTATTATTAATCTTATTCAAGTCATTAAAGCAGCATAAATGCTGAATTCTTGTTTACTAATTCGAATCACTTCTATTCAAACTGCGGACGAAAAAGAAATAACCGAATGTGTTATCAGAAAGGTAAATATCCTCAGCAGAAAATGCATGAAAGTAATTTCTACTTCCATTTAAGAAGTAAATATTTAACTTCAAATGTGTCCATGTTGTTTGCCTGAAGATTAAAGTAATCTGTTTCTGTCGACTGAAGAAAAAGAAATTTCTCATCCCTAGGGAATAGATTTAGGTCTCAATAATTTGTCCATGCATTACGTAACTGCGATTTCGACGAAAATTTGAGCGAAGGAATATTATCGTCCAAACTCTTGTTCTGCATCGTTACGTAATTAAACACAATTACGAGTCTATTTTAGTGTTTATAAAATATTTGCTCTTTGCTTTGTTAATCGAAACAAATTGGAAGCATCTGCTATAAATTATGTAGTACCATCATATAAAACATAAAATATAGAATTCCCGGGAATATAATATTTCGATTAATGAATTGTTGATGCAATGTTTACCCTCGTGGAAAGGCTAAATGTTTACTTAAAGAATTTCTTGAGAAAGAAGCTACCAAAGAGACATCTTTGCAAGCTCGATATTTAGGGAGCTTTTTAAAAGTTGAAGGACTGTAAAATACTGCGACTGATGCTTAACTGATTACCAGTAAGATGGAAAATTCGCTTTCCGGCTTTTCCTTTAGGCTAATGTGTCCTTTAGGCTAATGTGTTAGGCTATTGCTCACCTCAATGTTGACCTATGGAGAAAATTTGTTCAAGGATCGCCGACTTGGATTTAAAGATTTTTTTAAAAAATTGTACTCAGTAATAGAGAAAGAAATTTTACACTTTAGGGCATTTTCGTTATTTTTTCAAATGCAAACAATATTTTAAAATTTAAATTATTCGAGGAAAAAATCTGGTACAATGTGTTTTAAAGACTCATAAATTCCTTTGGTGGACGAAATTTATAAAATGAGTCCTGTCATTCAGTGCAGAAAAGTTCAGGCCATATGAAAATACCATTTTTATTTGATTATCAGCCATTTTGTAGGTGTAAATAGTAGACAAATTTTCTCCATAGGTTAACATTGAGGTGAGTGAATCCAATAGGGTTAGTGCACAGCAGCGTTAGTACACAGCAGCCTTAAGTGGACACTGTTGTGGACTGTTAACATAAGTTAAATAAATCCTATTTTAAAATAAAACAAATAAAGGAATTATAAATTAATATGATACGGGAATTAATTTATTCCAGATGTTGCTTTTCTGGGCTAAAGCTGAAAGCAATTTATTTAAAACTAGCTGAAAACCCGCGCTTCGCTACGGAGTACGTTCAAATTAAATACAACGGTCAATGTATGCAATTAATGCCAAAAAAATAAATATATATATATTTATAATAAATGCGACGATTAATGTATACAATCAATATATATATTTATATATATAATATATTAATCGTAAGGGATATTTATTTTTTTTATAATATCCAATCGTCTGCTGCATTAGAAAGAAAAAAATATTTTTTTGTCTATTTAGTTGTTATGCACGTGACGGTAAATTTATCTAAAGTACCAGAAAAATAAATCCCGTGATCAGCATTCAATAAATTAAATTCTAAAAATTAGTCTTTAAAAATTCACCAAAAATCAGAAAATCGAGGTAAAGGTTCGAAAAAGATTTCATTTTAAAGGATGTTTTATGATCTTTCTCGTGATATAAGTTTTATAACCCTCAAATTATTATTTTAAATGCAAACTTAAAAAAAGTTACAAAAACAGCTTAAAAATTTAATTTAAAAAAATCTAAGAAGAATTTTTCAAAAATCTTTCTTGGTGCACCTCTGCACTATAAGTAGAATCGCCATGCAAAATTTCAGCCCTTTAGGTCCAGCGGTTTGGTTTGTGCGTTGTATGTCAGTGAGTCAGTGAGCCAGTCAGTCAGTTACGGAACTGTTTTATATATATAGATAACAAAGAGAGTAAATAATTGTGCATTAGTAGGAAGATCATAGCTATTGATCATTGTCGTGTTGCTTGCAGATATTCAAGGAATTTGTATTTAGTTTTAAGTTTATGATTTACTGTATGGTATTGAAGTGATTCATAAGTGCTCGAGTTTAGGTTAAGTGCTCAGACGTATGCATGTATGTGTAAATGCATTTGTAAAGAATTTACGGTATGTGTGCTGTTTCATATGGTTTATGCAGTTAAAGAGGTCCATGGGAAATTATAAAAAAAAGTTAATTTTCTTGGCTTAAAATATATAATAGAACTTTTAGAATAGAATAACAAAAATTGCATATTTCTATGGTGCTTACAAAGACAGATACAACGTTTCTATATTGTATTATTTCTGTACACCCTGCTGTATATATTCCCTGGAAATATGCATGTTTTGCCATTTTTTTAAAGAATTCCATAAGATTCCCAATTACTTACAGCTGTGAAATTTTGTAGGGCGTTTCTTAGTTCTTCCATTACTTTTTACATTTACACTTTTAAAAATTTCTATTTGGACTCCTTATTATGAACTTCCTATAAGCATTAAGTGACAAAATTAGGGAAATAAATTTTGGAAATATTTTCTCTGAAGCCAAAATTACAATGAAAAAAAATCCATTTAATATCCACTTAAATTTATTAAATAATGATAGTTCTAATAGGTTGGTGTAACTTCAGTTCTAGTTACGTTGAAAAGTGGGCGTTCTTATACTACACTCTCCCTTCTGTAATTGCCAATAACAACCGATCGGAAATTTAAACTAATAGCTTCATCTTCTAAGTAAACTCAAATGAGGTCATTATGGACAAAAATTTTTACAAATTATACGTTGTTAGAACACATTTAAAGTGAGTTAGGGATTTAAAACCCTACTTACCAATATGCTTGCGAATCTGAAAATAACAAAAGTTTCGCAATAGATGTGATTTCCCGTAATTGTAAGACTACATCACTATAACTAGCCAGATATTTGTGGTCTTGATCAAGCATGTTTTTGATAATAATGTAAATTGACTTTCGTTTATAGGCATCGGTTTGAAAGGAACATTTCAGTTAAAGGTGGCATAAGTTTCTACTGTGTATATTTCACACAAGTTCCTTTCATTTAAATATATTCTCTCCATGTAAATTTGTTTTCGATGGTGCTCTTTTCTTCCTATTCCCCATCGCTATTCCCACTTTGGAATCATATCATGTTCTCTGTATGCCTCGCAATTTCCTGATCATAATGATCCATGTATCGATACACATGTTGTTTCTTTACAATATCGGTGTTGAGTATCGGTGTGCATTCTTGCTAAATAGGGAAAATCTGATGCAACCTCACAGTATAAAGCGTCTTTTTACTTCGCATATTTACCGTTGGTTCACTTATTAGGTTATCCTATAATGAAGCAGCCATCAGGTTTCGAGACGTGTATGGGAGGAAATCCTCTGGGTAAGAAGCTATCGCGTTGAAAAAACCCTTTCATTTGACCTTTGTTTCCAATGTTACCAATTCTCCAGAGAGGGTACGACTTAGCAACTACGGCCTTCCGAAGTTGAATCTCACCGATGAATGTGCTGGCACCCCAATTTAAACCGAACAACCTCGGGCGGCATTTAGGAAGGGGAGGGAGTAGTCATACCCTACTCACATCCCTACAGACCCCCGGAAGGAATTTCGGGATTACAGATTTTTCCATACCCGGCGTAGACACGAGAGAATTAGTGTTGCCCATCGGGAATCGAACCGAAAACCCTTTCCGAGCGACCCTTTCCAAGTACCGAATTCAGACGCGCTATCCATAAGGTTGCTCTGAGCCCAAAAAATGCGTAACATCTCACGATCTTACGTGTCTTTATTGGACAGGGACCATACTAATGCGCTCAATATCGTTCCGACTTTATTACATGTATCACGGAAGCATGTATTTGACACTGGTTCGGCAAAGAATAGGGTAAACAACAAAGATTTAAATTTCTTTTAAAATAATGTTATCTAAAAAGTTTTGTTAAATAGTGTACGTTTGTTAAAATACTTCAGTTTCAACAAAACTGTTTGAAAATTTGTATATATATATATATATATTTTTTTTTACAACTCTATTTATTTAATCAAATTTAAACTTTTGCTGGAATATATTTTTCGGCCAGTTCTTTGAATAGACATACAACTGAGAGACCACTGCATTAACAAAATATAGATTCTCTAAAGTACTACACATGTTTGTCCTGTTTTCACATCCATTCTAAGCCGTGACATTGGAATGGAACAAGGTCAGTTTGCGATCACAAACATTTTGAATTCAAGAGTAAAAGGTACAAAAAAATTATATTTATAATAAAAATTATATTGAATTTAATGAAGGTAAGCAAATTCTTTATAATACTTTCCTTTTTTGGAAGTAATTACAGTTCGAAACACTTTCTAATAAACAAACTGGATGCATTAAAAGAAATAAGCGATTTATTAGCAGCAAGGTAAATACCGGTGAATAAAATGCTTGCAGGTTATTCCTGTTTCCATTAAATAAGTAAATATTTAACTGCAACTGTATGAATGTTGTTTGCCTCGAAGATTAAAGTAATCCAGTCTTCGGGAGAAAAGAAATAGAGCTTTTCTGCCCCATAGGAATAGATTTGAGTCCCTTCAATTTGTCCATCCATTACAGGACTGAGATTTTGGTAAAGATTTGATCAGAACTTTATCCGAGCGTTACAGAAACACACATTTCGGTAATCTCTTAATGTAATTAGCTACCTCTTATAATTAAGTACGGAAAACATGGCCAGTATTTTATATTACACGACAAGATAGGGAACCCCGCAGTAACTAAAAAAGTGTACTAGTAAACTATCTAATTCTTAGCAGTTAAATTTTATATGTAATGTTTTATAAGATATGTTTCATTTTAACCAATACCTTGAGAATATATACATACACACAGACACACACACATATATAGTCGTAGCGGATAAAAACCGATGCAACGGATAAAACTGAACATCGCAGAATGAAGAAGTTCACTTATTGAATGCGATAAAGATGGAGATGAAGAATTAAAATATTAATAATAAATTTTAATATAAATCCTTAATAATGAATATGAAAATAAATCCTTAATAATAAATATTAATATAAATCCTTAAACAGGAAAGTGCTGCATTCTGTGCCTTATTATGCAAGTAGTTGTATTCAGATTTCAGTTATTAATTATTTGTAGTAGTTCCAATTAAATATAAATATATACACGGAACATACTCTATGGCGGCAGCAATGGTTCAAAGAATAAGTGGACATTTTGAGGTTTTGGCGATCAGAAAGAGGTTTCTTCCATAACATCTCTATAGGTTATTTAATCGATTCTGAACAAAATATGGCCGTTTAGAGGGGGGAGGGCTAGAGAAGTTTCACTACATATATATATATATATATATATATATATATATATATATATATATATATATATAAGTGTACTAGCTTTATACAAAAGTGTATATATATGTATATATATATATGTACACTAGCTTTATATACCCGACGTTGCACGGGTGTACCCTTGATAAAGCTTACTTGTATGATATGTATATTTGTATTTTATGCCAATCGATACCCCTCTCCACTGGTCAGCATCCCATGAGCATATTATAATACCCCCCCCCCCCCTATGCTGATGTCAGCATTAAAAAGTTTCTTTCAATTTTGATATCCCACTGGATCCCGGCCCTAAACTAAGAATTACCTGGCGTTGCCCAGGAAACTAAAAATGAATGGAGTTAACTTGAGGTCTAGATGTATACATACTAACAACCGAAATATATACAATTCACACACACACACACACCTTTCCACACTTCATTTAATTAAGGTTGATCTTTTTTTTTTTTTCCCCTGCCACCAATTTGGTGTTCAATATAGTGATATATAGGAAATATAAATTATTGGATTGTTTCTAGCAATTTTTACAAAATCTACAGCGAATGTCGAAAATCGTGACATTGATCGTGTTTGTTACATTTAATCGTGTTTCTTACATTTTAAATCAAGAATCTTATGGATATCTGTTTATTTCTTTGAGATATGAAGGAATATGTGAAAAACACGTTAAGCCCCCCCCCTCCCCCCCTGGGGCCAAATTTTAAAAAATCCTGAAATAGGATTTAAGGTATTCGTGTTCCTTACATTTTAAAGTAAGAAACTTATGGATATCTGTTCTTTTTTCTCTGAGATATGAGGGAATATGGGAAAAACACGTTTTGTCCCCCCCCCCATGGGGGCCGAATTTTGAAAAAACGTGAAATTGATTTTTAGGTTTTCGTGTTCCTTTCATTTTAAATCAAGAAACTTATGGATATCAATTTCTTTCTTTGAGATATGAAGGAATATGTAAAAACACGTTTTGACCTCCTCCCCCCCCTTGGGGGGCGAATTTTGAAAAATCGCTTCTTAAATGACGCCTTCAGCACAAAATTAATGAGCTCCTAAAATTTGATATCTGTATCTCCAATCGTTTTTGCTGGGCGTTGATTCCATTATATATATATATATATACATATATATATATAGATAAAACACGTAAAAACACGTTTAGCCCCCCTCCTCCCCTTGGGGGCCGAATTTTGAAAAGTCCTGAAATCAGTTTTTAGGTATTGATGTTTCTTACATTTTAAAGCAAGAATCTTATGGATATCAATTTTCTTCTTTGAGATATGAAGGAATATGTAAAAAACACGTTTTTGGGGGCGAATTTTGAAAAATCGCTTCTTAAATGACGCCTTCAGCACATAAGTAATAAGCTCCTAAAATTTGATATCTGTATCTCCAATAGTTTTTGCTGGGCGTTGATACGTGAATAAGTCAGGACTTCTTCCTTTATATATATATATATATATATATATATATATATATATATATATATATATATATATATATATATATATATATATATATATATATATATATATATATATATATATACATATATAATTATTCGTTGCCTTTATGTGTACAAATGAAATACTCTTTGGAAAATTTAACAAATACGAGACATTTGTAAATACTTTCTCTGAAAACACTTTTAACCACTTCTTTTTAACCACTTGTGGGAGATTGTAAACAGTCCTTAGGGTTCAAAAACAGTTAATCTGAGCAGTGAATGAGTTTAACCGTTTGATTTTCGTGTTCCAGAGAAGAAAGCATGGAGTGTTTTATACAAGAAAGCTTGAGCAATGAAATAATTTATTTGTGCCCATTAACGATGGAAAAAAAATTTATATAACACCTGAAAGTAATTTGAAAAATATTTTGAAACTAAACAGATTTTTCAAAAGCCGTGACGGCTTTTTTAAGACAGAGCTGAAGAAAAGATGTTTGCTGAGGAATACAGAAAAGAAAATTTTACTCATATAATAGAAACATGATTTTTAATGTTAGTTTAATTTCAGCTCTATTTTCTTACAACTTACTTAATAGAAACAAAATTATGTTATTCTTTCGAGATATAAAAGTCCATACAAATTAGAGGACTAGAACTTACGATACAACGACTAACCCTTGAAGTAAATGTAAAAAAAAAAGAGAAAAAAAGAAAAAACAGAGGAGAATAATACAAAAGCTAAAAGGAAAAAATGCCCAACTAACCCAAAGAGTATTTGACCACACCCTAATTTGGGCTAGTCGTTTTCTGCCTTTGTTGATGCTCCCATCGTCTAAATCTTGCTGCTTGCCTTGTTTTCTTTGTCTACCGCGTTTTGTGTCATCACATTTATTCCATGGTCATCGGCTAATCGCCATTTGCAACTAGATTTTATTTTGCCGTTGTTTATTTGTTTGCGTCTTTCCCGGAGCTCTGCTAAGCGCCCCTATTCGTAAATATCTCACCGTTTGCTGTTCTGCCCTGCCGCTCTACGTTGCTCCTGTTGCGTAGCGCTTGGGATGTGGGCGGGGCACGTATGGTGAGGTGGGAGGAGTGACCTCCAGTTTTCGGACTGTTGGACTCCATGGGCAGGGATTTTTTCCTGGAAGTCCTTGTTGCCATGTCGAGCCCTATATGACGCACTAAAATCCTAATGAAATAACTCCTCCCAAAGCAAAAGAATTTCACTACATTCTCCGAGAGTAACACTGTACAGTAAAACCTCGTTTATCCGATCCTCGTTGATCCGGAACTCCGGATAATCCGGATGAGATCTGTAGACTTTTTTTAAAATTTAATGTTCACATTAGATAATAATTTTTAGCTATGCTAGTAAGAACGTAACTACAAGTATACCAAATATTCGCTTTTTTGTTTGATTCAATGTACAGTTCCTGCATAGATTGTATAATAAATTATGGTAATAAAATGCTTTTTGTTGAGTTTAAGAAAGCTTTACTAGAGTAACACATGTAATTTTGTTACAAAACACATTTTTTTTTATCGTAATAAACGGTAAGTCTGCTTACTTAAGGATTTTGTTTTGCTTATTACCCATATTACCCGGATTATCCAGATTTACTATGGTCCCAGTTAATCTGGATAAACGAGATTTTAATGTATATGATCGAAATTCATGTTGAGATCAGATTGTGATCAAATACCCTCCCCATCAATGAAACGTAAATTAGGAGCCATAATTTGTGGGCTTATAAATTGGAGCCATAATCTGAAACTAATAGTTTACAATTACACATAGAGATAAAGTAGGGATAAAAAGGCAAGTTGTTTAAAATAAAAACTTGTTTTCCCATAAGCAGAAATGTGTAATAGAAAGCATATAACATATAATAGGAAAAATATTAATTATCAGTTAAGCAAAAACAACTACGAATCAGAGGAAATAGTTTCCTGAAACAAAGAAATTTTTAAGTCATATATATATATATATATATATATATTAGAATAATGCCAGAATTATATATGGCTGACAGTCAGGGAGGCCTGAATCATGAAACATACAAAGGGTCCCGAACACTTTTAGAGAATTTTCCATTTACTCGGAGCCTTATAAAACTTTAATCCAGCCTTGACGTGGAACTTGTGCTAATGTCATAATAAGGCCCTGATTTCAAAACTAACATAGGAGATCCTGCTTTTATTTTCGTTTTGTTAAACCCCGCGCAAATGCTTTTCTTTCTCTCTTCATAAACAAGAAAATCCTCTAATACCCTGCCTCACCCCCCAAATCCAAGTATTTGAAGAGAAAACAACCGGACTCTTCCCGAGTCAATTGAATTCCCTGCAGATGCCGTCACCCCCGAAATCGATAATGGATTAGTACTGTCCGTCCCCGAAGACTTATTTCTTAATACCCCAAAGAGAGAACGGGGAGAAATCGAATAAAAGAGACCTATTCTCGTTTTCCAACACAATTCACACTTCTTGGAATTAATAAACTGGCTTCCCCAATCGGAAACTGTGGAACTTGACAAAATTCGACTGAATTTTCGTTTTAAAATGGGGATCTTTTAAGGTACGTAAATAGAAGATAATTTTAAGCATTTCTCTGCTTAGCACATGTATCCCATGCATGGACATGACAGGGTTGTCTTCAATGAAAACCTGAAATAAGGGCTATTTGAAAAAGTAATTAAAAAAGAGAGGGAAACTTGAAGTCAATATTTATTTAAAGGACTCCTATTCCTTCACAATGACATTTTTTATATAATAATTATTAAATATAAAATCTATACATGTTAAAGAAGGACTACATACCAAGAAAAGGGGAAAATACAATGGATAAGTTCACTAGCATTAATCGGTACCAGTAACGCTAACATAACTAACAGAAAAAAAAACGTCTATTTCAATTGTTAACTATGATAAGTCGTGTAAAGGCTTATGGACCACGTGGATGATGGACCACGTGATTACGATATAATCTTGGTACACATTAATCCAACTTGAAAATAACTTGCATAGACATAAAAAATTTGCAGGAAACTTATGCCTGCGAAATCACATTGCAGATTAGATTTCAATTCTGGAACAACTAAAATTAATGTTTCCTTTTATTGCTAGCAGTTATTATTATTGTACGTATATGTACAATAAGTGCAATATGTTATTACTTGATAAACAAAGCAACGTATAAATAAATACAAAAATAATTTAAAAATTGGTGCACGTGTATCCCATGCATCGACATGATAGGGTTGTCTCCAATAAAAAACTTAAAAAAAACCTCCAATAAAAACTTTAAATAAAAGGGCTAAAGAGAGAGAAAGGGAAAAAGAGAGAGAAACTGAAGCCAGTATTTATTTATAGGACTCCTATTCTTTCACAATGACATTTATTTTATGAAATAATGATTGAATATAAAAGCTATAGATGTTAAAGCTGAACTACATAACAAGAAAAGAAGAAAATACAATGGATAAATTTACCAGTATTAATCGGTACGAGTAGCGCCAACAGTACTAATAGGAAAAAAGGTCTGTTACGATTTTTCATTATGAGAAGTCATGCACAAGCGCGTGGATGATAGATCACGTGATTACAATACAAGCTTGGTATACATTAATTAATACAGGGTTTCCTAAACTTTTCCTGCAGTGGGACACTTTGTAAATCCTGAAATTTTAACGGAGCGCTTTGTTTATTTTGTAGGATATGTATAACATAGAATCAATAAAATGAGAAAACATTAATAATTTTGTAGTGCTAAATTTTTTAGACATTTTAGATCATCAATCGGTCAAACATGCTTGAATTTCTTGTAGCCGTTGCAAGATATAAAACAAATCCAGGTTTTTGCGGAACACCTATTAACTTTTCTTGGAATATCAGTGTTCCGCGGAATATAGTTTGGGAAATCCTGCATTAATATAACTTGAAAATAACTTACTTAGACATAAAAAATGCGCAGGAAACTTATGCCTATGAAATCACATTGCGGATTAAATTTCAGTTCTAATAATTAAAAATAATGTTTCTTCTTATTGATAACAATTATTTTTATTGTACGTACTATATGTACAATACGTACAATATGTTATTACTTGACAAATAATGCAACGTGTAAATACAACAAGAATTTTAAAAATTGGTATCGCACTGAACTATTTTCCCCGAAAGGGACAAAATATAAAACCTTCAAAAATTTTAACACTTTTACCTATCAGTTCATTTAATGGTTGTAAACTGTTCTCTTGGGAATTAATTGGATAGAAGAACTTTCTTATCTTTTTAAACTTCTTTTCTACAAACCGTTAAATTCTTCAGCGCTTAAAATTTGCATCTTATTTCCCAGTTTTCAAGTTTCGTTGTCATTAACTTGGTTATTCCTTAGAACAATCCAAGCTTGGAAGGCCTTAATAACCCAAATTACACCTTCATTTAGAAAAATACACCAACATTCATTAACTACTACTTGTTTTCAAGTGACACACAGATTTCACTTTTTAAATTAACTTCAGTGCGCTTATTTCACCTTCTGTCGCCAACAGTGACTATTGCTTTCTCATGAAATAATCTGATTTCTTAAAAACTTAAATCAATATGAATTTTGCTCTTGGAGGAAAGTCTTTTAAGCAAAGTTATAATTCAACAGTTTATTTAATTCAATATTAAAAAAATTACTTTGTTTACATATTTTGTTTTGATATAAATAAAACTTTGGATATTAAATGCTTTGAAACACTTACTTTAAAAAATATAAAAAACATCAATTAAATACTACGTTTAAGAACATTTTCAAATAATAATGTTGTGAGAAAACTACACACTTAATCTTTGGATGCACTTTATGCCCAGGCGTAAACCTGGTATTTAATACATAGAAAAACACAATTTTTTAAATTAAATGTCATGATTAGATTTTGAAACTAAAATATTTTAACCTTTGATTAAGCTGTAAGAAAATCACTTTTAAAATTTTATTTTTAAAATTTAATAGTTGAAAAAGCCACATCTTTTGAGTTTCAATTTTTAAATTTTTATTAAATAGAAATAAAACGGATATTTTCAGATTTAAGATTTTAAGAAAATATCCAGTTTCAATTTCAGTTTTTTAATAATTTTCTAAATCACAATAAAGCTAAATAAAATTTAAAAATAGTTTTTTTATGAAGCCAAAATAAACCAGCATTTCCATATTTACCTATCAATTCTGAACAGGCAAATATTGCACCTAAATTGCCAATACTGGTCTAAATTTGCCCCGATGAATATAAACCTATGCATCATAGCACTTAATTCACGAGCACGAGAAGAAATTTTGCGAGCCATCATGCTGATAAAAAGAAAATTTTTCCATGAACGCAGAATTTTAAAATTTTATCGTTCAACATCATTTTAGTTTCCAAAGAAGTAGAAGGTTCCTAAAGCTATATCGTTTTACTTTTAATTTTTTAAAATTATATTAAATAGAAATAAATTTTTTTACTTTTTCATGTTTAAGATTTTCATAAAATATTCAATTCATTAAAAAAAAATTTGTAAATCTCAATAAAATTAAACAAATATACAAAAAATTAGTTAAAAATTTTGGTTTTTAAAAAATTTGTTTCTATGAAGCCAAAATAAACCAGAATTTTTATAATATTAAATTCATCACGAACAGGAAATTATTACACCAATATTGTCAATATTGCTCTACACCTATAAACCTATACATATCCCAGCACTGATTTACGACCGTAAGAGGAAATTTTACAAGCCGTCACAGCTCACAAATCAAAATTTTTTCCGTGAACGAGGAATTTTAAAATTTTGTCCCTCACATCATTTTAGTGTCCCAAAAAATAGAAGGTTCCGCAAAAATTAGTTAAAATTTTTTTTCAATATTTTTCATATGAAGCCAAAATTAACTAGATATTCCATATATCTTACATTATTCTCAAAAGGCAAATATTGCATCAATATTACCAATATTTCTCCTCACCTATAAATCTGGACATGTCCTGGCACCTGACTAGCGATAGCAACAGGAAATTTTACAAGCCACAATAACTCAGTAACCAAAAATTTTTCCGTGAACGAGGAATTTTAAAATTTTGTCTTCCACATCATATTAGTTTCCAAAAAAGTAGAAGGTTTCAAAAATTAGTTAAAAAATATTGTTTTTTTATTTCAATATTTTCCATATGAAGCCAAAATAAACCAGAATTTTCATATATATTATATTATTCTGAATAGGCAAATATTGCATCAATATTGCCAATAATGCTCCTGACCTATAAAACTATACATATCATAGCACCTGGACACATGAGAATAAGAAGAAATTTTACAATCTGTCTCAGGTCAAAAATCAAAATTTTTTTTGTTAACGAGGAATTTTAAAATTTTGTCCATCGCATCATTTTAGTTTCTTAAAAAGTAGAAGGTTGCAAATAATTAGTTAAAAAATTTGTTTTTTTTATTTCAATATTTTCCATATGATGCCAAAAAACCAGAGTTTTCATATATCTTATATTTTTCTGATTAGACAAATATTGAATCAATATTGCCAATATTGCTCCTGACTAAACCTATACATATCCTAGCACCTGGAGTCATGAGCATAAGAAGAAATTTTAAAATCCGTCACAAGTCACAAATCAAAATTTTTTATATTAACGAGGAATTTAAAAATTTTGTCCTTCACATAATATTAGTTTTCAAAAAAGTAGAAGGTGAAAAACATTACTTGGAAAATTTTGTTCTTATTCAATATTTTTCATACGAAGCCAAATAAACTAGAATTTTCATTATCTTATATTATTCTGAATAGGAAAATATTGCATCAATATTACTAATATTTTTCATGACCTCTAGCACCTGGACTCACTAGCATAAGAAAAAAATTTACAATCCGTCACAGGTCACAAATCAAAACTTTCTCTGTTACCGAGAAATTAAAAAAAATTTGTCTTTCACAACATATTAGTTTCCATAAAAGTAGAAGGTTCCAAAAAATTACTTAAAAATATTTGTTTTTTATTTTAATATTTTCCATATGAAGCCAAAATAAACCAGAATTTTCATATAGATTATATTATTCTCAATAGACAAAAATTGAATGAGTATTGCCAGTATTGCTCCTGACCTATAAACCTATACATATCGTAGCACCTGGACTCACGAGCATAAAAATAAATTTTACAATTCATCACAGATCACAAATCAAAAATTTTGCTATTAACGATGGATTTTAAAATTTTGTCCTTCACATCATATTAGTTTCCAAAAAAGCAGAAGGTTCCAAAAAATTTCTTTAAAATTTGTGTTTTTTATTTCAATATTTTCCATATGAAAATCCAGACAAAATAAACCAGAATTTTCATATATCTTATATTTTTCTGATTAGGCAAATATTGAATCAATATTGCCAATATTGCTCCTGACTTAAAAACCTATACATATCCTAGCACCTGGACTCATGAGCATAAGAACTTTTACAGTCCGTCACAGGTCCGAAATCAAAAATTTTTCTGTTAACCGGGAATATTAAAATTTTCTCCTTCACATGATATTAGTTTCCTACAAAGTAGAAGGTTCCAAAAATTAGTTAAAAAATTTTATTTTTTTATTTCAATATTTTCCATATGAAACCAAAATAAACCAGAATTTTCATGTCTTATATTTTTGTGAATAGGCAAATATTGCATCAATATTGCCAATATTGCTCCTGACCTATAAACCTATACATATCCTAGCACCTGGACACATGAGAATAAGAAATTTTACAATCCGTCTCAGGTCACAAATCAAAATTTATTCTATTAACGAGGAATTTTAAATTTTTTTCCATCACATCATATTAGTTCCAAAAATGTAGAAGGTTCCAAAAATTAGTTAACAAATTTTGTTTTTTATTTCACTATTTTCCATATGAAACCAAAATAAACCAGAATTTTCATATGTCTTATATTTTTCTGACTAGGAAAATATTGCATCAATATTGCCAATATTGCTCCTATTCTATAAACCTATACATATCCTAGCACCTTGACTCACGGGCATAAGAAGAAATTTTACAATCCGTCACAGGTCACGAATCAAAAAATTTTTCTATTAACGAGGGATTTTAAAAATTTGTGCTTCACAACATTTTAGTTTCCTAAAAAAGTATAAGGTCCCAAAAAATTAGTTAAAAATTTTGTTTTTTTTATTTCAATATTTTCCATATGAAACCAAAATAAACCAGAATTTTCATGTCTTATATTTTTATGACTGGGCAAATATTGCATCAATATTGCCAATATTGCTCCTGATCTATAAACCTATACATATCCTAGCACCTGGACACATAAGGATAAGAAGAAATTTTACATTTCGTCTCAGGTCACAAATCAAATTTTTTTCTGTTAACGAGGAATTCTAAAATTTTGTCCATCACATCATTTTAGTTTCCTAAAAATGTAGAAGGTTAAAAAAAATTACTTGAAAAATTTTGATTTTTTTCAGCATGTTTCATATGATGCCAAATAAACTAGAATTTTCATATATCTTATATTAGTCTGAATTGGCAAATATTGCATCAATATTACCAGTATTCCTCTTCACTAGGGATATGTAAATTTCGCATAAAATATATTAAGATTTCGCAACAAAAAAATACAATATATAAAATTTCGCCTTTATTCACAAAAAATATAAATTAAAAAATTTCGCATTTGTTTAAAACAATTACAATTTTACTGACTTGGATGGGTATAAAAATACTTAGTTAAAAACTAACATTGTAGTAATTTTCACATTATGTTCCTTAAGTTTTTGCCTTCTGTCATTAATTATTATGTTGTACATACTAAAATATCCCAGCATCTACTCTGTTAACGGGACTATAGAGGCTGTATCCCGTGTGCCTTTGCAAAGTTAAGGTAACAACATTTCATTGAATTAAAATCTGTATAACATCAACAGGAGTCCCTTGGTTGACTGTAAGTAACTGAAATACCCTTGACTTAGGCGCTCAAGAGACGTTTACTTAAATCTACAAAATTGTTCCACCAATTTTGGTGGTTGATCTTTACAGTTAAATTTTTATGTTCAACTCCGGTACGGACAAAATGTCAGGGTGAAATTCTGAGCGAACTAAAAGGAGAGTGATATCTCTCAGTCAAAGATCGTGGATGGTCTTAGTTAAGCTATTATATTAATAAATTATTACTATTATTACCTAATTTCGCTTAAAAAGCCGTATATCACCGAGTTTTCGCCGAAAAGTAGTAAAAGAATAATTTTTACATTTATTAGTTCACATCAGCAAATTTCGCATTTATTCGCCTCTATTTCGTAAATACGAAAATTACGTATCTTTACTCATCACCTATAAATCTAACATAGCCTAACACCTGATTCACGATAACAAGAGAAAATTTTAAAAGCCACCGTAGCTCAGTAACCGAAAATTTTTCCTTGAACGAGGGGAATTTTAAAATTTTGTCCTCGAGCGAAGCGTTTCACACACACGAGCCGATAAATCGATACGCTTTTATTATTGTTACATGTCGACGCGGATCGTGATCAATTTTAGCGGATATTCTCTTCCATTCTTTTAGCTGAAATGATGAAACCAAAAACGCGAGTAATAACGAATCTTTAACGAGGAAGCACCGGGAGCGTCGTTAATAACATGTTAATGAGTTGGGCTACCCCGAGTTATGAAAGAGAGCGTGGCACAACGACATTCAGAGAGGGGATGTAGGTGTTTAGAAGATACCGTGTAGTTAGTGCCAGAGGAAGAAAAAATTAAAAAAAAAAACTGCTATAAAATTTCTCTGTTGGAGCCTCCATTTGGGTTATAATTTCACGGCAGCAAAACAAGGGGATGACATTAGTAGAATTGGTAATTCCTGCCTGCTTCCCGTTAATGAGAAAATGCCTTTTAAATATTTTAGTATTCTTAGTTAAAAGTTAATTTTCATCTATTCTACTTTTATCGCTCTACATATATTGGACTAAAAAAAAATCTATCTGCGATATACCAAATTAAAATTTTTGTAATTATTCTTTATATGCACAGTGTAATAAACTATTCAATGTAATATACAATTGCACTGAAATAAAATAATTAATAATTTTATAATATGTGCTCATAATATTACTATTCATAGATAATAATAAATTCAAATTCTCATATATATATATATATATATATATATATATATATATATATATACGGGGTGCGTCATAAATTCATGCAAAGTTTAAAAATTCGTAATAAATGAAGTAATACTTAGAAAAATTTTCTGTTTGCTCCAATAGGATCAGAGGGACATTGGATTTTTTTTTTCCATGTAAAGAAAAAGTTTCCAAAAGTAACCGAAAGAGGGCGCTCACACGCCATACTGAGACATTTTATGCAAATCAGGCAAACAGAAACAGAAAAATCCAACAGATCACCATAACATGAGACTGTGCTTTCATTTTAAAGTAACAGATGTTCAACATTACCGCCAGCACAAGGTAATAAACATATGAGGCGCGTCACTAGAGCGTCTCGGCTGCCAAATCTCCCACGACACTTTGTACAACATGGACGCTGTCCGCGCTCAACGATGTTCTGCCACTTCGTGGATGATCCTCCAAACTCCAAGTTCTCTCAAAACGTCGTATTAAATTTAGTATCCCATTCAATGAAATAGGACTTTTTTGCGCCTTCAGTCCTTTCTCCGTGTGAAACTTTCGCAATGCAACAGTTGTGGATTCACCATTCTTGTAGAAAAGTTGAACCACCAACACTCAATCTGGTAAAGAAAGTATGCTGCCGGCTTCGAATGACGGATCCATTTACAGCCAGGTGTTTTATTGATAGCCTGATTTGCATAAAGCGTCTCAGTATGACGTGTGAGCACCCTCTTTCGGTTACTTTTGGAAACTTTTTTGTTTTTTACATGGAGAAAAAATCCAATGTCCCTCTGATCCTATTGGCGCAAACAGAAAAATTTTCCGAGCTTTACATATTTTATTACGAATTTATGACGCACCCGGTATATATGTAAATGTATATGTATGTATATATATATATATATGTAAATGTATATATATATATATATATATATATATATATATATATATATACATATATATATATATATATATATATATATATATATATATATATATATATATATATATATATATGAATGAAATGTCCGGAATGGACATCTCATGAAATAGGAGCTTGCCTCGTTGCCGGAAAATAATAAAGTCAGCTTCAGGGACAAACTAATTTATTAACAAGTAAAGCAACACATCTTATTCGCTTCGAGTCAGTCCAGCGTCTCCTCGTAGAAGCGCCAAAATACAATTATCTCAGAGAGGTTGCCAGAATTGGCGGAGGAAGTTAGTGTGTGGAAAGGCGAGGCATTTACGCCAAAGAGAAGAAAGAGGGGTTACCAAAGATAAAGTTTAGAATGGGCGATTATAGGTAGTAATATTATCACACAATATCCCCCCCCCCCATCTAAAATGGATTGGAACCACGGCCGTCGACTCCAAGACACTCCAGATAGTGAGAACATGAAAATTAGTAGTTTGAATATTAGGTTGAAGCTGGCTCGAAAATTACAAATTCTTAGGTTAAAATGTACAATTGAAAGGCATAATAGTATGGAAAATGGCATAATTTTAAAAACAGGAGTAAAATAAAACTGGAGTAAAATAAAAATGGAAAGGTACACTTAAATGAAAACACTAACAACAACAGATGTAAAGATGTTCCAAATACAAATACAAGTAAAAAAAACTTTGCATGTCTCAGCCCCTGACATGTGTCACAGTCTGAAAGTGTGCAGAGTCCAGGACGGGTACAGTTCAACTTGTTATAAAAACACAAAAGTTATTATTTCTATTCACAGTCTTTAATCGTAGTATGGTTTAGTTCTTTGGAGATCTCCTGGGTTGTAATCACTTTTTATATATACATATATTTTTTTATCATTGGTTTTCAATTTTAATTTTTTCTCTTGCTCATGTAAACATAAAAATTAAAAGTTCTTTCAACAATTAGTAGAATAAATTTACCAAATGCTGTCAAAATCAACTTCCAACATCAATACCAAAGGTCTGATACCTGATGTTGCAGAATTCGAACAAAATACAAATTCCAACAATTGACACTAACATTCAATTATTGTGAAGAATAAAAAAAAGCAATACAAACATAAATTTGAGGTATGTGACCTGTTGTGAGTATATCCTCGTGAGCGTTTACCAAAGGGAAGGTGCTTCCAACCTGAAACTCAAGTTGAGCAAACTGCACAAAATGAAAAGGGACAGGCAAGTTTCTCAAACATGAGAGGGAAAAGCAACTGTTCAAAGGGAACATTTGAAAAGTGAGAAGAGACAGGGAGGACAGTGAGTGGAAATCCCAGTATAAAAATCAATAATATTTATCTAGTACATAGTATTTTTCATATAAAATGTAGTAAGCTTCAAAAAGTAAAAAAAAAATTATATGAGTTTCACTTACACTCACGCCATCCTAGTTCTTCAAAATTAACTAGGATGGCGATAGGACAGGAATGCTAAAATAGAAAGATTAAGGATAGCTGAATGATTTACATATTGGTGACGTACATCATCATTTAATTACTTAAATTTAACTTTTTTTCCGATTTTTAATTTTTTCCTGAAATATTTCATAATTATTTTCATATTCGACATTTATTTTGGCAGTTTTCATTTTACTTTTACTTTTACAATACTAGAAATTACAAAAAACAAATAATACAGTAACTGACCTGTTTATAACACCAACTTTTGTACTGTAAATTACAATACTAAATGAGAAAATTTTGAGAGTAAAAACACTCTGATGGTGATCTTGAAAAAAAAATTATTGGAGCTTCCACGATTCCACTGTGCAGCGTTCAGCGTTCGCACAGGGATCAAGGCAAAAATGGAAAAAAAAATCACAATCTTGAAATGAATTTTTTAGATGACTGTCGCTCACATATATTAAAAGTTGAATCACTTCTTGAAGGCCTAGTTGAATCGGATGCTGCAGAACTGGTACTTGACTTTACGATGACATAGTCCGAAACGGGAAGAAAAAATGGTGAGGTCAAGCTGAAAACAGAATTCGTAAACCAAACTGGAACGAACTGGAACAATGGAATCTTTACTTGCTTCGATGTAGTCGACTTCTGTAGCACTTTCATGGTGTTGGATGAGGAATGCTTTAGCTTTGGTCATTTCAAGTTGGTGGCCTGGAAAATAATAAAGTCAGCTTCAGTAACAAACTAATTTATTAACGACTAAAGCAACACATCTTATTCGCTTCGAGTCAGTCCAGCGTCTCCTCGTAGAAGCGCCAAAATACAATTAGCTCAGAGAGGTTGCCAGATTTGGCGGAGGAAGTTAGTGTACGGAAAGGCGAGGAATTTACGCCAAAGATTAGAAAGAGGGGTTACCAGAGATAAAGTTCAGAATGGGCGATTATAGGTAGTTAGTAATATTATCACACATATATATATATATATAATGAGATGTACTCGCACTCGTATATTTATGATAAACGTAAGATTGAAGGAATGATTGTCGAGATCTTTCAAATACAAAATTCTCTTGACAAATGCAGAAGAGCGAAAATAAAAATTACCTTCAGTTGCTTAGACATAAAAATTACTTCCAAAAGATATTCATTCAGATGTCAGCATTAAACATATGTTTTATAGGTAACATAACTTATTTTTTAACAAAAGGCTAGAGCAAAAAATAGGTAACTCTAATCGCATTGTATCTTTATTTGAAGTAATAAGAGTACATAAAAAGAAATGTCGTACTATCGGACAGTCTGATATTACGGAATTACTAAAAATAGGTGATGTTATGAACAAACTTTTATAGCGTAGATTTTTTGTATACAAAATAAATTTTTAATGAAAATAGCCTTCGTACCTCGTTTTTTTTAATGCTCCCTGAATTTATTGATTAATTTATTCTTTGACAACCTGGCAGGCACATTGTCTTTCGAAATTTGCTTTATGTATCCGCGATATTTGTTTGTTGCTTTTTATGGGGGCACCGTATTGGTGCACCACTACAACCTCCTGGTACCATCTCTCAATTTTGACTATACACTCCCAGAGTACGCTGTATTGTGGGAGGAGGTTAATTTCAAATTAGCTTGTTACCCTAAATCAACCTACAGTCAATGTGGGGATAAGTGAGTCGCTATACGATCCGTTCAAACCCTACCTAAGTTAGCGGATTTCCGACAAGTAGTTGATGTGGGTGTAAGCAGCCTTTCAAAACTGACTTTAAACTGTAGCTTTCACTCTGTTCAGTATTCATGAAACAAACGATCACCGTAGTGCTCCAGACAAATATTGATTCTTACAATGTAATCCCGTTTACCTAAATGCATTTGTTTAACAGCCATTTCTCAAGTTCATCGTTCAAGCCGATTTTAAGAATTAACTCCGATCTAAATGCAATTTGTGTAGAACTGGAATTGGTGCTTTTTAATTCGTGATCATGTGGCGTGATCGTGGCGTACGAACAGGCCGAAAATGCCTCGAAAATACAGTTTTTGGAAATCGCGACTTAGGTCTATATCGGGAAAATATACCCTGGAGATATATATTGCCCGCATTGTATATTCGTTATACTCTGAAGCTACCACCAAGTGGGCCCGGGCATAATTTTCGACAGTGACATGTTTGTGTGTTATACCTCATGGGGAGTAACGTTGGTTTGCCTAATGGACCCCACCATAAAACGACCAACATACTTTTCACGATGTGTATGGAAGAATATTGTCTCCCCCCCCCCTCCTGGGAAAATATAATTAAAGGAAAAACACTGAAATCTATCTAGCCCCAGCGTTCAGAACTACCATAAAATATTGACTATAATACGCACACGCACACGTGTAAAATACGCATGCTAGATTTTGCACGAAATTTTCGGAAAAAATTAAAATTCGGCTATAATACGTACCCATAACTTCTCAATATTTTATTTAAAAATTGCACAGATATTTATTAACATAAATAAAAATTGCAATAAAAATAAACGAAAACGTCAAATTTGGTAGAAAATAGCTTAAATTTTTAATTCAAAACAAATCATACTGTGAAATTTTCAGTCTTAATCACTTTCATTAGAATACAGCTTATTTATAGTTTGTCGTTTATTCAATGTTTAAAACTACGTTTTTTTTTTGTACCCAAGTATAATACGCACCCTCATTTTTGCGGATTAAAATATGAAAAAAAAGTGCGTATTATACTCAAGATTTTACGGTACTTCTGTATTGTTTTGAGGGTCATAATATGTGAGTATTATATCCATGTTATTGAATCATTAATACCGAGAAGATACGGCCTCAAGCATCGCTCATATTTCTTTTTCTCAGTGTGGCACATACTCTTTCAGAGGAAATGAGGCCATTTATACAGTGAAATTTCTTGGTTCTTTTATTTTGGAAACTATAAGTGGTTAAACCAATTTTACATCTTAAGAAGAGAAAGCCCAGAAACATACATGCCTTGGCCACTACTCGAAACTAGACACGGAATGATAGATTGCAACGCTCTTCACAATACTGTGAAAGCTACACATCTTAAGCCTGTATGATGTCATTTAAATCTGTGAGTTTATTTTGTTAAACGTCGTGGTATCGACCGAAATTTAAGGCTGCTGTGTTCTAACCATGTTGGTTTCGCTCACTACAGTGTTAACATGTGGAGAAAATTTGTGTATTTTTTCAGCCTCATAAATGCCGAAGATAAAATAAAAGTGATATTTTCAGGTAGCCTGAACTTTTCTGCACCTTGAAACAGGATTAATTATGTAAATGTTTTCCACTAAAAGACTTTATGAGCATTTAAGACACACTTTATCAGATTTTTTTCCCAGAATAATTTAAATATGAAAATATTATTTGCATTTACTAAAAACAGAAGAATACCCCAAAGTGTAAAATTCCTTTCTCTATTATGGAGTACAATCCAAAAAAAAAAAAGAAATCTTTAAATCCAAGTCTGCAATTGTCAGACAAATTTTCTCCATTGGTTTACATTGAGGTGAGCGAATCCAATAGGGTTAGTACACTGCAGTCTTAAGGCTTCTATGTACTAAGAAAAAAAAATCGTATTTATCTTTTCCTCTTCTTGCAGACTCTTGTGGTGGGAGGAGTCCAGTTGACAGTTCGAGAATTCCCCCCCCCCCCTTAGGATTGACATTTTGAGGGATTGTAATAGCTCTCTCTCTATAGGGGATTAAGCGCTGCCTCCAAATTTTTTATTTAAATATTTTATTTATATTTTTGTCAACTATTTACAGGTACATAAATGCTGATAATCAAATAAAATTGGTATTGTCAGATAGCCGGAACTTTTCTGCAAAACGCTACAGGATTCATTTTTATAAATTTCGTCCACCGAAGGAATTTATGAGCGTTTAAAACACACTATACCAGATTTTCCCCCGAATAATTTAAATTTTAAAATATTAATTGCATTTTTTTACAAAAAGGAAAAATGTACGCAAATGTAAAATTTCTTTCTCTAAGACGGAGTACAATTAAAAAAAAAAATCTTTGAATCTAAGTCTGCAATCCGTGGACAAATTTTCTCCATAGGTTAACATTGAGGTGAGCGAATACAATGGGGTTAGTACATAGCAGCCTTAAGCCTCGACATCTTCATTATGTCCATTACTTTAGCAAGAAAACAAGAAAAAAAATGCTTGGAGGGAGCAGTTAGTATTATAAAGTATGAGAGTGGTAAGTGATGAATATTTTTCCTTGATATACATACATTAACGCCGTCTGTTACACGAAACATTGATGCAGTTTAGTTTAATGAAATTTTGGATCGTTTTTCAAGCTTTAAAATAATAACATTTTAAAAATCGTAGGACAGTAGGGGACTGGTTGTACTTCAGTTTAGTATTCGTTTAAGCACCTATTTGACTATGAAAAATCATTGATCAAATAATTGTTGCATAACAAGTGTTTCAAAGCTTTTTTTCTATAATAGCCAATTAAACGTGGGAAAAACATTCTGCATTTGAATGAACAAACTGCAGAGTAATACCAAATGTTTTCTTTTTAAGATGTCCTTAATAGCTTTGTTGAACAGCATTCGTACTGCGCTCAAGCAGATCTAATTTTTTTCGAGAATAAAGTTTTCAAATCACAAAGAAACTATAATAAACTAATTTGTTTCGAGTGAAGATTTTATTTTATAAGAAAACAAAATATTTTTTCTCCACTTGAATCCTAATAAGGAATAAATTTGTCGAAAAGTTTTGAATCTTGAGATTAAGAAAATAACTCAGTGTTGTTATGCAATAAATATTCTACAACATTTCTTGAATTTTCTTAAATGTCAATCTTCATTAAAAAATAATTTCTAAAGAAGTACAAAAAAGATATTGGTAAGAAACTGGAGCAGAAGTTTTCTTTTCGAAGCTACGCAAAGCACAATAAACTGTATTTGATCTACGCATACGTGACAAAGTATCTATCTTATATTTATAAGAATTGACTTGCATTACAAACTACAAATTTTCTAAAAATCCCTTACATTCGCAAATTAACGAAATAGTGTTTTCAAGGATATCTGACTTCTAAAAATCTCGTATCAGGCAGTGACGAAAGTATGTGACACGGTATCAGTGTTCTTATAGCTATGGCAAAAGGAACCAGCTTCAAGATTAGACTCCTTGCCATCGTTAATCAGGAGTTAGAATGATCAATGCTTCAGATTTGCCTACTTAAGTAACATACGGATTTCAATGGACATATAACTTGTTTAGTTAACCAGAGATTCTTTCGCCAAATCTTTTCCAAGTTATCTTTTCACTCTACTCTGAATTTAAAAGATGATTCAAAATACTTCCTATTTTGGAGGGATCAAGTCAGTATCTTACAAGAAGGGCTAATTTTATTTTTCACTAATGTGAATGTTTGTCTGCGTAAACCCTCTTATATATATATATATATATATATATATATATATATATATATATATATATATATATATATATATATATATATATATATGTGTGTGTGTGTGTGTGTGTGTGTGTGTGTGTGTGTGTATAAGTAATGTAGAACAATACAATAATAAAATCCAATGGTGTATATTATAAACTTTAGTTATTGTACATATGGGGAGATTTCGCTCTTTTTGTAAATTTGCGCTCTTCTTATTAATTTATTATCCCTTTATAAAAAAAACGGCATCCCTTTAAATGCATTGCACATGTTATTTTTAAAACTTTTATTTTAATTTTCCTCCAACAACACTTTTAACTCTACAGTGATAGACAACATTAATTTAACTAAGGTATTCTTCAACTGAAAGTTAACTTAGGAAAAATTTAAGAAATTGAAGCTATCTTATTTTGCATCTAAACATGTACATTTCGTATCTAGGTGAGATATGGGGCATGTTAAATCCCAGACTGGAAAGTCCTGAGATGTCTGTGGGTAGGAGGAGGTACAAGACCCCCGAAATGTCGCCCCTGGGGGAGGTGCTCGGTTAGAACTGCTTTGGCTCCTGACTAATCGGACTCTTGTGGTGTCATTAAAACCGGAACCGTATCCTTAAGCCTGCAGCCTATAGATACACTGGGCTGGAATGATTCGGCCGTGGAACTTAAGTCGCAACAACAACTACAACGTATGATTTTATATGCCAAATATAGAATTAAAAAATATATATTTGCTTATTTCTCATTAAAAAATACTGAGAAAAATTTCCCATAGTTTAATATCGAAACTGAAGCTCTGCAATGTCAACCAATGCACCAACTTAAGAACTCTTACTCACGAGTTCGAAGCTTTACTCTCATTATGAGATAGTTATGAATGCAGGAGATAACAAAGTAAAGAGAGCGGAATTAGTCTAAATTTCTAGTCGAAGTACTTCCTAAATTAATCCTCGGTAAAGTAAAAAATTGCTACTAGTCCGAAATAAAACTTTTTGGATTCTTAATCCTAATGTCTGTGAAGAAAATATTAT
This sequence comes from Dolomedes plantarius, assembly GCA_907164885.2. Classification (NCBI taxonomy): domain Eukaryota; kingdom Metazoa; phylum Arthropoda; class Arachnida; order Araneae; family Dolomedidae; genus Dolomedes; species Dolomedes plantarius. The sequence goes on along the minus strand of OU015497.1, from coordinate 139,267,159 downwards.
CAGTTTAAACATTGATATTGGGGGTAATGCTGCCCTCCTTTGCGGTGTCCCCTTCAACGAATGGCCAACAAACTCGCGGTGTGAATTTGGGCGTCCGTCCGCATGCGATGTTGAGCACAACTGGTCTGGTGTCTGCAAGAACTTGTAAGGCCAGTAATTCATATTCAGGGAGATTGTTTAATCTACAATAGCCTCCGCATTATCAATAACAACAAAAACATTGATATTTCTGAATACTAAATACTCAAAGTTATTTTAGTTATTGAAATTTAACAACAAAATAGTGAAATTTAACCCTCTAAGTTTTCAATCCCAAAAGTATTTGCGATTGAGTATTTCATACGCTTTTTTTTGGTGCTCAAAGGCGTATGAGTGGATACGTTTTAGATGATGCACTACACGGATAAAGGTTCTGTCGCAAACGTTTTTTAAAATGAAAATAGAGGGAGGAAAAATCAGTCTGAAATGCTTAGAGGACTAATTACGCACTATTTAACGAAGTTTGTATTCTGACGAATGAATTTTACACTTGAGCATCGCTGTGTGTTTCGCATCAAGGATTTTTTTGTAAAAACATTTCGGTCGTCGTAAAGCTATCTAAGCTTACAAAAGTTTCAAATAATGTCACAGGATGCTTAATATTTATCGGTATGAAATTTTCTAAGCAAACTTTGCTTACTTATTTAAACATATGTATCTGAATTGTAGCAATAGTTCAAACAGATAAAAATGTTAATTTTTTTTTACATTTTTGAAATTTCAAGAGAGTATAATGGCGTTTCCCAAGATCTATTTGAAATGTGAACATTTTAAACGAAGGTTCCACGACAAAAAAAACTATAACATTGCAATACGAAGAGCGAGAAAAAAATTGGGAAATATCAGTTCGTGACATTCAACATTTCCATTTCTTTCACTTCAAAGTGCGATATTTCTCGAAATGTTTTCGAATCGAAAGAGTTCAACGGGAGAGATACATCATGATTTATGACGGGAGAACCGACACATCTGTCTCCGTCAGAAATTGGAAGATGATGGATTTTTTTTTTCAAGATGGCGAGACGATATTTTACGCCATTCCTTCCGTGGGATTCCTATGACTTTCTGAAAAAGGACTAGAAACTCTTACATTACTTCTTTTTGCCATCACCTTGTGTTCTATTTTCGCTCTGATTCTTTCTCTTTTCGGTCTTGTACTTGCTACTAATAAGGTTTAACGGAATTTCGCTGAAATAGCACAGTTGGCTGAGATAATGGGTGAAATGTTGTGTCAGATAAAGGATGATTTTTCATTTCATTCAAGATTTACATACGGAAGATCTTTACTTTTATATCCTTATTGAAATAGCCTTTAAAAAGCGTGATATACTTTCTTATGATCGGAAAAAGAATTGAGTTAAGATAAAGGATGAAATCTAAAAGGACGTGAGAATCCTATTTTTTTTTTCTTTTTTGCATTATGAACTGCAAGTGATGATACCCCAGGCAAAGCTTATATTCAGTTCAGCACACGTGACAGAAGGAATCGATCAGATTGCTTTAGTCTACTTTTCATTTCATACAACTATGGTAGTGAAGCTTAACCTTTAGCAAACAGGGCCCATTTTTCCCATTCCCTATTTAGAACGGGAA